>JAAGVU020000103.1:19148736-19198219 GCA_011763525.2 Mormyrus iriodes | reverse complement strand
TGCAAGGGGGGTGCGGGGGGTGGGGGGGTGGGCCGAGGGGCAGTGGGGGGGGGGGGGGGGGGGGGGGGGGGGGGGGGGGGGGGGGGGGGGGGGATGCAGTTTCGGTCCGCGGCAGGAGAAATCAGGAGGAAAGGGGTAGGGATCGGCTTAGTGCTTAGGGGGTGTTTTTTGGCAGTGGAGGGGTGCGGTAATGCGGGGCGTGCGGGGCTGGCAGACCATGCCGTCCTTTGGACAGCTTGGCACTCATTCAGCAGAGCGCGGCAAGGTCACCCCCGCGCCAGTTTGCCTTTTCTGGAAAACCTTGCGGCAAATGAATCCACGCTCTCCTTCGCCACCTAGTTCAGATTCAATTTTACGCTGGAGTGTGTGGGGTGCAATGCTGCTTGCCCCCCCCCCCCCCAAAAAAAGGCAGGGCTGCTCTATTTGCCCCCCAGCAGAGACACACATATTTAACAATATGAGGTCTGACTTCCGTCTGTTATTTCAGCCACGGAGACAAGCTGCTTCCAGTCTTATTTTAGCCGACTCAGCAGGCCGTCTTCAGCATATGGTGGCAGTTTAACATTAAATCTTAGCCAATCCCTTTGTATGTTTCTCCAAAATGACTGAGGCAGCCATGTCCAAGGGATGCCAGGCAGGTCTCGGAGCCCCTCGTACCTGCGCCGGAGAGTCCTAGCAATCTGGTGTTTACCGGTGGTCAGGTCCCGAGGAGTATTTGGCGGCGAGATCAGTGGCAGGGCGCACGGATTGGGCCGGGGCCAGCTGAGTGAGACCCGCTTCCTGGGAGGAAGCAGCCCGTCGGAATCTGGCGACACTCTTGGATGGTGCTGTCACCATTTTCGCCAGAGGGGAGGGGCCTCTGAATCCCTGTGAATAACACTGAGTCACTCTGGCGAAACGCTCTCCTGAGACACTCATTTAGCAAACCGAGATACCTTGTTTAGTAGCAGGTAACACGATTCTATTTATAAGAATTAATTACGAAGGCCTCTGACCAGAGGGCTTTGCTGACCCATATCTTTCGCGTGGATGGTTATTCCAGTAGGAAGGGGCTCTGATTGGTGCTTTCGGTCCTGTTTTCTCATACAAACACAGTGCTGTATCATATGATTTAACGTGTGACAGCTGGTTTTGATGCATCGCCTTAAGCTACATCCACACTGCTTTGTCTTCATTAAATAACGTGACTTTAGTTTACATTTTCACCTTTTGTCCACACTACCCAAGAGTTCTGAGCCCCCAAATATGGAGACTTTTGTAAAAGCTCTCACAGCTGGACACCTCGGAAAACTGTTTTAGTGTTGCAGAATGGATGAGTAAAAACGGAGACTTTTGAAAATGCATACTCTAAAAGTGCCCTGATTGGTCCCTATTCATCACGTGACCCATTCCTGATTTGATCCCACTACTTACACCCTTTCATTGTCTGATTGGTCACCTGGTCACCCTTCACGGAAGTAAACAGTATTCCAACGTAGTGAATCTGAAGGAGCTGCTTTCAGTTTTCCCGTTACTGACCTGTATGTAGCTAAAAAGCGTGTTGCACAGTGTAATTGCTATATATTTATGCAAAAAGAAAATAATTTTCCAGTCACTGTGTTGACGTGTGCATGCCCAGTGAAGGCTAAAAGTCATGTCGTTTCAGTGTGTGTAGAAATTCTTTTGCGAATGATGCTTTTAAAAGAAAAAGTAACTGTATGGATATAACCTTAGTTATATGTGCGTTTGATTTTTCACCAGCCATTGTTCGCCGACTCATGCGGCTCCCATCGTCTTTTGCTTGCCCCACCTCCCCCACGCCTGGTATCTCCGAGTGCCAGCTAAGCCTCTGCAGATCCTTCTTGAGGGTCAGGCGAGGTCAGTTCTGGGCTGTCTGTCCGGACCCACCAGCGGTGTGCAGGCTTTGAAAATTCAACACGGCTTAGGAGCGCCGATGCCCCCTTTATCTCTGCTCGACGTGCCCTGGCTTCCGGGCCCACGGGAAATAAATCCCTTGTCACATTCGAGAATGCACCCTTCACGTGCTTCGCCAGCCAGTCTATTTGTCCTTGAGTTTTGAGTTTCAAGTGTTTATTTTGTTTATTTATCCTACCCTGAACACGGTGATGTTAAAATCTCCCTGTGGGTTCGTTAGCTCACACATAGCACTTCCCCTCTGAGACCGTGGTAATAAGTGATCCTTGGAGCGAGCTGAGGTGTGAGTGACCCATCTCCTCTCTCCATGTCCCTCTTACAAACCATCTCCTTTTCCTTGCATATCCCTCTTACAGACCGTCTCCTTCTTCTTCCATGTCCATCTTACAGACCATTTTCTTCTCCCTGAATATCCCTCTTACAGATCATCTCCTCCTACCTCCATGTCCATCTTACAGACCTTCTCCTCCTGCCTCCATGTCCATCTTACAGACTGTCTCCTTCTTCCTCCATGTCCCTCCTACAGACCATCTCCTTCTCCTTCTGTGGCCACTTACAGACCATTTCCATCCCCCTCTATATTCCTCTTACAGACCATCTCCTTGTCCCTGAATATCCCTCTTACAGACAATTTTCTTATCTTTCCATGTCCCTTTTACAGACCATCTCCTTCTCCCTCCATGTCCTGTTTACAGTCCATCTCCCCCTTCCTCTTTGGTTCAGACGTCCCAACAGGAGCACAGGGGAATGGCCTCAGCCAGCAGTTTAGATCAGACACCAGCTTCCGTTTCGTCCATCTTTCTAACATTTCCGCTCGGCTGGGCCTCGCCAGTCTAACCTGTAATATTTATAAGAAGCTCTCAGGGCCTTGTTCTTCTGGTCTCCCTCACCACCCCCTGCTGACCAGTGCCTGCCTAGACCCTCAGTAAGTGTCTCCTAAAAGCTATTAGTGGAAAGTTGGTGGTCTAAAAAATACTCTGGAATTGTGTCTTTTTTTATTTTCTGTGTCTAACTTGTGCTTCACTGCACTTGGTTTCAAGTCTTGCGCGGCTGCGTTCCATCTCAGAGGTCAGACCTCAGCTGATTCCTGCTTTTTCGGTTTTCCTTGTCTGATATTGTGGCACTTGGTCAGCAGACCGAGTTGCCATTGCCTTCACGCGACCACTAAGTACTACATTTTGCACTATAAACAAGTTATGGCATTATAAGCAAGGAGCGCCCTATTTTTGTACTGTAGGGCACCTTGAAAGTTGATACTCCTCGCTGATGTTTTTATTATTAGACACCAAGATCCTTAAAACCAAACGTTAAAGGGTTATAATTGAGAATATGATATCCACAGTAAAACCACTGAGAGTCAGGTTTAAGGTGGATATTCATTATTGCTTCCACTTGTGATAATACTTTCAAGTCCTACAAGGGTAGAAAAGTATGTTTCATGAAAAACCCGTCAGACTGAAGAGGCACAGACATCCCTTACTCTTCATCTGTCGAACAAACGCACCTGAACTTTTTTCCACTTCCATAACCCTAGAGATTTGTCAGCCAAGGGGGAGAAAATGTTTTCTCTTTGGATATTGGGGGCATTGAGCGTGTTAGCCATGCTCCCATCCCTGGGAGGGGGTGGGGGGGGGCACAATGCTCAGCGAGGCCAGAAATATATGTCGTCCCGAAAAGATTCTTAAAGAAAAAAGAAAATTGAGACATTATAAGTGCAGTATGAGCCGTTTCAGACTGAAGTGATGGGTTTTGGCATTTTGTCATCGCCCGTTTATTTGATATATGCTCATATTCGCATAAATTTCAGTATTTAAAATGAGTCACAGAAGACTGAAACTGAATACGGCTCTATTATCACCCATAAATGATTCTGTTGAAAATGTCACCTGGAACACTGGATCTGCAAATGGTTTCGATTTATGTGTCCAAACTCTACGCCGCCTCATCCGGCCCCCCCCCGCCCCGCCCCACATAGAACCCACCCACTCCTACGCAGAGCCCACTAGAGTCCCTGGCACGTAGGCACAGTCCTTTCGTAGTCATGCTAAAATCCTGCCGCCGTGACCTGACCAGGCCTTTCGGGTCCTTTCTCCGCTGCAGTCATCTAGTGAAAGTCCTGCTTCATTTTGTCGCTCCTTTTCAGTCACAGCAGGGACACTGACCTGTCAATTGGCTGGAAAAATATGATGTTAAGAAAGTTATTCTGGCCTTTGCAAAGTCAGTCTTTAAACATTAGCTCTTTATACTTCCGGGCGTGTAAGTACAAGTGTTATAGAGAGCAATTTGTGTTCCCTATACATAAATGGCTACAGACATCTCCTCTCTTTTCCCCAGGATCCCGGCCTCGCATGGAGGACACTCCGCCTCGGATTGTGGAGCACCCCTCTGACCTGATAGTCTCCAAGGGCGAGCCAGCGACCCTGAACTGCAAGGCGGAGGGCCGGCCGGCGCCCACAGTGGAGTGGTACAAGGACGGCGAGCGGGTTGAGACGGACCGCGAGGACCCGCGTTCACACCGCATGCTGCTGCCCAGCGGCTCGCTCTTCTTCTTGCGCATCGTGCATGGCCGCCGCAGCAAGCCCGACGAGGGCGTCTACGTCTGTGTGGCCCGCAATTACCTGGGCGAGGCGGTCAGCAGGAACGCCTCTCTGGAAGTGGCCAGTGAGTAAAGCAGGGTTGAGGTGGAGGGGTCATAATGCATAAAGCGGAGCCAGCCTTATTATAATCCAATGATATGCTTTAAATTGGTGAGTATACATCTTTTGGAAAATAGGACCTCACAAAGGACTTCGTCTGGGTCAGAAGTGCACAACGTGTTTTGTATGAAGGGGAGTGACTTAGCCATGAACGTCAATACAGAAGGATGACAGGTCATCTGAGCGTTAAAAGGCAGCGGCAGGAAGGGAAGTTGTGGATTAGGATGTTTACTTCCTGGAACCAGATGGTCCAAAAATAAAATGCTTTCTGAGAGCATGTTCTGGACTCTGAGAGCATGTCAAGTCTTGTTTTGGGAACGAAGTTTTGTCGTAACATGTTATGTTTGATCGCAAGTGAGACGCATTTCTGTTAGCTATTTCAGAGTTCATTTGCAGAATCGTTGCACAGTTTCCAGTATTTCCAGCTGTACGAGCTTGATGGCTGTGGAACGCAAACTCGGAACGTTGTCTTAGTTTGTATGTAAAATCAAGTGTTGCCTGTTTCAGCTTACGATAGCCGAGTCAAAGATGCTGTTTGTGTACAATGCAGAAGAAAAAAACAAGACACTTTTTCTGACGTGTTCTATTTTTGAGGCCCGCAATCACAAAGAATAAATCGCAATGTGCAAGGAGTAAGTGCCTCTGAAGAAGGGATTCGACCCCAAGAATAATGTTTCTTAATAATAGACCTCATGAAGGGAACATCAGAGTTATGAAAGTTACAGTTATGAAACTTAGATAGCTACCACATTACTTGCAGAATTAATTTTGAAGCGTTATACGGCATTCATAAAATATGAATTATTGTTGTAAATTTAAACATTTTTAACTTCAAAAGCAATCTGCCATAAAATATGAAACAGCGGAAATTAAAAACAAAGTTTCTCAATGGAGGATAATATTGAAATTTCGGAGGGTGTTCCAAAGCCCTTACTTTAAGGCTTCACCTATAAGCTAATCTATTGTTAATTGTCTTTGGAGAAGAGAGACTCTATTCAGGTTTGTAACTGACTCAGGATTTTTGGGGCAGCTCCCACCCGGTTGGGGGCAGGCTAACGTATGACCGAGGTCAGTCCTCGTAAACCAGTTGCTCAGTTCGGCCTAACGCAGACAGTCACGTTTCATGGATCGGCCCTGGTGGTTTATATTAATCAAGGTGACACGAAGGCAAATTGGGTTGCAGTACTGGGGGTCTTACTCTGCTCTCAGCTCTGATGGGAGGTCTTTTGGGAGATGTTTTTAGTGTGTCACATGAAATGTGGGTCCCCTTTTCTCCAAGTCAGCTCCAGGTCCCTGTTTGCCAGCCCGTCCACAAGGAGGGCGAGGCATCAGCATGATGGGGATTTCCAGGTTTACATGATGTTAGCCTTGAGAAAAACATTTGAATTCTGACAGCGCACGTCCCTCCTAACGTCTGTGCAGATCAAAGGACACCAATCAGTGAGCTCACAGTTTCCTACCCAGCCCAGAGTTACACTGCTTGATTCAACGTGCCTCTGCAGGAAATCACGTAGCAGTTTTGTCCTGCAGAGTAGAGGGGCCTGTATGCTTCCATGTGACATGTCGCAGCATTGCCTTGATATCAGCAAGAAAGAAGTATGCCTGGCTTTTATTCTCAGTTCAGCCCCACCACCCAGATTACATCACTTCCTCCATGCCACTCTCTGTATAAGGGATCCTGTTTGTGTGGCCTGGGAATCCTGAGTGATGGACATGCTCGCCAGCTTCCCCTGCACTTTCCCTGCAGCACAAACAGCCACATGTGCGAGCCAGGCGCCCCACCATGCAGGGGGGGGGCTTAATAAAAACCTGCGTCCCTGGCATTTGCCAGCTTGTTGGTGCACTTTTCTGGGGGAGGGGGGCTAGCCGCAGATACCTCCCATCTGCCGTCGGCCCCCAGGCCTGTCGGTGTTTACTTTGGCATTTTTCTGATCAGATTAGCGTTAGGTGTGGGGGGGTGATCGGCCGGTAACTTATGTCTGGGGGGGTACACACAGAGTGAAGGTCACAGGGGGGTCATGTCGGTTTGCCATGGGAAATGGGTGAGAGTCATGAGCAGTTGTCACCTAGAGTCATGCCGGGAACGAACAGGTGAAAGGAATATATGTCCATGCTGCCGCTTGTGGTGGGGGGGAGGTTGGGGGCGAACCTGACCCCCCACTTACTGTGGTAATCCTGCTTGCGAGGGTCTAGAGACAGCTGAATGGTGGATGGTGCAGGTTTGTGGATTAGTAGAAAATGGGGGGGGGCGAAGCGCAGATTAGGCCACCCCAATTGACTTCCCGTCCCACCTCGCAGAAATGGCTAGAGCTGCACATTAACGCTCACACCCCCGGGTCCCCACAGTGGCACCGCGCCCTGTCATTAACCCCAGTGGCCTGTGTTCAGAATGCAGCCGGACGTTTCAGCAGCACAGGTATGGAGTAAGATAGAACTGAAATGCAGTAATTAATGTGGTTTGTTTGCAATGTGGGAATTCGCAGCACAACACATTACAGATGACACATTACCAATGACACATTACCTTCTCGCTGTACTTCAAACGAGCATCACTCAGTACGTGCTTTCCACTAAGTCTGTTTCACACAGTAACTCAGCAGAAATATGTGCCTGTGGATTCTTTACATGAGAAGCTGAACAACTGTTTGCCAGTTAAGGTGCACAGTGCCTAGTTTGTGTTTCTGAGCTCGGAGTCCTACTAGGCCCCACTAGGTCCCCAGGAGGGTCCCTGGGAGCTGGGAGGGACTTTGTGTTGCTACTCACTCACAAATGTCCAGAAGCCAGTTCTGGTGGGCATGTTCCGGCACGGAGCATCTTAGTAACAGACCTCCGCTGACAATAATGATACCAGACGGCCAGAGGGAGGGGTTCAGCCCCCTCTGCCCCCTCCGCCCCCTCCTCGACCGTCCTGTGATTAATGAGTTCATTATCCCTGCCTGCAGGTTAATAAGAACACAGCCTAGGCTGGGAACCCTACTGGCCGGAGGGTATTTTAGGTGGGAGGGGTTAGTGGGTGGTGGCCGAGGACAACGAGAGCTTAGGGGGGGCAACAGGTGGTGGCAGGAAGAGCTTTAAGAAACGGCCTTTGTTCCTGACAGGCTGCACCTCCTGGTGCCAACAGCCGGGACCACAGAGGACACGGCAGCCCCTGGTACGAGGCTGTGACTCATGGAGGGGAGAGAATTAGTGGGGAGGATGAATGCAGCGCGCAGGGACGCCTGTGCAGTGTGATCTGCTCTCTGACTCACAGAGGCTAATCACCTAAATGTGTGTCAGGCCTTATTTACCATTTTGAGCCAAAGGGTGTGGAGCATCGTTGGGCACCAGCCAGCATTAGCGTGTCACTGTTCTACAGTCCCGAACACCGAGGCATTTTATGCTGTTTATTCTTAGATACTTTACTTTGACTATGCTGTGTCTCCTTATATGGTGGCTCAGTGAGGACAACTCTCGGGCTTGGGGTTCGAGTCCCATCACTGATCAATGTGTGTTTTCTCTGGCTAGTCCAGTTCCTTGTACAGTCCAGAGACGGGAAGTACTGATAACTGGCATCTGTATATTGCAAGTGAGTGTATGTGCCCTGTGATGGGCTGGCATCCCACCCAGGGTGACCCCAGCCTTGTGCCCTGTGCTGCCTAGGATAGGTTCCAGACCCCTAGTGACCCTGACCAGGATAAGCAGCTGGGAGATGGAGCTCTATGAGAAACATCACCGAAGCGGACTCTCTTATAGTTCTTTCCAGGTGCCGTTCCTCTGCTTCTGCAGGTCGCAGTGCCCAACAGCCTGTGACAGCATTCTGCACTCGGACAGCAGTCAAACGTCTTTTTCACACTGGAACTTGAGCGTTTCTGGGTTAAGCTGGAGACTGTGAAATGGTTTCCCTGCTACTATTGGGAGCTTTTGTTATTTGTATTTAAATATAATATTTGTATTTTGATACTACCCTCAGGGGTGGCATGGTGATGCAGTGGTTAGCACTGTCCCCTCACAGCTCTGGTTCAAGTCTCCACCATGGCTCCATGTGTCTGGAGTTTGCATGTTTTCCTCGGGTTGTCGTGGAGTTTCCTCTAGGTATTCCTGTTTCCCCCCCACAGTCCAAAAACATGCTGAGGCTAATTGGAGATACCAAATTGCGTGTGACTGTCCCCTGCGATGGGCTGGTGCCCCATCTTGGGTTGTTCCCTGCCTTACACCCATAGGCTCTGGACACCCCCCCCCCCCCCATGTGACCCTGAATAGGACTAGTGGTTTCAAAAAATGGATGGAGGGATACTACCCTCTTAGATTGGTACTTTGTCTTTCTCTTGGGTGATATTTGCTCGTGTAGCCTTTTGGAGGTGAGCCTTTATACTGTGTTTGTGCAGCTCTCTTCCCACAATTATTATTTATGGTCAAACACTAGAGGCTTAGCCTAGCAGCACATGGACCTAGGCTGGTCTCCCTGACAGCTCTTTGCTTGTTTTTTGTGTTATTTGTCTCACTTATATGTTGTTTTGGACACAAGCGTCTGTCAAATGAATGTAAATGTCATGGAAAAAGGCGTGTTTTCTGTCAGAGGGGTCCGTGACGCCAGCTATGCTCCTCTGGGGGTGTCACATCTTGGCAGGTTGATCAGGCGAGAGGTTCAACTCCGCATTGATCGAACAGCATCCGAGCTCGCCGTGGGGGGAGGGTTCGGGTCTGAATGTGTGCAGCGGATGTCGATTTGTCGCTGTGTCACCAGAGCAGCAGCTGGGCAGGCACGGGGGGGCTGGACCCACAGGCCCCTCCTGCCCCCCCCCACCCCCCCACTGCAGGCGCCAGACTGACCCCATCGCGAGTGGGCAGGTCGTGCCAATGCAGGCAGAGTGCCATGACAACGCCATGGAAACGGTGGCAGTTGGAAACATGGCTTTGGGGCAGTTTCACCACTGGCGGCCCATGATTCCACGGGGCGATCCTGACATGACAGCACCTGCCGCCACAGCCTCTTACATTCATCCGTCTCCCCAAGGACATGACTGGCAGAACCTCCCTCAGCCAAGGGGTCCATGTCTGGACAGGGGGGGCCCGCGGGCGGCTGGAGGCCCTGCCATACACTCCAGTTTGATGGAAATGCTGATGCGAGAACCTCCACAATAACTACAGAGTAGGGGAGCCAGTGGGGCAGCGCTGGGGGTGCTGTTATTCTTGTCCCCACAGACATACTCCGGGAATAGCGCAGGGAAGTGTCTCCTCGGTGTTTACGTAAGCGTCTGACGCGAGGCCGCCAGCACGGCACTACATTTATAAATGGTGGGTTCAAGCCGGTCAGGACGGGGGCGGAGAAAAAATCGCTTGCAGCTTTTTGACTGTGGGGGCGCCATTGAGCAGTTATCAGCACCTCAGAGCCGCGCGAATGCGTCCATACGTTTGCTACACTGAGTTGTCATTTATCCGGAACATTCTTTTCAAACCCGAGCCCTCTAGCCCACCTTAAACGATACTGTCACGGCTGAAACTGGTACGTTATTTTGGAGTGCCCGTCCCCCACCTCCCACGTGAGCTGTGCAGAAAAGATGCCCCTCTGCCAGGTTGAGTGGATTTGAAACTCTCAGCATGGTCCATTTACATAACATAATTTGCATAATTTGCCTGTCGTTTCAGCCCGGCCCCTATTTCCCCCAAACCGCGTTTGGCTGCGAGCGATGCGATTTCACTTGTGGTTAATGTTATTTGTGACGTCTGTCCTCTTTGGCAGAGGGATTCGGAGCCTTTTCTCTTTTGTTAAGTGAAGACGGTTTTTCTGAAAGTAACTCAGCGGTTCCTGGGCGGGTTTGGCGACAGAAGCGGGTTTTGTGCTGCCTTGTAGTGTTTTTTTTTTGAGTCGGAGTTAAAGACCATGAAGACCATACTCATGCAAGCAGGAATTTTGTCCGAAAAGTCCTAATCCACAGACACGTGGAAGAAGGAAAAAACAAGAGTGCAGCATTGGTGAAACAGCTCAAAATGAACAGTTGGATCTTTGTCAGTTTCGCCAGATGGTTTGAGAGAGGTAAGCGGTAAAAGGCGCGGAACTGGGACACCCTGCAACCTGGAGACTGACAAAGAACCCCCCCCCCCCCCCCCAGAAACACACACACACCCGCACCCCGCACAGACAATCAGTAATAAATATAGACCATTACTACATTCAGTAATCCGCTTTTTCCTCGCAACCTCTGTTCTCTGCCACACGCCAGGGATTAGACCACCTTAGTGATGGACTTATTGTTCCTGGGATTTGCACACAACAGGACAATTGCAGGGGACCCCGCCCCCCTGCCCCCCCCATTGCTGTCATCAGTACAGCTCCTGGGCACACACACCCCCCCCCCCTGTTTTTTTGTGTTCTGCATCCCTTTGTCCAGTGTCGGTACATTCTGATGCATTCATTTGTTCTGTGGCACCGGGCTGGTTGTGGTTCACGCACACATGAGTTCTGGTCTAATAATCGGACAGTTTACACAGTGTACGGTATGGTTGTCACCCCCCACCGATGAATTTCACTGGCCACATTTTCTCTTCAAAGTGCCTCTGAGCATCTCCAGGGTTTCACTAGAAGCCATTAAATAATTGCCAGGAATTATGTTGCTCTTCGGGAACCTTCACCGGGGCTGCGGCTGTCGTCTCTTTGGGAAGAAGGAGTTGCCGCAGGAGCGAACCGCAGGAGCGAGCCGCAGGAGCGAGCCGCAGGACGGACGGAGAGACACGCAGCAGATGGCTGCATCTGAGCCGCTTTCCTCAGACACCAGCCGCTCATCCATCTCGTCGCAATCGTCTTACTTGGGTTGTAAGGCACACATCCCGATTTATTCCAATTTACAGGATTGAACGGAGGTATTAAAGGCGTTTACGACACGGACATGACCTTTGCAGATTCTGGGGGAGGGGGCGTTGGGGGGGTTAGGCCTGGGGCACCAGTCACTCTGGCGACCTTCTGGCCGGGTAGATGGGAGCAGAAGGAGGTGAGGTCACGCCTGGGTCAGCCAGGGATCAGGTGAAGACAGGCGGGGTGGGAGGTGGGCAGGAAGACTCGGCCAGAGCTCAGGTGCTGGTGGGGTGGGGGAGGATGGTCTGGGTGTAGCGAGTTGGAGCTTGTGCGGTGGGATCGTCTGGGCAGCCAGCCCCCTTAACGGGTGGCGTCAGTCAGGGGGCATCTGTAATCGCTCCTGATTGATGGGGGGGGAGCGCCACATGGGCCTTGGGGGCGTATGATGTGGGGGCTGATGGGCTGAGCGGAGCATCTGTGTTGGGATGAGAAGTGGGACTAGGAACAGGTTGGTTGCTAAGAGCTTGCTGACAGGCATCCCCCCACCCCATTCTTGGGCCAGAAGTATGGGCCGCCTTTCAGCCGTGCTCCTGAGGCATCTGATAGCTGGGGGGGGGGGGAGCCTGGAACAGGACCTGGGGGCACGCATGGGTCAAGCTCCCCCCTCAGGCGGCAGGGCAGGCTGCCAGGAAGCCCTGCCGGTGACGGGCGCACTCATCAGGGCCGGATAATGAGGCCCCGTCCTGGCCCGGCACATGAGGGTGTCCCAGCGATGCCCCATAATTTATTACTTTCAATTTGTCGGCCCCAGACACGCTGGGGTTACAGCCAGGCGTCCGGGCCGGGGCATTTACGAGAAGTTAAGATGCTCGAGATGATGCGCCTCGACAACGGGTCCCATCCATCTTTATATCCCAGCAGCCCCCACCTCATCTGACGTCAGGGTCTGCGGCTGTTGGGGAACCGATGAAAACACTGCGGTTATCATCCCCCCCAGATCGCTAACCAGAGAACAGTAAAGGCTGATCAGAAGCGGTAGAAGTCCAGATGTGTTGGTAGCAGACTGCCCATCGCCAATCGCTGGGTCACGGGGCCAGTCAGGATTTCCCGTGCATGAAATGTATTCCCCAGCTAGCTAGCCTTTTTGGAGGTATTTCTATTTATGAATACCCTCTGATCTGGGGTGATTCTAGGATTTTTTAAGGTAGGGGCCACAATTTGTACAGAGGGGCCAACCTTATCATTAGCCAGTGATGTGTTTTGAATCATTGAGTGACAGGGGAGAAGGCATTTCAGGGGCTAATCGGCTTTCAACTGGGACCAGTGACTCCACCCCTGTATAGGCCCTGCCTATTCTGATTCACCCCACATATGTTATAAGTTAAAGAGGGTGCTGAAAGGCCCTCGATGGCCAGGGTCTTGCTTGTTAGCCATTTTTTTGCTTTTGGATCATGGTGTTATTTTTATTATTTAAATTTGCAGAAGATATCGTCTCCTCATTTTTAAAAATAAGGGTTAACCATTTTACCTCCAAGTGGATCTGCAGGGCGTATTTAAAACATGTTTATGTTTTTTTGGAAGGAGGGGTATTCCCCCTTTTCCTCTTCAGCCAAGCGGGGGGGACCCCAGCTGTCATTGCCTAACTGGACTCAGGTGACACCTAAGCGGGGGAGACAGGATGCAAATGGAGGCCCCTGCAAACACAAACACGTGCCACACGCACGAGGACAAACAAAAGAGGAAGCTGAATAGAAGGTGGCAGGCGAGGGGGTGGGGGGGGCGACTGTCTGTCCACAGTGGGCCCCCAATGATGATTTCCCAGTGTCCCTAAGGCAATATCTTCTCCTGTCCCTAACCTCCGTCTACTCCGTGACTCTTATTATCCAGAGTGGGCAGCTTTCATCCTGAGGGGGGGTTGGGGATGGTGAAATGATTCTGCTGGTGGGTGGGTGGTTTGGGGAGGGGGTTCGGAATGGGACAGATGTCCAGGCAGCACGTGCCACAGAGCACCAGCACCCCCTCTGTCTGAATACCCCCCCTTCCCCCCAGCCTGAAGCAGGTCCCGCTCAGGGGACCCCACCCTCCATGACAGCTGTGCTTTGTGACAGGCCAGTAATACCCCCCCCCCTTTTTATGTTGAGAGTATCTATAGAACGCTGAGGCCCCAAAGTAGCGCAAATGCTAACAGCTGTCCCTGAAGCCTTGGATATAATGCATCAGACCGCTTACCTCAGATACATTGTAAGCGCTGCATTAAACGCTTGTGTGTTGAGCAAAACACCTCATTGCTTACGACAATCTTTATTTTGTATCTACAGTTCTAAATTAATGTCATACAGCTTCTGTATAACATTACATTCTGCTACAGTTACAATGGGAGGGGTATATGCACAGATGCTGATATAGTGGGAATGATTTTTAGAATATTATAAAATGGACAGTATGTGGATCTGCTGCTCTGTATCAGGTGCCCCCCCCCCTCGTCCCTGACCCTCCCATCATGCATTGCGATGGAGATACAGTAGAATACCTAGAGGATCTGGTCTCCAAGTGTGCACTTTGATGTGGATCAAGTTGGGAATGGGGTAGATGGATGGGTGGGTGGGTGGGGGCGGGGGGGCTTGTGATGTGAGGAAATTGTGTCGCCATCAAGAAGGGGCAGCTGTGAAAATTGCCGTGCGGAAATCAACTCCCCTCCCCCCCCAGGCGACACTCGCACTCGGAAAACCAGGAACGTGGACATGTAAAATGACAGTGAGGACAATCAAGGCTGAAAAGCTTTCTGCTGACTTCAAAGTCTGTTATCCAGTTTCATCACGTTTGCTTTGGAAAATCCACAGCAGCCCAGCCCGCCAGCATATGTGTGTTCACCCAGACCGTGCCATTTCCCAGTCCTGCCAGACAAGGCGGTATTGTGTCAACTCTCAGCCAGCAGTGGTTCATGTTGTTTTGATCTTTGACATCGCCTAACATTTCCTTCATGTCTGTGTTTTGCAATGTCATCATCTCCTTAAGGAAAGGCACTGTATAGAATAAATTTAATTGAGTTGTGCTGGATAACTTGGCCATCTGATTTCGTCTGCTTGTCATCTCCCCGCTCTAGGAAAGGCGCTATATATAATGACTTGACTTGAGTTCTGCTTAATAACTGGGCTAGCTGATTTCGGAAGCTTGCGGCTTCTACCACAGAATGTCAGGCTGTGGTTTCTGGAGGCTGGTGTGCCTGTCCTCCCCGGATGCTCCTGAGAAAGCCGATGCTGCTCTCCTGCAACTGGGAGCTCTCCATCCATCTCCATCGGCCGCTGACAGTCGGGGCTATCGATTATCAACTGGCCACTCCCCCCTCCCCCACCCTGTATGTCAGTCTGTCTCGCCTTAGGGAAAAGAAAAGAGGGATTATGGGGCCGTGCCAGGGATTGTTTGATGACCAATACAGACAAGCTGTCTGAGTTTCAGTCGATTCATCCGTTTAGAATTCGCTTTGGTTTTGACAGCGCTGATTACAGCATTGTCATACGAAACTGGCATGATTTACGAAACAGATAGGATTCTTTGCAGTGACTGTATATATATTTGTCTGAGCAAATATTACTTACCGTACTCACATGTCTAAGGAAAAGACGATACATTCCTCATCAGCGCCCCTTTATTTTTTAACCGTCGTCAATTAAAAGCTGACAGTCACGCCCGCCGCAATGTCACTGCTGGGCTGATGCAAGTTTTCCTTTTCAAGGATGAAAACTTTGGAGATTAGTGCACTCGCGCTCGCGGGAGCCAGCCTCCCAGTCGGGAAGCGCGCGTGACAGATTACTTCAAATCATCTGGAGATGCTAGACGACAGGCTGACGGATGACCTCGGAGACGCCCGAGCGGAGCTCTGAAAACGGGAGTCTTTCAGTGACAAAGACACATTCGTCATTTTCCGAGAGATGTGAATATCTATTCATGACCGGTTGCAAATTATTCACGATGTCAGAGAGAGCCCCCCCTGTTTCTGACTTTTAGATCATTGCGATAAACTGTGTTTTTAATTAAAGAGGAGGTTTGGCGTGCCTCGGCTATCTCAGTCGAGTCGAGAAGCATCGCTGTTATAAATTAGTCACGGCAGGCTGAGATGGAGTGCTGCTTTCATTTTTATTTCTTTATACGGAGCGAATGAATGACCGACGGTGTCGCGTAGCGTGGAGCAGCCGGCAGATGCTGTAACACGCGTGCTTGTCAGCCTGTAATGTGTTTAAATATCACATGTGTGACATGGACACAAGCGTCAGGCAGAAAAGACGGCCAGATGGATATTCCGAGTGACTGTTTACTCCGTAAAAGGCGCCACTGAAAAATTAACGAAGGCATAGGAGGGGAAATTGATTTCCTGGGATTTGTTAGAGATGCCCTGTGTGCTACACCAATGGGGTGGAAGGATCACGCTAATTGAAGTGGACCACAGGCCTGACGGGGGGATTATGGCGGCTTTGTTGTAGTCAGCACAAGGGGTCCCAGGAGGCTGTAGTCGGAGGTCAGAGGGCTCGGGCTTAATCTGCCAGCCACCCCTAGGGCCCTATGGATAATTGGCAGCATCTAATCAAGGCCTGTGCTCCTTCTCCATTTCCAGAAGCAAAATGTACGAGGCGGGCGCAAAGGGCGGCACGGGCCGTGCCACATCGGGCTGGAGGGCGACAGGTCGCCAGGAGGCCTTTGCGCCGCTTTTCCGTCTCAGTTATTCTCAATGGAAAGTTCTGTTGAATTTAAAGGGTGGTGTCTTGTTTATTTATTTATTTATTTGTTTTCTAACAAATGTTGGGGGGATGGAGGGGTCATGGTCTAGCGCTCCGATTCACTGGCTTTCGGCCGGAGTGAGGCCCGTATAAAAGCCGGGCCGTTCCGAGTCGCAGGGTCCGGCGTGCTTCTGTAATTGGAGCCGGGGGAGCTACTCTGAAGAGAGATCTGAGGCCTCGGACTTCTGAAGCGCCTGAGGAGCGACGCGGCACTGACAGACACGGACAATGAGCATTGTCTGAAAGAGCACCGGATCGAGGAGCTGTCTTTATTACACTTCAGGGAACCTGTAGAGAGAGAAATAGCATGTCTGTGTGTGTCTCTGTGTTTTTCTGCTGCGACTTGTTCACCTCAGGTTTGTTAGTCAGGTTTTGTCTTCATCTGAGGAGTGCATTAATCAGGCTAGATCGCCCTACCCCTGCTGTGGTGACATTGTGGTGACATTAGCTGTGTAATTTAGTCCTAATGAACAGCCCCCCCCCCACCCTGTTCCCTTGTAGTATGTGCGCACATGCAGAGAAAGTCGGAGGATCGGAAAAACTTTTCATGTAAAATAGTGAAATCCTGCCCCCTGACACTGACCCCCTCATTATCACACCAAGCACGCAGGCCTGGCAGACTGTGAACGAGGGGGCGGAGCCACAGGGCACCGCAGGAAAGCAAAAGTAGCCCAATGTAATGAAATTAATTAATCCAGAACTGATCGAGTGCACCTCCCCCGTCCCCTACATCATGGATGACTCAGATCCATCCCACTGTTCACTGGGGGGGAGCTTGAAGGTATGAGTGCTCATTTTTCCGTATCCTTCTCTGGGGATCTGCTCACGTTCTGCTGCCTGTGCCAAATTAGCCAGAAGCATTTTTTTTTTCATTTTTTTGGAGGGCGGGGGGGGCAGGCGATTGAGATCTCCGCAACGCACCTGGGACACCTTCGTTTCATGGGTCCAAACAGCGTGTAGGAATACCCTGCAGGAGGTCCGCACACGCTACCCACTGTGCCCTCTTCACTGTGGAAAGCAAGCCTCCCCTCCACATCGAGTCTGTTTTGCAATTACCGCCGTGCTTTAATTAGTCACACCTGTGCTTAATTAGATGAATGTGGGTCTCGTTTTCCAAGATGAGGGGCAAGAGCCAACAGTGGGTGTCACCATTTTATCATCAAAAGTCCCTCCCTTTTGTTGTTTTTCTCCCCAATTCCCGCATACATTGGGCTTTAGGAAGTTAACTGTCTCTTCGTAACGTTTAAATTTCCCTGTGCATGATTTGCCTTATATATTTTAAGTATGTATTTTTAATCTCTTGCCTCGGCTTGCGAAAAATTCAGGGAACAGAGGCGTGCTCTGCGGACTGACCACAATTTCGAATGGTATAATTATGCACCGTATAATTTCCCCATCGAAAGACTCGGTACATTGTTTTGCATGTTCATTCAGATACCAACAGACAGCTGTAGATCAACGCAAATATGCGGGAACTTGGCCTGGGAATGTCAACGCTTGGCTGTGTAAGCATAGCCTACCTTAGACACGTAGACAGTGACGATTCGAAGTAGGACGGAGGATGTATTAAAAATGCTAATCATGCTATCCTATTGCATCCACCACCCCTCACAGTTCTTGAATCAATAAATCATGTCTAGGTCTTGATGTGGCGGTTTTCAATTGAATCCAGCTTCGGAGAGGTTTACAAAAATCTGCAACGTGTGTAAAAATGCACGGATTTCCATAAGATATTAGGCTTCCAAAAGTTTTCCCGCTAAAAGTTTTTAGATCTTGACTTGGCATCTGCTGAAGGTGATCTGAGAGGATTCCTCAATGGTTACCCGTGCCTAGGGTAGGGTAATGTTCCTTTAGTTGCCGCATGTTGGGGATATACTCACCCCCTACCACTCATTGGCTCACTGTCTACCGTTGACTTGTTCCATCATGAAGTCATCAGATTGGCACTACTAGTTGCTCTGCTGTTGCACTAAAATTTAGTTTCTTACTAGGTTCTATCTTGGGAGATATTTGTGTGCTGATTGTATCTTTGCATCTAGGAAAGGCATCTGAGTCTGACCACTTAATGACAAGCGTCTAGTATTTCTGATGACAGTTGTGAGGTTTTGAGCAGTGTTCGTATATATTTCTTCCCCAAAACTCGCACTTGTTTCTGGTCACTGGAAGCTCAGTGTATCAGCATGTGTACCTGTGTCAGCTCTTGACACCTGTATGCTTGTTTTGTATGCAGCTTTTGGGCAAAAACCAAATAAATGTATGTAGATGTAAGTGTCTCTCAGAACAAACGGCAAATGGGTCCTCTGCGGAGCAATTGGTTGAACTCTGTCTGTAATAGCACAAATGGTTGCTCGCTAAAGCTGACCTGCGAGGATGGCTGACTGGGGTGGGGTGAACCCAGAGGTACTCAGCTCTGTGGTGCCTTTCATGATTTCTGGGCTAAATTGTCCAACAAAATGGTGATGACTGTGGCTTCCCAGGTCCTTGCAGAGCTACGTCGCGTCGCTCGTTGCGGGGAGGATGCAGACAGCATATGTGGAGCTAGTATTTTTGGTCTGCGGGTCCTGAAATCCGCTGTCCGCCTCGGGTCGTTGGTCTACCGCAATTCAGGGAAATAGCCTCTTGGCGTCTTCTATCCCAGCCCAAGCTCTGGGGCATGGATTTCAAATGGAGGAAGTGAAATCATTCTTTGGTGAGGTACAATTTGGCAAATATGGACACGGGACAAACTTGCATCAAAATCCCGAAAATAAAATGGACTGGGGGCTCCAATGATATGATCAGTCCTAAAAGTGCAATGAGAGAGGAATTGTGATTTCAGGCAGATATGTTTGGTCAGGCGCATGTGTGTGTGTGTGTGTGTGTGTGTACACATCTGCTTTCACATTGGACTGGGAACTGTGCATGTTGAATTGTAAAATATGGATTAAAGGCAGACAACAAATGGGAGGACGAGTAAATTGGAGCCCAAGGGAGTGGAGGAGTAAGAAAAAAAATCCAGGGCACTTTTATTTCCAAATCCAGGGAAGAGGTGCCTGCTTTAGCATGACCACCCCCCATCACCTCAGAAATGAGAAACTGGCTTTTCTCCATAATGTATGTAAATTGCGGCACTCTGCCATATTAGTTTGCTTTGTTGTCCTGCTTCACTGTCCTGGAATGAACTCACCTGATCTGTGTCTCTCCGCCGCCCCCCCCCCATGCCAGTCCTGCGTGACGACTTCCGGCAAACGCCCAGTGATGTGGTGGTGGCGGCAGGAGAGCCCGCGGTGATGGAGTGCATCCCCCCACGGGGCCACCCCGAGCCCACCATCTCCTGGAAGAGGAACAATGTGCGGGTCAACGACAAGGACGAACGGATCACCGTGAGTCTACCTTCTGCCCCCCAGTATCTAGTGAGGTTTTCTCTAATGCACTCCGCAGTCAAAAAGACAAAACGGGGGTTCCTCCAGCGATGCGAGTGCACCGGTTTTACTGAACAAACACACATGTTGTCCCTGCATTTTATCTAAATGGGGTTTGGATATGTTTCCTTGAATTTGGCCATTTTGAGGGCATCCTCAATGTCAGGCAAATCGTTTAGAGATAATCTAGCAATTCTTCAGGGGAAACGGTCTCAGATAAGTGTGGTCTAAGTTCCCCGGGGGTGTCATTTGTCTGGAAAAAGAGCACATTGGCTTTGGGTTTGATGGCGTCCTCGTTGGTGGTGCCTTGGGCAAATTGTTGTCCTCAGTCTGAGACTGATTGGCCCCTTCCTTTGGGGGGATGGGACTACGTTTCAGATCCGGGGCGGCAAGTTGATGATCTCCAACACGAGGAAGAGCGATGCAGGCATGTACGTGTGTGTGGGAACCAACATGGTGGGCGAGAAGGACAGCGACCCTGCCGAGCTGGTGGTTTTCGGTGAGCCGTCTCACCCTCGCAATCCCCCCCTTCTCCTCTTGGCTGCACCCGTGTGTCAGGTGACCCTCACATGACCTGCACGCATCCCAACAGAGCGGCCGGTATTTGTGCGGAAGCCGGTGAATCAAGTGGTGCTGGCCGACGACACGGTGGACTTTCTGTGTGAGGTTCACGGGGACCCGAACCCGACAGTTCGCTGGAGACGGGAGGAGGGGGAGCTGCCCCGTGGCCGGTGAGTTTCGGGACAGAACGGCACCGCAAGGGTTGGCTTGTTGGCAACAATGCTGTACTTGCCAGTTTCTGAGCATAAAATCAGCTTTAGCAGGAAATAAGTGTCTGCACAAATGTCACTAGAGATTTTTTTAAAGGGGGGCTGAGCCTAACGGAAATGAATGAGGACACACGATTTAAAGGGGTTAACGCACATTTATTCGGGGGGGGAAGCCTCCCTAAAATGGCCTTAGCGACGCCCCTGCTAGTTTGCGCTAACACATGCAAGTGGGGATTTCATTCAAACCATTATGAAATTCCCTTTGAGAAATTTATCCCAAATGGACCGTTGTTCATCGCCATGACCCTGATCAGGATAAACGCTTAGAATATGGATGGATGGATGTTATATTTAGTCCAGTGGAAGTTATAAGTCGCTCCCAGCTTGCCTAAAGAAACCATATGAATATCGGCCGTGACCTGAGCTCATTTCTCAAGCATAACAAGTACAGGGAGAGAAACCCTTTTTTTTAATGCTATATGAAACAAATGTGTTCTGAGAAAGCGAAGGGCTTAGAATTCACCTCGGAAAAGCGGTCCAGCAGAAATGAGGTTGAATGCTGTCGCGGCTTGTTTGGTGGCTTGGTGGGTAGCGTAGTTTCCCCATACCCCTAGGGGTGGGGGTTTGAATCCCTGCTCTGTCTGGGGGGAGTTTGCATGTTCTCCCTGTATTATGAGGGTCTTCTTCTGCAGTCCAAAGATAGGCAGTTAATTGGGGTCTCTAAATTGCTGATTGTGAGTGTGTGTGGGACTGGCATCCTGTACAGGCTGTACCCCAGACTAATGCCCTGTGCTGCTTGGGATAGCCTCTTGGCCTAAGGCACAAGTGGTTGGAAGATAGATGGATAATTGACTGGAACTTATATTCAAAATTGGCACTGTATATGTATTTCTCCTGAAAGTAGCGCAAATCTAATTTTCCATCCAGTTCTGCTGGATTCATACGAAAAAAAACTTGTTTAAATTTAACACAGCGCTGGATCTGATTAGAATTACTGTTTAATCCAAGCAGTAATATCAAGGCTTATATTGTCTTTTGCTACTTTCTGAAGTATACTCAAAGGTTTAGAAGCTGATTTCAAGATTTTAGTGTTGATAGTACAGCCATTATGATTCTACTTGGGGAGAAATGGATCCCGGGTGTTGAAAAGGATTCCTCGGCACTGAAATGGATCCGGTCCGGGTTGGACCAGAACACCCAGTCTGATCTCCCTCAACCTGGCCGCTTCGGGGCCCTCATTTATCAAACTTTGCATAATTTCATCATGAGAAAATGCATACACCCAAAAAGAAAAAAAATGTGTGTGCACAAAAAAATGCCTTTTATGAGTCGATGCGTGCAAACGTCTGACACCTAATTCTCATTTAGTGCAACTCGTAACAATTACAGACATTTTAAATTCATGGAAAGAGGTGACAAGATGTAGTATTTGAATTTAAAATTAATTAAATAATTAATCAAATTAATTTATCAAAGGCAAATACAACAGAATCCCAGCAGAATAAAACTAACAGAATTAGTAATAATAATAATAATAATTAAAATACATCCCAGTTCACCTTTTTAGATTTACTGTGTTTACATGAAGGAGTGGGTTGATGGTATGAATAGTCTGCATGCGCTTGGTCGTTTCACTGGTTCACTAGCAGTTCCCTGCTTTAAAATGAGTGTTGCCTTTTGCCGATTTTTACAAAATGTTGCGTACACCTCCTCCCGAGTTTCTGTAAATAGAAACTTTTTTTCTCCATCGAGTTTTGTTTGATAAGTATGAGATTTTGTGTAAAAAGTTGCGTACGCACCCTTCAGCCATCTTTTTGTAAAAATGATAAATGGGGCTCCTTGTTTCCACAGGTCCGAGATCCGCAGTGACAACAGCCTGCGACTGACCCAGGTGCGTGCGGAAGATGAAGGCACCTACACCTGCGTTACAGAGAACAGCGTGGGCAAAGCAGAAGCTTCCGGAACCCTGCAGGTCCATGGTGAGGCGAAGGTCGCTGGTTTTTATCACGCACTCTCCAGTGTCTGTCTTTGTGAGAACTTTTCATTAAATCCCATTTAAATGCAATTAAAGATTCCTAATGCGATGGCACTAAAACTGAAATCCAGATGGAAATCAATTATAAACAAGACTTTATAGCACAGTTTGGTTTTTAAAGCAGATTAGGCTGTTAAAAAAAAGATTTTGGTTTACTGGGACGTCTTCACAGCATCTGTTTCTCTGGATCCTCGTGGTCCGTCCCCCTCCAACAAGGGGCACACAAACACATGACACTGCACATCCACATAAAAAAAAAATTAAATCCACTAAAATCCACTCAGTCTCCTTTTCCTTTTATTTTTAAAGCCTGGTGGTATAGATCTCCGTACTTCAAACCTCTCAAATCCCCTGGCACACCCAGGCAAAGAGGGAAATTAATATGGCAGTTGCCATTAATCTGAAGCTGCCACGCGCGATTAAAAAGGGTTTTACTCAGATTCAGCCGTGTTTTATAAAACATGGCAGGGCTCGCAGAGAGCCCATTCTTTTTCATTATGAATATTCCACACGCCCCAGAGATGGGGGCCCACAGTAAACTCGGCGGATTATTCCATCCGACAGCCGTCGGGGGAGGTGATTCAGTTTTGCGGAGGGTAGCTGAAATATTTATGGAGCGTACTGACTGTGAGCTAAGGGCCCCAAGGGGGGCCTGGAAGAGGGGCCTCTAAAATGCAGGACCCCAGGCCTATGTTGGAACCAAAGCCTCGCCCCACTGGCAAAATCACGCTCATCCTTCTTTGTTTCTGCTCGTCTGATCAGAAAGTCCAACCCATCTCATTATTTGTTTTTTCCCCCTTCTTCCCACTTCTCCATCACCACCCTCCTTCCATCCCAGTTGGTCCATTCCGTAAGTAACCATTTCATCTCATCTATCTGCATGCTGGGTTGTTAAAGTTTTTCGGGATTTGGGGTAGGGGCGAGACGGGTGTCGTCTCAAGGGACTGGTGACATGTACCGCATGAGATTTTGCTTGCCGGGAATCTTGGGACAGGAATCCACGTGTCTGACACTGAGATACAAACCTGCGGGCCAGATGAGGAGAGTTTTGCTTGTGTGTTTATCTTTTTTGGGGGGGGCTAAGACAGTGAGCAGCTGGGAGGTCAGGGCCAACCCGGAACGCTGTGCGAGAGTGGGGCGCTGACACGCAGGGGGCCGCGATGTTTAAGCGCGCGGAGCTTTATTGTGTCACGGCCAGCTGAGACGTCGTCCTTGAGCGCACAGAGGCAATGGTGGGAGGCTCCGCGACTGCGGCAGAGCGGCAAGACAAATAAAACAGAGCCCAAGATTCATAAGTGACCCTAAGTGGCGGCACAGAAGATTTTAGAGAATAGTGATTGGGGGGTGGGACAGGGGATGGGGAGGATATAGCAGAGGCCCACCGCCCCCTTCTCAACAACATTGCAAAGTTGGGGGAATGCCTCTCGGTACCCAGCTAGAACCCCCAAAGATCTGGACCGAGTGCTTTTCAGACGGGTGGGTTGTGATTTTCAGGGGGTTTATGGTCAGTTCAGATAAACATCTTTAATTACTAAAGGCCATCATTCTTCATCTCACACTCCAAGAATCAATTTTTATTTGATTTAAATTTAATTCAATTTACTTTTTGACTTTATTGTATATTAAATCGTGGAAAAGAAAATGTTCAGAAGACCCCTGCCCCCCCCCCCAAACAGAACAGTTAGAAGATGTATGAGTGAATGAATCTTCAGAAGTTGATTTGCTATGTCTGGGAGGATGTATATTCCCACAATGAAAGTAGAAACACTCAAACAAATAAATAAATAAATGTCTGCTGCCCCCCCCCCCAAAGAAAACCATAATTGATTTTCTCAGATTTGCAGCCGATGCCTGTTGCTGGATTTCAGTTCTATTTAGGGCTGCTTGGAAATCCAACGTCTAATTGGGGGGTTTAGCAATTTCCAGTAGCCTCCAGGGAACCCGAGCCCGGCCCGCCGTCTCTCGCTGTAAAATGAGAAACTCCTGGAAATAAGCCGAAAGAAAGAAACCATTTTGGGGTGAAGAGACATCCGGGTGTGTCTGGGGGGGTGGGGGTGGGGTGGGGTGGGGTGGTTGGCGCGTGCCCCACTCTGAGAAATTTGTAGGAATTAAGTGTTTCTTTTTTGTCCTCTGAGTAAGTGATGGTGAGTCGGGAAATAATCCTCGTGTGGGATTTCCTAACCGTTACCTTTATTAGCATATCCAAGGCCGCAACAATGGGCTAAAGTAAGCAAGCATTAAAGTGATTTATTCCAGATTAGCGGTCGGAGGGCCCACGTGTCGCCTGTCATTACGACTGCTAAAGCAGAGCTGCCTCGTAGATCGCAGAATGTTCTGGCTTTAGCTCAGGATTATGTCTTCTTTGCCTGTTATTGCGGAAAATTTCGGAAATGCTTCGAGCTTAATGTTGCCTCTCTCCCGCGAATTTAATTTTACATTTGCGCCTAGAATATAATTATGTAAATGTTAGTGAGGAGCTGTTTGTAGCTAATTGATGTAGCTCTGAGATATTTTTATTTCATGCTTATTGTGTTTTTACACTGCGTGATTATTAGTCCCACCCCACACACGTGCCAGGCAATGCTTTAAATTTTTACCATTTGTGGGCTCCCCTGCTTGTTTTGTGGTTCAGGGCTTGCAGCTGACTGTCAGTCCAGTCCCAGACTTGGACACCTCAGACCCTTTGTTGTTCGCTTATTGTCTAGTCGATTATGGTTCCTACTGTGAGGTTATTCTGAACGATCTGAAGCCAGTGGTGGGAGAAGGCGAGAGCAACCAGTGGCCTGGTCTTGCCTCTTCATAAGCAGAATGAGTAGGGGGTGGATGTAGAGGGGTGGGTAGCAGTCGGAGTGTGTGTGTTGGGGGGGACAGGGGGGTGGAGATCTAATGCAATCTAAGGTTGTCATGTATCATCTAATCTCACCCCTTTTCTGGTAACCCTGCTCTGGGCTATTCCAAAGCTGTCCTGTCATGCCAGATAACCGCCAATATCCCAGCATGCTCCATTGTCGCCTGTAATTGGATATCGGGCCCCCTGGAGATGGAGTACGTTTTTCGTGTATTTTTTCAATTGACTTATTGCTACCCAACTCATTCTTCATCGTCAAGCGACGGTGAACTTGTTTTGTTGATGAAACTCGCCATGATGGTCCTCCCTTCCCAATACTGGTAGATGAATTAAGTTAGCAGATTATCCGCCAGAACATTACGTAAACTGTCTCTAGCAGAACTTAAAATGAGGATTACTGGTGGAGTCTCCCCTGACAGCCACCGCCATCATTGCATCAGGCCCCCAAAATGATGTCTTAAGGACTTCATTAAAGTTTCCTGACAGGGTTGGCGGTCTGCCCGGGTTTAAGCAAGACTGTATTTTAAAGCCATTGTCGCATTGCCTCCACTGTCATTTTACACGAAAATAGACCTTAATACCTTTGCATTTTTCCATCTCCAAACAATCCCAAATGTATGATACTCCAAACTGTTGACATATTATAATAGCTATCCTATGAATCTGAATCAAATTTTGTAGCTAAATCCTACTTATTAATGCTGGCCCCGGTATTACTAGCTGAAAGTGGTGATATTGACACAGGTATGTGGGATTTTCTGTCTGGATGAATTTTGTTACTTAGTGTGGCGGTAAGACGCAGCGTCACGCTAATCGGTATCACCATTCCTCAATGACTGCGACGGCACTGACTGCATTTTAATCGCACCTCTTTGCACGAAGAGCGCATATCTTCCCCCTCGGGGAAATTACTGAAGCCTATCCCTCGCTGTTTCTTTAATTTTCTGTCAGCCAATCAGAGGATGCGATACAATCAATAATACGGCGCCTTGGAAACAACTAATAACGGGAGGAAGGGATGTGGGGTCTGTAGGTTTCCGTTTGTATCTACTTTTTTTTTAACGTCTTTTCCTCAGTGATGAAGACGCTCTGTGGCTCAGTGAGTTAGGATGCTGTGCCTATAATCGGATGGTCGCCGGTTCGGTCCCCAGGCTCATTGGAGTGATCACTGTTGGGATGCTGAGCAAGACCCTTAAGCATCTGCTCAGTCGAAATATATAATGTATTTTTACTCCAGTCTTACAGGTGAGGGAGATACCGTGAAATTAACACTGAAACGTCACTGCAGCGACCTCATTACATCTGTAGTAAGCAGCAGGAGGCTCGCAGTGTATTCCACAGACAATTGTCAACAGCTAAAAGCCAATATCTTTTCGAGTGTCTGATGGAACCCGACGTTACTCGTCCTGAAAAAAGGCATGGATGTGGCTGTAAAATGTCCCGTTATTACACTCTGCTCGATGCGAGGAAGCCGACAGTGATTTAAAGCGAGGTTTTTGGGTAGGGGTTGGGGATGGGATGCAGTACAAAATCATCCAGAGTTAGGGGGGGGCGTGTTTAATTACACAGGAGAGCGAGACAGCAGCAGAAAAGGGGAGAGAAGGATGCGGGGTTGCAGGATGATAAATCAATTAGCTGCCAGAGGTCAGAGGTGCTGGCAAGGCACATTTCAACCCCCCACCCCCCCGAAATGAGGTGGTTGCTCCAGATCTTATCAATAGTGCTCAGTCATTGTAGGGGGGCACATAAGGCCACATTCTGGTCCCCATGAGCTAGAAGGCTAACGGCCCCCTGAATCCTAGCCCCCCTCCCCGACCCATCAAGAGTCAAGAGCCTTTTGTGCAATTTAGAAGACCTCTGTCTTCCCCCGCCCCCCATGCAATGATGCCTAAGGGAAAGGTTAAACGCATGGGATTAAGGTCCGTCTGCTTCCATGGGAGGGCCGGGCTTGGCCTCGAATGCCTGCAATCCTCATTTTCACCTCTCCATCACTTTGTTTCCATCCTCTATTCACATGATCATAAATGCATTGAAATCTCAGTCATGCGCTTGTCTTTGTTTTAATTACACCCTCCTCCTCCTCCTCCTCCTCTTCCTCCTACTCCATGAGAGACGCATCGCATCAGTCTAACCTACATTCGCGCTTAATGTTGCATGGTGGGTGTTCTGAAATGTCAGCATCATAAATAGTGCTGTTAAACGGAGAGGCATACGCCAAACGTTCATCCGCCTCCCTCTCCCCAGTGCCTCCGCAGATTGTGATCCGTCCCCGGGACCAGATCTCCGCGCCTGGACGCAGCGTCACCTTCCTCTGTGGCACCAAGGGCAACCCACCACCAGCCGTCTTCTGGCAGAAGGAGGGGACTCAGGTAGGTGTGGTAGTGCTTGGAAACTTCCAGACTGACAGTTCAGTGAGCGGCTGACTAACTGTGAAGTGCCAAGTGTTTTATAACGGCTCAAATCTCGAGCTGCCCTGGCGATCGCACACTCACGCATGCACACGCACGAACAGTAAGACCTTACTTAAGTTCTCTTTTTGTTTAATATCCAAAGTGACTGCCCTTTGGCTCATGATTACTGAGCTTTTGAGTTATCAGCCATCAGGGCATCCCGTCGGTCTCTCAGAGGGGTTTGCGACCCTTGACTTTCATTTCACTTTTGCTGGTGACTCACGAGCCGACTTGGGGGGGAGAGACAGGCTGGAGCCTGTGGCACCTGCCCACATAAGTGCCACTCATCTACCATGGTGGATTGTGGGAGTTTGGGTAGGTTGATGCGATAGTTGATCTTTTGTTCACAATATAGCTGATCTTCCACCAGTGAAGGAAATTTTTTAAATGTCTACAATTGGGGTCTGTCTACAACTGGTGTGTGTGTGTGTGTATATATATATATATACATACATACATACAAAACAAAAATCTTGGGGGCAGTTTTTTTGCCTTTGATCTTTGTTCTTAGGGTCATTCTGAGATTTCTCGGGGCATTGTTGCCCTTTTCCCACGTTAATTTCTGACGCTGTCCCCCATGGAACTCTGGAGTCTGGAGCTTGGAAAAAGGGCCGTGTGATTGGCCGCGGCTCCCGAGCATGGCGGATACAGGATTGACGCAGAAACTGGGAATGGCCACAGGGACTGGGTGGTGAAAGGCATGCTGGAAGGGCGCTGGGGCACGTGGCCTACAGGAGCAGGGAGGTAGTGGGATTCGGGGGTGGGGGGGAGTGTCCCTCAGGAACCTCTGACTTGGCGGTTCCAGATATCATGCCTTGCTCCCCCAGAAGCACACCACCTCTGAATAAAACCTCCTTGACAGACAATGGAAAAAAATATAAAAGGTACTATTTAGTGGCAGCCCCTCTGGGTATTCAGACCAAAGTCCTCCTGGGCGGCCTTGTGTGACAGCGAGCTGCATGCGTCGAGTCGTAAACCATCAGATGAATTCCAGACTGTTTTCTTTTTCTTTTTTTCCAGTAGACATGTCTCAGCCCCCCAATGTTTTATTTTTAAGGCTATTGACTGACCTTATCACCCTGACCTTCTGGCCCGACGGTGATTCAGTTTCAACCCCTTAGAAACGGAAGCTGCCCCCCCTCCCCTCCAACTCAGACATGCGCTCACACCCCCCCACCGCTCGTCTCCTTGTGGTGTAACAGTTCAGTAGATAAGGGAGCCGGGTTGGAGAAGATCTCCAGTATCATCCGGAGTGGATGTGGAACATTCTGCGCTGTCCCGTCACCGCGCAGAGACAGATTTCGACGGATGTGGGCTTCTGGCAAGTAGCCCTCCGCTCTGCGGTGATGAGGAGGTGTCTATTCCTTTCTTTCCGAGGCGACGGAGGAGTTGAGACCTCCTCCCTGAGTGTGATATGTCAGAAGCAGGCGATCAGCCGCGATAGACGGAATGCTGATTACGTTGTTCGCTCCGCAGATGCCCCCCCGGCTGATTCTGCGTTAACGTGCTGCGAGATTGAACGGTGTGTCAGGATGAAGCATGTTTTTACTTGCGGTGTGGCCGAGCGCTCGTTGTACTGCTTTGTACGTGCAGATCCAACAACCACTGACGTATCTTTGAGAGGATATACTTGAATCGTAGCCAGGCTGTAAAAGCGAAGGTTTAGTAAGTTGACACGGGTCTGATGGCTAACGAGTTTTTTTCTTCTTCCCATTCTTCCTCTAGATCCTTCTCTTTCCCAGCCAGCCCCCTTCGCAGTCTGGCCGATTCTCTGTCTCCCTGAGCGGTGAGCTGACCATCGCCGATGTGCGCGCAGAGGATTCTGGGTACTACATCTGTCAGGCCATAAGCGTGGCCGGGAGCATCCTGACCAAGGCCTTGCTGGAGGTGGAGAACGGTCAGTGTGGGGTGGTGGAGTTCAGATGGTGGTGGGGGGGGGGGGATTTCTGTGGGCGTATTGCTCTGTGGGGCCCCACTGTCACAGGGCCTCGTTCCTCCTTCCCTTTCTGCTGGTTGTCCATTGATGACTTGATTGGGGCCTCCTGTTTTGGACCGTGACCAATTGGCCCAATCAAAGTCTGCCTATAAGGAGTCGCAGAATTTCATGCTACTGGGCCAAAGGCAGGCATTCCTACCCCCCTACATGCCGCCTTAGCCCCAAAGCCAAGATTTATGCCTGGAGACCTTGTGACAATCCCGATAGCATGTCCTCCCTTGAGCCTCATCTGGTAAATTAGATCGTCGGTTTAATTTGACGACAAAACTTTATACGTTTTTTTTTTTTTTTAGGACCAGGGGCTTATTTTGACAGACTGCTTTGTCCACCTCCCCTTCCCTCCCCTCCCCTGTGAACTGGGGCTCACATTTTAGCACAAAATAAATGCAAAATCCTTTCAAAGCCATCCAAATTAAAATTTTTCCCTCCCCGAAACAAGCAAGCGGCGGGAGACTCGTGAGACGTAATCAAGAAGGACAAGTCGGAATCACGCTATGCAAATAAGCCCCCGAACATATGCCTCCCCCGTCATGGTCCCCGGTAACTGGATAAACTATTTATCCATCTGCGCCATGCCTCATGGCATTTGGGGGGCGTCGTGTGCAATCAAAGCCAGATTCTATATCGTTTGGTAAATTTTTAATTTTCGCTCCACTCGCCGCGGGACCAGGGCAGGCCGAGCGGAAGGCTTGTAATCGTATTGCGCCAATCGAGCAAACCCCCCCCCCCACGCTCTTTTAGCAGTCGGGCTCCGCTTTCGAGCTTAGAAGATGTGGCCCCTGGTTCTGCCAGCTACCTCTCTGTGGGGCTCTCAGGGGCACAGTTTGCATTTTGTCCCGAGCCCTGGGGCAAGTTTTTTGGGATGAACTGGAGTGGTGTGCAGTATTATGGTTTATTGCAGTTCTTCACTGTTGGAGTTTAGGGCATTAAAGTAACGCAGTATTAGGATTTAGCGAATCAAAGTAATGCAGTATTAGAGTCTAGAGTTTTAAAGGACAGTGAAGGAGTTCTCCAATTGAGATGGAGCATGACCTGATGCTGAGGAACTTCCATGTGTCCCGTGGACATCAGGCTGGTCTATGTCACACTTGACCTGACCCTGCTACGTGAAAGGCTCTCTGGCCTGAAGGAAGGGCCTGGTAAACAGCCTGTCAGACTGGACCTTTGAGCTAGGGCTGTCCGAGTGGGCTGGTGACCCGTCTTCCTCCCTGTGCCTAGAACCTCCTCAGTCAGCGAGGCATCTTCTGTTCTCTGTCTCCAGGGCAGGTCTTGCTTCTGCCAAGCTCGTGAAGCTAGCTCCAAATCGGCTTGGGCTCGATTCCCCATCTTCTGCTGTCCATTTTCCAGTCAGCTGCTCCCTAAGAAGACTTAACATATGAGCATTGCTTTAAATATTGAAATAATACGTGTAATTTATTAATGAGCTATTCAACCAACCCTTAATCAATAGAGAAGGGGTAACTTCACTCCTGGCCTAGTAAAACATACATAATTTAACATTCTGGCCATGTTAAACTTTCGAGCAAAGACGTGATCAGCTGATGCGTAAAATGCTGAAGTAAACATGCTGGATCGCAGAGCAACAGATCGGCCGGAGGCTTTCGGGATATCAGTGCCCGCAGGAATACCAGAGGGGTTTAAACCAGGCCCCCACAGATATTTCTTAAGACCTTTCTAAAGACATGGTAGATCTTTGAGTAATCGATTAATCCCCACCCCATATCGCCTTAATTAGGTTTTTTACTCACGACTAATCGTCAGGCCAGACGCCCAGCGTGTCTGAGAGCTACCCTCACGGCATCGATCGGAGGAGGGCCCATCGAGGTCCGGATGTTGGGGGCTGCCTCGGTCTCAAGTTCCGCGTAGCTGCTCACCTACTCTTATGAGGAAGGCGGGAATTCGCTGTATGAGTCTGGGTTTCTTTCTCTCTATTGTAATTGATTTGCCCTATGTATACTGTCTGTTTTGCAATATATGTATGTTCGTGTGTATTCTATGTACCTCGCTGCTGTATGCAACAGAACGTCCCCCCTGGGATCAATAAAGTTTATCCAATCCAATGTAAATAATCCACATCACAGGTAGTGAGACCAGTAGGATCCAGATGGGTTTTGGTCAGATTACAACCCCTCACCTTCCCTCGTCCTTTACATTGAACATGCACGTTGTTCCTTCCGTTTCTCCCCCCCAGCACCGTCAGACCGCATCCCCCCCATCATCCGGCAAGGCCCGGCCAATCAGACTCTGTCCCTGGGAGCTACGGCACAGCTTCACTGTCACGTGATGGGCAACCCCGTACCCAGCATCCAATGGGAGAAGGACGGACAGAGGATCCTGGGTAACGACGCCCGCATCAGCCTAATGGAGAACGGCACCTTACAGATCACAGCGCTGCAGGTACTGCTCCCTAGGAGCCGCTGTCGAACTATTGGATTTTTTGATTTTTAATCAAACTTAATCTTCATGCACAATTTCCTAAAAAGCACTCAAAGTAGAGAGGTAGCCGAGATATTTATCCCTGCCTCGTCCATTGCGAGTCCCTCTTATTGTTAAATAGCACTAACGTAGGGCTCCCTCTATCCTCTTTACCTCCTCAGAAAATGCTGTAACGCTGTTAAACATAGGAAAAAGAGAGGTTGACATTTTATTCAAATTGCCACCCTTGCTTTTTCAGACCTTACATTACTCCCGGCCGGGCTGTGACAGGCCTGTGCCGTGAAGCAGCGTGACATTAATTGGCAAGCAGTTATTAATATCTCTTCTGTAGATGTCGTAGCGTTAGATGTCGTAGCGATTGAGTTAACTCAATCATGCCAGGCGGGATCAGGGATTACGGGCAAAAGCGCCGGGACACGCGCCCGGCGTGACGAGGTGGCAGTCGTTACCGCATCGCTTGCGCGGCTTTAATGAAATTCTGCTCTCCAGAGCCTGAGAACCCGAGGTCACGGTGTGGCAATGGCCACGTAGCGGATCAGTTAATTGATTGTGGCTGTGAGTGATTAACGGTTACGGAAACTTTAATTAAATTTTCCTCGTGGTGGCAAGAGAGGCCCGGCAGGCCGTGTTGGTCTGCTATACCCCCACTCATTGGCTCTGCAGTGATCTATGCACCTGAGTCATTGCTCCTTTAGGGAACCATTCTAGAAATTCTTTCAGGCAACAGAAGGTGCGTGACTGCAACAGAAATGCCACAGATTGATTGATTCGTTGCAGTTGGGTTCCTGTATATTCCGTTATACACAGAATCTTAAAAGCGATTCAGTGATAATCTCCGATACGTGAAGGATTTGCTGTAAGAGTCACTTTATTCTGACCCGAACCCACAGTCATTATTCTTATAAATCTGTTTCAGGAACCCGAGCAGCACTGTGTCAGTGGTGCAAATGCCTGGAATGTACCACTCCATTCCCGGGGGCTGTTCGCTTGGTGGTGACTGTAAGACGTCACTGGGATTTGGAGAATCCAGGCAATCCATTTCTGATTTGTGCTTAGGCACTTCAGAATCAGCAGTCAGTGGCATCTATTGTGGCCTTTTTTGTGGAACGGTCCAACCGGATTGGCTGCTGAGAGCCTGCCAATAAGTTCTTCTTTCTCATCCTGAGTAGAAAATCATTAAGGGAACACATGCCATGCCTCATCTCTTATATTTTTCATAGTGGTTAAAAAAAAAAAAAATTATCTAAAAATATTGCAAGATGTTGTCATGGAAACGAGGCGTTTCTGAGCAGATCTGAAAGGTTATAATTCTTAAGTGTGTCCTTCAATTGTGACCCAAAGCATTAAGCAACGTATTCTCAAAAATACCAGGTTTGGTTCTTTGAATGCTGGGCCATTTCAGCAGAGACGGGGACTTTGTGTGCACCTCAACACCAGCCATAATCATTCTGCAACTAAGGAATGTTACAGAAACTTATCTCTGAGCTATAGGCGGTGTGGCCCCATCACCTTCTGCTATCTCGAGCGTCGGTAGCTATCCCAAGTGCCTGAAAGAGGCCAACTTACGTGTCCAAAATGCTGGTCGGCTATTCCCGGCATGCCCCCCATTAAATGGAAGGCTTCTTGGCATGAGCATGAGTGCATCGGGAGTGGACAGCCGGTGGGGAGAATGTGCCCTTTCAAAGGTAGTGGGGGCGTTCTGTAAACAAGCAGGAGACTGTCGTCCTTTTGTTGCAGCCAGGCGAGAAATGGCTTGGGCACTTGACAACCCATAATAATGCATTTCATATCAGAATATTGAACTACAAATGATAACTATTACAGAAGGTGCAAAGCACGGACACATCAGAGTTCGTCCGCGTCCCTTGGGAAAGCATTTACGGTTTATGCAAGCATTCCTGGATGGAGATTGTGAGAAATTCACGTTTCTGCAAACGATCGTGCGCGCTGCCCGAACGAATACGTCTTGTTTCAAACAGGCAGGAGTGGGGAAAAAAATTGCCGTTTAACCAGAGGAAAATAATCTGTGCGGACCGGGAGCGAGGCGTCAAATCTTCAAGCATCTACACGCCGGCACGGCGGTTTATTGGGTCCTTTTTTGTTGCTAGGAGACAGATTCCGGGGCCTACACCTGCGTCGCTTCCAGCTCGAGTGGTGAGACAAACTGGAGTGGAATCCTCACAGTGAAAGGTACAGGAGAAGGCTTCATTTTTATGGTAATACACAGGCACTATGCGGCAGTCCTGAAGTTATATGGTGGCGTTTTCTTAAGCATTTTTTTTTTGATAGGATTTAACACAATACCGCATGAGATACTGAATTCGCTGTTCACGCTTAGCTGTAATAATGTGAAGGAGTGAAAGTGGTCTCAGTGGTCTGAGGCCAGGCTTCACACCGGGGTGCACATAGGGCAGGAACGGAGCAGCTCACACGTGCTTAACATGTCACTCTACGTCACTGTATCTGGTTCTGTGATAGCCGGCAGCCCAGTTGCGGCACGGTGCTGTTGGCACACATGGCATGTGTTGTCACGGCAGTGGGTGATGGGATCTTTGACAGTATAATTTAAGCTCGGCCGTCCGTTCATGCACCTGAACTTTGGGGTCGTGATTCCTCTCCGGAAGATGACCTCTGTGTAACCTTGCATGTTCACGCCATAGAAAGAGGGGCCCCCGCTGTGCCCAGGGCGTCGGAGCCAATCCAGCTGCCCGGGCCTCCGCAGAAGCCTGTAGTGACCGATGTGACCCGGAACAGCGTGACCCTGACATGGCAGCCCAACCCGCACGAAGGGGGCGCCGCCGTCACCTCCTACATCATCGAGGCCTTCAGGTATGACCATTCCACATTTACTGTCCCGCCCCCAAGACTCTGGACAAAGCAGACAACTATTTGTGCATAAATTCCAGCTCGTTTTCTCCCAAATGCTTGAATGAAACTGAAACTGACTGAACAAGCGACATTACATGCACGTACCATCCATTATTTAAGTACCAAAGAAAGGTGTAAGTAATGCAAACATACAGAGAGGCCTTACGCAGACAGCGACACACAGAGTCATTTCCAGCCTTTATGCATCATTTGTCGGCATGTCTGAGGGGACATTTTGAGAGTGATGGACCAAATCTCCCTCCCTTTGCTCTGACTAATGCTGCCCTCAGCCTGCAGGAGGCGTGAAGCCTGAATTTACACCATCGAAGTGCTCTGGCTACCTTCTCCATAGCACCATAAGAGGTGCGTGCTAAGATGAAAAGCGAAGCGGTAATTAATTCCCATCCAGTGCTGGCGAAGCGAGTCCTTCATTAAGCTGGCGACAGACTGTGTGACAAGCTCTTCATACGCCAGACCGATGGGTTGTGATGGGGGGGTCAGGGTGCGGGCGGGTCTGTGGCGCTTCAAAAGGAGGTCGCCGCAGTCAGTCGAGATCCCACCCCCCCCCCCCCAAGCCCCAGCAGCAGTTAGTGTTGGGCCTACTCCTTCGAAATCGATTCTTTATGTCTACAGCTGGGGGTTAACACCATGTTTACAACAACGTGCCCCTCGGTGGCGGAAAAGACATGGGGTGAGCAAAGCAACAGAGGTCAGGGGGGTCACACTCTGGCACCTCATTAGGAAAGGGGCGGGATTTATTACAGCACTGTGCTCCTTGAATCGGGTCGCCTCCAATTGTACCTCCCCACCCCCCCCGTATGAGACGCTCCCAGAGACATTCCCATCCTCAAAGCCGAACGGCAAAGTGACCTTGGATTTATGGCCCCTGCTCACACCCGTGAGGGATATTTACAGCTAGCACTGTCGTTTATTGCTGCAGCCTAATTCCCTAAGCCTGGGCTGTAAAGTAGCCCCCGTCTGCTGCTTCAGTCACCGTCGAGGGGTGGGGTGGGGAGGAGATAAAAATTGCACCGAGCAAACATGACGGCGACGCTAAACAAGACTGAGCCAGTATAACAGAGAAGCAAAAAAAAAATTGCCCCTGACCCGGTCCTTCCTTGCCAACATTTTCACCAATGCATCTTTACCTAATTTATCACAAACCGAAATGTGACTCACAGGACCCTCACACCGGCCATTTGGGCGGACTGGATATTTCTGGTGCTGTGTTCGAACTGACAGCTGGCGTTGTTTACCAAGCTCAGCTGATTCACAAGTCAAAAAAATAAAAAATAAATACACACACACGCACACACACACACACATATATATACACTTACAAGGAGGAAAAAATAGCATCATCATTGCCTGCACGTCTGATGTAATCAGAGACCCCATCCTGGCGTGGCTGGCCATTGCTCAGCTGAACGTTAAATGGTAATAGCTCTAAGCTGGCAGGTTCTGAATATTTGAACATAAGACAGGGGGAAAAGGGGGCTATCAATTTTACACTTTAATAGTCTTTGATATGGAGGGGACCCCTGCAGTTTTCTCATAAGCCAGTTGTCCCAAACATGAAGTAGCGATAAAATCCAGTCTCTCTGGCGCAGCCAATCGGCAGGCAGCACCTGGCAGACAGTGGCGGACCTGGTGAAGCTGGAGAAACACACGGTCAGCGGCCTGTACCCCAACACCATCTACCTGTTCATCGTGCGCGCCGTCAACGCCTACGGCCTCAGCGACCCCAGCCCCATCTCCGAGCCCGTCCGCACACAAGGTTTCACGCCCGGGGGGTTTCCAGCGCTTTTGGGGATAAGGGGCTTGTTTCTGCAGGTGGGGGTGGGAGGGGTGAATATCTGGGCTGTGCTAAAGAGTGGCCTTCCCTGTAGAATGTATGGTTCTGGCACGGCTCTGACATTGCCTGGCTTTGTGCAGACGTGAGTCCCACGGGGCAGGGAGTGGACCACAGGCAGGTGCAGAGGGAGCTGGGTGAGGTGGCGGTCCAGCTGCAGGATCCGGTGGTGCTCAATGCCTCCAGCGTCCAGGTCACCTGGACGGTGAGTATTGGGCATGGTGTTGTGTCACTAAGCAATGTATCAGCCGTGCTTGACAGCCACCGCATGCAGGCTGTTTATATATTCATATATATTCATTTGAATGACTAGTGCCCAATGAGGAGTAATATTTTTGTAGCGATTTAGGCTAAGTATGTGCGGCTCAGCAGGTCGGAACACTGTGACTGTGATCAAAGAGTTGCTGGCTCAAATCCCAGGATCAACTGAGCGATGTTATCATTGGACCCTTGATGCAAGGCCGTTAGCCCCCAATTGCTCCAAGGACTGTCTGACCCTGCTTTCTCAAAAATGTATACTGCTTTGGATAAAAGCATCTGCTAAATAAATTAAAATGTGAAATCTAAATGCAGACTGTATAGCGGACCCCTCGCCAAATTTTGCGGTTTTCCCCATCCCCAGGTGGATCGGCAGTCCCAGTACATTCAGGGCTACCGGCTGCTGTACCGGCCCAAAGGTGGTGTTTGGCTGGTGCAGGATGTGAAGGCTGCCCCAGAGCGCAGTGCCGTCATAGCTGACCTGCGCAGGGGCATGGAGTACGAGATCAAGATCCGGCCGTATTTTGACGAGTTCCAGGGCATGGACAGCCGGCTGCTGCTGGTCCGCACACCCGAGGAAGGTGAGGTCCTTTGGAGGAAGAAATATCAGATTTCTAGGATTGGATCTCTGTCAAAGAGTTAACATGCCTTTACAAGGAAAATGGATTCCTCTTCTTCTCACACAAGTGTAATAGGACAATAATAATACTGTCACGTTTTCATCTTCCCAGTCCCGAGTGCTCCCCCTCGAGCTGTCACCGTAGTGACAGTAAAAGTGAGCAACAGCTCCAGCATCAGTGTCTCATGGGAACCTCCCCCCACTGAGTCCCAGAATGGAGTCATCCAGGAATACAAGGCAAGTCTTGGGTGGCTGCTTATAAAAGAATGGTTCAAATTATTGGAAGCTGGAGGGGTGAAACAATCAGGTCTTACTACGTCTGTCCCACAGGTTTGGTGCTTAGGCAATGACACCCAGGTGCGGTACCACATCAATAAGACAGTGGACGGCACGGTCCTGTCCACGGTCTTGAAGGGGCTGCTCCCTGGTGTCCTGTACCAGGTGGAGGTAGCAGCTGTCACCAGTGCTGGAGTGGGGGCTCACAGTCAGCCCGTGTCCGTCCTCATCAGTGAGTCCTGTCCTCTCACAGCTGCCTAAACTATTAGATCACCCACTGGAGGGCTTTAACAAAGAATACTTTATTATGCTGGTCTCATCCTTGTGTTTGTAAAACCCCAGGGCTTTCTTGAAGCCTCATTAAATGTACATGAGACACAGTCCAGTGAGTAAAATATATGTTGAACATATATAGAATGATTGCATTGGGAAGTAGCCTTTAGACCCAATGTATTTGTCTAGCTTAGATTGGGAACACTTGCCTTGTACATCCTTTGGCTGGGACCTCCTTTTTTGGGGAGAGGGAGGGAGGGAGAGCTTGTTGATCCCAAATGAGGTTTTAAAACTGGGATGCACAGGTGGAGATTAGGGGGTGGTGGTGGGGCCGTAAACAGCCAATGGAAGCCAAAGGTTTGCCACACTGTCAGCAAGTTCTCTGACTTCCAGTCCCTCCCCCCTCCCCAGAGCTGCCAGCTGAACAGCCCCCAGTCCCAGCTGAGCCGGATGAGAATGTCAGCTTGGCGGAGCAGATCACCGATGTAGTCAAGCAGCCGGCCTTCATTGCGGGCATCGGTGGCGCCTGCTGGGCCATCCTCATGGGCTTCAGTGTGTGGATCTACTGCCGGCGCAAGAAGAGGAAGGAGCTGAGCCACTACACGGCCTCTTTCGCTTACACCCCCGCAGGTACACCCCCCGACCAAAGCTGTACCCGTCTTACTAGCTTGTGCAAAAAATCCAAGGCAGGTTCACAGCGATATTTTGCCTTTCTTGCAGTAGGATTTCCACACGGAGAGGCATCGGGACTCAATGGAAGGTAGGAGTCACCAGGCCAAGCTTGGGAATAGAGTCAGGCTGGGAATGGGGCAAGAAGCTTGGAAGAAACATTGATTGACTGGGTCAAATTGTTTCATGTACCCCTTGCCACTAGACCTGGAATGCTGAGCAATAATATGGGAAACTATCCTTGGCTGGCTGACTCTTGGCCCACAACTAACCTCGTCCACAACGGCAAAGACTCTGTGAACTGCTGCACATCAAAGCATGACACCACGGAGAGATACTACAATGGTGAGTCCTCTGTGACTCTCTTAATCGCTCTGGTTAGTATTTCTGATATGGAGAACCTCTGCAGCTGTTCGTTTGGTCAACCCTTGCCTTTATCATCCTCAGAGGCGGGCATCTCTAATTACCTCAGTCAGACAGAGAAGTATGGTACGGGTTCCACCGAAGGCCCCATTTACAGCACCATTGACCCAACCAACGAGGACTTGCGGAATTTCAATGCACCGTACTCCCAGCACACCACTCCATATGCCAGTACCCCTGTCATGCCCTACTCTGGTCAAGTGCCCTGCAGCCCAGACCAGGAGGTCAACCACTGGATGATCCAGCCAGGGCCCTCGGGAGCTCAGTATGCGCAGCCAGACCGCTCAAGGACAGAGAATGGTAGGTCCAAAGACGTTTTTTACTATCAGGTTTATTGTGTGCCAACATTTTTGGTATCAATCAATAGGATTGACACGGCTGATGTTATTTTGGCCATTGGGGAAATGACTGGGCCATGCCATGCTTCCACAGTGAAGCAAAAGCAGAAGTCAATGGGGAAGCCGGTCAAGACCCCCTCCCTAAATTGGGCGGAGGCACTGCCCCCACCCCCGTCAACTGGAGAGCTGGAGGAGTGCATGGAGGAAGCAGACAGAGATGCCGACGAGGAGGACTTGTGGTATGTGCCTCCAGTGCCTTACTGGTGATGGTTCTGAAGTTCTGAGGAATGCAGAGGGGTTCAGGTGGCCCATGATGATCTGGTTGTTAAGCATGCTAAATTCACTAAACCTTCTGTCTCCTCAAATTCTTTGTATTGTTGTTGGTGGACAGTCAATGTACACACGTACCCAGTCCCTGACTGTTATTCTGATTTTCCCTGACATGTCTCTGGGAATTTGATTTGGGAGATTTGCCCCAGTGAATACCACATGCCTTAGGGTTTGGGTGGGATGGGGGGGCTGGTTTAATGAATACATCTTTCATCTTCCCTTTGGTTTCACATTACTGGTCAAAATTGACAGGAATGACACTGTCACGGGGGCCTTCGCTCCTGTGACAGAGAGCTTGAGGAAAAAAACCATGGGATTAGCGCAAAAGGTTGACACAGGGGAGATCAGGTTTACAGGTCGCTGATGCCTCGAATCTGCCGCGAGCTGGAATCTGGCAGGATGGGGCGTGATAAACCTGTGCTCGTAGCGGCCAGTGACAGGTAGATGGTGCAGATATCTGGGAGCGGCTGAGGCAGAGCGATGACCGGTTCTCCCCCGCGATACTGTACGTGACTCCTACCCTCTTCCCCCGCTCTTTCTCATATTCCATCCATGGGGTGGGAACAAAGTCACCATTCAGCCTGGCGGTGGCGCACAGCTGCGTGACAGGACTTGCGACTCCCATTACTAGCCCTGAGTCAAGTTCTCAGGTTCCCGATAGAGCCCAGACAGGAGCGCAGTTTTGCTCCATCATATCGCCGATGCTGGGTTTCCCCTTCGTCTTTGTTTGGTGCGCTTGAGTAAAACACCCCCGAATTCCATTTTGAGACACAGGAATGTTCCCCAGATATTCATGGGTGAGTCGGGCCCTGTAATGGGGATACTAATGAGAAGAATGTCATCCACATTTTCGGAAACTCCTGGTCCAAGCATAAGTCTGTGTGAACTGTTTTCCTCGTACTTTTAATACCCAGATTTTATCCCCCTGGCAAATGATGGGGTTTCTATACTGGAAATCCATGTATCCTGAGTTCAGGACTTTCTGTCTAATTAAACTGCAAATGGTGGAAATTGATAGAGTATAATATGGTACAATAGACCAGCCTGCCTATGCCCCCCCCCCACTTTATGTTGAATAGATGGGATCATCATTATTACTGTGGTACAAATGACTCCCCTGTTGTTCTGTTTGGTTTCATCGGGAGCCAGCCCTGGAATGGATTTGGGACTGACGGAGTGAGCGATGTATCGAAAAAGCCGAGCAGGAGTCAGGCTGAGCACACGCGCCACACTCCTGTTTGTCCTCCTGCGTTTTTGGTTCAGTCATTCGTAAAACAATCCTGTCAGATTTGTTTCTGGCAAAGCTAAAAGCTTAATTCTTTATTTGTGTGTCCTGCGTAATTGCGGCTTATTATGGAACAGCAAAACGCAGGGGTGTTGACACGTTTGTGGTAAACAATGCTTGAAGTGATGGGATGTATCAGACGGGGCTTTAAATTTTCTCTGCCAACAGAGCCGGTGTTTCTCGTTCTCTGGAGCACCACACGGTTTACGGGATGCTGAGTTGGCTGTTTAGCTTGATTAACTTGTGGTGGAAACTTCTGGCGTGGCAGCAGTGTGGGAGAAACGGACAGAGAAAGAAAAGAGGTCTAAGATTAGCGTGAGCATGTGGTTTTACCATAAGGGGGCTGGAACTTTGATCGCTAAACCGTAGCCCCGCCTTACAGCTCTGATGAGGAGGACTGGTGCCCTCCTCTGCCAGAGAGGACCTACCTGATGGACGGCTCTGTGGAGGATGGCCCGCTCCCACCCCCTCGGGGGGAAGCTTCATCCCCCGCAACCTCCTACAGCCACCAGTCCACAGCCACGCTCACCCCGTCACCCCGCGAGGAGGGGCGCCCCAGCGAGGACATACCACGTCTGCACCACCTCGAAATGCCCCAGCTGACACGGTAAGAGAGCAGAGTCCCCCCTCCCCACCCAGCTGGACCTTACTTTCCTCCTAAACATCTTCTGCGCCAACCTATAGTTCAGCCATACACGTGCCTCGCCTAATTTACCCACAGTAACCGTAAATGTGACCTCATGCACAAAGCGCTAACCTTAACATTAGCTCTAGCAACCAAGAGTGGCTCTTGTTTCTCTCCTTGGCAAGGATGTATCGAACCCCCCCCACCTTTATTTTTGCCGGGAGGTGGGAAGAGCATCTACCTGAGCAGGCTGCAGCATGCCTGGCCCCGCTTGCTGGTCCCCGGGCTACGCTAGATGCGCACTTCTCATATCATGCCGATATTTTTCAGGATGCGACTCCCGGGGTGGGGGGGGGCTGCATGATCTCCTCTCTTCTTAAGCGCGGTGTGTCAGCCCCGAGCGTGGGGGAGAAAATCTAAACAGCGTGCCCACGTCTTTGTGTGAAGCGGGGATCTGATGGCGGCGAGGGCCGGCCTTCCCCGTCTCTGTGCTGTTTGCCATGGCTTGGCTTGTTTTCACGGCCGTATCCCGGCCAGCTCACTAAGCGACGCCCGTGGCGATTTGCTGGAATGCGAGTTTCTCGTTTTTATTTGCTGCCTCGTGAAAAATCAAGGCTTTTTTTTATTACAGTAAAAACATCAATACTCTCCTTTCTCTTAGAAATACCTCCGTTATCTGTGCAGTTTAGTATCTTTTCCACTCAAAGCGGTACCATTATAGCGATGCGGTGAAACCCTCCTGGGGTCCAAACAAGCAGCTTTGGGATGGTGCACCTTTACTTCAAACGGCTGTCCGTTTCCAATGCGTTTGAAGTTTCTCTCTACCCTGTTCTCGACAGGCGCCTGCCTTGTGGACCAGTGCCAGTACCACGGGCCCCCAGCCCACCTCTGAACCAGTCTAACCCCAATCTCTCTGCTGGTCACGAGGGCCCCGACTGCGGCACATCAGTCCGCCCCGGTCACCGCCGAGACCTCAGCCAGGGGGCAGCACAGAGCTCAGAGAATGTTAGCAACACGGGGGCAGGTGAGTGACTCCTGGGTGTGCCTGAACCCCTATTCATCATGGCATTCGCAAATTCAAGCCTTACATACTCCATCAATATACTTCTATAGGTCAGATTAAAATTACAACATGATGTTACATAAAGTGATTATTTCTATGTTTGTGGGCTTAGACCTCCTGGGTTGTGGGTTCGACTTTCTTCTCTCTTTGTTTGTATGTTCTCTTTTGTTTGCTTGTGGTTCCTCCCGCAGTCCAAAGACTTGAAGTTTTGGCTATTGGGCATCTATAAATTGCTCATACAGTGTGATTATGTGAGAGTATGTGCCCTTTGATGGACTGGCATCCTCTGCAGTGTTCTGCCAGGGACCATCATCAGGCCCGGCTATGACCCAGTCTGAGATGAATGGTTGGAAGATGGTTGAATGGATTTACATTTGCTTCTGGTCATTGAGGTTATAAACTTAATACTTTGTGCTCACCAGTACAATAAATTTAGTCTTTATTCCAAGGTGAAGCACCTCTTCATTCATACATAAACATCATAGAACAGCTGGCAAATTCCACAGCTTTGAAGGAGTCTGTCAGTCTTTTGTAGGTGATGTGGTTCTTCTCTGTTACCCACAGACACTAAAAAAATGGTGTTTCTTGGTGCCCTGTAGGCCGAGCTCACCTCTCTCCGGCGGACAGCATGCACACACCCCCCGGACAGAAATCCCGGGGCAAGAAGAAATCATCCAAGAGCAGCCAGTACAGGAGAGAGCTGAATCAAGGAGGTAAGGCCGCCGCTGGTCTAGCCCTGGTGCAGGAGTGCTCCATCACGTAACGGCTCAAATGAGCTGCCCTCAGTCACTGTCGACGGTCTTCTCTGAAGAAATGTAAACAAAAGCCCACCACGTGCCCACAGATTTGCCCCCGCCCCCGGAGCCACCCCCTACAGAAGAGGTGACAGAGTGCAGAGGGACGTCGCTGGATAGAGATGGGGGTTCGGCCTCCTCCATGGAGAGGAGAGGAGAGCACAGCACCCCCTACAGGAGGGGCGCAGGACAGAGACGCAAGGACGGTACGCGTTCCACAGATAGTGTAATGCACATTCACGTACCTCACAACCACACACGCAGTTTTGGTTCCATTGTTGTCATGGGGACTAACATCATACCGCAGTGACAGCAGCTGATGAGAGCTGATAAGATAAAGGAGGCCTGGAACGTCTCTTATCTTTTACTGACTAAAGATGAAGCCTTCAACTCCTGGGTCAGTTCTTCAGTACGATCCAAGTAACACACTGCAATAGTCTCTATAGTGCTTCGCTAAGCTTGTTTCTTGTTTAACTTCAGAGTGACTTTATATAAGAAGGAGTGGAGAGTGGGCAGTAGGTAGAAGTATCCAAAGCATGGTGGTGTCAGTAGAGGGGAAGGACAGGAAGATTTTGAGAATCGGGAAAGGGATATTGAGAGGGCTGTATACAGGAGCAGTGGCACAGCGGTACTAGCCCCATCTGAAAGCTGATTGGCCCCTGGAGTGCCCCCTCCCATGCCATTGACCGATTGAAATCATATCATTCGCTATTGTTCAAACTGGCCTCTCTCTAAGGCCCCTCTTCTGCCCCTCCTCCATAAAAAATCCTAACCCTGAATATGGAGGCATAACCTCAGGCATCAGTCTGGTCTTTCGCTCTGCGTTTAAGTGAAGCACAATAGGAGTGAATTCCACATAACTTTGCCCTGCCCCACCCAGAGACATCCATGACCCCCCTCTGAAAGTCTTACTACTGTGTAACACTTTATAAATATTTTAAGCACATCATGCAAAGCAGCTGCTTTGTTGTGTTGGTGGGTCCTGCTTAATTCAGTGATCCCTGTAGGTCACTTTGGACAAAAATGAAAAATTGAGCTGCATCATTAAACACATGCACATGCAAACACACACACTGACACACACAGTCACACACGAGGGAACTGTATCACTAAACAGCTAAGGTCGCTCACGCATCCAAGCAGGCAGGGATTAGGGATAATCTAGTTTGATGTATCGGTTGGGTTTTGATCCAGTTAGTTTTTAGGTCACGCTGTCCCGGTAGTGCTGGTGTCCTGATGGGTTATTCTGAATGTCTCTCAACAGATGAGGACATCCTCCCTTACAATAAACCCAGCTTCCTCACAAGGGGACAAGTGTCAAGCAACTGCTCCACAACAGGAAGTTCATCATCACGGGGGTCCACAGGGTCACGTGGGCCGGGGTCAAGCAGGAAACGAAGTGAGGTAAATGATCTTACATCTTCTTAGCACCATAGTGATGGATCTGGTCCTCTGGAGTCAGAGGATAATCGTTAACCAACCCCCTGCAATTTGAATGTTCAAGAACCATATGGAAATCCCCCTTGTTTGCCATTTGTATTTCATTTTCGTTGTACATCCGCTAAGATACGTTTATGTGCTTTCTTGTTCCAACTCCAGTGAGGACCTACGATTACATTTTTGGATATAAGCTCTTTGTGTTCATCTGCATCCTCTGTGATAGATTACCATTGGCCTAAAGCTTAGCCAAATGTTGTGCAATTGTGAAGCAAATGTGAATAGAACTGTGATTTGCTTTGAGAATTATGATCATTTAATTGGTTAAATAGGTAGAGAGGTTCATGTTTGCCTTTGGTGTTAAGCTTCTATTAGTATTTGGTTCATATGTGGTTCACATTTGCATTCCGTTTTTATTCAGTTCACATTCACATTAGGGTCACCTTGACATTCGATTCCCATTTACTTTTGGTTCACATTTCATTCACCTTTACATTGGGTTCCCTCTGGCATTGTTTTGCATTTGGTCCTTATTCACATTCAATTCGCATTCTATTCCCATTCACATCTGATCCACCTTCACATTCGATTCGCATTCGGTTTGCATCCAGTTCACATTAGCATTTAATTCACCTTCATATTCAGTTCACATTTGCAGTTGGTTCACAGCCGATTCACATTCACAGTCATTTCAGATTAATGTTTGGTTCTGACCTGAATTTCAGGCTGGCATTTGGCCTCATAGTTGCATTCAATTCACATTTGCATTCGATTCACATTCATATTTGGTTCAGATTAATAGTTGCTCTTCATTCATATTCCATGTACATTTCCTCCGGATTAGCATTCATTTCACATTCACATTTGGCTCACGTTCACTTTTGTTTCGCACGTGTCGAGCATCTCCCCTGTCAACCTCCAAATCTCATACTGCAAATAGTGAGTTTCGCCTAGTGACCTGAGAGGAAGTATTTACGTGATTTCATGGCAATATGAGAGCGGCAGGGGTCCTCCCTGCATTCTCACTCCCTACATCCTCTGCTGGCGGGTGGGCAGCCCGTGCTACAGGATGATAGTGGCGAGGGATACATGACAGCCAAATATGTCGGTATGGTGAACAGATATTACTCAGAGGAAATGGTGTTGGGCGGCGAGCCTCTGCGATAATAGCGCACACCTGTGGAAAGCCTCTTCTGTAATGTAATGCCCAGTTTTATCTCACAGCCCGTGTCTGGCTGGCGAGGGCCGGCTTTTATGTCGAGATTTTATAGTTACACTGATAATTGGTCCGCAAGTGTCCTGTAAAGTGCACTCGTGCACAGAGCGAAATGAAGGGCGCGTTTTTACTGCAGGCAAGATGGGAGTCGAACAATGGCGGCCCAATGCAAGGCCGCGGCTCGCCTGAGCGTGGAAATGAGTGGAGAAAAAAGAAAAACAGAGCATGCTTCACTTACTCAGACGCCAAAGGTGGGTGGGGGTGGTAAGGGGGGATAGGTTACATTACATCACTGAGATTCCCGGGACGCAGCGAGTTAAGTGACCGTATTAAGATCAGTGAGATTTCACAGGTAACTGGACCTTCACGTCGGCATTCCCACCAGCTGGCATGGGGGGGGGCTGATCATGGGAATTGGGGCTTCCTCAGGGTTAAATTCCACTCAGTGGACGCAGCAGCTTCTCGCCCAGGGGTCACCCCCCACACCCCTCCAGACAGCCCATATCCCTCTGATGTCGTCGGCCCTCTCGGGTTTCGGAGAGGGACCTTGAAAGGCAGCTCACACAAAAGAGTTCAGTTTTTCTTTGGGTGAGGGGGGGTTCGGGTTACCCCCTTCCTGTCACGGTAGTTAACTTTATCTTTCCCTGAATGGGTGTTTCCCCAGTGGGGAGCCCTCGGAGCAAGGCTGTCCCTACACTGCGCAGCTGCCGTAAGCCCCGCGCGCTCCGCTTGACACGATGCCTGTCAGCCACGACAGAACCCGACCTGGCCACTGAGCTGGAGACCCTAGCGTCCCCTGGGGGAGGTTCACATGTCAAATCCAGTTTGACCCCTCAGCAGCCACCCCCCCAAAACCGTCATCCGCCGCAAATTGTCCTTTGAAGCTTTGAAATGCTTTGTGACTAAAGGGTGATGAGATTAATTTAAATCAGAGATTAATTGTCATTAATAACATTGGTCCCACTGCCCTGACCAAGATAAGCAGTTGTAAGATGGATGGATGGATGGATAAATACAAGATCAAATTGGTGTTCCTGGTAGAACAATTCAGTTTTTAGTATTTGAATTTTATATGGAGGTTTATAACTGCAGTGTTCCTTATTTTCTTTGTTTACGGTGCCAGTTACATCACTATACTGTTACCGTGGTTTCTTTTGTTTCATCATTGTGCTGGAATGTTCTACACAATCATTGTAAAACGATTATAAAAAGTGCCTGCATTCACCTTGCCCATTGGCAGCTTTTCTAACTTGATTATGTTTGTTTGTTTACAGGAAATGAGATAAATGGAAGACGGCTGCTATTTTATCCTCCGTGCCGCCTGTCAGCATTGCCTCCGGTTTTATATCCGAACTCCTGACCTCCGTCCGCCGATGAAACCCTCTGAAAGCAAAAGAAGTGTACAGGACGATTGTCCGCCTTGTTGGATTCAAATGACTGACATGTTTTTTTATAACTATTATTATTTATGATTCTGGGTTTCGTGCCTCTGACCTCTCAACTCCATGTGTAAATAGGTTTCTCTGTAAGGTTTTTATGTGGGCTATGGATGCGGGGAAAGAAAGAAAATATATTGTATTTATAACAAAGGGAAAAACGAAAAAGGTCCAATATTATAAAGTTATTGTCTGAATGTGCCAACCTTGTAGAGATGTATACCTTTGAAAAGCATAACTACTATTGCACTGTTGTTGTAATAGCGAAACACAAAACATGAAGCACAATCGGTGTCAACAGCCAGCCAGCCAGCGTCCCCCATCTCCCCCCATGTCACTGTGGATGCTCCTGCCTGTTCTCTTCATCCCTGGATCCCTGTTGTCGTGGTCCAACAAGAATGTTTTTTTAATCACGTTCATTTTTGTTTTTGTTTTTGTTTGTGTTTCTTCAGAGAAGACCTTCGACAATGGCTCAGGGTGGCTTGTCTGAGCCATTATGAGATGGAGCACTCCTGAAGCTGCGTGGCAACACGCCTCGTTCAAAAAACACCAAAATGATCTGCTCCATTGACTAACTTTTTGGTAGTCTTGTTGTTTTGTAAAAATACAATAAAGAGAAGAAAAACAAACACTGGTAAACCAGAAAACCTCTTCTGTATCCAGGAGAAATGCTGAAGCAAGCTTTCTTAGGATAAATCCATAAAATTCGTCTCTAAAAGGCCGGTAAAATGCAGAGTCCTCCTCAGAGAAATATGTATGTAAAGCCCTGAGTTGGGACAATCAAAATATCTGTTGACGGCGAGAGCCTGGAAATAGCACAGTGGTTCCCTGTAAGGTAACTCAGGAAATAAGGTCATAGTGAATAGCTGGGGATCGGCCGGTGACACGGTAAGATTTGACGGCCTTGCAGAAGTGGGTTTTTTCAATGCCTTGGTAGTTCACAGCAGATTACATGTGGGTGAGCATCCAGCGAAAGCCATAAAATTGCTTCTGAGAGCTGGGGCTGAAAGCGACAGGCCAGCGAGCGGGAGTGGGTTTGTCCTTTCGCAAGCCCACCTGAGTAAGCTGCCACCCCTGGGGTGTCCAACCCACTGTGGGGGGGGGGGGGGGGGGCGGAGCCGAGTTCAGTATGCGCAGCATTTTTCTTCCTTCTCGGGTGGTAAACCCTCTTAACAGGAGTGCAGTGTTGCAGCTGGGGACGGTGGAGGAGGGGTGGTACTATTTACACACACAAGTCCATTTACTGACCTCCCCGCGGTGCCGTGTCAGGCAATCTCCAGATCAGAACTGTACAAATATCCGGTCTGTTAGTGCTAACCCCACGGACTTCAAGGTGGCACCAAAGGATCCAAAACCGATATTTTTTGACATCTCCCAAGAAGAGTCTTTTGCTGAATCCTTTTTCTCCTTATTCGTGGCTTTTTGACATGTGCGCCAGAGCACATTAGGGCTGACACCCGGCAGTCAGAGTCAGAGTCACTGGGAGGGAGTGATAGTCCTGAGGTCCGACCCCTGTGGTCAGCGGGATCGGACGAGCCTCCCATCTTTTCACAAGGATGCGACTCTGACCATAAATCACCAGGCCCTATATTAAGTGGAAGGGAACATGGAGCGTCTTGTCTGCTCGCAGATAC
>JAAGVU020000103.1:19111564-19144745 GCA_011763525.2 Mormyrus iriodes | reverse complement strand
CACTGCGGAAGCGTGAAAAGAAAGAGGAAGAACGAAAAACAAGACGGGGCCCGGGGCGCAAGCAGCAGAAGGGGGGCGGGGGGGGGGGGGGGGGAGGTGGGGGCACTGTCCATCGGATGACAAAATGGGTCAGGAGACTAGTGATAGGCTATAAAAAATGGGCTTCTTTGCACATGTGTACGTGTGCCAGGATGAGGGCCCTGATCGGGGAGCAGGACTGGCTTTTTGTGCTGAGATCAGGGGCACAGAAGGGGCATGGACACCCTGGCAGATCCAGGGGACCCTTGGATACGTAATATTACAAAATTATATAACGGAGGGTGACATTTTGTCATGGGGCCCAGTATTTCTAGCTATGCCCCTGACCACAAGAAAGACATAGTTATGGGAGCTGGGGGGGTATAAACTATCATGATATCTGTCCAGTGTCAGATTTGGGGGTGGGGTGGCGGGGTGGCGGGGGGGGAGATGCGTGATGTTATTTCAGTTTCATTCTCTGACCGCGGGTCCATGCTTGGGAATTTATGGCTAATCATATGCCTGACACGCGAGCAACCCAGCCCGAGGGGGGTGCGTGACAGCGGTGTCCCCGCCGAGACAGCACCAAGGTGGGGCACAGCACAACCAGGGCACCCAGCATGGTGATGTCACACGGCTTCTTTATTTCCATTGGTAAGGCCACAAGCGGAAAACCATGGTTAGTTCACAGTGTAAGAAACAAAATGCAAAACGTAAGACTACCATTTACAAGGTAATATGATACTAATAGAAATATATCTAACCGCGCAATCTCCCATGAGACAAATATTAGCCCAGTTCTACTGAGACATAATCTATTTTTATAAAATGCAAACCTTTATAAATTCGGTACATCCCTTACTAATTTCTCCATTTATACACGTTTATCTGGCTCACTCTAGGATTATAATATTACAAATGTTTTTTAGTTATATATTCATTTTCTGTAAACATATGAACAGAAAAGAAAATGGCAATACCCATCAAATAGAGCTACGGCTTAAGATTCAAAACAGAAACAGTGTGGGCTACAACACAAACATCATACAGGAGTGAACACAAAAAAATGTACAATACAATCTTTGAACAGTAGGTCTCCATTCCTCTCAATGTTTTCTGGAAAAATAAAATCACACAGTATGAAGAAAAGAAAAATTGAAAACAATAATATTGCTGAAGAACTTTTGTACAGCATATTGCAAGTGAGAGGAAATATACATTTTCTGCCTGGAACAGATTCATCTTGTTTAAGAAGAACAGAAATGGACAGAATCACAGAACAGGGAAACAGTGATGAAAGCTGTGAAAGAACATCCAGAAGAATCCATCATGTTCTCTTCTTATGCATTTGTGTTCTTAAAAAGTGTACTAGGATTACTTATATAAGGTCTCCTGTTCAACTCTTCACTATAAAAACTGAACCCAGGTCATGCGGCGAAGATTCAGCTGAACAGAGTTTGCCCTGAGGTATTATGGGAAATGTAGCACATTGACCAGTGCTGGCTTGAGGCAGGCAGATGTTCAGTGGATGGTAGCTGAAGGCCATCATCTTTGGGAGTGCGTTTTGTGGATGCCCTGTCTGTCCGAAAATACTGCCCCCATCCTGTCATCCTGACGATGACCCAAAGTGTCTGGCATGAAGTTTGGACTTGCTGGCGCCGCCCTGGAGGCACGAAGATGCGCCTCCATTTCTTCCATCCAGGCTGTGCTCCAGTTCCACACCGGAAGGGGATCGAGATCCCCGAAACGCTCCCTCATAGGGAAGAAGGAGCTCAGGGGAGAGGCAGGGGGCGAGAACTCTGTGTTTCGCAAAAACATGGAGAAAATAGCGAGTCGTAAAAATGTTTCAAAACACACAGAGCCTGAATAATGCATGAGTTGGTAATTATATTCTCTCTGCTAGTTTGTCTCTTGTCAGCTCACTTCTGCAACACTAGTTCTGTAATCCTTTAGCCATTTAAATCTAATTGGCTGAGACAGTTCACGCTCGAATCCTTCAGGAATCTCTAAAAGCCTGTGTCTGGGGGTCTTTTTTTTTTTTTTTTAAGGTCGTTGGATATTTACACTCCCAGTCATGACAAAAACAACCACAGTGTAATTAACAGAGACTATTTTCGTTTGCCTGACTTCCCCAAGCTGTAAGTTTTTTGCCAGTCAAGGACAAACATGCAAATAGGACAGAACTTTGCCCCGGACAAATAGAGGGGCCGCGTCAAGCTGGCATGGCGGAGACATGATTGATTAGGAGACGCTATCGGACACAGAGACGGCCGGGGCGGATCAATTTGCAGAGAGCCGCTGAGTGATGCCTTACCCCACGCCCCCTGTCTGTCAGAGCGACAATGTGCCAGAAGATAGAGTGTGACCTCAATCAGACGACTTTCCCCCCATGGGTCCCTGTCAGAGACCCCACAAGTACCCAGCCGTCCCGCCCCGGCCTGGCCAAACAGGCCAGACACCCCAGCAGACTCGATTAAAGTGGCCCGGACAACCCGCCAGGCCCAGATGGTGTCAGGTCACCACTCCACCGTGTCTGGTGAGGTAATTCACCCAGAGCCCTGTTTTTCGGGGGAGCCCCACTCTCTCCTCCTCCCTGACAGAGACCACCAGGCAACCTCGACAGTGACAGCAGCATGGAGTTTGACTTAGAGCTCTGCACGGGCCTGTGTCAGCAAAACGCCAGCCCGGGCCCATGGCATTCAGGCCAAACTAAAGCAGAGAACACATATTAACCGAATTTCTCAGCCCGAGCTTGATGCCAGTTTTTATGATGTAGTGTGTTGCATAGGCTAAAACACACACACACACACACACACACACACACACACACAATAACCATATGGGGGTGCTGTCTTTGAGGCAAATGCAATGTTTTAAAAGCATAACTAGGCAATTAGAGACTTGTAAAAGGAGTCCAACTCAAACCCAACCGATGCATGAAAAACGTGGCCCATGTAGGGCGTGAATCTGCCAGTGAGCTTGGGTCCCCAGGGACCCCGTCGGGCTTGCAGGCCTATAGTTCGGTTACCAAAGATGGCCTGGAGCTGCCCTACATAGGCACAGTCAGACTGGTATGCCGAGACCGGAGTGAAATGTGATTATTCATGCGTATGCAGGCAGAGGAGAGAGCGGGAGAGGACCGAGGGTCCGGCAGCGATAGCAGGGCCAGAGCAGCACCAGAGCAGGGCCAGAGGGCATCTTCCGTAGCCTCCAAAACACGCAAAATATTTGAAGCTGACTTCTTCACAAGCATCTCTGAAGACAAATCTTTTTGAACACATTTTTAAAAGTTTGGATATGAGCTCCTTTGCGAAGGGTTTGTACTGTGATTCTGCAGCAAGGTACGAGACACAGCAAGAACAAATACGAGCACAAAAACTGTCACATCTGTCTGATGCCTAAACGCTCAGAGCCAGTTTGTCCACTGCAGCTATGCTTTGAATTTATTTATCAGGTTTGAACTGAATACGCAAAAAAAAAAAGCAAAAACTGAATGCTTGATTCATCTTAGTCTGTTACCACCGGCCAATACAGTAAAATAAGATAAAAAAATTATATATTTTTTTCTGATCAATGGCTGCCACCTAGTGGCCATATCTTTGCTGTCCAACGAAAACCCTGTACGTCCACGTTTTGACAATTGTGACTTGTTACTATAGGTGAAATATGCTCATTCTCCTCTGTTGACTGAGCATTTGACATCTAATTGACTAATGAAAAGATGTTTTATGAAGTCGTATGTTTAGCTAGTATTTATGTTTGTACTAGTTAACATTTGTATTCAGGACAGCCATTTGTATGGATTACTTTAACAACGCAATATGATAGCTAAATAGCTAGCTAAATAATGTCACTGTTAATTGTAAATATAAAGTGACATTTGTTTCTTGTTGACACTGACACATATTTGCCTTGCTGACAACAATTCATGTAAGTCCATTTACAACAATAACCATTCACTGACAGCTATGTAAAAACGTTCCTATTTGTGGTGCTAACGGTGTCTCATTGTCTTGTTTTAGGTTTATTTCGTAAAATTTCTGAGAAAATGCATTTTTTCACGCTCTGGGAATAATGGATTTTTGGATATGCTAGGTTTTCATGGGACAGCGAGAATAAGGAAAATTACATTCATGGATTTTGGGGCTGGGCTGTGCACTCCTCCGATAAATTCTGCTAACATTGTAGCATCAATCAGACAGGATACTGCATGAGGCTCGCAAGAATTACTACAACTGTAGAGTTTAGAGTGGTATAATGCGTTGCTGAGGTGAAAAAGGTAGAAGAGAGCAAGTTTAACAAATCGGACATTTGTGATTCTGGGCAAACCGTACCTGACAGACTGGTGCCACCCACAGACTCGCCAGCAGCAGCCAGAACTCGGGCAAAGTTGGTGTCGTTCATGAAGGAGCCGTCAGAGGAGCTGATGAGGCTGGCACGTGCGCTGGGCATGTTGCTATCGGTGACAGAGCCCCACCCATTCCACAGCGAGCCCTCCCATTCGCTGCAGCAAGAAGAGGGTGTGCTCCGTAGCGCCACTTGCCTCACGACGGGATGGTGCGACCTGCTCATGTCCTCGTGGGCATCCTCGGTATCCAGGTCGGAGGGCAGGGGCCCGCAAATGTACCCGAAGGTGGGCGTGGGTGAAAACGGGCGGGGCAGGGACACAGGGCTCTCTGACAGGATCCTGAAAAACATAGGGGAACGTGCCCTAACATGATTATGAGGCAACGGCTGAAATTCCACCACACACCAGCAGGGGGAGATCAGCAACACACAGGTGGATAGTAACCATGTTCTTACCATTAGCCACAAGGAGTGCTAACTGATCATGACTGGAAGCCAATAACCACTCCAACCAGGAGAGGGCAACTATGAAAAGAATACGGGAGAACAAACATCCAGGAGATACTGCCGCCAACTGACTGACCTCCTATTGTATATTTTTCCTATTTTCCTAGGGGCGGGGCCACAGGGGGCACTGACCACCGCTGAAAGCCGATTGGCCCCCAGAGTGTCCACTCCCCTGTCACTCACCAATTGAAAACATATCATTGACTAATGATAAGGTTGACCCCTCTTACGTGGCTCATTACACGTTTTTTAAAGGTTTACAGATAAACGTTGGGAGTGTGGCCGCCGGCAGTCTCTGGTAGGTGAGTCAGGTGACTTTTTTTGTTTGGTTGTCCGAGTCCCTTATTCTTAGCAATCATTTTACACTGCTGCATTTCCAGGTTACCTGCTTTTGTTCATTGCTATCATCCTTAATGCAGCCCTAGTACAGTAATGCCTTATGTCATCATTTTTCATTTCTAGCTTTACACAAACACTGGAGATCTTAAAGTCTTCATGCAGTGTCTAAGATCAGCAGCTAAATAATAATAATAATAATAATAATAATAATAATAATAATAAACACTTTATTGGTCCCCATGGGGAAATTCTCTTTACGCCTCCCCCATCTTTCTCTCTGTAGATGAGAGCAAGCTGGCTATGAAGGGCGAAATCCTTCAGATTTATATATTCAGCTTTATATAACATACGCGTTCCAGCATTAAAACTGCAAGACAGAAAACAATTACAACAAAAGCTGAATAGCTATTAAACTAAATATAGATTTGAAACACTGATAAGAGGCCTGTACACAAAATCCTGGTGATCGTACTATTGATTACCCTGGCCTGCAAATGCGATCGTACTATTGATTACCCTGGCCTGCAAATGCGATCGTACCTGCGCCTCTCTATCTTGGGGCTCAGCTCCAGGTACTGCGCCACCTCCTGGGCAGTGAGGGCCACGTCCTGGTTGTCATCCACAGACAGGCAGAAGGAAGCTGTGGACAGACGACTGTAGGGCCGGTTGGAGAGCAAGAGGCAGTCGGAGGCAGCGGTGGAGGCAGGAGGCGCAGGGCATACAGACAGCACGGAGGCGCCGTCCACCGTCAGCTTGGTGGAGCGACTGGACCTGGGACAGGAATGATGTTCCTGATAGTCCCAAACCGGCAAACTAGCGCTGGCGTTCGGATCTTATCACAAGGACCCACAAGGCAACCTACGCTTCTCATATCTTACCACAAGGCTGGGAGACTTCCTCCAGCCAAACCCACTAGCTTCTTTTACCCACAAATCACTGTACCTCCTGCTTCTCGAATGAGCCCTGTGGGTCATTTCTCTAGCAGCTCCCATCTCCATGAATGTAAATCCCTGGGTCTGTGTGGTTTCCAGCTGCCATGCTTAAATAATGTCGGTGGTTAAAGGCTTATGAGGTTTTTAGCCGTTTGGTGGTTACTGGATAAACAAACCGCCCAGTGGATTAGCATCTTATGGGCATCCGGTCTACTTCAAAAGGCAACAGCCTCAGCAATCTAGCAGGAAGCCTGCATGCCTGCATCGGGGACCCTCAACCTCCTCAGTGGGAGGAAGAAGTGTTCTCACCCCTCCTCCGAGCTCAGGCTGTGGGTGTCATCCAGTGGGGCCTGGGTTGCCGGCGGCAGCATGTCGACCAGATGCACCGATGCAGAGTAATGCAGAAGTCTGTGGGAGCCTTCCAATAGGCCACCTGCACAAGCAGGAGAAAGGATCAAGATGGCGTCATGATGGAGTACAACCATCCAGAATGGCAGCAGTTGGTGTAATAGTTTAGAAACTGGCCGTGGCTAAGAAATTATAAGTTCAAGCCCCACTGTTGTACCTTTGAACTAGGTATACGCTCACATGCCACCCCTAGTGCTTCTCACTCTGAGAAGTCAGGGATAACGCCCACCAAGGTGTCCCATTACATAGGATTAATGGACGATACGCAGGTATACGGAACGGAGTTTTCTGCCGACTGTCCCAAGTTATACAGAGTTAATAGCCAGCAACATATCAACAAAGGGAGAACCTGCAAACCCCATGCAGACAGACTCAGCCCTCCAACTCTGGAGATGTAACGCTACAAGACTACCCACTAAACAACCATGCCACCTATAACAGGCTAGCTTTTGGATAAAATCTGGCTCACCTCAACACTTAGACAACCACTGACGTCCGTGCAATGCATTAAGTTACCTGGTGTATGATGGCTGAGCCTCTGCAAATGGGCATTGGGTGTGGTCTGCAGAGCCATTGACTGCTGACGCATGGGCACCAGGGGGGCGCTGTTGACAGCGTGGAGCTCTGAAAGACAAGCCATGGAGCGCTTAATCATGTTGCAGGTGGCTGGACCAGTGCCAGACTGACAGACCCCGAACAGTTGGGTCCCCCCGCCTCCCCCCAACACAGATCACGTCAAGCTCCTACCTCGCTTGTGGCCCTTCTCCCAGGATTCTTTAAGCACTCCCATTCTGGGTTGGATGGGAAGGGCATGTTTCCATGGCAACGGCTGGCTCTCCTGGGTGATGGGAATTTTAAGAACAGGGTGAGGTAGTCCAGCTGTTTCAGGAGCCTGTGGACTTTGGTGGGGCACTTTGGGACGCTGAGCTGGGCTGTTGAAAGTCTTGAGGCCGTTGGAGGTGAGGTCCACATAGAAGGTTCCATACACCCCACAGCTGTCGGACACAACAGGGACAGTGGTATCCAGAGGGATTGGGTCTTTCTTGTCAGTCACAGGCAGAGCTGGGATCAGGAGAATTGGAAAAATTAATCGGATACTTATATATGCACACGCGGGCATATCAACACAACGCTAATCAACTGCAACAGACGACAACTCACTAGTTTTCTGGAAGCTTGGGCTGTCCTTACTCTGTACCCACAGGCTCTGGTACTGTTCGTTATTCTGAGGGGACCTCCAGACACCCGGCATCCACGGTGAGTCTGGGGCGGCCATTCTACAGAGTGCCAATCGCAGGAGGGAACAGTGAGCCTTCACCTCATCAATAACCAGCTAGGTCCAGCTTTTCCTACCAAACTCACAATAACATCAAAAATCCAGCCATCACCCTTACATATAAAACATTATTAGTTACATTGCAAACAAATGAAAGCTAAGTAAGGCTTAATTAGCTGTTAGCAGTTAGATGCTTCGGACAATATTTCAGGGTTCCAGTTTCACTGGCCAATAGGATTCCAGTATACACTGCATGCAATATAAGTAGACAGGACTGGAATGTCCAATACCTGTGCTTTATGATGAGGTCCTCAGTGGCCAGCCGGTAAACACCTGTCAATGAAGGCATAAACATAACTGATATCAACACTGAGGAGAACTGAGGGAGACTATAGCTATGTTTCATCAGCTACTTTCTTTATACCCAGCTACAAACATACAGGATTCCATGTATATTTTATCTCGTAAACATTTAATTGTAAATAAACCTGCATCAGACAGTTATAACAAAAATCTAAATTATATCAAAATTTATCGATCTTGTATCTATTTCATCAAATAGAAAGGTACTTCGAGGGATGACTTTGAAGTTGTGAAATATAAATCAGAGGAGTTGCAATGATCACCTGCAGATTTGTGGTGTCTGGCTCTCAGGTGGGTGGGCCTTGTGTGTCTGCGGTACAGGCAGACCACCGTCACCATCAAGATGCACCACAAGAGGGCGCCAATGCCACCGATGAACACAGGGTCCCGAATTAGTGCCAAAGCCTGTGTCAGGACGTCAGAGTCATTTCGGCGAGGGCCCAGGGAGCGCTGGGGCTCTGGAGCAGAGAGGCAGAGTGAGGGTGAGTCAAGTCAGGCCCATAAGCATGGCCCTCAACCGCTGCATTCTGGCAGGAGCAATTCTAGGAATTTTTAAGATGGGAAGGCATAAAAGTGGCCGTAATACATACATAAGGGTCAACCTTATCATTAACCATTGATGTGTTTTGAACTGATGAGTGACAGGGGAGGGAGTACTGTGGGGGCCAAACAGCTTTCAGCTGGGGCCAGTGCCCCAGTGGCCCTGCCCCTGTATACTCCCCAGCATCCCGGGATTGCCAAATCCCATGGTGGGTTCCTGGTATCACTGACCTATGGTGAGCTGCACTGGATCACTTGGCACTCCTACTCCAGCTCCATTCACGGCAGCCACTCTGACCCAGTACTGCTTTCCCGGCTCCACGGTCGTGATCTCGAGGCTGTGGGTGGCGCTGTTCACTGTCCAGTTGAGGGACTTCTGACTCTCTGGTTGCACACACCACACCTGGAAAGAAAAGCAGAAATAATGTCTGAGCTAATGGCTACATTTCACTAAGACAGAACATTACTGTGACATCATCATAAACGACAGCAAAGCATTCACCTGGTAACCCTGAATGATCCCATTGTGAGATTCATGTGGAGGTGGATCCCAGCTCACTTGGATGGTATTGTTTCTGTCCAAGGCCATTGTCACAGCGATTCCACCTGGGGGCGAGCTAGGCACTGGAAGAGCATCACACTTTCACTGGACCACATACACCCTGTCGGCACATGAACTAGATTTCCTTGCCCATCATGTTCCTTGAGGTTTTCTTCTGCTCAAACCATGCAGTGACTTCCTCAGTCTAGTAATCAACCATACACCAGGCCAAAGAATTCATAAAGATATGTGCTAAACAGTGATATCTGATGGGGCCCCCACCTAGCTCTGGAACACGAAGGTGCTTGGTGTTGCTCTCGCGGCCGTACAGGTTGCTGCTGTAGGGGCGCACTTTGAACTCGTACTTGTATCCCCGCTTCAGGGGGCCGACCACAGCTTGCAGGTGAGGTAGGGCCACCCTCTTCGCCACCCAGTCGGAGCTGGCAGGAAGGAGGGAGCGGAAGAGGACCTCAAAGCCGTCCAGATGATGCGGTTGTGGCCAGGAAGGCTGCAGCTGTGGACACAAGGAAGAAGGGCAACATGGGATACATTCCTATTCAGAAAATGTGGCTTTGTCTTCAGAAACCAACCCCTCACGTTGTCCTGTTAGGTACCACTGCTAAAACATAGATTAAGCTGTAAAACTGGATCAAACCATTTCCAGGACATGGTGTTACCCAAATGGAACAAGCTGTAAGCATCCACGCAGATTATGTACCATCTCTGCCATAACACTCAACAAAGAAGCACAAAGGTTCTACCAGCATTGGGACATTTCTCACCCTCCACTGCAGTTGCAGCAGGCTGGAGGCAGGGGGCAGCACGCTCACATCCTCAAGGTCCACGCGTAGAGCTGACAGCTCCCTGTGCACGTCCCTCTCCCCGGGGCTCACCGCTTCTGTAGGAAAACCCAGCCATTTAACAGCTGGGATGCTGCACTAACAGAATCCAACATCAACAGAAAGGGGAGGCATGGCATCGCCTAACTCACGTTGCACAGTTAGGAAGGCACTGGCGGACGACTCGCCCACATCGTTGACGGCCGTGCAGGTGTACCGCCCTGCATCCTGAGCTGTCACGTAGTGGACTTGGAGACTATGGTCTTGGTTCACTATGTACCTGATAAGACATCAATGTCCAGCTAGTCATGGACTAAGCAGGATCATTATGACGACCTATATGGTGCAATCATACAGTCTGACCTGCCACTGGGCAGCAAGCCTCGATCCCGGTTCCACTTCACTGACGGCATCGGGTCTCCCTGGACCTGGCAGAAGAAATGTGCCACGTCCCCGATATTCACTGTCGTGTCCTCAGGCTTCCGCAAGAACACCGGCTTTGCTGTGGGAAATGGTTGATCAGCTTCCCTGGACAGCATTAGAGCAGACACTACACTTGACGCTCGAAAAAAAAAGCAGCTTACCTAAAACTGACAGTCTAGCCCCTCTGCTCTCTCTCACCCCCACACTATTCGATGCCACACAGACATACACTCCAGTGTCATTCTTGTAAGCTGGCTCAATTACTAACTTCCCATTGTATACCTGCGCAAAAGGAAAAAAATGACAACTTTGGTCCAACAGTGTCCTCTGGTGGATATAGACTGGTATAACATCAAATCCATATGTTATTTTGTTGCAGTCCCCTGCAATCCAAGCCATTTTTCCGATAAATGGCAATTTCCTTGTTTTCAGAAAATCAATATACCCACAGAAAATGTTTTATCGGGTTTTATTATGAGAAAAAAGACTATTTCCTTATTTTCTAAGAGATTTTTCTTTATAAGAAATCCAATACACAGAGAATACTCAAACAAGGCACCCAACAAACTAACATATCTTTACAAGTTTTTTTTTTTTTTACTGCATGTGGTTCTGTTGTTGAGCAGAAGATTTTTATTTTGCTCTCTTACTGTAAAACGTTCATCCATGTCGCTAAGCAGCATCCCGTCTTTCTTCCAAGTGATGTTGGGCTCAGGGTGACCAACAGGGGGAGTGCAGTTAAGGACAGCCCTGTCTCCCACTGCCACATCCAGGTTGCTGGGCTGGCTGAGAAACTCATCGCGCAAAGCTGCGACACACAACCATCCGCTGAATTATATTCCTAGATAGAGAGGCAGCACTATCCATGTTCCCCGCTAACAACTTTTCATTCTTGGAATGTTTACCGAACGTTAAGATTAAGATAAGGAAAGTTTCAAAGTGTCCAGTTTTCTGGATGTTCCACAACATTATCCCACTACTACAACTAATACAATAAAAAATAAATGAAGGGCATGGTACGGCAGCAGGTTGGTAGTATAAACATAGACCTATAGCACTTTTATAAAACAATATTTTATTATAAAACAATATTTCTCAATTAATTGCATTTAAAGGATGTTCAGGCAACAATGTAATCGTGCTGACTTTGACAGAACCTTTGTTATAATGTAAAATGTGGAAATAACATTTCGATCATGTTACAGTATAAGAATGTTCGATAACACTTTGCTTAAGGCCAAGTTTTTAGTAATTTATAAGCACATTCATAACAAATAATAATGCATTTATAAAGCATTATAAACATGACTATAAATATTTATAAAAAGATTATAAAAGACAAAAATAATAACACATTATAGCCATGTTTATTATGCATTCTGACTGCCTTATGAAGCTCTCATCTATATTGCACTATAGATACCTTCATAATGCAGTACAAAGCATCCTTAATGCTTAAACTGGCCATTAAAATGAATTATAAAAGGTATCTATAGTGCATTATAGATGAGAGCTTCATGTAACATTCATAATGCAGAATAAACATGGCTATAATGTGTTGTGTATTTTTATAAATATTTATAGGCATGTTTATAATGCTTTATAAATGCATTATTACTTGGTATGAATATATTTATAAATTACTAAAAACTTGGCCTTAAGTAAAGTGTTACAGAATGTTCTCTGCCATCTTGGAGAAGACCTTACTATAATGTTGGCTAAAGTTCTGGGAACGTTCCCTGATAGCTTGGTTGTAGTGACTAAGAGAAAAAGGTTAGACTGTTAAAAAGGACATGGACTTTTCAGATGAGGCAGATATATTATGGCATTGGATAGATGTGTGGGTTGCCCGTGAAGCATGCTATTAAATTTCATTTCAGCTGCTTGTATTAGGGAAAAAAAAGTGTAAATAAAACAGTTTGGTTTGACTCTGCCTACTTCGAGACAGTACACATGCAAACTCAAAATTTAATTTCAATAGTTTAGTACAATTTCATATGACTAACACATTCTTATAATATAGTCCTGCCTTGCCTGGCCTCACGTTTGTGCCTCAGTGAGTCAAAGTACAGTCCAGTAAACAGAAGATCCTTAGTTTGAATACCAGCAGAGCTCGAAGCTTCTACTGTGATATTTCGCCTTGGGATCAATAAATTATATGATCTTATATTTTATATGACAAGCGTATTCTTTTAATATAGAATAGCTCCAGAAGACTCAATCAATTCCCTGAGACCAGGTAACACCTTCGGTTTAGTAGGCTACAATACCATGGGCGTTCCCATATTGCTAAATACTGCATTGGTTAATGCCAAATTATTAATTTGCATTGCCTGGCCGATTCCCTATGAACATTGTTTGTTTAATGATATCTATTATATTGTGGAGATTCCAAAAACCAAAAGGAAACGTTTATTCAGCTAAAGCACGAAGCCTGCCTGAAGCCTTTGTCCTGGTGATCAAATAGATTTTCTCCTATTTTACACTACAGAGGCATAAATGCTGATAGACCGCTAGTCATTTATGCTGTGACGTTTACATAAAACTATAGAAAATAAGAAAACGTTTATGGCTGGCTCAACAATGTTGTTTAATTACTTAATCACTTGTGCGTGACTGAAATAAGCAAAATAAACAAAAGTTAGGTAAAATAAAGACAACAAATATAACTATATCTAAAATAGTTTGGTTTGGGGATAAACAGAGCGTGGTGTTTTGGGGTGTAATTATTGTTTCTTGCCCCTAGGGTGCTGGGGGGTGGCTACAAACATTGACATTTAATCCCCCACTAATCTGCTACACAATCTTCATTCCTTGATTAACTCCTTTGTCTGGGTTCAAGCATTCCAGCTCCGGTTTCAAATATCCTTTCTCGGGCACTGTTATAATCTGATTTTTGTTGCAGCCGAGCGCGATAAGGACCCTGTTGTCGCGGCAACAACCGAGTCAGCCGCCAGCCGGAAGGAGCGCGCGGCCAGCCCCGTGATTTTCCCTAATTTGCAGCGCGAGCTTCTGTCTCACCAGCGATGTGCAGCGAAGCGTTGCGACTGACGGCTTTGCCCACGTTGTTCCGGGCCACGCACGTGTAGACACCTTCCTGGGATTGACCCCGCCTCCCGGGGACCACGCTGAGGAAAAAGAGGCTGCCCTCCGGCAGGACCACGGGCTGCGATTGGCCGTCCTGCTTGTCCGTCTCCACGGGCAAGCCGTTGCGGTACCACTCGATGATGGGCTCCGGGAAGCCCTCCGCACGGCAGGACAGCGTGGCGGGGCTGTGAACCTTTACCACCACGTCGGACGGGTGGTGCACGATGCGCGGTGGGGTTTCCCACGAGCGAGCCTTGGAGCCTGCAACGCAGAAGGTCGCGAGCCGGACAGTTAATGGAGGAACCTCCAGTGATTATGATGATTATGGTAGTCATCCTGAACATTGGTAATTTTCTAAATAAGTAGAGTTAATGACGTGTAATTATAAGCCTAATACACTAAATCATAATCCCCTGAAGTGAGTAAGAATCAATAGAGCCTTCAATGCTTCAAATGAAGGACAATAGGAATAGCAACAATACAATTTTCTCTGGCACACTGTCATAGTTTTATCTGCAGTTAATTTCCTGACCATAGGGAATAGTAAAACACTGCCGCCCAGTATAGAAGAACTGACAGCCAAAATGAAACCTTTCATATTATCTCTATTTATACTTCTGTGGCGGTATTTCTCCATCATTGTTGTTGTATCCATTATCCAACCAGTTATCCTGGTCAGGGTGGAGTCCTTGTTTTCAGGATTATTTCAGAAATGGGATACCTAGTTAAATACTAGTCCCCAGTTCCTGACACAATACAGGTTACTTCTGACAGCTGACAGCTACATTAACTTTCATCTAAGCCATGTGCTTTTGTTTCCTATAATGCAGTGCAGTAGAACAAAGTTACATCAGAGTTAGAATGACCCAGTCACTTAGTCCTACCAGTAAGGCAGCATCACACAAAGGTCCTGCCTAACAAAATAAATAAATTGTACTAATACCAACATACAGGAGCACCTAAACTGAGCCCTGTTATAAACATAAAATTCATACCAGCGTAGCACTCTCAAAAACAACCGGATGTGTTTATTCTATAAGAAGAAGAACACAGGAAGGCAGCACTGCACAGGTTAGAAAAACAGACAGACTTACGGAAGACCAGAGCAGAAAGAAAAAGACCCTGAATCATAAAAGTGTACCTTAAACTTAGTCTGCAGCTCTACCATGAGGGGCAGGGAAATGCCAGCCATTTAAAGGTTCATCTTTTGTGCCCTTAAAGTATCTCACATGAATTGCTGCAGTAAATATGTAATAATAGCTGTAGAGTGGGTCAGTCGGGGTGGGATTAAGTCATAATGTAGGTAAAAATCACACTTTTTTCCTTTAATTGGCATACTGGATTGAAAAAAAAACAGCCTAGCAGCCTCCAGAGAGGAAGAATATTGTAGTGGTGGTGACGAGGGTGGTGGTGGTGCCAGGTTCTTCCCCACCCTGTATGAAACAAAGACCTCTTTACCCAAATACATACCAAACATCGAGAGGAAATCCTGTCACCTGGACACGGCGTCACAACTAAAATTGGACCCCATGACAATGTACCCATTGTCCAGAGATGTCGTAGTATGACAGTGACGTGCCTCTGGAGTACTTACTCACAGCCCACAGCACTGGATAAAATTGGCCCTGGACTTTGGGATCCCCCATAACAAATTTTGCCGAGCAGTTGGGGTTCAATACATTTTGCTGGCCCACAAACCCATTGGCCTGCTGGGAAAATGCCCGGTACACCAGATGGCCAGTACTGAAAACCCATATAGTATGATTGTCCGGTCTAACAGCACACTGTAGGCCTACATGCAGGAATCTGAGGTGTTTCTCCACGGATGTGCCGAGAATTTAGTTGCCCTTGTTTCTGCTCATTAATCAGAGAGCTGTCAGCCCCAGTGTTTGGTACATGCCGTTCTGCAAATTGTTTTGGATTAAATTCTCTGCATCCAAGTTGGTCAAAGCACGTTTACAATGCAGATGTTTGGAATGTGATAAAGGCTACATTCCTGGCAAAAGTCACACCCTATAAAAAACGGTCTATTGTCTTTGGAAGTAAAATTTCCTGAATATTGAGAACAAAAAGTAGATAACTATTTGTAGAGAATAAAAAAATACCAAAAACAAAACGAATAGTTCTAAACTATGACAAGAAAATGTACCATTGGAGGAAAATTAAAAACTTGAATGTGATGAACAGGCGAAATCTACCTAGTCAATAATTTCCTTTGCTTTCCGCTACCGAAACGTTCATAGCCTACATACGGGCACTTTCTGTGCAGTTTGAAAAGCATCTGCTAGGGTCAGACAAGTCGTTCTCCTTATAATGTTAAAGTAAACTAGAGCTTATGGCTACATAAAGGTCCAAAAAAAAGTTATTAAATAATTCACGCAACATAGTTTTAAATAACGGAGAAAGTCTAGAACCTAAAGTGAAGCATTAACAAATTTTGGTGTAGGCCAATATCCGTCACTTCTTGCACAACGCGAAACATAAACAAACTAATAGTCACACCGGTTAAATCAAAAACAGGATATGGTCTTTGCTGTAAATCATCTCGATTATCGTGATTATCACTGACTCTGCAGAGAACACCGAAAATGCATTAGCTGAACAATAGCATACGTGCTGTCAGCCCGTCTGCGTCCCGCATTGTGCTCCAGGAAGAACACTTTCCAGTTACAGTGTATATAAAATAACATGTAACATTACAATGACAGGATGCGAATCTTTTAACGAGCGAAGAATTAACTTGTCAAGTTTCAGATGTTAAGAACAACAATTACTACTAGGCTACTACTACAGAAGTCATCATCATTACGATGGTCATCGTTGTTGATGCAAAAACTTGCACTGAAGGACTGGGGCGTCGTTAGGCCTATTTTAGGGGGGGGGGGGTTAGCCCTCCTCCCCCAATAAATGTATATGTATTGGCTTAAGTCATGAATATCCTTTTATATTATATATGTTTGCTACGCCCCTGCTGAAGGAATAATCGAAAAAGTTCAATACTTAAGATATTCAATAAAATATTCCATGAAAAAGCGAATAACATCCCTATTCTAACACGCAATGTGTTTCTTCCCTGCTAACAGGCTTATTATATATATAAATACAACAAATCAAAAAAGTTAAGGTATCTACAATATTGTCATTATGAGTCACAATAAATTTAGCAACAGTCGATACATTTATCTGGCATTGCTTTGCATAAGAATAATTACTAGTTATTGTTTAATGCGAGAATAATCGCACTACAGTTGAAATGAAATAATAGACTAAAATATGCTGCTATGTTGCAACGACTGAGTGCCATAGGAAATCATATATAGGCTTATACAAAGTTTCAACAAGTTAAATAAATCGACATATTACAAAAAACATAACATAATACAAGAACACAAGTTCATAACATAATAACAAAATATAAATTAAGTTATTCTTACCTTGAATAATGACGGAAAATCCATATAATAGACAGAGCCTCGGAAGCAATTGTCCCAACATAATTTACTTGCAATTAAAAGTAATAAATGTCGGTTAAGAGCTGATTTACTAAACGGCCCGGACAACCATCTGTTGCGGGCTATTGATATATGGTACCTTTCTGCTGCAATCCTGATGAGCGACCGGCGTTTTCCTTCCCTCGACCTACACATTAGAAACTTGTCTCCACACCTTTGAGTAAATCATTTTGCTTCTCCGGCGGTAGTATAACCGACCAGGAATGTGATCGGTTTTCAAATTTTGATCACTCTCCAAATTCAGGAAAGCGACATCCAAGTTTGGGAACCTCCCACTTTACTGCGATATAACCTAAGCCAAGACACACGCTCCGGAGACCCCCCCACGTCCAGAATTACTAATCCTCAAACTATCAGAACTGTTTACATAACAAACCGTTTTCCTTATTTCCGGTACCTCCTGCCAGCATACTACATTCCAGCGCTAATATTATCAGCATGGTTTTTTTTTGGCTTAAATTTGAACAGTTAAATTTAAAAAGTGAACAGAAGCAAAGACGTAAGACGTATTTCACAAAAAGAACAACACAATTTCATTAATAAAACCGCCAGTATTTCCATTAATGAACAAGCAGTTTCTCACTGAACAAGATTCTGCCACCAACTTTCCCCATTTTCAAAAGTGAATAAACAAACTACGGAGCGGCCTGAAATCCATTTCCGAATGTTTGGCTGTGACAAGCGACAACGGCTTGTGGAAATGGTATCTTTTGTTAGTCCTGAAACAATTGCAGGAAATACCATGATGCTGTCTTGGAGGCGACGGGGAATTAAGGTCATGTGAAACATTTGCTGACACAGAAGAAGCATTTCAGAATGCGAGATGGTAGCGCAGCATGTAGGATAGATAGATAGATAGATACTGATGACCCTTTGCTGGATAAGCTGGTTGTTAGATGGACAGATGGATGAATGGATGGATGAATGAATGGATAAATACTATAAAAAGATTAAACTAGAGAAGTAAAGGAAAAAAGACGTTACAAAGCTTTGACAGTAGGATTGCATTTGATAACTCATTTCCATTTAAAGATAAATACGTGTTGCTGCTGCAGGGCTGGGATCTGTCTGAGCAAATCAGTCAGAGCCTTCAGCATCTGCTGCTAGTGCAGAGTGAAACATTACAGAGATAGAACCTAGAGGTGAAATGAGTGTGTATCTGCCTGGGACAGTGCTTGCTTATCCCAATTACCCCAGTGCCCGTGCGCACAGAAAACGCAGAGAGCGCTGACAAACCCACTGGCCAGTTCATTTGCCCTAAAAAGACACATAAATAAACTGTTGTTTAGTGAACTGGGCATTGTGTTTGCAAAAAGGGCCAGTCGCAGTGTCGGATGCCAATATTGATCCAACAACTTAGGCTGGATGGGTCCAACACTGGGCAGCTTTCAGTGGCTAACAAAAGGCACAGAGATGGTGAGAGACAGGTCCCCCTGAACACGGACTGTGAAGATCAGTACGTATTTGGATTGGGCTTGGGGGGGATGTCACTACACTTTACAATAAGCTTCTTTCAAGTCTCAAGGTAAGAATTTCAAGAACTTTATAATCAGGATGACCCGGAAGACGTGTATTGAAAATATGTGACAAATGAAATTAATAAGGAACTGTTTTAGAAAGATTCTTTTAGGGGTTATATAAGCAGAAGAAGTTTACGGAGTGGGAAGATCAAGTCAAAGAACAGTGTTTATAGCGAATAACAAACCCCATTCATTGCAATGAGACGTAATCTACACTAGTGGCCAAACTGTGGAGACACTTTCAGTTTTTAGAGATTACAGAACCTTATTCAACTGTTGCTCCAGTTACTTATTTAATTGTCAAATGTATGATATTTGTAACATTCTTTGATTGTTTATAAACATTATCACCAATATTTGTGTAATCATTTTTAAAGCATAATGCCAAAAATGCTAGGTGTTTCCACAGTTTTGGCCACTAGTGAATATCTTTCAAATAAAAATCATTCTTCTTTCAGATAACCCTGACGATCATTGATTCAAAGTATGAGATGCAATTTAGATAAACAGAAACAAGCACTTTGGTCTTAAATATCGTTAGTACACCAGCCCATCTGTCCAGACAGATTTCTAACTCGACTTCTTGCCCACATCCTCTCACACTTTTGTCCCCAGAGACTGGAGACTTCAAAGGTATAAGTTTAGGGTTCAGATCAAGAACTAAAGGTCAGAGGGTGTTCGCTCCTGGCCTCAGTCAATTCACAGGCCTTCAATTGTTCAGTAACAGTGTTAAACTCGTATTTCAAACTCAGAGACTAGTTTAAAACCTCAAATAAGGACACAGCAATGGCACAATAAAAGATTAAAGAGAACAGGCAGAAAAATCACTACCCTATCCATTGCCTCCTACAAACAACCAAAATATAATCATTCATTAAAGAGGTAAATTTTACATTTTGTCATATAACAAGTCTTGTCACAGCCACCTATTTCTTACCAAAATTCATGCGTGCAAATAAGTGCTTTATAATCTGGCTCAATTAACTTTAATATATTTTTAATTGTACGGTCAATATAAATAGATATTTAACAGGAGAATCCATAATATGTTTTTTAAAAGGGACAATTAATGATGAAGCTGCTGTAGAAAAAATGTAATCAGTAATCATCTCAGACATGAAAAAATATCATTCAAGGACATTTAAAAGACTGGAAGGTTGGTTGTCAGAAATTTGATGTCGAAATCTGCCTATATTACTAATGAACTTCTTAATTATGACATTTCAAATTCTATTTTCATAAATTTGTACAGGTAGACAATTCTTTTAAAGTCAATCATAAAAACATATCAAGTTGTATCAAGATATTAAACAAAACTATTTGTTTTTAAAAATAAACACATGCAAACATTTAATAATGATTTGCCATCTGACGTTATGATTTCTCGTCAGCTAATCCACAGACCTTCTAGTGGTACCCAAATGTGTCTGAGGACACCCCATAATATCCTCTGGTGGAACATGCCCTAATGCTGAGCCATGTGTACCCTGCACCCTACAACCCCAAACCAGAAAGCTGCACAGGTTTGGGTTCAGTGAGACCATTTTCTCTCCCGGGTGAGGTCCACATTGGGAGGCATAGAGACAGACTCACCTTTCTTCCCATGGGGCCTAAGTCTCCGGGGATGATGAGGATGATGATGATGATGGTAATGCTCAGCATGACCCCTTCCCTGTAGCCCTCGTGGCCTCCCCAGTGAGGCCCACGGACGATCAGGCGGGCAGGTGCACCGACATCGGCAGCGGGGCGAGCCCTGCACCCAGGTGACCGCCCAGCACAGCCACAGCAGCCAGATGCCGAGCTGCATGGTGGGCACCTTTCCGAAAACTTCCGCTGAGCTTCAGTGGCACGCCAGACGACCCATGCCCACCGAGCGAGCTCAGCTGAGATGCTCTGCTTTCTCACCCACAGCTCCTGGACCTCCCTGCGCTAAATTATTTGTAGATTGTTATAAAGAATGTTTTTTTTTTTATTCTTCCACTCTCTTTTGTGTTTTTCCTTCCCTCCCTCTTTCTCTTCACACTCTCTCCACCTCTCGCTCTCCCTCTCCCTCCTCTTTTCTCTCGCTCTCTTTTTTCTTTTGGGAAAAGAAGTTGGGGGGGTAACAATGATTGAAAAACAAGTTTCAGGCACCATGCTGTGCGCAGAGCAGGGGGACGGCGACCAAGGGGGTCCCATCCCCTCCGACAACATCTGTGTCATTCATTCTGCACGGACCAGGGGGAGAAAACGAGGCCGGCTAGGGGTAAAGAAGAGAGGCCCGATTCTCTGAGGGGGGTGGGGGGGGGAGCTGCAGTACCCATTAATCAGCTGTCCATAAGCCCACTGATCAGATCTTTCAAAATGACAGCTTACCCTTGTGTGAAACATTGCGCGTTAAATTTGGACGTAACCCGAAGCCCAGCATAGCTGGTGAGCTTTATTACAGTCTCATTTGCCAAAAAGAGTCACCGTAGAAGTATTCATCCAATATGACATACGTTTTCTGTTTGAGAAAGCAAGATCACACTGTCCCAGGAGCAATGGAGGGTTAAGCGCCTTGTTCGGGGGAGCAACAATGATGTCATTCTGTAACCTTGGGATTTGAACCAGCAATCTTCTGTTCACAGGCACAAAGCTCGAACCCACAAAGCTCGAACCCAGAGAGTCACACGCTATGCCAGCAATACATGCCCTCTTATTTCCACATACTCACATATATTACAGCATTTCTATTGCTCTCTCTCTGACAGACATTAAAGCCTCGGAGAATTCATACCGTGAAATAAAACCAACCCAGCCCTGGCGTCACTCTCCATTCCCCTCCTGGAGGTGTTCCTCTCTGCTGTCCCAAAAGAAGAAAAACAATCATACTTGTATCAAGAGGCGAAGGTGTTGATGTCTCGCGAAACGGGATTATTACAGCAAGCGGGCAGGGGGGGCAGCTCTTCTCTTTGTCGGAGTGGAGACAATTCATTTGAGAGGGTGACAATTACAACTATTAGGACCCGTGGCGAAATACATCATCTCTTGTTGAACATGAAGCAAATGGACAAAAAGCCCCCCCTGCATTTTTTACCCCCCTGCAATTCACCCCCCCTCCAGCACCCCCCATACTGTCTGCTGCTGAGCTACCCACTATGAGTGCCTCATACATCATCTTGGCCAGGCAAACAAAAGTTAGAAAGCAGCCTGTCTTGTGCTTGCTGTCCCCGACGGCTCCCCCCTCTGTCCCCCCGGCCAGAGAGGTATTAGGGCTCCGCAGAACCACGCTGGGCCTGACGCGCGTTTCGTCGCCGCTGCCGGCAGGCTAATTTTCGGCCTTGTTCTGCTCCGAGGAGGGTCACGAGAGATCATATGCCGGGGAGGGCAGAAAGGCAATGGTTACGAGGGCTCCATGCAGAGCAGGAGAGTTGGGTCGGCGCTCTGTCAGTCCCCAGCGACGTGCCACTCCCAGGCTGCTGATGGCATCTTTAAGTCCTGTCTCCCAGGGCACCGGAAAACAAGTCTGTCCACCGGTGCTGTAGGGGTATACTTTACATTACTACTTTACACTGATATTCTGTGCTATTCTTTAATGCTTTATTCTTTGGTTTCTGCCACATTTACAGAAATAGATACTGAGACAACCAAAAAATGTACATATATTTTATTGATTGAAATTATATTAACATATAAACTTTATAAGCAGAACAGATCAACTAAAGTTAATGAATTAAAGAGTGAGACTGTAAATGACTGCATACACTGAGCACTGATTTAAATAGGATGCATTTTACAAGCTATTTAACAGCATGACGATACTCATTAAAATATATATATATAATTTGAATGATTATTTGCATGATTGCTGTTCTTTTAGAATCTCTTTTTATCCATCCATTCGTCTTGAGAGATTATCTCCTCTCACGGTCATTATTATGGAACTAACAGATCTTGCCTGTAACCCTGCAGATGCACAGTGAACCTGTGAGGCAGGCTGCCTCTGTGTCTAAACCTTTGCCATAGAAGCTATATTACGCTGTGGGGAAATTGTTGTTTTACTGATCCCAACGTGCTCTCTGAAACACAGACACATGCAGTATGTAGATGAGAGCAAGTATCAGCTCACAGTGCAGGGGGCTACGGGCCTTGCTCAGAGATCAAGGGGCCGCATCAGTCTGCTGGAAGAGTCATAACTTGCCCCCCCCCCCCCCACCGCCTGTTGGTGTGATTCTGTAAGTATGTTACATGTACAGGAATCGAGACAAGAAAGATCCAGAAGGTGCCCTGGGTACTCCAGCGGCACCTGTGCATGCATATGGTCTATGATGGGGTTCAGAAAATTTGGACTGAAATCTTTTTCATGGCATTTGCAGTGGCGTTCCACTTGCCTTTTTCATTTGCATCAGAGCCATTTTCCGACAGAGTCACGTCACTGAACTTCGGCCTCGGGCCCTGAATGGCTGACTCGCTGGGACACACGTGCTCTCGTGTGACTGCTCCTCAAGCCAGATTAGGGCCTCACAAAAGACCATTGTTTGTGGGGCTCATAATAAACTCAGACAAAAGTTTTGGACAATCTCATGCCAGCCTGTTGCATAAGCTGTTTCCTGAAAGGACAGTCTTTTAGAGGATGCTGTGTTCAAACTGAAGACTTCCTGTATGCTTCTTTAGACCACTGGTGTATTTATTGAAGCGCCTCTGTGATTCCTGTGAGATTGTGTCATCTTTCCACCAAATACAGTCCAAAGTTCCTGTGTGTTCCTATTTACAGAGAGAAACCTCCGTACCAGAGAAACGGAACAGTCCAATGTGGGGAACGTCAGAATCAGGCAGCCTGTGCCCTTCTGCAGCTGAAGCAGGCAGGAGGCTCTTGGATTTCAGCTACGTTCCATATCTGAGTTCCTAGTTGGAAATTTCAACTGGAATGGCACCTGAAGCCGAAATTATGACTTGGAAAGTCATAGCAATCCTGACCACAGAATTCAAGATGGCTACACCCTTCATCAACAGAAATGAAAGCTGTAGTTTATATGCTGTTTATGAGCACTTACATCTAAGTTGGATGTCATTAAATTGGTCACACACACAGTACTGTCCAACCGCTATCTGTGTACGTGTTGCTGTGATGTGTTGTTATGAACTGGTATTACTAACGATGGCTAACAATTAACCGTTAGAACTGGGGTCTGTTTCAGAAAGCAGGATTTCTTGCTTAGCCGGATAATTTGTTAGATTTAAGGTAGTCTGGGCTAAATGTAAGTGAACAAAGATAAAGGCCATTTAAACTATGGTACCTTTAATCTGACAAGTTATCTGGATAAACAAGAAATGCTGCTTTCTGAAGCAGGTCCTTGGTATTGCTAAATGGCTTTCTTACTTTTTGTACTGGAACACAGTTAACTCAGGTGTGATGTCATTTCCAGCTTTGACTTCTGAGGTAAATGGAATGCAGCATTAGCTCGGCATTGACTGCAATGCAACAGTATTCATTGAGTGCAACAGAATGGGAGGAGGGGGTGTGTATTAGCATCAATTAGCCGCATGATGTGCTAACAGGTGTTGGCAGTGTGTAGCAGGGGATGTAAGTGATACAGCTGCACGCCTGCAACACACGTGGGTGAATTCCTGCACTGCCTTCACACCCAGAATCACCCCCACCCCACCCCTTCTCCCTGATGATGATCGAGCTGACATGCTGTGAGGCCATGGTGTGGAGGTGCAAAGTCGTACTCCTCTCCTCGACAGGGCGTCCAGCTGAGCAGCAAGGGGCTATTGGGGTCCACACTGACCCCTAAATTGGACCTTAATCTTCCACACAGGAAGACTAGCTGTCTTGCACTCCCCTCCTGGGACAGGGGTGGAGGCCAAGGTGCGGCCCGGCTGGGATTTCTACACCAGGGTATGTAAAGCCCTGACAGCACCCTCTGGCCCCACACAAAAGGGGTAATGGAGCGGGACAGGGCTGCACTGAGAAAATCCACACTGCCCCTCCTGCAGATGCATCAGCCATCGCCTTGGCAACCCCCCCACACTGCATTCAGCGCAAGAATTTATTTTCCCAGCTATAGCAAAAACATTCAGGCATCCACCAGGACAGCTTTTCTTAGACCCCTGTAAGTGTAGGAAGTCTCTGAGATTAGCCAAGGTAAACCACAATCACATTATTCGAATGTAAAGCTAAGTCCTTCTCTCTCTCCTCCAAGCAGCTCAGCAAAAGCAAGACATTTCCGGAAAAAATGAAAACGACACTGTTTAGTTTTTCCACTTCGGGGACCGAGACGGCAGCTAGCTGCCCCTGCACCGAGCCTGGGGTCAGCTGAGTCCATCAGCTTGGAGGAGCTCCGATTCCCTCAGAGGGGCAGCAGAGCACAAGGTCAGTGTAGCAAGACTGCGGAAAGATAGGCGGGCCGGCCGAGGCGTGACAGGCCGGAGCAGCAGCGGCAACCACATCATCTGCTGGGAAAAAGGAGCAGCTGAAGGAACTTGTCATGGGGGGGGCACTTTCTGCTTGAGTGGGCCTCAATAGCACATCCAGCCGTCTAAGGGACACGGTCTACCCCATTTCTCCTCCCCAGCCTTGAAATCCACCGCCAACGCCCCACATCCTGTGTTGTGGGTACACCTCTCCCCCCCCACACCTCTCCCTGTCTCACGGTGCTACCCCACCCCCCCACCTCCGCCGCAAGCTCTTTGTACGTCCAGCTGGCTGCCCCAAAAAAGAATCCCGTTCTGGATTCCAAATGACCACCCCCACCCACACCAGCCCATCCCTCTGACGCTTTGTTCCACCGATTTTCCCACTCCCCAGAGAGGGATTGGAAACCAGCATTAAGCAGGAAAGTTATAGGGGAGCAGGGAGGGGGAGGTAGTGGGTGCTGGGGGGTGACAACATCTTTAAAATGCAACCCCCCCACCCCAAAAGGTGCAGGTTGGATCAGGCTGGGGACGCCCTGTCTTAGGCCACTTTGGTCAGAAGGTTGCCTTGACCAGAAAGCTCCAGAGACGAGGAACGGCGTGAAATGGTCTCGTAGGTGTACGTTTGCAGAATACCGTCTACGTGACAACTGTTGCGGTGGGAACCGTTCCCAGGGAAGCTAATACGCTAACCATCTTATCAGCTAAAAGGAGAAATGTGAATGAAAGATCGTAACATTGAAGCATTGCTGATTGAAAATGTAAAAACGTTGAGCAATAAAGCAAAACATGAAGACTAAAATATTCACGTTAAACTAAGCAATTGATAACGGTAATATCAAAACATTCCCTTGATCGATGGTTGCTGTAATTCTTCTTCATGGCAACTGATGAATCTCAGACAATTAATTAATGTTTATGTTTAGACACTCATGCACCCAGAGTCCTGTTTCTCAGCCTTGCTAACCCAGCGAGTCGCTTGCCATGTAGAATGGGCTCTGTGTAGAGACGTGGGCTGGAACTAATAGGATTGGATCTGATTCATTCGTTTCTCTTTCTCCGTCTTGGTTGGAATTTCATCGCACGTCTCTCCCGTCTCCCATGTCTTAACTGGGGGGGGATTCTGGGGAAAGAGGGAAAATCGGGGGGGCGGGTGTGTGTGTGTGTATGTGTGTGTGTGCCCATGTAATCGAGCTGCCCACTTCTGAAGCCCTAATCCTTAACATCACACCCCCCGCCCCCCGACCCCAATAGCCCAAACAGCATTATGAGAGTCAAATAATGGGTGAGGGACCTCTGTGTTCTTTGCTCCTGTAATTTTGCACATGTGAAACCAGGCACTGGCATAACAAAGGATACTGTATATACCCTTAAAAGTCCCCTTTGCAGTTTGTACGATTCCCGTCGAAGCGTGGAATGGGGAGACTTTCCCACCGCATGTTAATGACAGCCAGACAGGTTTGAAGAAATAGGCCGTGTGGCCATCAAGTCTAAGCCCTCCGATATCCAACACCTATAAAGGCCTAAATCCACTGGGATTCTGTACAATCTTACCCAATAGGGTGTCCTGCATTGTGCAGAACATGAACAACAAGTTATTTATACAGGTAAATGGTTAAAGGCATCTAGCATCTTAAGAAACACTTGGATTTGTTTTGTTTGCAGGTTACATAAGTCTGATCGAAACTCGAAGACTCAAATCAAAAACAAATTCCAGTTATACTGAAATATATAACTGTAGTCAACAGTATTTTTTGAAACTATAGCTTCAGCTCAGAATATCAGCACAATCTGTACTAGCAATTCATTTAAAACGCCGGTAAAACAGTGAATATGGAAAATATGAAGTAGTTTATGTCATGAGAAGCTGGAAACACCCTGAAAATAAACAAAATCCTCAAAAACCCTGAAAACCTTGAAAGTTTGGAAAACATCCTGAATTCTTCAATTTTTCCCTATTTTAGTTGCCGAGCATCGTTTGGGGTAATCTTTTGGTCTAGAATTAACATGTCAGTATGGGTGAAAACCATGTAATTTAACGGTTTCAAAACACATAAGCCATGATGCCGTGTAGTAAACAAAGCACCCGCCCCTCACGCCCATCTTCAGAGGCACGGGCCCCACTGACGCCCATGCAGTCAGACTGTCACTTCATATAATCTACAAGGGTGGGTGATCCTCGTCAGACCCGACAGCATCCGGATATTAAAGGCATCCTGAGAAAGCTAACAGCGCATTATATTAAGAGCACAAAAAGCACTTAATAAAAACCAAACTGGATTCCCCCAAAGGCACTTTAAAAGGCATTAGACAAGCTAAACACCTGTGAAAGATATTCACACATTACATACACATTTTCCTTTCTAGTACCTGCTTCTTTGGCAATATGCTGAAAAAAAATTAACGATGGTAAGTTGAAGACTGAAGTAATAAGATTGATACTGAGGTGACAAGTTTGAGTATAGGAAAAAAATATAAAATCAAACTATGTTTATTGAAAGCTTTGGAAATTCCATGTAAGCAGAAGAAAAATATTACTATAAATTATAAAGGTAGTCTGAAAAATAAACTAATATACAAAAATTTACCACCAACTTATAAAACACAAAACCACAGAAAAAAAGTCTCTGAAAATATTTTCTGCAAAATGCTCAACTAGACATACATCAAAATTCAAGGAAATAAAACGTTCTAGATTTTTTGTTATAGCAATATATAATACAGTACAACAAACAAACTGCTAAAAGGAAATAGGATTTTGCTGATATTTTAACTTAATGCGAGTATGCTGTAAGCAAGTGTGGGAAAAATGAATAAGGTTTAACAGATCAGCAGTGTGAAAAATAAACATATTAACGAAATTATTTTGAAGGAAACTGCTTTCTTTTTGTTGTGCTCTAGTGAGTTTATTGTCTGGGAATCTTCCATATAGCATGAGGAAAGTACTTTATTTGTCCAAAAAAAACATAAAGACACTGAATTTAGGCTTCGACAGCAACCCTGGCTTTGTGATCTGAGTCCAGACGCTAATGCACCTGCAGGGGCTTGGTGTAGACGGGCGTGAAGAAGTGAAGGGGTAGCAGCAGGAAGAGGGCGGCCAGAAAAGCCGCTCCCGCCACGGAGAGCAGCACGTAGCGGCCAATGAAGAAGCCATCCACCGTCTACGACAAAACGCACACAGACACACAAGTGACGATGAATTGGACAGCAGAAGAAGCAGAACATGAAGACCAGAGTTTGGGATGACAAAGCGATTTAAATATAATAAAAACAATTACAATTTTAAACCACTAGGTGTCAGAAAAACCTAAAAACAGCCTTTTTTAATACTGATAGCTAACAGAAATACTCCCTCTTTCTCCTCTGTTTCCCTTGTAAAAAGGAAAGGCCTATAAAACGTTTGGGGATGAATGTTTGTCAAAGATGCATGGATCACAGCTGCAGCCTCATTCCTCCATAAATGTTGACCAGTCTCTGAAATGTAGGTTAGTACTTTGTCTTCAAAAATGCAAGTTAAGAAGTTGGCTTGCAACTTTTACATATAGGCTAACATTCAATCGCGATGCAGAGATTAGCTTACAGAGGAAACCAAGCTTTACGCAAAACTAACTGGACATGAGCAACAACATTAAATAGCACATTGTTATAAATATGGTATCTTGTAATGAAAAGCTACAAAAACTCATTTCTCAGATTGCGTTGTATTTAATGTACAATTCCAGCGATTAAAATTTTTTCCTGTAAATCCACCAGCAGCCAGCAGTGGGCGACAAATCCTCACACTGTTGAAACGGTGGGGGGTTGGTTTCACACAGGAGGTGGTTTACATGCACACAGCGAGCGGAGGTTAAACTTGGACAGTTGCTGTTTTTCTGTTAAAGGAAACCGTCACGGGGAGGAAGAGACAATGCTAACCACAGGCTGGCTCCCAGAGGAGCGGGGGCCGGCGCGTGAATGTCGAGCCACACGAGAATGCAAAAATCTACCACCAACTAAAGACGGCGTGGGGAGGGGGGACGGGAAGGGGGGGACATCTCTAGCGGATGCAATATTCTCTCGTTTAACGCATCTCACTTTTTAATTAGCCAATTAGCCAGCCAGTGGAGCACAGAGCCGGGGCCATGTTTTATTAATGTAGCATCGAACGCTGTGTTCAGGGGGCCCTGTCTGGGGCCGGCCTAATTGGCACTCTGATATTTTGCTTTTGTTTAACAGTGAGAGGTTAGCCACTGCTTACACTAGAGCAGCCACTTGTTAAGGGATGTTTCTGTAGGCCAGGCCGCTGCGGGCATCTCCTAATTCATGTGAAGAGAAGTACCTGCTCCCTAGAAATGACCACACACCAAGTGTGGTCAGTAAACAACAGAAAAGTGTGAAAGAAGAACTGAATATAAATGGTGTCTTAACATGTTACTCTGTTTGGCTGAAACTGCATTGAGAAGCTCAGCGTTTGGAATAATGGTGCCCTGTTTAAGAAGGTATAAGGAATGTTACGGAACATGTTAAAGAGAAAAAGTGACTTATTCTGAAACTTCCGACACAATAACTGGAGAACAATCTCCTTAGAGATTTTATTTACTTTAAAGGTAATAAAAAACTACATTTTAGGTATCCACAAGAATGAATCCACTATGGAAAATGATTTCATTCTTTAATTATACTCAGAATAAAGAGCTGTAGCATAAGTCTGATATAAAAAAGCAATCTGCACTAAATGCAGACAGAACATTATTTAGTCCAATCAAACTAAATATTCTCATGATCATGTGACAGATGCAGATGAAATCCTGGCAAGTGCCTATTAAGTCTGGAATTTATATAAAAAAAACAATAAATACATTTATTAAAAGAACATAATGTGTACACATGTTATTTTCACTACACTACAGTTTACTGAGAGGCCAGCTACCCTGGCAGAGGCCTTGGGGAACATTCCCTGCCTAGCATGGTGCACGTCTGTCAAGAAGACAAAGTCCAGGCCTGCCTTTGTTTTTTTGAGCACAGCTAATATAGGCTTAGGGGGATCTGGGTTATCAGTGCTCCCCATAAAAGTGACTAAAGCACTTATAATGCAAGGAAATGCATTAAATCCTAAGGCAGAAGAGTCCTTAGTAACCAGTCAACGTGATTTGGAGAAGTCTTTGCATTTAGAGCAATTGTAATGCAGTTGTAATATAAACGATTTAACGAAAATTCGAATTTATCCATTTATCTGTGATCTGAGAGGCTTAAGTCCCAATCAGTCTCCTAGACTGACGTTCTGTTCTGATATTACATAGAGCAGGACTGTAAGGCTACTGCAAACCTACAGGGGATCATACAGTATTCTTCTGTGGTGCATGGTAAAGTTAGACGATGTTTTAGAGGTCGCTTCTAAGCGGACGTGAAGCCTCATTCGTTCAGACTGGTTCTGCTGACTGTTATCTGCCGCCGGGGTTTTCTTACTGATATCTGCGCTGGTGAAACACGTACCTGCAGCTCCCGGACCGGGGTGGGAGTCTCCGCGCTTCGCGGGAAGGAGAGCAGCCCCAGCGTGATGACGATCGCCAGTATGAATAACGGGATGATGGAGAATCTGCCAATGGGTCATTCATCCGTCATTTTATTTCAGAGTGTATACAACAAAACAAGTGACACTTCTGTATATATATTAAGACAATTTTTCCAAATGAGTGCACGCCCATCTTTATTTTCAAGGTTTAAAATTTCAGAAAAGTACGTCAATAAGGAAAGTGAATAGCCGATTTAAGTGAACAGCACAGCTGGCGAAAAGTATCGAGGTTTAAGTACTTTAAAAATATATCAGATTCAGTTCAAACGAGAAAACTGGTTTTGTCCGGCTGGTTTGCGAACCACATCAGCTGGCATCTACAGCAGTAACAAAGCAGCCAAGACACATTTCCCCCGGGATTCAGTGATAAATTTCATCCGAAACGCAACTCGCCTCTGCGTCTCATTTCTGGCTTTTCTTATTTTGCACTCTTTCTCTCACTTCCTCCCTCCCTTTTTCGCATAGATGTGCGAATGTTTTTTTTTTGTCCCAGCAAAAATGCATATACCCACAAATTAAACAAGAGCTATATTATAGCAGACGTGGCGTATGATCTATTTTAATGTAAGGAGAGCTTGCCCAGTGAACCTACGCTGTTGCGTCAGGGTAAAAGAAAAATATGACGCATTGGGGCAGTAATAGATTGAAGGTAGCGCGATCTTTTAGAAATCCCACCGAATACATTGAGTTTATTAATTAACTTATTAATCAAACAATTTACATTTTGCTGCTTCTCTTACATTACGTTTCACAGTTTAATAAAATATTATTACTCACATCCATATTATTAATTTTAAAAAGGGGGGACTTACTTGGCCGATCCGGATGCCCTAGACAGCAGTACGGCTAGCAGCAGCGTGGCGATCCAGATGAGACCCAGCAGAAACACGCCCGGACCTACGCCGAGCACCGTGCCAGGCATCCTCCCTCTTGAACAAAATTTACGCCTGGGGTAACTTCCACATCTGTGTCGTGGGATCCATCAGAAGACAGCGAAGGGGATTCCGTAAAATAAGAGAACAAAGATACACCCATGCTGCACTGGACCCTCGGTTTGTCTGGGTTCCGCCCGGTTATGTCGGGTGCTGCAGGGCGATTCATTTATTTCAAATATATCTGCATTGCTAAAACGTCGTCTTGCCATTTTCATTTTACCCACTTTCAGCACTCGTATGTGTACTCTGGATTATATGCATGTTATATAGCTAAGTGAAACTACATCGTGTAATAAAATCGAGCAAGTGGAGAATACAGCATCATGTTTGAACTGAAACTAGCTAGTTTATCGATGTAGCATTTTGTGCGAGAAAAACATTAGCGTTCGTGGCCATCTAGAAATGAAATTAAGTAATAAAGGCTAGGTTGGTGGTGCTAGATCAGATACAGCGCGGTTCTGCACAGGGACTCTTCAGCAGACAGAATCACGGCGACTATACAGTAAAGTCAACATCGGCAGCAGATCGACGAGGCGTTTAGATATCCTGCTTGTGTGGATGGTTGGAATTATATATAATTTTATAGCTAAGTAACATACTTTAAGTATTAGACAACTTAAAGGTAACCTTTTACCTGCCCTCTTTTGGTCTTTGGCTTCCTTAGTTACGGGGGTGCTTGCAAATAGCGTCAGGTATCACGACAAAATGACGGCACCAGACGGCCAATCAGGACAGCCGTCAATAAGTCACTGAGACCCCTGGGAGTTGTAGTTCACTAATTGTAACTTCAGCGTTAGCGCGAGAAGCGATTTATTCGTATTAAAGCATAATCTCAAATGAAAGAAAAAAATCATAGTTACACTTTGTTATTATATTGTATACATTTTTATGACTCAATAATTATATGTTAAATCCAAATGATAAAATATGATTTATATTGAATGAATTCGCTAAATATTTTTCACACCCCTCGTAAGGTGACGCAGTTGCTGCTTGGTTGCGTGAACATTAGTGAGAGCTACCATAAAACAACAGTTTCATTTAGTGCTGTCGTATTGTACTTGTGCTACGTGGACTCGCATTAGACCAGCCGACGCATTTTGCAGTTTTTCCCCCGTTTTTTATTCAGGCAGCCGACAACGTGTTCACCAACAGCTTGCGTCTGAACATCATGTCATTTCCAGCTGAGCTTTCCTCTCAGATCCATGCCATTCACGAAGATACCTCGGCTACCGGGAAACTCCGAACTAGGACGGAGCTACGCTTGGCTTTTTAGCTTTATGCTAAATTGATACATTTAAATAGGCCTACAATTAAACAACTTGATGGAAATAACAGGTTGTTCGCTATATCAAAATACCTACGTCTCGTCATGTTTTTTATTTAAACGTAAAACGTTTTACTAGCTGTTTTCTCAAGTTTTTTTAATCTTGTGAAGGTTTGTTTCTTATTACTTGGTTATTATTTTAATCCTTGACATTACGCGATTTTTTCATCGTTCATAATATAATTTATAATTATATTGTATTTTGAAGGACTAGCCGGCAGGGGGCCAGCAGGTTCCGCCGATATGATGGAGAATAAGCGCAAGGCTGGGGGTGTGTGTGGTAATGCTAGAAGGGGGATCCGTAGAGGGGGGCGGGGTGGGGGTTGGGGGGTGTTGCT
>JAAGVU020000103.1:19075059-19110211 GCA_011763525.2 Mormyrus iriodes | reverse complement strand
TATATAATTTTAGAAAAACAAGAATCAAACATCTCACTCTCTGAAGTAGCCCCCAAAATCTGTGAAAATCTATTTGTGAAATATATACGAACGTTAAACTGAACATCGGCAAAGATCATTTTTAAGGTTAAGGCTTGTCAGCAGGCTATAAAACATAAAGAATTAGTATATTTAGGGGAAAAAGTGTTCTGGACTACCAATATCTTAACTTTTCTATCTTCAAAAAGGATAAACAATAACCATAATTGTAGCCATATTTTTGAAAACTATTCCTCAGTCCGAAAGTAATTATGCTATAGATTCTTTCTCTTATTCACTATTACTATTAGTCTTAAGCTTGTCATTTTTTAGTAAAATCTCCTTCAGAATATCTGCGCGAAGGCGCGCTAGTTCATTTATAAAGTTTACCTACGGAAGTTTCAAACCTAACAAAGCAAAACTACTGACAAAAATAATAGCAGTTCACATTTCACACACGTTTTCATGTTTTAATAGCATAGGCCTATTCTGTGCTTAACGTTATATACATTTTACATCTTATTCTCTCTCTTCGTCTTTGAAAGTATAAAATCATCCATCTGAAACTACTGTTTGTTTTTGTTAATGTACCTGATATGGAGGGTATTTGTATGGGTGTTTGATTTCGCTGTTTAACATTGGAACTCGGTGACTGTGACGGTTTGTCGTAACTACAAGAGGCTGCTACATCCTGTGCAGTCCCTGTCAGGAACAGACGTAGCTGCTCCTTTTATGGATCTCTATTCATTCTCATTTAAATTCTCTAGAGACCACACTAGGATTTTCTTTTTATTGGTAACCTATTCATTCAGTACACGTAAAGGGTCTGTTCGGGTCTTTATGATATTGCTGGGTTAGTTTGAAAAAAGGTTTTCTATTTTTCCATAACATTTGAGACATAGCAGACTCAACCAAAACATGGATGAAGATATACTGACATTTACATCCTAGTTATATATATGAAATTCTAGGAGGTGAATGGCTGTCCCGGCTCTATGCTTATAACACTTTCTCTTTCTTCTGTTTTGTGAAAACATTCGTGTCAGGGCAACGGCTCTGTATTGAACACAGGAATTTCCAGGCCTTGGCCCAGGCACAGTCCAAATGTACACCACATCAAAGATCCTGATAGACAAATGAGAAACTACAATTAACAAACGACGATCTGTTATCTATCGCACTTCAGTCAGATTTACTTGAAAAACATTTTATGGTTCATTAAGTTCTAGAATATAGTGCTCTCCTTCAGTGTCAGTTTCTGAAAGTTTTACATCACTGAAAGATCAAAACTGGAGCGCAATTTATACTTTGTAACTTAGATTATTTAAGTTTCCCGACCAGTAATCATCAATCAACAGTAAAAGTAGTTATCAGCAATTATACTGCAATTACCTTTAATCACTCATCCTCATCTGACATCATCACCTGGATGCAGACTAATATTTTTCAGGCAACCTTATTGCATGTTATTCAAAAATGAGTTTCGGTACATCCGACTCTGGAGACGTTTCTAATATAGAGATAGTAATGTTTTTCCGTAAATAAACTAAGCAAATGTCAGATGTTAAAGTAACTACACTGCTTGGTTTAGACACATATCCAAGCCTGGTTGTAACATTGGTTAACTGGTCTTCGTAAAATATTTTTGAAGATAACTTCTTCAAATTCAATGGAAACATATTTTCATCTTGTGTTGTTTCGGGTTTCTGTTTACATCGGATTCACCTTTTTCATTCCCAGAAGGTTTCTGTGACACATATAAACTATGTTTATGTTTGTTTATTTTGCTTCTGCCGGAGTCAAAAAGGAGTTAATGAACTGATACTCTTTTTAATTAGACGTTTAGGACATTGTGTTTCTTTCATTACTTTCCCTCATATAAATCTATTTATTTAGATCTAATAAAACACTGGCCTTCTAAGATAATGCCATGCGCTAAGAATGTCTTCTGCCTCTGTATTTATTAGCTCCAATTTTGATAGTCATTGTCTGCGAATCTGTCGTACAGGAAATTTGATAAGGACATCATTGTGCCGAACAATATGTCCGTGTATCGCTGTAAATGTCTGGGCTTGTTTCGCCGAGCCAAGTGCTGTTAACTCTACCAGACGCAGATACAGATTCAGGGAGGACCCATCAGAATAATACCGAATCAAGTAAAACCGACTTCTGCACCTTATTCGCAGCTGTCAAAATACGTGTGAGGAAATGGCGCTTCATAATAATTGATTTCTTTCAGCCCTTCGTGTGTTATCTGCACATATTCTCATGATCTCCCACTCTGCAATCACGCTTCCTTATTATATTTGGAGATAATGCATTGAAAAGGAGAGACACAGATTATTCAAGCGTTATTCGGAAGGTGTAACAGTTTACAGGATCTATTCATTGTATATATTTAAACCTGAAACAAATTCAAGAGAGAAGTTGCATATTTTACATGTAGGTGTACAATTTAACTGGGACATTAATATGTATGCGCTAATACAGTGGAATCCTGATGCAAGACACAGGGACTATTAATTACGCAGCAGCTAATAAGGGACCATAGACAAGTAAATGGCCCCTGCATACATTTTGCCGTTATAACAAAACTGGCATTGTATTATAATGTTATGGCACTGTGAGGTTGTAAGTGCATGTCGTTTTGTGTAGCAGATCGGGATAATGTCACTTTAAATACAAACCCTGCTGGGATCTTAATTGATGATTTGTGTTATGGGACAACCAGCCCAGGGGCAAAACAGCAAATACAAAATATGCAGACGTTATTTGCATATTCCCATTCCCCCTTCTTTGGGTAAATTACATCGTGTCGTGCGGCCGCCTGATTCCTGCAGCCTCTTCTTTCCTTATCGGTAATAAAGTGATCCGGTCTTTTGCGAAATGGAGGAAATAGGGGCCCGAGGACAGAATACGTCTGCGGCCCACTCAGGCCCTGTTGCCTGGCCGTGGAGCTCCAGTCACTTGGAAGTAGGCCTCCTTAAAGCCCTTATTTGTTTTTACTCCTGACCTAAATGTGTGAAAACAGCAATGCAGCGAGCATTTCGTACGGGCCCTCGCATAGCTAGCTAATCCTCTTTAGCACACGCTTCTCTAGGATGGGTGCTCTTGGAGAGACCTTGATTGTCTCGTTCGCATTTGCACTCTCAAGGAAAGAACCATATTAGAATTATTCATAAGGTCCTAGTCAGCTGGGTCCACCTCAGAGCGTTTCAAGGTCTTCTTACGGAAACGACGCATGGCGGTAGCTCGGCACTGGGGCCCCACCGATTGTTTTCCGAGGGGTTTGACTGGCTGGGAGCACTAAGCCCGGCTGATCCCGATGGCCCTCTGAGGGCTAAGGAGGCCCCCTATTGCTCTTGGACTCCGCCCGTGCCGGAGCGATCCTCCCGCGGTAAACTCGCTTCTGCCTATTCAGCAGCTCCGCTTCCTTGGCAGAACTTTCTGCTCGGCCACAGGGGACCCGTGAGGTAGAAATAAATTGCCTGATTTATACGTTGTGCGAGCGATGGAAGTGTTTAATGACCATCCAGGCCCGGCTACGTCCCATCGTGCGCAGGCCGAGAAACTGCAGAAAGTGCATTTTAAGACTACAAATTAGCATCCTGAGGTAGTACCTGAGTATTACAGCGAAAGAAAACACCATAATGTTCCCAATATAACGCTTCCCCTTTCAGCATATTAGGGACAGTAATATGTCAGCCCAGAGAATATTGAAACCGGTACGACCCGTAAGATAAGGCAATGCTCATAAACAGCACATGCTAAATGCGACATCGCTTCTGTCCGTTACGGGCTTCAGAAACACTTTTGCTTGATGAAAGTGAAAAACAAATGCTGTCTTGAGGCAATTTTCTCAATATTTAGCAAGAAAATCTATTCATTTGTCCTTTTTTTTGGTGGGGGGTGGGGGGGGCAGTTTGAGCCTATCCCAGTGAGTACAGAGCACCAGGCAGGGGGGACACCCTGGATGGGATGTTAAGCAAAGAAATATGAGGTTTCAGTATCAAACAATACGTTCAGTAACACTGTGGTTGTACCTAGATGACATTGAATACGCCTGTTACAGCAATATTCATTATAATTACAATTCCTGCCTTGTAATTATAAGGCAAATCTATCAACACTTGAAAAAATTGTAAAATTTAGGCAGTGTTAATTTAACCAGCAGTTTGTGTGCATATGCATCAATATTGGCCTATAAAAAATATGCATTGTAAATATGTATATATATTTTGTAAAGACACCATCCAGCTAGCGGCTGCTGCTAGCTCTGCATCCTCCTCATCTCAGTTTAACAGATGCTGAGGCGTGGCTTTCTAGTACAATCTGATGCAGCACTCTGGTATAAATATTTATACGCTGTTTAGCAGGTGTTGTTTCTGGATTTCTTCCTCTGGAAGGAAAGAAAAAGATTTTCAAAAGCAGCCAGCTTCTGACTATGCTGAGCATAAATACTGGACAAATGGCTACCATTAATTGCAAGAGCGGAAAAGGTTCTTGAAGACGCTGCCCCTCCCCCCATCCCAATCAGGTTCCTTTAATGATGAGGAAGTGATGTATATTAACATGGTTGGCCAATTAAATTTAAGCTGATGGCTCACACTAATATTGATAGTAGAGTGGGGATGTGCGCCCAAGTGCAACTAGAATGGTGCAAACAGTAATGACAAATATATCAGATGTAACAAATTCATAATATCATGTACAGCCACTTACTGTTGACTGATTTCAGCATTAACATATATGGGAAAGATCAATTCAGTTGCTGACTTTTTCAAAAGCAGAACTGATTATTGGAGACCTGTCTAGGCCTTTGTCTACCAGGCTACAGAAAAGCCTTAATTGGGCATTAATGTAAAATACCTCAGGCGACAGCAACTTTGGGTTTTTTTCACAGGCATGAGACCTCAGGGGCAGCATTTTGTGGATGATTATGGGCAAGTTTTCAGGAAATGTAAGTCAGGGTTTTTAGGTAAAATGGATTCTAGCATTATAACATAAGAAAGACTCAGCATACATTTATCATGACAACCAGGATTGACAGTTAATGTGAAATAACTTGGTAATGGCCGCGATGATCGTGACAGTTCATGCATGGATGCGCATTTCAGACTGAAATGAGCCCACATGCATATTAGCATCCAGAATGAATTCTGCGCAAGCACAAAATGGGTTTAATATTTTCTACTGGCACATTGTTTTCATTAGTGCTATTGTTGTTTTTGTTGTTGCTTCTGTAAATGAAATAATAAAAATAAAACATTTTATAGAGGGGAATAATTACTTTTGCACAAAGATCAAAGGCCTAATCAAATTAGCAACATGTGATTATTAAAGCTGCGTCTAAAGTCTTGGAATACAGCGGCAAACCCGTCTTGCTCCTTTGTTCTTATCTCTGGTGGAATGCTGATAATCCCTATAAATTAATGCAGTCACACTGAGAGGAATATGAGGCCTGGTTGCCAGCAAATCCTAAATTTATTATATCCGAGGGCTTGCACAAAAAAAAGGGAAAGGTTGAGAATGTTTAGTTTGAATCCTGCTTAAGATCAAAGCAAAGAAAATGCCACCATAGACAATCTTCGCATTTGTTTTCCAAAATAATCACAGAACAGAACACAACAAACGCAAATTAACATTTCCGGATTCGCCTCACTTCCTTGATCCTGTTTTGAGTGATGTCAAAAACAGCTTTACAATGGGGAAGTTCAGTTTTGTCTCATACACATAAAGGATATCATACAATGTTTATGGTTAAAAAAAGGGGGCGTCTCTGTACTGATTCTTTTCATTTGACCAGAACATATTCTGGAACCAAAAGTAGGAGATTCATGCTACTGTTTAATGGGAAGTTGCCTGAAATGCTGTCATGAAATTAATCGGGTAGATAAAAACGATGTTTGTTTCCCCCTTTGTCTGCCTAAATGACATCATTTAAAACAAGGTTTTTTTTCCCCCAGTAAATGTTTCCTGTCAATGTCTTGGTGTATCATATTACTGGACGTAGCCTAGATGGGGAATAACATTTGTGAGCGTATTCTATTCTGGCATAGAGTCGCATCCAGCGGTTGTTCTTCCCCAGACTACAGCTCATTAAGGAAGCTTCCCAAAGTTCATAATCAGTGTCTTTTTCGGCAGTAGGGTGCTGAGGCTTCTTGCATGCTGAATTGCCAAAAGGCTGTAAAAAGTACAGAAGATTATGGGCGGTCCAAAAAAAAAAGTAAAACACAGCGCTGTCGCTTATTGGCCGTCATTGGCTCCTGATGTCTGGAAAGATGCTCCCAGGACGGTAACGTTACTTTATGCCTCAGGAAAAAAAAGAAAAAACAAGACTGCCAGATATTTTTAGAAAATGTATTTTTCATGTGATATTAGATTCTTGTTTTCCATATACCTTAAAGGGAAGCTATTTTTTTATCTTATGTAATGTGTGTCCAAGGCATTGTGGACCTTAGGGACATTTCAAAGCCCTGGGCTTTCTCTGCCTTTGACATATGATATGATTTAGAGTCTCTTTCCACCGGACTTTTTAAAAATATACGGGCTGACCTCCATTTTGCAAACATTCTGCAAATGGAGCTCGGTCAGAGTCCATGGCGCAGGAATTTGTTTGCTTGATTTCAGGCATAGGAAAATATATATTTTTCTCTCATCCGTGGACCCACCCCACTGTCTTCCTTTCATCTCATAATGAGCTACAAACTTGGAATTTTTCCCTGGAGTTGTAAACCTGGCATGAGAAATTTAGTAAGGTCAGTTTAGATATGTTTTTTTTTTCCATTAAGTTTACAAACTAAGAATTTTAATAGTTCCAATTTACCACCATTCTAATCCGTATCAAGCATTTCTGCCAGCGTTCATAAGGTTTTAAAAACCGATAAGAGGAATTTTAGGCCTCGATTCCCAGCCGCTACTTAGTGGTTTATGTTACCTCCTTGGTCTCAGTGAGCGATTCACTAAAAGATACTTTTGAAACAAGAGCCTTTTTGGGTCCCAAACTGCTGGGGCAGGGAGACAGTGTGCTTTTGGCTTCCAAGCTCCTGGTGAGCACACTTTTTCCCATGAACAAGTGTTACGGAGGACTTGTAATCACGGGTCTCGCAGAGCAAACCACTTGTCATCGCTGATTTAAACTGCGGTCGCTTTCCATACATGTTTTGCCTGCTTCCCATTAACAGAGCGGCTATTTGGCACATTTCCCCCCCCCCACCCCCACCCCACCCACCCACACACCACCCAACTTTTCTTGTTCTGGGTGAGATTCTAGGCATCTCCTCACTTCCACTAGAAGACCATTGCTTCTGTTTTCTTTTTTTTGTTTTCTTCTTTTTTTTTAAGTGCAGCCTATCAAGGAGAGGCGTGTTCTGCTTTTGCCAGGCCATAATAACTGTGAAACTGTGCCACACATTGTTTAACATTCTGGGCTTCAGCAAATGTGCCATTTTGAAAAATGATCCCGCTGAAATTGACTTTTATGTGTTGTCACTTTTTTTATGACTCACATGTGTTTCATGCATTAGCTGTTTTTGAAGAGCGCTCACGTTTCCTGTTTTCTCCTAGATCGCCAGTTAACATGTCCTGTAAACAAAGGTGCTTGGCAGCATTTTCTGTGCCCTTTACGTTTTCTAATGGTAATATTTCTGTGGGAAAGGGTGTGGTCCATGCTGGGAACAAAGCAGGAAGTGGAACTGGGAAATTGTGTCCTTTTCAATTAAAACATCGACAAGGCAGACAAAACAGGAGGTTTTAATGGATATTTAAAGACCCAACTGCTGTTAGCACTCTGACGCTATTAGTTCTCTTGAAGCTGGTGGAAAACTTGCCACGCTAGCCAAGTTGCTTTTGTTAGCTAGATAAGTCGTTTAGAGAGAAGGCCAAATATAATTACTCACCTATCTTATTACCTATCTTGGCTAGCTACCAAAGCCACAATTAGGAACCTTCTCAGAGATTCTGTCAAAATTATCAAGCATCATTTGCATGTTATCTGATACTTCTCTGGCAAAGAAAAAAGAATAGAATCTTTAAATTGACATCATGAAATAGAGTTATCATGTTATGTTAAAAGAAAAAAAGCTATTTGGCTTTTTTTGTTTAGTTTGCTACTAATGAAACGTAAACCTAAAAATATCTATATATTCACAAATATATTTATATTACATTATAATTGTAAGGGAAACTTTACATTTCTCTTGCCAGGTTACAACATTAGGCGTCAAATTCAAATATTGACTCTGCAGTCATAAATTATAGCTGCAGAGTGAAATGTGCCTTTATCTTCAGATTTAACAAAAATGCCGTTACATTTCTGTTGCTCTCGGCAACGTTTATGTTGTCATGGCTGCCCTTTTGCAGCACTGCTTCTCATTGTTCTGAGGCAATGCCACACTTGACAGCTTTATATGTAACTGTCTCAAAATGCCAGTCTGACAACGTCAGGCTTTTCTGTCCTACTACCTGCTCTAAATAAGAATGCTTTCACTTGGGACTAAGATTACTGTGGTATTTGAAAACATCCTGGAGAGTCTTCAGCCTCTTTTTTTTTTTTCTTTGGAAAGTACTCTCTGTTTGTTTTTCCATCGCTTGAATACATCTTCGTTCGAGCCACCGGTGTAGTGCGGAGATTTCCTGTCTTATTCCTTGGACCAGGGCAGTTGGCAGGCTCGTGTAAGGGTGGGATCACTCTGTGAATCTAGGGTCGACCGTCACACCTCTGAACCTTTGACGGCTGCGTTAGCCCTGTGTCCGTTAATCTAGATGTAGCCTACTTTTGATAATGTTAACCAAAGTCTGATGCATTTAGCAGATTTGGAGCTTAAACGGTCAGATTCTTTGCCTTATTCCGATAAACCTTTCATAAGCTCTGAACTGTTAATGTGCAGCATTTCAACATAATATAAAATATGACTTAAGGAGTGTAACTTGAGTGACCGAATCACCAGAGAAAGCGCTCGACTGTAAGGGGGAAATGGTTGCAATGCTTAACCTGGCAGTCACCCATTACAGCGGCACCTGGTGAAAGGCCTTCAGAGCAGCCCACACTAAAAGTAAAACGTAAACAGCTGTTACCGTATCACAGGGGGGTGGGAGGGCGGGGGGAGTTCTTTCACATGCTCTTGGGGTTTTGCCAGCTCGATGATAGAATGACCGGCACTTTGGGGGAAGACGGCAGCCTTTCAGAAGGCCCGGGGTTGGGTCAGATACACCAGAGGGGCCTTTCTGCCCTGCCATGTTCTGCAAGCAGCGGATTGGGAAGGCTGACTGCAACCTGCAAAACGTGCTGCTGCCGCAAGTTTCCCTGCACCTGCCTTGTGACCCCCCCTCCCCCCCCCACACACATTTGGAAGCGGGCTGTGCAACATTCTGGCTCAAGGCCCTGGTTTCTTGCGGACGCCCCCGCAGCAAAGGTATTTATACACCCGCTGCAGACATTTAATATAGGCACTCGCTCACAGCTCGAGGCTCGCAGCTCACCCTGGACGCCTCCTTGAAGATGACACAACCTTTTAAAAAGTGACGACGGCCAGGGAGAGAGAGGGTGAACCCCTCCCATCCTGTTGAAAGGTCAATCCCTGTCATGGCCACCTCCCTGCAGGGGAAGGTAGTGGCATTTCTGCTTGATCAGGAAGATGGACGGATGCCATGGAATCCATCCTAACACTCGCTTGTGTTTTAATGTGTCCCTGACTCGCTTCTTAGTAAAGCTGCAGCCCCCCCATAAGTCCACACATGGCACAACTGACTTATGGCGGGAGTTTATGAAAACTGAGCAAAGTGGCCTTCCCATCTCCCCCTGGGGCAGGAAGCTTGCAGGCGGCCACTGTCTGGAATGATGGGGGTGGGGGGGTCGGGGCTTTCTCGGTCTGCGCCTGGCGGACAGCCAGCTTGCTTTGCCCGGAGCAAAATGGAGCATGGGCTCAGCCTGCCCCAAACAGTGGGGGCTGCTGTGGAGGGGGGCGGGGGTGGGCAAAACGGCCATCTTCAGGCCTGAGCCATAAGAACACAGAGCCGTGGAAAAACAGACAGTGCAGTCATCGCCGACGGCACTATTCTCGTCCCTTAACAAGGTTCTGGTGCACGTTTCAAATCACTGACAGACAGAAGTGATCTCCCTGCCAACCCATTTGTTTTTTTTCCCAGCATCCTTTGTAGTAAAGTATCTGGCTGATTACTGTAGTTTACAGTCGTTAGTCATCTCGTGCTAAAATCTGACTGCGCTTCCGCTAACAGATTAGGAATGAGGAGGTGGCGGAGGAGAAGGTGTTGCGAAGAGGATTAGAACACAGTGGCGACAGAAAAAACTGTTTTCAAACCTACCTGACTCATCGGCTCGCTGTGGGATATATTTAGCCTGCCGGGTCCTGTTCCAGTCGGGCCGTGTGCCGTTTCTGAGCAGAGTGCCACTCCGACTGGAGGACGAAGCCCCCAGACATGGCAAGAAATCGATGTTTTCAAAACAAACAGAACAGCCCGGGTGAATCAATGGTCTTAGGAGACAGTCATGGTGTATTCTGTCGTATTAGGGGGCTCGTCATACAAACAAGACCACGAAAAGGGCATGTATTGTGTGAAAAGAAGTTCGAATCAGACAAAATGTGTGTTAAAAGCAGCATGTGAGATCACAGGAGCTGTGGGCAAAGGCGGCGGGGCACTTAGGTTGTCCTGTTTGTGTGTATGTGTGTGCGTGTGTGTTTATGGGGGGGCTTGCTCCCGTAGCCGTGTGCCCTCTACCGCGTCTGGCACAGCTGTCTACATCAGCTGCCTGCTCGTTAAACGCGGTGGCTAAAACCGCCCCCACACCCCCGACGCCAAGCCGAGTTCCCTTACCCCTGCCGGAATAGCAGCCATTGTCCTCTGAATCCCCTTTAATTCCCTGGAATTCCGCCCCCCCCCTTTACCCTGACAGCGCGCGGTGCGCCAAGCTGAACTGAAGTATCTCCAAAAGCAGAGCATTAAAAACTTTTTTAAAGAACTTAGTTCCAGATCATGTGCGTTAAACGTGCCATTTAAACTACACGAGAGACATTAAAATATGAATAATTTCACCCTCATATCAGCACAGATTGACCTTGCCTTAATTAATTATGAGCACTACTTAGGCTACTTAAAAGGTATTAAACTTTATCCTCAACAATTACTACAGTATTTAAATGTATCCTATTTGAATTTTCAACTTTAAACTGTTTACACCTATTTAAAAAAGGATTAAAATGCGAATAAAGATGTAAATTGTGGTTCTTTTCGGTGATTTGATTCTTTTTAGTTTGTTCAACTAAAAGATTTGTTCAGAATCATTCATTGATTCATTCACTTTATTGCTCCCAGTGGGTCCCTCTTCGATATTTTTATGTATTTCATATTTCTGGGAAATCTTTTCTTTTATGCTTATTAAAATGGTATTAACACTGTTTTACATATATTTATTAAATTGTGTAGCTACAATTGATTGAACAAAGAGTCACTCCAGAAGCTAATCACTCAGTGAACGAAATGAACAAAGAATCACTCAGTTAACGAAGAATCACACCTGAACGAAATGCTCGATGAATGTCTCAGTGAATCGCAGAGTGAACTAAATGGACGAAGCCTCACTGAGTGAATAAAGAATTACACAGTAAACAAAATTAACAAACAATCGGTGAGCAAAATGAATGAAGAATCACCCAGTTAATGAAGAATCAACATGAAATGAAATGAACGCCAAGTCTCTCGGTGAATTAAGTAGGCCTATGAACAAAGAATCACTCGGTAAACGAACAAATACTCATGGAGTAAAATGAAGGAAGAACAACTTAATTAATGAGGAATCATATAGTGTACAAAACAAATGTTGAATCACACTGTGAACGAAGAATTGCACAGTGAACAAAATGAACAAACTTGCCGAACATTTCATTTAAAAAGATTCATTAAAGAAATTGTTCACAAGCAGCACAAGCCTATTAGTGCAGCAAATCATAACAATGTATGAGTATGTAACATTCCAAAGCAGGGAAAAAATGGCTATGTGAATAAAATTTAGTTGCAATGATGGATAATGATTAGGCCTTCTATAATTTTAAAACAATTTAATTGGGAATGGACAGATATATGTAAGTGACAAAACAGTATCTGCCTGGGCACGTCATCATTCTCTTTTGGGGTTAATGGGAGTTGTTGATCCATGCAGAATTATCATGTGGAAAGGAGAAGCACCATTTAAACATCAAATAACACTGGGGGGAAAAGCATTTTTAGCATCTGATGCTTTGTGCGGCATTTTTGGGAATGCCGTTCCTTTGAAATATATGGCTGATAAAAGCCAGAGAATCTCTGTAACATTTAACAATCGCCCGTCCGTATCGCGTGTTATTTGAACAGTGGCATTATTAAGCATCGTGTTTGACAGCCAATTCGGTGCGTCGTTCAAATGCTCGGACCGAGTGCGGCACTTCAGTTGAGTCGCTTGCAGCGGAGCTTCCTGGAACAGTCACACGGTGTTGATCGCACCCTAGTGTGCACATTCAGATGGGAGCACAGCCCCTTCTCATGTTCTGGCGAGTGAGACGCCCACCACTGCCCTCTTTCAAAGGTATCCCTTCTTTCAGCAGAAGCTCAGCGATGATGACATTTAATATCTCCCATTAAGTGGCCGGAGGCGGACAGCAATGTGACGCGTAGGGTCCCGTTTTGCAGGAATGTCCTCGAAACGTCCCGGGTCCCGTGGCGAGGCCAGTCCCTGCTATCAACACAACCAATCCAGGGTGCGGAACGTTCCAGAACTTGTATCCGATGGTCAACGCTCAGAAAACCCCCTGAAAAGCGCCGCAGAGCTGTGACAGCGGTGCAACCTGTACTTTAGAAGCACCAGCTGGCATTTGGCAATGCTCTGTAAATTCAAATCATGTTTTGGATGTGGTTCACCCGCTTTTTTCAGTACACTGTGTAAATTTATTTATTTAAAAAAGCTGCAATTGACTTGTCATTCTAATTTTGAAGTGTTTTCAAATACTATTTGCCAACTGAATCTCTGTTTTCTTGCAATGGTGTGAGGCAATGGTGCCTACTGCTTGTTTTAACAGAAGAGAGACCTTTAAAGTTCATTATTTGGCTTTAATGTTGTATCGTTCCTGGTCTTCTCTTTGACCATGACCATTCTGGACCTTTGCGTGAACTTCTGCGCGCAACCATGCCATTTCTACTCGTGAGTTTTCAGCGGTGTTTGATTTGTTTCGCTGAACCGGCACACCTTCCTAGCCCTACACTGATCGGCCGAAGATATTGTCATGTAATATTCAAAGCTACGGCCAAATCTGGCCTCAGCGGCTGGCCTATTCTTAGTTTTGACACATGAGAAAGCGTGTGTTTCTATTTGCATCGATCGTCAAGTGTGTATCTTGTGTGGGTGCAGCAGGGTTACTGAGGTGACCAGGAATAGAAAATTAATTACCTATTTTGAGCTAGACATTCCGACTCAGAGAGGCCCTGTTCTCTCTTCTTATGTTTTATGGAAACCAAATTATAGTATAATGTCACTTACTTTATTAGAAGAGAAGGACTATGAATATGAATCAGCCTGGCGTTGTCATAGTAACAAGAAGCTCCAGACCTCATAGCAGCTGTTGTTATCGCAGACTTTGAACAGCTGGGGGGCTATTGTTGGCAAGGGATTGTGGGAAATGTGTCCTAACACCACTATTTCTCAGCCTTGACCTATGTCAGCTGATCATGGACCTTTCCATGACATATTCATATTTAAACTTTCCTTTATTCGTTTATTCATGTTGTAGAGATTTCTTTAGAGGAAACCTGAAAGATAGTGTTTGAGGATTGAAGTTGTAAGTGTACGGTGGCCACTTTGAGTCCCCAGGAGGGTTCAGTTGTTGTACCCTAGAGTAGGGAACCTTACTTGTATTGCACTAGTAGAATCTCCAGCGATATAAAAGGGCAAAATTGTAAGTTGCTTTAGACAAAATAGGCATTAGAGATGTAACTAGACTGAAATGCATCAATGCATGAAACAATACACCCACTGTGTGAAAACGACAAGATTTTTCAATATGATTCCAAAAATAAAAGTTAAGTACAATAGACTTAATAAACTTTAAATTCCCCTGTGTGGAACAGAGATGGGAAATCCTCAGTTCAAATGCACTTTGGGGGGTTGGGGGAGTTTCTTTGTGAAACATCTGAAAAGAGAATAAAAGCCCAGCGATGTTTTTCTTTAACAAGCTCATTTCCTGTTGTGTTTGCTAGAAAATGCACAGTACTCTGAGCAGCAAAAAGCTTCAGTAGCAGCTCACTAATTCCTATAAATTTTTACTATTAGTGGAATGGAAAAGACCCCTCCTGTTGCTGGACCATTTGAGTGGGGGGCATTTCAAGGAATTAAGTTCCTTTGAACGGCATGCTGTCCACGTGGAACCTTTTAAATTTACCACCCCCGGGAAACGAATTTGAAACGTGACTACGGACACTGAGCAGAAATCCGTACAGCATCAGGCTCCATCTAATTGAATCAAAACAGATCGACGGATTGCGTTGTGTGGACCGCGGTATGTTCTGCAAAGAAGGAGAACCAGGTGGTCATATTAATTCAGACCTGTTGTGGCAACAGTTTGAGTTTCCAAATAAAATACTGTATACGCGTATGACATTGATTACTAAAACCCATTGATGTGAATTATAACACGACTGCATAATGGCACAAAGTCCAACAGCATAAATAAACTTGAAGTTTTATGAAAAGCGATTCTCTTAATTCCCGCTGTTTGAGTTTATGAAGAATTCCTTGACGGTGGGAGGTTTGGCCTATCGAGGTATGATAGGCGGAGTCAGCTGGACTTGAGACCTTGTGATTGGTGGATTCCATTCGGAGGACCTTCTGCAGTAGAGAGGTTCCATGTTTTTCGAGGGGCCAGGCTGAGCTGGCTGCGGAGGTCAAGGCGGTGGGCCGATGTTCCTGGAATGCTAATGTTTCCTCTGTGGTTTGTGAGGAGCACAGTGATTAGCCCTCCTGCCCCCCGGGGGGAGCTGCACTAGAGCGGTCCACTGTAATTCACTTTGACGTCAACAGGAAAGCCGGGACTCTCCCCGGGGGCCTGGACTCCAGGGTTGACCGCTTGCTCAGGCGCAAGACTTGAGGAGTCTCTGGAAGGATTACTGAGGGTGAAAATGTTTTCTTTGTAACTGGGAGAAACCTGAGAAACATCTCCTACAAACCTACCATCTCTCTCTAACTGATAAAATGGGGTCTGTGGATGGCATGGCCTCCCTCCTCAGTAGGCAACATATGCCCGTTATGAGCTTTGCTAGTGATAAATGCTCCTTTAAAGTACAAACGTGCCGTACCCTCACTGCACCACTCAGTTAGCAGGCCCATGAAGCTTACCGTGGTTGTGCACCAATGCAATGTCTGCCTAAAGCATTTCACTACACTTCTAGTCGCTAATTGCTGTGCAGTTATGTGCTTTAAACAGTCAGAAAAAAAGAAACATGATATTGAAACGTGGATGAGTTATTTTGCTGGTTTAGGCTGGTACCTAGTGGAGATGACATTGGTTCATGCAGACAACAGGGGAGATACTGGAAATTTTATTGTTGCCGATAAATTTAGTGCAACTCATTAATCAGCTTTGTACGTAAGATCTATTTAGTACTGTATTTATGTCAGAAGCTTATTTAATTGCCTTGTTGGCTCTATTAAATGTATATCTGAAACAAACAAGTTTGATTTAAATTTAACAATAGCTTTTTTAATAGCTAAAGTGAGAGTAGCTGTCTGAGATAAGGCCATCATTTCTGATGCCTCCATTGCCCAGCAATAGAAGGGGGACATCAGTAGAAAAACACTTCTCTAGTGACGAATAGAGCAGAAATGACATGGAGGGCTTCTCTCCATCTTAATCACGGTGTGCACCGAACCAGTGAAAAAAAAAAATTGTAGTGCTGCATTTTTTTTTTCTGTTTTCCAATTTAAAAAACACGATAGCAACATTACAAATGCGATCCTTGGTGATTAAACTCACACATACATTTACATTCTTAATACTTTGTGTTTGATGAAAATCTCACAGTTGGATCTAAAAAACAGATCTCTGCAGGGTGTTTGAGGAAATCTCACTATATCTCCAACTATCTCCAGGAATACTTGGTAGTGTTTCAGAACAGCTTGGAACAGGGCTAACAGAAAATCTGGACTGTTTCTCCCGACATCCACCAATTATGTATCTCAGTAAAAATTCTCAGTTATTTCTGATATCCATCATACTTTTAAACCAATGTGATGCGCTTCTTCATTATGTCTCCTTTGGCAACTTTACAAGTGGTAATTTCGATAGCGCCGGCATGCTTGGATACTTTGCCTGGTGCGGGATTTAGTTGCGGCCAAATCTGATAGCTTAAGGCACTGCGCGTCCCTTTAAGCCTTTGAACGAACAGAATATGACTGTGGTGTGGGAGCTCTGTACGATTGGCAGTGCAGTTTGGAGAATGACAGAGAAAAACAGCTTGGGTGACCGTCATGTTGCAGGAGACCGAGAGAGCGGCGAACTCATTTAATCGCGCACTCGAGCGGTCGGGTCTTCCGAGCCATTTGCTTCCCTGCGGCATGCAAGCGACTGTCTCAATATCTTCCCGACCTTAATCGCTCCCACCTCCTGCCTCTCCCAGAGTCCTGCCGAGTATTGTTTTACGCTTAATTTCGTTAGCCCTAACGAGATTTTGCTAATTAAATCTCCTCCTGGCTGGAAACCCTCTCTCCTGTCGAGCAGAGTGATTGTTTGTAGATCTTTTTTAGACAAATAAACATTTTCACTCTGGAGCCGCGGGCACAGAGGATCGAGGGGAGGTTGTAGCTGTGTCGCCTGCGCCTCCCACGTCATGGTGAGCCTCTCCGCCGTCAAGGCCCTCAGGTTCGACATCCTCTGTTTTCTTTGGTGAGAAAATGCCACACCCGCTAGCTCCCGTTGTGTTCCTTAAAATTGTTCCTTTTTTATCCCTTTAGGCTCATTCTAAGTGGTATCTTCCTCTATCTGCTATCAGTATCTCTGCATCTGGTTAAAAATCAATGTCGATTACAATGGCATTCCAGTCAACATCTAAGAGTACATCCACATCTGTCTAGAGACGTCTAAATAGACTACCTTGAAGGGTTTCCATGGTGATATACCCAGTAAGACTCCATTTTTACATATACCATTATTACCTTTCCCAGGAGGTGTTTCGTATATGAGCGTGACAAGTCTATCTAGTGATCATGGAGGGACTGACCAGCAGAAAGCCCAGTACTAACACAATGCAGAACTGGTGTTCACACCTCATGGGTTGGGGGTTTCCTCCAGGTGCATTGTTTACTTATTTATTGGGCTTTACAACTACACCACTTCACACCCAGTGCCTTATGGTCAGGAGGGTCTGGATCACCGCAACCTCAACTAGATAAGTGAATGAGGATGACAGGCAGAATTATGATGGAGGAATGAATATTAATATGTTCAAGGCAAGGTTTGGTGCGATGTGTTTGGTAGCTGTGGAGGCACAAAGGCCTCTCCCTGAAAGCAATTCCAGTAAATTCCAGGCAATCAGCATTGCACTGACAGGAATGACTGGTCTCACTAATGTGGATGACCTCCGTTGACCCAGTATCCTGTTTTCCGTTTTGACCGCTGAGTCCCAGTGTCAGGTCATGGCTCCTACTCAATGCCCCCCTCCCCTCCCCTCCCCCCACTCCTTTCTCTCCCCTCTCCCCTCACACCATTCTTCAGTGCACTGGCCCCTGCCTTCGCTGTGGGATTGTGGGAAATCGGCCCACACTTCTCGGAGGTGCCCCCAAGATGCAGCCAAGCGCTATCAGGTTTCTTCCACCTGCTCTGTGGCTCAGAGAGCTGGGGGGTTGGGGGGGGGGCAGAGTGGCTGGCACCGCCCTTCGCGGTAAATGCTGGGGGCATTTTAATATTCTATTGCTTTTTTCTCCCCTTGAAAGCATTTATGTTGAGCACCCAAGGACTAACTTATCAATCTCATCCCTTTGCATTTGTTTGTCTTTTAAAGATAACAATAATAATAACTGCACTTTCCATTCATATAGCTATTGATTCAATAAAATCCATAAGCCATTTGCCCATAATAAAGCTAAAAAATCCGAAGAAGCAGATTTAGTATAGTAGCATTTCAATTCATTTCTAAGTCAGTAATGTTCAAGAAGTACAATTTGTAATTATTAGGTCATTTGCAATCATGTGTAATTTGAATTAATAGTAATTAATTTGATAGCAGAAGCTCTCCTGACGGAAATGTGTTGAATAATTTTTTTTGGGTCTCTTTGACAGTTGCAGGCATTCGATGGCATGTGTCCAACCGCCATCACATTATTTAAGATTTAAAAATATTTTTGCCCAAAAGTCTTCAAGGAACACAAGGATGATCTGGGAGCTGGGAGACAGCCGATGTGTGACAATACCTTGCGGCCTTGATGCACCGAATGCCCATCTCAAATTAGAGCCGTTTTCAGAGGGGAGCTAGCATTTAGCTTTGTAAAAGATGGCTGACGTTCCACCTCCCTGACCTTAGTGGGTCCGTGGGAGTCCTTGTGGCCTGTCATTATACCTAGATCTTTAAGTGTGAATGTGGCTCCTGTTGTCCCTTCCATCTCTCCCTCCCCAGCCGCGAATGCCTCCCAACACCCCCAACTCAGTGTCTTTACTTCACCAAGCACAGTTCTAATTATGTTGATTTAGCTTAGCAGCCCCCCACCTCAATGGAAGCTTATTAGTTTGAATATTTTTTTATTTATTCCCATTTCTTAGAGTCCCTGTTGGCATTTCCAATTACTCTGGCTGCTCGCCTGTAATTGCCTCCATGCTAATGGCCGCCAGACAATCGCGGTAAATGAGGTGAGGCCAAGAGGCTGTGTGCCCGACTTCATTAAGAGCTAATGGGATTTTATTGGGGCACTGAAGACCCAGCTCATCAAAAAGGAAGATTGAGTGAAAACAAAACAGATGGAGGAGAGAAAAATCAGAGAGGGCATCCTATATGGTGAAGTTTCCATGGCACGTAGGAAAACACACACAAAACTGAGCTGCAAAGACACATAAAGGCTGGCAGAAAACTGTGTAGAGCCCTACAGGGATAACAGGTTGGCATCTCCCCCGGCTGCGTAACGCGTTTCATTGTCATCCAGTTGGTTGCTAACTTTACTGCATGAAAATTAAGTAACTTTACCATGTAGCTCGAAGGTTAGCGTTGTCGTGAAATGAAAAAAAAATCATTCTCCTCTCGTTTTTAAGCTCCATGTTAATCCGAACAGAAGTTCTAACCCGTATGATAAATCTCTGTGGTATACCCGACATACCCATGTGGGCTATCGGGTACCATATACGCTGCCAAAGCAAGGCTGGCTCAAATGATGCCAATAAGCATCGAATCTCATTAACTGGCATAGGTGACTATGCTAGCAGAGAGGAATGACACTAAGGCTAATGTTTACCTGGAGTCCTTTTATCCTTCGGCTTCAGAACACGGATCAAGCACCCAGCTTCAGCTGTGATGAGGCTGCTGATGGAGCAGCAGCGATGGACCATATAGCATCCGGGATCTGTGAGCTGAGGAGATTTTCTTTTGGGTTGTGGTTTGCGGGTTAGTGGAGGGGAGGGATTTGTTATTTGCAATCATCTCCACGTTCACCATTTTTTAAAGATTATCACTGACTAATTGCAGTCTTTCTGGCTCATTAACGAAGTGTATTACTATTTGCGGCCTGCAAAGTATTCTGGTCTTGAAAGAATCGGTTTTGTGGCCGAAAGATTGCCGGTTTCAGTCTCAGAGGCCTGGTTAGGCAACATACTTTGCCGTTGTATAACAGTGTAGGGTGTAATATGTCTTGGTGTGTAAGTCCTGTTTTTGGCAGTGTGATGGTACAAAACTGGAATAGCAAACTGTAAATATTAAAGCAGTAAATTACCTATCGATCCTTCAGAGGACATAACAGTATTTAACAGGAGATACACAAAACTGAAATGTGTAAAAGTGTAGCAGGCTAAATTATGTTTGCTACGATGATGTGAAAAAGTGTAAGTTTATGATAATGTCTTTTTATCGACTGTTGTTCTGTAGGAAGGTAATTATTTGATCTTTTTTTCTGATATTCTTGATAAATGCATAGTACTGCATCATTCATAAAGATATTTATTTACAAATACAGGGAATAGCCGCGTCACGTACATTTTGAGACATTCCAATGTGGCAGGAAAAAAAGAAACACCTCAGATTGTGGTTTTCGATAGTTATTTGTTGACTGAATCGAAGTTGTGTCATGTTGACCAGGAGACGTGTTTCATTGCCCATGGCTGGCAAACACCGTATCTTGGCACATATCCCATTAGCCGGGAGAGGCATCAAAAACGACATCAGGGATCATTTACATATCCCATTCCCCCCCCTTCTTCCCCCCGTATGCCACAGGGATGATTAGAAAATGGATATGTACGTCTGTGGGAGTCTTATTTTCAGGGCGCTGAGGCTTGTGGGTAAAATGAACCTCCGTGGAATGGGGCTGTTCCTCGAGAGCCCTTTTCCACCGCTCCGTTCTTGTCTGGGATGCTCTCGAAATGCTCACTGTGCTCTTCTGCCGCAGCGTCCTAATCCCAGGCCTGCCTATCAAAACAAGAACTGCGCTTTTATGAATCCTCTATATCGAAGGGATTTAGCGTACCATCTTCCTGGCCCACCGTAGCCTCATGGGTGTTTGGACTACAGCGACATTCCCGCGCCAGAACGCAGGCGGCCAAATCTTTAACTTAAAGGTACCGCCAGCCTCATTTTAGGGAACTTGTCATGTAGGAGCCATGGCTCAGGTTGAACTTTAATCAGTCCAACCATCGGTTTGCCTCCTCTATGGCCTTATTGGGACACGCATTACGGTCCCTCGCCAGAAGCTATTACATGCAGTATAAAGCAAAAGTGTCCACCTGCAAGTGGAATTATGGGGGATCTGTTACAGGCATTGTGAGGTGAACATAGGTTATGGATCGGCTTGAAAGACTAAGTGACTATGCTGTTGAAATATTCTTTTACATTAGTGATTATGAAAGCAGACAGGATGATGGTGCCGGACAGAATGAATCACATTGTTCGGAGGAAAAAAAAGACGTAATGTCTTACAGGCATTAACTACGCAGTACTCCTGTAAAATGAGCACATCATCCTATTTATTTATAATATGCACTTTAAATCCGACCCCTCCCCCCTTTCTCACCCTTTCCTGCTTTAACACGCGGACAAATGACACATTCGTCTTCATCCATTTTTTTTTAATAAGCTCTTACTTTGTTTAATAAGATTTGAGTTAATCTATATGTGGAACTAAGTTTTCAAAAAAATTGGCCTTTATAAATTCCTGCGTTTTTTTTTCATCTGTCGGATTTTAGTGATTTGTCTGTGTCTTTTTTACACACAAAAAGCACAATGGTTAAATGCTGTGCGCCAATACGGACGACGGCGTTGTTCAGAGGAGGCCTTGTATGAGCCTGGACATCTGAAGGTGCTGTCTCCTTTAAAAGGCCCATCTTCCCTGTTCCTGATACAAATCGGTATTCAGTGGGCTTCCCACTTGGGTCTGCTCCGGCCCGCCACTGCCCTATCTGCAGGCATGCGCTCGCTCAGTCACGGCAAGACGGTCACGGGCGTGGTTCGCAGCCACCGGTGTCCCGAGCCGCAGGCCCCGGGCCCCGGAGTAACAGCTGTACCGCAGCTGCCGGCGACTCCTGCTGGGGAAGACCGGTGCGGCCCGCCGGGGTCAGAGCTGTGGTATGTCGGTTTCCGTGGCAACCGGCGGTGGGCCTGTGCTCCCAGAACAATCCTGCTACTCAGACTGGGACGCTCCACGCTGAGCTCAACGCGGGGGAATGTGGTACTCTCCGGTACAGGGGGGGATATGGTGAAAGAGCATAGGGAGAGAAAGCTGGGGTGGGGGGGAGTGGGGAGGGAGAGGTCGACTTGTGCCTGACAAAACAGCAGTTGTCATGTTAACCCGCCCCTCCCGATTGGCTCCATCATCCCCCCCCCCCCCTCACCTCCCGCTCCCTACAGGGAAGCCTCTCGAGTTGGCCTTATCTCCAGACTCCAGAAGTCGTGGCCAGCGTTTTAGGGATCGCGTCTGCTTTAATGGCCTCCTCTTCCTCATTTCCTGCTCTGTTGTGCTCTGCCTTTATGGCCCAGCGTTCCAACGCCGCTCCACACGATGGGCTGACAAATAGCTGAAACCTGGGTTCTGAGTGGCACAACTGATACAATAAATCCCTTCAATAAGCACAGTCTGGTGGGTCAGGTTGTTCTTAAGTGCAATATTCAGCACCTTTATTTTAAATGTGTTTCAGTAACTGATAGCAACTCTAAGTGAAAATCATGTGTATAAATCACTCTCATCGAGAAAGCAGTGATTTTCACAGATTTCCAGCATATCTGTTACATTCTAACACAAATAGTAAAAATAACAACTGAAACAAGCGGCTTAACTTTCCTGTTATCAAAATATTTATGGAATAGATTTTAGATTACTTCAGTCATGCATTCTAGTGTATTGTAAGTAGTGCTTTATGATTTAACCACTTTGTATTTTATTTAATATCACCACATGCAGCCAAGTGCCAAAAAATGAATGATGTCAGACATGGTCGGGCAGCATTTTGATGTGCAGATTAGTGCGTAACACTCAATATTTAACACTGAGCCACCCCCACCCCCCAAAGAAAAACAGATGGAGTAAATTAGTGACAAATCAAACTGCTGGTTTGCCTAGGAACATTTTTCCCAAAGGTCCATCCTGTTTAGCCCTGAAATGTAACAAACCGCAAAATGCTTTACACGGCCAATGGTAGAGACTCAATAAAGTTTTATTAAACTAACGAGGTGAACCGCAGTAACGGAGGCAGCGGCCCGGCCACCGGGGGGCGGAGTCGAGCGCGGAACTTGGCGGTTCAGGTTTTCTGTGCTCATGACAGTGCGCAAGTGGAATGACCACCGTTAGACACTCGTGCAGGTACTTTGGCCAAATGGTATGAGAAACAGACTGGGGGGGTGGTAGTGGTGGGGGGGGGGGGGGGGGGTCCCAATGGGTTTCCATGGCAACAGGATTTCAGTGAAAAGGTCACAGTCAGAGGCAGATTCAGGAAGGCACAAGAGGATTATTGGTGGATTTGGCAAGGAGTAAAATCATTTCATTCCCCTTTTATTTTCTGATGAGAGTGTGAACGTAGACGACATAGGAGTGGTTTGAATAGAGCAATCGCATCGCTCTAAACGGCAAGGACCCCACTTTTATTGTTAATGCTGTTTTTCTCCCTCCCCCTTTTGAAGTCGGTTTGAAAAGGGTACGAGTGGGCCACCGTGCCGGCGCTCAGCTTTGTGCTCGCTGCTGATATGCCGCCGTCTTCGCCCTCAAACGCTCGCCTCCCCACTCCCTCCCCTCCCTCTCAAAGTCAGTTTAATTAAGTCGGTCTCTCTGGCATGGCTGGCAGAGATAATTGGAGTGGGTTTGGATGCCATTCGCCCCCCCCCCCCCGTCTTCTGCTGCCATCCTCTCCACTTCCCCCTTTTCTTTTTTTTCCCAAATGGAAATCGCAGATTAGCCCTCGTACCTGTTTTGCATCCCATGCAACTCTTGTGGCAAAAAGAATACTGCAAGTTGGAAGAGGGAAAATCAGGATGTTGCAGACTGACCGAAGATGTCCCTCTGGTTGTCACGATGGTAGGGTACTGTGCCTGCGATCAGAAGGTCGCGTGTTCAAATCTCAGGGTTGCCAGAATGATTTCACTGTTGAGCCCATGAGCAAGGGCCTTAACCCCCAGTCATCTGACCTTGTGTTCTCAATTCGTCGTCGCTTTGGATACATCTACAAAACAAATGTCAGTATCGCTGAGACCAACTTGAACACGTGTTTCAGTGCACAGATGAGGGAAATTTCCTTTGGTCGGCTGTATTACTGTCGGATGGTCACAAATAACTGTATCGTGAAGCATAATGAATTTACAGTGATACGTGGGAGGAATCAAGCTTCATATGTTGGAAAAGCATGAATAAATATCCATCTTCCAACCATTTATCCGGGCGAGGATCATGGGGAGAGGGTCTGGAGCCTATCCCGGGCAGCACAGTGCTGGGGTACATCCTGAATGCAGTCCATCGCAGGACACATACTACTGACAGGGAAACTAATTAGCCTAACTGCATGTCTCTAAACTATGGGAGGTAACCAGATTAGTCACATGACACAGGGAGAACATATGAACTTCACACACAGAGAGCAGAGGTGGGATTCAAACCCACAACCCTAGCAGTGTGAGGCCCACTGAGTCATTATGCCGCCCTTGACATGAATACCGGGGCCGATTAGCATGAGATCACATGGTAATATCACAGCTACAGTACCACTGACATTGTCCACAAATGCATACATTGGCAAAACAATCCAACTTATATGACAGGTCTTATATGCACATAAACACATAAAATACAGAGGCATGATACAAAAACTCGCACCCGCCCCCCCTGCCCTGGATCAGCACACAAATTACAGATGGAAGCACGCTAGGCACACACACATAATAAAAAACTGGCATGCTGTCTACAATCCAATAAATCCACGATGTCTCGCACAGCAAACAGATGCAAGGGCAGCCTACGCTGCTGGCCGAGGACCCTCCCCGACCCCCTCTCTGGCACGAACGGCGCTGGTCTACGGGCTACATGTGCTGATCCACTGTAGCTGACGAACACTTTGAGTCGGCAACGTGCCCTGCGGACTGGCAGGTGCACCTGATTGGAGGGTGGAAGGCAGGAAAACAGAGGGAAAGCAGCCTGCCGTTCATCGCAAAGTGTGGGAAAGAGGCAGCAGTCGAGCAACAGACGGCAAAGACAAGCGGTTTGTTCAGCAGGGGAGTGGATTCTTCTGTATAGCACTATAAAATCCTCGCAGCCCTTTGCTTTTCAAAATGGGAGCAGGTATGACTGATACAGATGGGTTTGTAACAAAGCAGACATCTCCCCATCACTCAGTTAGCATAATTTGACAATCTCATAGACTCTGAACCTAGATTAAACAGATGTGGGCCAAAAAAAAAAAAATCACCCGTAATATGTTAAAGGAACAATCGCTAAGGGACAATTATTTTTTAAAAAACATCTAAACAAAAGAAAACACATAAACAAAAACTTTCATCAACCTTCACCAAAGGCAACAGTTTACAAGTTTGGTTTTTGATTACTGTGTCGGCACATGAATAAACCTGGAGATGCCACATACAGAGATGCATTTGCGATCTGACACGTCAGGTTTGATCCACCTTGATTTAGATGTGTCTGAGTTCATATCAGAGCAAAACAGAGGCGAGGTTCTGCTGGGGACAGAAATAGGAAGGTTTATGATTTTTTTTGTGTGCTGCCTTTTTTGAGGTTGATGGTTGTGCCCAGCGTGGATGTGCAGCCACACTTGGCGGCTTTCTGAGTGCTATGAGAGGGGGGACTTGTACATGCCAGCACCCCCCCTCCCCATCAATCAGAGTCCCAGCACACTGCTGAAAAGGGGTCCGGTGGGCCACCCATCCAGCCAGCCGCTCTGGGGAGATCTGATGTTCTCCGCAGTCTAATCTGGTCCAGATGTGCTGTCGGGTGGTGGTGGGGAGTATGGGGGGGGGGTGAATCTGGCTCCAGACCCTCCACTGGCCCACGTGCCTCAGCAGGCTCTCTGAAAGGAGGGCAACCGGGTTGGCGGTTGTGGCATGGGGGATACAGCCTAACAGGAAGTGGATCAGGAGACTAAATTCGCTGATGTGATTTCTGGAGACCTGGCAGTGCATCTGAGATTTCAGGGGATCTTTACGAGTCGCATGGCTGCTTCACTGAACTCTCTGTCGTGTGAAAGACACATATTCCCATTTCCATTTCACTTAAGAGATCCTGGTATCACGTCGAAGTTCGAATAGTGCTGAGGGGTTAGCTGTCAGCGTTACCTGTCTCCATGCTCGGCCTGGCTGAGTCTGCCGCGGATACCCAGCCTGGGTCACCTTCATTCCCCCATCGTCCCCCAATTCTCTCTTCCCCTACCCCTCGGTGCTCCTCCCTGTGGCATTTTGGAGAAAATTTAATATTGGATTGTTTGGTGTTTCCGAGCCTTTTATTCGACTCGAGTCTCCCCTTAACGCAAAGACAAACACCAGCTGCCAGAGCCAAGAACAGCAAACACCAGCACCAGGTTCATTATTCTGCTTTTCATCTAGGGGTCTGTTAGACTTTTTATTGTCTATTTTCTTCCTTTCTTTTTTTTGTTTTCTGTCCCTGTCTGTTTTGTATTATCAACAGCTCTCCTGGCATTTATAACTGCCACCACCCAGGAGCTCTACCCGGCAATAACGACGAGAGCAATTACCTCTTTGTTTGAGGAAGTCACGCGGGGGGTTCTGGGTAGTGATATCGTAATTAAACAGCCTGCCGGGAGTGGCAGGTTGCTCGCGAAGGAGCGACACTCATCAATTTATTTGTTTGTTTACTACGGTAGGTTGCTGGCTTTCTTTTCGGCCATGGAAATTAAAAAATAAATAAAATGCCATCAGTAAAAAGGAGGAAGTGAAAGGGTAGCGGAAATGGCACACCTCTTTTTTTGGGTTAAGGGGCCTACTCTCTCTGCTCTGGCGTCTTTCTGAAATCTGCCTATAAAAAGCCAGCATGTAAATATAAAATGTACGCAGAGTGGCCTCCGGTACCAGGACATTCTTTAGGAGATGTTCTGACATCATGGCTTTCTTTTAATATTGGAGAGTTTGGTGTTTTTTCACTTTGAATCACACTGCTCCTTACTGCAGAGACAGAAAGCACGTTATTTTTAATACTTCAACACAGCGCTGTTTTCTTTTTTGCGAATTTAAAGGGACACTCTGCATTGCAAACGTAAGTCGCCCACGAACTTGAGCAGCAAGGTGGATTTTCAGCCTTTGGGTCCCGATAATGGTGTGGTTCCGCGGTGCTCAGTCTGCCACGTTTTGTTTAGCTGGTGTTTGCAATGTTTCCCAAGGTTAAAATCAAGGGCGTGGCCACTGGTAGACACCCCCACCCCCACAGTTGACAACTTTTACTGTCACCCCCGGCCAACAGCTGCCGACAAGGGGACCCTCTCAAGACCAAGACAAATTCAAACACTGGTACCCCCTCAAAACACCCAAAGGCCCAACCCAGTTTGGCATCCTGGTAATGCCACTGGTTAAAATAAGACCATTTTTTCTCAGGGCTCAACCCCACATCCACCTCTGGTCCCTCCCCCCGCTTCTCTCCCTCCAACTGACATCCTTGGACAGTCCCCCCCCCACCGCCGTGTCCTCCAACCACACCACCCTCACTGCCCTTCCAGCATCCTGGGTGCCCCACGTTCCTCCTCTGGCAACGTGGACGCTCACCACTGGCCCCCGCCCCCCCCATCCCTCAGAGGAGCTGTGAGAGGTTATTCTCTCAAAAGAAGATAAAGAGGGGATCCGTTTAAAAAGCAAGCAGATATAAGCGGAGATAAAGCGCTGACTTCCCCGCCATATCTCCAGAGAGCGACACAGGCACGGGGGAACTGATTTGACAGCGAACTTTGGAGGATTCGCCTGATCCTCTCTGCGGCTTGTGAGCTTCCAATTTCTCGATTTTCCGATTTTTATCAGCAGAGCGAAAACATTTCAGCGGCGAGTCGGCAGCGGATGATGATACCGGCGCTGGCTACTCCCGTCAAGATAACCGCCGCGCCTGACACACGGCGTCCATATTTGTGAAACGTTAATTGTTACTTCTCGTTCTACTTGCACGTGGAATCTTAATCTTTGACCCCTAGTACACATCCCCCCCCACATCATATTCTGCCACAGCCAGACAAATGGGGCCCAATTAAAACGCCTGATTGTAATTAAACATTTTTTTTCCCACGACGTAAAACTTTATTTGCATATGAGCCATGAGCCTCCTGATAATTATGAAATTAATTGCGAAGTTCTGGTAGTCCGATTAGGCCTTACCTTTGTTTTACCAAAACCTTTAATCTAATAAAAAAAATTTAAAATAATAAAATGAGCAGATCCTGAAGGGTAATAAAATTGAAGTGACATTTAGCCATTAGGGAAACAGAGTAGCCGTCTCAAAACACATCAGGTATGTTTGTGTATTATTAGCTGGTGTTGTCCCTCCATTTCTGTCTGCTACTGGTGTATGTTCAAATAAGAAACCAGCCGCTAGTGGGCTGAGGATGGTGGAACATGGTTTCTCTGCCACTGTAGGATAATGAGCCGGACTGGGACAGGGAGCCCAATGCTTCCCGAACTGTCTCGCCCCTGGGCCACTGCCCCAACCTCATCGCCTCTGGCTCTGATATACACTCTTCCCTTTTGTTAGTGTTCCTCACAACGAGTAGGCACTTGTGCATACTCCACACACCGCCCCCCCCCCCGACACACACACACACACACACAGACACAGACACATACCCTCCCCACACACTAAACCATCTCAGGAATAAAAATGACAGGGTCTACAGGCAAGTGCTGCCCAGAATGACTTATGTACTTTGGCACAGTGAGAACAGCATTCAGGAGTGTTGTTCATTTCATATTCGTTTTTTTCCAGAAAATACAATAACTTCAGCCAATATAGATGTGTGGATGCAGTCAAGTTTTGTGAAATGAATGTCATGTATTTTATATATGAATAATATTATTTATGAAGATATAGGGTATAGCATGCACTTAAAAAAAACATTTTCTATGCAGCTGTATTAAATAATAATAATAATAATAATAATAATAATAATAATAATAATAATAGCCAATATATTTTGAAGAAGGTACTTCTTATCTCGTAAATAAAATCGTAAATAAAAATCACAAAACGAAACAACCTAAACAGATGTCTATGCGCGTATTTTAAGTCCACATGCAGAAAACATTTGGGTCGTGTTTCTGTGCAGTAAAACATCAATCTGCCGTATCTCTCGCTACGCAGGCGCCACCTGTTTCCATTTTGTGTCGAACCTGCTCGATCGCTGCCCCGGAGTACTGCGGCTCCCCGTGCAAAGTAAGGAGATACTTCTGTTGCTCTTTCGCTACGCTGCCGACTTCTTAAAGAGCACACTGTTATTTTTTTTTACGAGGTATTAAAAAGTCACCTTTTGCTTGAAAGGTATTTCATTTGGTTTATTGAGATTTGTGTGCATGATATGAAACGTTAACCAAAGCCCCCCTGGAACTGAATATTTTGTAAAGTAGATGTGCTTCTCTGTTTGTGTGCGTTTTGCTTTTCAGTCGTTGGATCCCTGTGCCGCAGTTCCTTGTGTTTACTGTAGAGGGCGAAAGAGAGAGGGGCCGTGGAGTTAGGAAGATGCTCTATAGCTCTGCCTGCAGTATCACCTCCGGGCTCCTGTCCCACGTTATCGGACAGCCCGATGCTCAGGTCAAAGGTTGTGTCAGGAATTATTGATGTCGATTTTTTACCTTTTAAGTTGACTGACTTGGCTGATAGCCCAGCTGTGTGAAATCACTCTGAAGCCTGACAATCAAGTTTTGAGTTTGTATTTGACAACAGGTCAGTCCGTTTTAACACATGCTTTCATCAGAATAAACCCAAATACTTATGATCCATAGACACCAAGACTTTAATAACACTTCATATAATCCCTTGGGTTAAAATCCGGGTGAATTTTACTTTATGTAATATTAAAATACCATTGTGGTTAATTAGGTTACAGTCTTAATGAAATGATAGCTTGTGGAACAGTTTGACAACTGAATTACAGTGTGCCATAAATCCCTTAGTTAACAGAAACCATTTTTTAAACATCCAAAATGGCAAGAATATGTCATTTGCCCCTGCATGCCTACCGCCTTTTGTTAGCATTTTGCAGGAATATTTGTTACATTTAGAAGACTGCCAATGGAATTTGGTGTTTTGATGTAGTTATTTTGATGTAGCTTGCTTTTTGATACTAAAAACATTTGACATTTTACAGTTTGTGTTTTCCCCATTTTTTACAGTGCAAGTCACTGTATGTCTTGGTCGACAGCACTGTATGTCTAACTTTGGGTGTGATGGACATATCACTGAAGGGCAATCCTCCCCAGGAGAACAACTTCTTTGAGATCAATTTCACCATCTCAATGTGGAATGGTGTGATGACATTGATGGAAGGATGTTTATGGGACAAGGAACAGCATCATATTTTAATGATTTCCGACCAGTGTGTCCTACATTGGTAGAATTACGAGTCATGACCACCATCTGGACTGCAGGATCTTCTCATCGAGAGGTCCAACTCTCAGGATCTGCTCACTGAGAAGTTCAGCCTTCAGGACCTGCTCATTGAGAAGTTCAGCCTTCAGGATCTGCTCATTGAAAGGTCCAGTGCATTTGCAACTAAATGGGATAAGCTTTCCATCTCCGCGGCGCTGCCTGGGTGTGGCAGCTCACCTGGGAGTGAGGCTTCCGAGGCCTATGAAAATACACAGCAATAATTGGAATCACTTTATCTTTAGTCCCATCAATTAATGTGTAATTTTCCATTTAATTACCAACGCACACTCACGAATTTGCAATTAAAACGAGGGCCGATTAGATAGAAGATGCCTTTCAACTGCAGACAGTATGGAGTGAGCAATCAGTACACAAATCGCATGCATAAACTCTTCAATTTGTGTGATTTGAAATCAGCTTGTGAAATCAAATACGCTGCAAGCTTGACTGTAGTGCAAACTTTCAGGTATTTCTGAGAATTCCGAACTGGAGTGTTGGGAAGAGGACGGCGTTCCGCTGATAGAATCAGTGATACGGTTACCTTGATGCTGTTTTCGCGGTCCTAAAATAGATAGTCATTTTTCTTGGACACCCCCAACCTTTTCCACGAGCCACTGCCAAGCACTGGGATGAGCTCAGCAGTGAGGAACGCCTCCTGTCTGAGGGGGAAGGCTGTATCTTCTGCTTACTTCCTGTTTCTCGGGGTGCTGGAGCCTTCAGCTGGGGGATGGTCGGGGGGGTTCTCCTGGCTCCCGCCCCAGAACTTGGTGAGAGTGTGATGGGTCATTGTCTCCTCAGGTGGCTGACGTTGGCTCAGTGTCGCCCTCGAAAGAGGCTGAGGCAATGAGCTTTTCCCTCTGTAGCCAAGACGACACATAGCTACTGGTTGAAAACTGGGGTACTTCCTCAAAGCACATCACTGAGCAACATTAGTGGGCTTCTTGTGCCAAATACCAGCAATGGTCCCCATATACCCAAATATCCTTAAGTGATTCACATGGCTTAGTCTGTGTGACTGACTCGAAAGAAGACGTGTCAAAGGATTTGGCTCAGGAAGCCAGCATTTCCTTGGAGAATGTAACAAGGGTGTGTGCTCTACTCTGAGGTCTGCAGTTCTAAATCAGATCAAAACAAAGGTGGGGGCCCATAGGCCACGTTCTCATCTCCTTGGGGTTCATCCTTCAGGTTGGATGAGGCAGTTTCGAAGCTTCACGTTCTTCATGCCGCCAAGTTAATAAGGTTCTGTCAGAGAAGTAGTGGGGCTGTAATTCTGAGCAGGAAAATGAAGCCATGCAAATTTATGAGGAGAATATTTCGGCTATGATTACTGTCTCATACAAGGTAAATCTGTCTTTATTGAAAAAGTAACCCTGGAGTAAATCCACCAGCCTGATCTCAATTGTCTGTGGAGAACAGAACTAAATAGTTGATTAATTTAACTTTACTGCTGAAGATGACATGAGAGTATAACAGAAAGATCAGGCGACCAGAATGAGTGTTACAAAGGAGAAAGCTGTAACGTATACATGATGTTCTTTTTGAATCAATATATTGTGTAATCAGCATACAATATGAATATACTCACAATTATGCTGTTTTTAGGAAACTCGGACTATAAAATAACATAAATCGCTCAATAGTGTTCAAATCTTAAATACCGTTAGAACATCACAAGGTTTCCTCAAGAGACCTTAAAAAGGTCTATCTATCTGTGAAGGAGTTATAGGAGGGTTTGCTTTAAGAAGATTGACCATGCTATCAGGCAAGTAGGGCAGCCTATCAATTGGGGGCCTGTGTGTTTGGAAGAAAGTGTATTTGCGTTAACAGGATGTTAGGCATCCTGTAAATTGAAGATTCACACCAGCTGGAATATATAATGGTATAGACAGGACACTGATTGAAGTCAGTAGTTTGTGTACATGGACAAGTAACAGACAGATAAAGTTTACATGGACAGTTGAAAAATTGGGAATGTCTGTCCTCCATAGACTCAACATAGAGGTTGGTAGTTTGGGAAAGAGGCATAGATGGGCCAGTAAATGTGGAAAGGTGGCACTCTGGAAGGATGGTGCACTAGGGCATGCAGACAATTGTGTTCTCTGGTGAGAGTGACGTCCATGTGGATTACTCTGTGTGCCTGCTGTCTGCCCCGAACTCCCAGGACGCTGAGTCTGGGCCAATTATGGGCAAGTTGGCCATAACCTACTGGGACCTCTCTGCTCTACAGAATGTCAATTAGCTGAATGACTACAGCTTTAATAAGCCTGTGATTCTCTGTGCTGTGTAATCATCCAGTCGCCCACCGACGGAACACCCTGTTTGGGTTGTTAGCCTGCGGGGAACTGTTTGGATCTTAGATACTGTGTAGTCATTGTATGCACATATACCTGTGTTAGTTAGGAATCCATGCTCAAACTCATCATTCCAGTTCTTTTCAATAGCTGTTTTTTGATGTGTTGTTCAGTTTACAGGGAATCTTGTAGTCTCTCCTTATACAGCTACAGAGTAACAATGTTATTATTTAATAATTTGTGTAAAGGCACAATTTCTCAATGCACATTAGTTGAGAAAGCTGAATTTTTTCTATATATATGATGGGAAGATGGGGAATACTAAGTTCAGTTCCAGCAGGCTTGTCTTTGCCCATTATTACATCACAGCAACACCTGGTGGTGGGTCTTGAAATTGCTCAGGGGGACATAGATCTTACTGACTTTCATGATCAGAACATCTGGGGACATTTTAAGTGCAAATGAACCACATTTGCTCCTTGACTGTTATCACCAAAAAGATGACAGCCCCACTAAAATTTTACTCTGTTTGTACAAATGTGAAATAGAGTATTTCAATCTATACTAAATGAGGGTTTTGTGGTTATACAGTACATTTTAGCTGAAAGCATGAAAAAAAAAAATCAAATAATTGTGAAATCATTGTATCTCCCTCAGGGTCTCAATGTGAAGCTATCCCATGATGCAACATGTGTCCCCAGCACCAGCACTGACAATGATGGCCACACAGAGTGTTCCTCCACCATCGTACCAGGAGAGCCAACAGGTGAGGGTTCACGGAGGTTTCTGGAAGGCTGATGGGTCGAACCTGAGCTGATTTTGTCCCCATACTTACCGGCCTGCTCACTGTGGCCATTGTGCTGAACATTGCTGAGACAATCAGAGAGTACGCCCACATCTTCACAAAAGCAGGACCTCACATCGGGTATCTTATTTGCCTTTCCCCAAAGCGACAAGGGGAAGGAAGTTCTGGAATGCGTCCACAAAGAGCCGTGCAGGGCGTGTTGCCGTGGTTTCCTTTGTCTCTGACAATGGACAATCGGGACGGCCTCTGAAGCCGAGGACCATAGCCGCGCAGGGGTGCCATGACACCCAGTGCGCCTGTTTTTAGCACCTCCCGATATCCTGCCTTCCTGCTGCAGGAGGTGGGGGGTGAGAGGAGAGGAGGGTGGGAGGGAAGGTTCCTCAGATCAAACCCCCCCCCCCATCCGTACAACCGTCTCCTTCCGCTCTGGGGATTAGTGCCGCGGAGAGAATCCTGAGCTGCAGGAGTATAACAAATGCAGATGAGAGCTAGTTAAGTATGAAGAAGCTAATTTATTTCCCATTTGGAGTCGGGATTAAGACTTGAAGCTTCCTCCTCAGACTGGAATGGGGTGTAGAGTTGGAGGGGGAGGGGGCTTGATTCCAAAGGCTAATCACAAATGAAAGAGAGGAAGAGAAACAGAGAGAGTAGGGGGAGAGAGAGGGATAGATTGCTGAAGGAGCAATATTATGTGCCGTCAAATAGAGTGAAGGTCTTCGACGTATAGAATGGAGAGACTCAGACAGGGCTTTTCAGTTTGCCAAGATGAATAAGGCGAGTGTTGTTTTGACCACGACAAGAAGTTTGAAGGGCTTGGTTTTAGGAACTGTGTTCTCTCTTATGTGAAACACCTTCAAATATGCAGACAGAACTCAGATCCGGTCCAATTCATCATGGCAGCAGACCCTTGGTGAAAAGATAAGCATATTAAAAGAAGGTACAGCACAGATACACTGTGTTCTCTTCAACATGCTGTGGCCAGACAGCTGGCCAGTATGGACAGGCATTTATTTATTGGGTTGTCATGGGTGTCAAACTAAACATTACCAAATTGCAATACCCATATGTTAAGTCAGGTAGGGGAGATGTAGCCAAATGTCAGTGTTTAAGAAGTGTTTAAAAAAAGTAACACACACACACATATATATTACATATAATTTTTGGTGGATGTGTTCTTCGAACAGAAATAAAAAAAATATGAGTCATTTTATGAAAAACTTCATTCCATTCACCAGCTGTTCTTTTGCTTCTTCTGAAAAGATAAGACCGAAATGAATTACTCACACCAGAGTACACATACTCCCCCTCCAGTTAATCTGCAAAAACGCATAGGTGATGGGCAGTGAGGGTATTGGTGGGCTGGGAGTAGAAGTCTGATAAGTTTTCTAGGCCAAGAGCAGAACGGGGGATGTTGTCTCCTAAATGTGGGCTACTATAGAAGGATACGTTTACGCTTTCAGCACTTACTGGCTAACAGAGATCACGAACAGCCACAGAACTAACCACACTTGATTTCCACAGCGAGTGCCATGACTGCAGAATTTTTCTATTTAGCCAGATGTCCAGGACCCTCCTGACTTGAAATTCCCATCCTAACATTGTGGCTTCATTTTTAGTTTTCAAATAGTTCAGTCATTTACATTCTCATTATACTCTTTCATTTAGCAGACGATTTTATCTAAAGTGACATACAATTGAGAAAGCAAGGTCAGCCAGGCCCCGGAGCAGGGCTGCCGCTAGAGATTTTGG
>JAAGVU020000103.1:19044638-19074959 GCA_011763525.2 Mormyrus iriodes | reverse complement strand
TTTTATCTAAAGTGACATACAATTGAGAAAGCAAGGTCAGCCAGGCCCCGGAGCAGGGCTGCCGCTAGAGATTTTGGGCCCCATGAAAATATATCACATTGGGAACCCGAACCAGATCAATGTAATTATGTTCCACATTTCTTAGGGACAGGGGCCCTTGAATCGTTCATAACTTCCCCCCTTTATGGATCCCCTGCCCTGGAGGAGTTGGGGCTGAAGGCCTTGCTCAAGGGCCAAAGCTGGACTTATGCAGGGGCTAACCTGGCCATAAAAATCTACAGCAGCATTTTATGCTGTTGGTAAAGCCCTGATAATGACTTTAGCCCAGGGGCCCCCGGCCCCTAAATTCAGTCCTGTCAAGGACCCATTGGTGATTTGTACCAGCAGCCTTCCAGTTAATTACACAACATCCTAACCCACAGACCACACACCCTAAATGTCAGGGTTTACCAAGCCAAATTAAATAATGCATTTCAAACAGTGTAGGAAATAAAAAGTCTTGCGTGCTACACAGACAGAGGAAGGTGGGCTGGGTGGATAGAGTGGGATCTTCTGACCTACCCCCCTGTATCATTTCATACCATAGATGACGGGTACCACGCAACAGAACTCTAAGACCCAGCCGGTCCACCTCCCAGCATCGTCTGGGGCGGTGGCCACCCCAGTCAGTGTGACTCTGGACCCCCAGGCCCAGCTGGAATCAGACAAGAGAGCCGTTTACAGGTAAGGAGTCCGGTCTTCCTGCTGTGAGTGTGATGCTCTTTCTGTTCCATGGTGTCAGTCTGTGTTCCCATATTGGAGGTGTGTTTTCAGACCAAAGTCTAAACTTGGAAGATTTAATGTCCACTTGACATTGACCTGAAAGAGCCACTTCCTTTCTCAGTACTTGTGCAAAAGCTAGTGATCAGCTTTTTAGGATTAAAAGCAGGAACAAACAGGTAAATGAAGAGATGAAGCTCCAGACAACCTCCAGGAGCCTGACTGTTTTTGAAGGTCAAAATATGTCATTAATGAATCAGCCAATGCAGGAGGTGAAGGCACCGTTTGCCTCATTTGGTGATTAATTTTCGCAGAGGTGTGTGTTCGCATGCTATTACTAGTTTGTCCCCATTTTGCTGCATGTAAAAAAAAAACTATACAGGGTTTTCTGCATTTTCCTCACCTCTGTTGGCCTTCTGCAGTTTTGCTCTAATACCCCCCCAACTGTTCTGTTGTACCTCGTGGTTTCCCTCCACCCCCCCCCCCCGCCCCTTCCCACTTCACACCTCGAGGCAAACGGTGTGAAGGCCTTGCCAAGCCTGGGGCTGAATTTCTAAGCTCCTCTGAGATACCAGCCTCCCTTTGATGTCTGCTGCCAGCCTAAGGGTGGCCGTAGGCGGTGAAAAGCACAGACTCAGCCCTTACGCGCTGTGCTGCTTTCAGCTGCTGCCTGCTTCCAAACCATCCATGCACTTCCTCGCAGTGAGGGAAGATAAAATAAAAATGAGCCCTTTCAAAGGTTTTTTTTTTTGTTTTTTTCGTTTTCATTGCTCGTGACACATCTAAATGTTGGGAGTATCCAGAAGGCAGGCCGACGGTCTTCCTCCATTTTAAGCATCACATGCACAGCGAAAATAACGAGAGACACGTGGAAATTCACATTATGCAAGCATTAAACGCCATATTAAGGTGTCCAAATAAAGTACCCCCAAAAGCACAATGTTCAGTAATTATTTAACCGCGAGATATATGAACATAAGGGGAACGGTTTCAGAGAGAGAGAGAGAAGTTTCAGAAGGTAGATGTATGGTAGCGTAAGGTGAAATTAAAGGGGCGTTTTTTGTCGGAAGACAAATGATATATATAAAAATAACCGCTTACTCATCTTTGGTGTTCCTGATTCGGTCTTGATGCCTGCTAATCGATTTTCGAGCATGATGTGAGCGTGCAAGTTGTCACTGGAGAATATCTCATTATTTGGTAAAGCACTTTAAATTTTGCGCAGAATGTTAAATCTTTGGAATCCCCACTTAAATAAGTGTTAAAGGGGATTCCAGCGGTTTACCATTTTGCGTAAAATTTAAAGTGCTTATAGAAGAAAGAAACAACTCACAGATTATGTCAAGGCTCCTGTTTTTACCCAGAGGATGAATTTGCTATAAACTGTGGTTGCTGTCAATCAAATTCGGGTTATAAGACATTACTGCTGTGATCCCCGATAACACATTTCTTAAACCCCTGGCACTTGTATTTTACGATAAAAAAACGAACGGGAGTTGAAAACAGTAAAGTTACATATGCACATGCTTCTTTGAAATGGTAATTTTGAAAGAGAGAGAGAGAGTAGTGGAATTTCACGTGAAACTGCACTGCTTCAAATCTCGTTTTAATCTTTGAAGGTGGTGGGAGAAAGTAGCTTTTTGGACAGCTTTGATTTAAATCTCGTTTAACATTATGCCCACGTCAGTTTTCCCCCTAATTGCCTGGATTGAAGGTTTGAGCAAAGGCTGTGTTCTAGGATGGAGGTGCTTAATTATTAAAAACGGAATCTACATAAGATTTTCCTACCGTAATTACCGGAAAAAAGTCACTGCAATCCCACTGAAGTTTGGATTCATCTTGTGTTGTATTAAATATGTGGCAAGGGGTCTAATCTTGTTTGGAATTGTCCATATTTGTTTCGGGGAAACACATTTAGAGGTATTGGTGGAAAACAGAGCATAAAAGGTTAACCATTTTGGCGTTTAATGAATTACACGTAGACTGTTTAGGTATGATAAAACAATAGCGGCAGATCCTCTTTAAAGATGCTTGACTTCCTGATACCGACAACTAAAGCGTATGTATTGGGGATGGATGGAGATGGTATTAAAAAGGAGGAAAATTCGATTTACAGAGTAAAACAGATGACTGTACAGTAGGGGAACAGAGAAAAGGGGAAGATCGTCCTTATATTTGCGCATGGAGAGCGCCGTAATTCAGCCCCAAAGGCAAACTTGGGCTGCTTGCATCCCCGAAAATCCCCTGTTTCAGAAATAAAGCTCTGGGATGAGCGGTGGCGTCGCGCTGAGGTACTGGGTGTTTGACAAGAAACAGCCGAAAACAGCAGGGCTTTGTGCTGCAGGGGCTCCATTTGAGACCGGTCCTTTGCGGGCTTTAGCTCTTGGAGGGGCTCCCGGCCTGTGACTGAGAGCGTGCAAAAATCCCAGCTACCGCATACTTTAAAGCCACATTTTGGGGGCATCGCTGTTCTCAATTGTGGCACGTAATATGGTGCTTTTAAGTAAAACATAAACCGGGGTTCATAGACAAAGGTAAAACTGCAAGCTGTGTAAAGGTTTGGTATAGAGGACCTTCTTGATCACCAAGAAAGACTCGAGCGTGTAGGGCTATTCTATTTTTAAAAGAAATAAAGATTGACAGAATAGTAACAATGGGTGCGTTTGGATGCTTTGCCCAGAATCGGGATGAGGAGCCCCTAAAACCAGTCGAGGAAAAAGCATGGGGTGTCAGGAAGATTTAGAGGCAGGCAGAGTTGCGGAAAGTCTATCCCAGGCACCGTGGGAGAAAGGGATGCATTTGGTGCTGCTCAGGAAAGCCTCTGTAATGTACCATAAACTGTTTACCTTCTCTCCCGCCAAGCTTTCCCAGTAATGTCCTCACAGCATCAAAATAGTTCAAATTTCTGATTCATCACTTTGCATTTCACGTCCCAGAAAGCTGGTTTATTAATTTATTTTTTAACTTTTTTTAACCTTCATAAATGACCCCTCAACAAAATTGTCGTAGAAACTTTATGATGTATGCGTTTCCCTTTTTAGTAAGGGTTATTATTTATGCCAATTTCGGTCTGACTGCGCATGTTTCCTGAAAAGAGCAATGAGAAGATGCAATCAGAAGAAGCTTTCTAGATAACTGTCGCTGAGAAAGCACGCCGAATGGCTAAACGTACAAAATAAAACGTGGAGATAAAACACAGATAACCTTCAGCGCCATTGAATCCTAATTACTTAAGGAAGTAATTTGTTCACTTGATTAATTCAGTGCATTAAGTCAACAGCGTTCTGGAAATCAACAATTATGTAGACTAAATTTAATGTATAGAATTTAGATGCGGGTAATATGGCAGTAAACATGATGTTTTATTACACGCGTGCATAGCGCTGGTTGAATAATGTACAGTATTTGAGTTAAATCCTACATATAATAGGTACACAACCTATATGAATTTGCATGGAATAAAATTAGCGGAACTCAGAAGTACTGAAAATAAGTAAATACCCGTGATAAGAAATTTGTGGTGATTCTGGTGCAGAGCCTAGTGATCCACCCATCTTACATGTACTCATCCTGGACTAGGTCGTGGGGTGGGGACTTACATCGCAGTTAGCACAGGGCACAAGGCTCGGGTAGCGCCCTGGATGGAATGCGGTAGTGTTTAGTTTGCGCTCTGAGTGAAAAGATTCCGGAATGATGAGTTCGCCAATGAAGGTATTTCGGTGTGCCAGCGGTCCTGCGATAGGGCACTATACCCCAACCTTCCCCACCGCATATGCTCCTTGAGGGGGTAGTGAAGATGCAGTGACACGGTGAAGGGCTGGGGTGGGGTCTGGGTGCGGGGGCAAGGGGAGGGAGAGGTTTGTCAGAAACGCAGCGGGGATCGTCGCTGACTGGGTTCTAATAAGGAGAAAAGGTGCGCTGCACGCTTGATTGGGAAAGGAAACACGCGGCGAGCCGTTTTCCCTGTAAAAATCCGAGGAATTTTAAATTAACCGCAGCCCCTAGGAAAGGCACAGCTTTAAAAAGGCTTGCGAAAGTGTTCAAAATTCAGTTTTTTTTTACATATTCAGAGAAGCCTGGGGACCCGAATGCAGTTATTATCAGTATTAAACAAGATTCTAACAAGATTTAAGGCTTAAAAAGCAATACAGATTTATTAATTTGACTATTAGCCAAAAATCTGCAAGATTTAAGTAAGAAGTGTCGGGGGAGGAAAAAAAGACTCGGACTTGTTCATGCGTGTTTTAACTGCGGCCTTTCTGTCAAGGGCTGCGACCCCACGCTTTGATTCACGGCTCGCCGTCACGCGGCGGGCGCCCGCGTGCTGAGCCAGTCCCTCTACGGTCCCGTAAATCTGAATTTTACTGAGGGACTTTAACAACCCCCAAGTCAGTCGTCTCCGTCCACCGCAGTGCAGATACTCCCGCGCCCCCAGCGCGCAATAAGAGGTTCTGGGGCTCTGCTCTGTTATGCGGCGGCTCCAGCCTTGTGTAAGTTACGATTGTACTTCATGTGTTCGCTACTGTAAACCTCTATTTAAAAAAAAAAAAAAATTCACCAACACTAGATTTGTTCCCTTCCTGTTTGGGACGGAGTAGTGGCTTTAAAACTAAAGTTAGTATGTTTTTGTGTTTTATTCACCAGACCTGTTTCCTGATAACAGGAGTATTTCCCAAAACCTGCTGCAGACACGAGTACGCTCTTACCTCAAAAAAAAAGTGAAAGAAAAATATCGTAAAGCTGAGTTTATGCGGAAGCTTCTAGAAAAGAGGCTTGTTTACTTTGGGGCTTTAGATATTCGGTCCTCGCCTTTTTGCATTGGGCGTTTTCAGAGGTGCCCACAGTTCCCGTGCTGTACGGCGATAAAGCGAGCCGTATTCCGCAGGCTGCGGGTTCTAATTCGCCGCCGGCCCACGGCCCTGCAGCGCGCGCCCACTAGTCCGGCTCGCGGCTCTGCAGCGCGCGCTCACTTGCCCGGCTCGCGGCTCTGCAGCGCGCGCCCACTAGCCCGGCTCGTGGCTCAGACCGAGGAGAGCCGACGGGCGCGAGCGCCGGTAAGCCGGGGTCAGGGATAAACAGTATTAAGCTTTTAATTTTCAATGGTCTGGGCCGCGAATTTTCAAAGGTTAACAGATTAGCTTCGCCCTCGGCACCTACATTTAAGCTCTTATCCATCTGTAAAAATTGCGAGGATTTAAACCTTCGGAGCGGACATAGCAGTGGGGGGAGAGGGGCTGGGGTATGTATGGGGGGATGTGGGGTGAGAGGGGAGGTACACAGACTTAAACCTCCTCTCAACCGTAGTGCTATTCATTGCCTGCTTATCCTCTCTGGACTTTTTTTTTCCTTCCAAAACCTGCCAATATAATAAAAAAAAGTGTGAGCATACAAATGCACATATAAAAGTTCCGAAAGATATTCGTTACGGAATAAGCTGGACATTCAAATACCACGTAAGGAAACCCCACCCTTGAAATGCCTCCCTGACTGAGAAGTTAGGCTTGGTTGAAGAGCAACACCAGTCCTAGCTTTGGAGCCTGTTTATATTCATTGATTTAATGCTGGTTCGGGTAGCCTCAGTGTAGTGTCAGTATCTAAAATAATGAATGGTATGTGCATAAGTCCAGGTCAAAGCTGAGGGGAGCAAATAGTTATCCCACCCAGAATTCTCATGTTCAGGGGTGATCCTAGGACTTTGTAAGGTGTGTGTGTGTGTGTGTGTGTGGGGGGGGGGGGGGCGTGCTTAAGAGGAGTCACAATTCATATATAGGGGCCAATCTTATTTTTAGCCAATCATGTTTTGAATTCGTGAGTGATAGGGGAGGGGCACTCTGGGGGCCAGTCAGCTTTCAGCTAGGGCCAGTGCCCTTGTAGCCTCCTGTATACACCCCTTCTTAGGTTCCTTATTGAATTCCTGGACTTTCCGCAGTTTCTTCAGTTCTGTTTCGGGTCATGTTACCATAGAAGGGCTAGCTGGAATGCTCCGAGATTCTAGCATGTAGCGGAGCAGCAAAAGGGTAGCTGATGCTGACTTTAGGAGTCAAAGGGCAGACGGATTCCTGTCTTATCAAGGTCTGGCAGCTATTGGGGCTGGGGGGGTCAGGAGGATGGAGGGGTGGGGGGGCGGAGTTCGCCGAGCCCCAGAACGAGTCCGGAGGGAATGCGGATCACCGTTCTGCACAGACCGACCTGCTTAGTATTCCTGTCACGCTGGCTGAAGGGAGCCGCATTAAATTGGGATCAGGCAGATTAGAGTCTAATATACCGGGCTATTAGAGGCTGCAAATGAGAGCGATGCATTACAGCCTGCGCAGGGGCCCTCTCTCTTAGTCCCCAGGTGCCTTGCTGCTCACTAGCCCCCCATGCATAGACAGGCAAGGCGTACCCCCCGGTGAACACCAATAGTCAGGGGTGAATCTGATATTTTGAGTTGGGGGCAACCTTCCCCACTACTGAAGTTGAAATTTATGCTATTAATGCAAATGTCACCATTTATTATTTTAATTCTTCCGTGTTGTCGGGTAGACTTCGAGTGTCATATTGTGTATCTTGGAAAAAAAACTCAAGAAGCTCTATCCCATGTGACTCATGACTTCCATGGCTGGAAGTTTCAGCACTTGGCTGATTCCCCACTGAGAAAAGCGTGTCGTGTTGGATTGCTAACACACCAGGCTGTTTATACTGGCAAACTGCTATGTTGCAAGTCACTTTGGGCAATAGCATCAACTAACCAGTACAGTGCACTATTAATACCAATTTATCACCAGTACATTGACATAAAGTTGTCAAAGGTTTATATTACGTAGGTCATGCTGATCTCCTGTTTAACCCACCCCCCAAACAGACACCCCCTGTTCCCGCTGCTGGCCTTGCTGTTCGAAAAGTGCGAGCAGGCCACGCAAGGGTCCGAGTGCATCACGTCGGCCAGCTTTGATGTCGACATTGAGAACTTTGTCCATCAGCAGGAGCAGGACCACAAGCCATTCTTCAGCGAGGACCCTGAACTGGACAATCTGGTAATCCTCGCCTTACTAAGACTGCCGTGTCTGTGGCGCCCCCTGGTGGCCAAGATTCAGTCGATCTGGACCTGCCCACCCGGTGCTTTAGTCTTGTCCTGAGCATCCATCCAAAACCTGACAACACCAGTGCTGTGTTCTGGCACAACGGGGACACAAACAGGCCGAGGTTGACATCGTCCTGCAGTGATACTCATCTTTTTCTTTTAGTTTTTTTCATTTTCCTCTGCCTGCCGCCCCCCTTCGCGTGAGGGCTTAGCTGTAATTAGAAATTGGGGAGGGAAGAAAAAGATGGAAAAAGGTCAGCGTTCATCATTACAGGGGCGCTCGTCCGATGCGTGGCACGCAGTCAATTAACTCTGCATCTGTGTGCTTTACGAGACGCAGGCCACAGGCGGCCCCTGCGCGCCGTAACTCTTCTGCGGGACAGTTATACTGCGCGCCTCGATGCCTGGAGAGATGGCACCGAGCCCTGATTAAATGAGCTGCGATAATTGGCAGATTTACCCCTCCTTGGCGAGGCACCTTTTTCTACCCCTTTTTTGCCCGTCCCTGTGCCCTTCAGTAGTGACTTTGAAAGTGCACTTTGTGGGGTGGGGGGGGGGGGTGGAGCAAGAGGGTTGCTCAAAAATCCAACTTTGTGGTTTCACACACTTGCACACTTGCGCCATCATGGCATCCTGGAGGTTATGGAGGTTTCTGGAAGCTCCTACAGGACAGCTGATCTTCCGGGTCAAAGTGTGGGCTGGTGTCTAAGATTGCGGGGGAGAATTAAAATTTTATCTGATGGGTTTCCAAGGGACTCAGATTCACTGCGATGTATATCAGATTCGTTTTCTGAAGTATTCCTGTACATCGTGGCTGCCCGTCCGAAGGAGGTTTGGTCAGCATCCTGCCCTTGAGGGTCCCCATGTGACACTAGTGATAAGCCCCTGTAAAGTTCCTCAGGCCATCCCATACGCACTGGCCTCAGCACCCCTCTCTTTTTGCTCATTTACTTAGTCCCCACTGCCCAAAACTGCTTTGCAATACTTTCAATTCATGCACCTTATTAAAAATGAACAGCTTCTGTATTTTCGTTAAAGTTGCCTTGTGGATTCCGGCTCGAACCGGTTCAAGTTTTCTATGCCTGGGCTGTTTCGGTAAGACCTTCTGCTGTGGTCCGCGGCCTTCAGATGGTGAAGGCCATCCAGGTTTTGCGGATCCACCTCCTGGAGCTGGAGAAGGTCAACGAGCTCTGCAAAGACTTCTGCAACCGCTACATCACTTGCCTCAAGACTAAGATGCACAGCGACAACCTGCTGAGGAATGACCTAGGGGGGCCCTACTCCCCATCACACACCTCCCTCAGCCTACAGCAGGTGAGTCTACCTTGTCAGGCCACGTGACACACATGCAGCCTCGGTTACCAAGACCTAAAAGCCACTCCGGTGTCACCCATGCACGCTCGATCAAAATCAACATTCTCCCGAACTTCTGTAATATGCCTACTGCAACATATAAACCAAATGAATAGAGAACTGTTTTTAGATTCATTCAGTATTATAGGATCCTCAAATGAAAGCACTATCAGAGTAAGGCAATGACCAGAAGAGGGCTTTAGGTGTTTTGAACGCAGTTTATTTTTTGCTCAGGTAGCTTTTTATAACCAGCCTAAAAAAGCAGAAATTGTCTATTTTGCATTCGGTGCAGGAGGGCTTGGAGATGAACCCGCAATCTAAATTCTCTGGGTGGCGGTAGTTTTACAGGAATGTAAAGCGGAGCTGTAAACCATCCGTACGTTTATGCGGCGGCCTTTTGAGGGAGTGGGTCTGTGTGTGGGGAAGGGGGGTCGCTCTGAGCGCATGTGTTTTTATGTGCATCCCCCAGCTGCCCTCTGACCACCCCCCCCACCTCAGGTCACACTCTCACCCTTTTAACGCTCACTGCTAAATCTTCCATGAGAATGGAAAGGCTTTTCTTTTTTCATCTTTCTGCGCACAAAGAGGCAGCAACCCCCCCCCCCCACTCAAGCAGAAACTGATAGAGATTTCACACTGGAAATCTTGTATCTTGGCATCCACTTTATACGTGTGTGTGTATTATGTATATATATATATATATGCGTATGTGTGTGTGTATGTGTGTATATATATATACACACACATAATACAAATTGTATTGCTATTATTTTGTGTGATGTTTGCACTAGGAGAGTCGACTACCTCATTTGATTGTGCAAGTGCACAATGACAATGAATTTGACTTTGACTTTGATGAAGTGGACACATGGAAATTATTGGGAATTGCTTTCCGGCTGTCAGAAAGGCACACGTAATTCTTACTCTGTCATATCGTTCCAGAAAATAATGAGAAAGAAATGAATGGGACAGAAGCCTTTCTTTCCTGGTGTCTGTCTGCCGCATAGCGATGTCTCTCCTCTCAGTTAAAGTTGTGTTGTATAGTGGGAACAGTGATAATGGCAGCAGACTTCATGTAATGTGGGAGTGTGTCCCTTTAAGGAGAGAATATCACTCTCACGTCTACGCAGGTCGGCTACACTCGCAGAGCGGTGCCAGTTTTATTGAAGGGAAGGATAATCTAGAATCTGTCTGAAGGGGAATGCAGCTGAACTGCACTTTTCATAAGTCTTACAAAAAAAGACTGTGTGTGCTTTAAGGGCCTCTCTAACACCTCTGATCGCAGAGCAAAAGTCGATACACTGATATTGACATTCATATTTTTACCAGGAATTCTCTCGGATTCCTTACATATTTCCCAAAGAGCAATTTCAGCTTCACTCAATGTTTTAAACCTAAATAATTAAACATCATCTACATCAGTTACATGAAAGTAATATTTTGTCTGATATTTGATATTTGTTTCTACTGCACTTCTTCCATAGCAAATAAGTAACCTTAACTGCTCTGACCCCTGCAGGTTGGCCAGAAGTAATTCAGATTGTAGGTTCAAAAATAAGAACTGATAGTGTTTCAAATGCTAACCTTTTCTTGAGCTTAATAAAACAAGCAGGAAATATTTTTAATTTTGGCACGTGACAGTGGCATTACATAAATATGGCTTTGACAGAATTATTTCAACTGTGAACATGGAATATTTATACAAACAGGAGTTTGGCTCTGTCTCTAAATGCTGGGATGATTGCTTGTGCTGGGACGCCGTCAGATTTTCCCTGGCTCCCTCCACTCTTAGTGAATCTAGGCAGGCTTCATTGGAGGTTCTACACAGTCTTTCGTTCTGCCCCCCCCCACCCGTAGGACCTACTGCAAGGCTCCGCCCCGTCCATGACAGCAGTCTCCAGCTCTGTCAACCCCTCAGGCATCGTGGTCCCCGGCAACGCCCTGCAGCAAGGCAGCGTTGCCATGACCACCATCAACTCACAAGTGGTGTCAGGTGGGCAGGACTCCCTGCAGATTCTCCTCTTATTGGCCGTTCTCCTTCATCCCCGTAGGCTGGGGGTTGCCCAATTTTTGTGACCCTCATTACCTAGACTGCTGTTGCATGCTCTCCATGTTTTTCCAGGACTCCCCACCCCCCCCCCACCACCTTATTCTGTCAAAATTGAGAGGACTAATGTACATGTCATGTGATGCTCTCCCGACCAGGTGGAACCTTGTATCAGCCAGTTACCATGGTGACATCACAGGGGCAGGTGCTAACCCAGGCTTTACCCCAGGGGACTATCCAGATCCAGAATGCACAGGTGAGGTACCAGCATCAATCTGAACCCTCTGAGGGAAATGCTGGTGGAGGAGGGCTGCCTATGGGAAGGCTGGGATTGGGCGGTGAGGAGATGGAGGTGGAGCTTGTGGCAGCCGAACGCCAGGGATAGTCCATGCTAAGCTAAGGTCACATCGGCACATGGTGAGGGTGCAGCGGGGGCCATTAGGCAGCAAAGGGGTGTGCGGCCAGGTAATCTGGTGTTTGACAGACAGCGGCGGGGCCTCGGCGAATACCCAGGACCCAGGCGGGGGCTGCGTGCTACACGCAGGCAGGGAATAGAGCGCGGCTCACGGCTACATCACCGACAAGAGCCCGGTAATGATACCCGGCTCGGCGCCGCCAATTAATTCAGCCTGCTTCCTGGAACACACATTCCCTGTGCTGCGGGGGTGGGGGAGGGATTTACACGTGACACCCAGCTGCAATGGTAATGAGGGCCTTTTTTGTGTGTGTGCGTGTGTGAGAAATTATTTATTTATTTTATAATCAGCAGGGAGCTGATTTTTTTTTATGACTTGCGCTTCCAGTGTCTGCATTAAATTAATTACTTTTATTTTTAACGGGAACGCGGAAATGTATTTATTTATTTACTTATTTACCCTTTCAAGTTCATGCAGACCTCTGGGGTCCTTTGAGTTTCCCGTAATTGTAGCTGTGTCTTTTTGTCCACCCCTTTCCCCCCCCCCCCCCATTTCCTTGCAGTTCAATGCCGTGCCAAACGAACATGGCAGATATTTGTGCTGCGCGGACATATTATGAATATTCTGAATTTGGATGGCGCCATTATCTTAGCACCACCCCCCGCCCCCGGTCCCCCGAATCGGTGGCGTGGCGATGCCCCCGCAGGCTCCCGCCGTACCCCCACGGTGCTGTTATTATCCTGAGAAACGGTGGCAGCGGAGTGCGAATCCAAACTGGGTCCGTGCGCAGATGGCTTGTGAAAAAGGCTTGAAATGAGCCCTTCTAGGCGGCTGTAATTGGGCGCGGGGGGCTCCCCCCCTCCCTGTGGCGAGAGGTCTATCTCCTGGACTTCAAACACGCCCCCGCCGGTCGTCCCTCCCTGCATCCCTGATGGTGGATTTCCCCCCACCTGGACCGCTCTCTCCTGCTCCTGGTGGATCGGGGCTGAATAACACTAATCGAGGGGGCTTCCGAACACCTCCTTACCGGTGCCTCGGTGCGCGTGGCATCTGCCTACCACCTCTGCCCACCTACGTCTGCCTTCCTGTCTGGCTCTGCCCATCTGTCCATCTCTACGCACTTCTCTCCATGTCTCTTCTTTTTTGGCAAAGGTCCCTCGTAGTGCAACATGCAGAGTTAGACGGGTCTGGGAGGAACTGGCTGGCATTACAGATCACAGTTACTTTACAAATTAGCCCATGTAGCAAATGAAGCTAATGACGGAATTCCAGACAGTACAGGGTGGCTAATCTCTGGTCATTTATGGGGAAATAAGGGGCTTATTCTTTTGTATGAACTGATATAGAGCTAGGGTAGTGGTGGAGGGGGGCAGATCTAAGTCTAAATGGAGACGCAGGACCGTGGGCAGGAGGAGAAGCTGTGTTTGAGGCTGCCAGGGCTGAGGGCGGGCAGAGGGAGGTGTGTCACGCCTCGAACGCTACAGAGGGGCTCTGAAAGGCTAGCTGTGGATAGGAGAACAGCAGAGTGCAGGGCATCTGTTGCTCCGAAGAAGGCTGTTTCCAGCAAGTATGTTTACTAGAACAATTGGCAGTGAACTGGAGCCTGAACTGAAAAGCTTGGGAAAAAAGAATGTATATATATTTTTAAATAAATATAGTAGAGCTGATGAAATACTTCACATTATCTCTCAGGAAAAAAAAAGTTGAAAATCTGTTAATCTTTTCTTATTTTTGACATCAACAATGGGGGGAGTGTGTTGCTATGGCAATAAAATGCCTCAGTGCCAGAAGAATGCAAAAGAGGCTGGCATGGTGGTCACCATGGTAACGCTAACGCATCCTTTTTCTCGTCTCCTTGAAGGTAAACCTGGACCTCTCGTCCCTCCTTGACGGCGATGACAAGAAGTCGAAGAACAAGAGGGGCGTGCTGCCAAAACACGCCACTAACATAATGCGCTCCTGGCTCTTCCAGCACCTCATGGTAGGCTGGTTGCTGGGAGGGGACAGGGCAATGGCAGGGCTTGGAGGGGCGGGACAATGGTGGGGCTTGGAGGGGCATGACCAGCCTGAGTCCTCAGGTCACTTTACATTTAATCAGAACAGGTGGTCTTTGATGTAGTGATGACCAGATGAAGCTTCATGAACTATTTGCTATATTTTCTGACCCCACTAGATGGTTCTCTCTGTCCAAAAAAGAGCTCAAAGCATGCCCCAATGTAAACCAAGAGCACCAGCTAGTGGGGCCAAAAAATATAGCAAATGGTTCATGAAGCTTTATTTGGCCATCACTACTTTGTGGTATATCATGGACCTCGACCAATATATGAGCAGTAAATCTTCATCTCCCGTACAAACCAAGCAGCATTTAATGACATTTCTTGGTGCGGTGTGTGGCTCAGCATGCTAGGACTCTGTGTCTGTGATCAGAAGGTTGTCAATTCGAATACTGGAGTTAGCACATTAACACATCTGTTGTGCCCTTGAGTAAGACCCTTAATCCACAATTGCTCCACGGGCACCAGGTAAATAGCTGACCCTGCACTCGGCCCCCATGCTTCACTGTCAGCTGTGTCTGTCTTGAAACAGGAAGGCAAGATGGGACATGCAGAAAAAGCATTCCGATATACTTGCGCAAACGGCCAATAAAGTATCTTCATTTTATTTTTTTCATGAAAGCTATACGATTCTTAGTTTAGCTTTTAATCCATGGAAGTCTATGGAAGCATATATTCATTGGCTCCAAACAGTAGAAAAAAAACCCAACAATTAAGCATTTTCTTGACTTGATTTATGGATCTTCAGGGATACTGTGTTTGTTCCCACGTTTACTTTCAGCACCCGTACCCCACAGAGGATGAGAAAAGACAGATAGCTGCACAGACAAACCTCACCTTACTGCAGGTCAACAACTGGTAAGGCTGACACCAGAATCACAAGGGATTGCTGGGCAATAAGGCAGATATTTTAATTTCTTTTGCAATAGTCTGCTAATCACCGTCACTGGACTTATGTTTCTGTAGAAGACCCGTAGACAAGTAGATTTATAGACTTTGATTTTCATTTGCTGAATGAGAATCTTAAAATGGAACCCTGTTCACTCAGTTCTTGACTTACTGGTGCCATCTTATAGATAAAGTGTTTCTGTCTCACAAGGATGCCTGTCCCCTTCTGTTAGAGGTGATATTTCCTCTGTAGCATTTCTCAATCGTTTGGATTTTTACAGTACTTTGGCTCCATCTGCTGGTGAAATCAAATTACTACACTAAACCGAGTCCCCGGCAGCTCTGAGTTGTCTGCGTGTTTCCTGTATTACTAGGTTCATCAATGCCCGCAGGCGGATTCTGCAGCCCATGCTGGATGCCAGCAACCCCGACCCTGCCCCGAAGACCAAGAAGATGAAGTCCCAGCACCGGCCGACCCAGCGCTTCTGGCCGGACTCCATTGTGGCTGGTGTGCTGCAGACCCACGGGACACACTCTGCCAACAACTCAGACAGTTAGTTTAACACTGCACTCTGCTAGCTGTCTCTGTTACACCATGATAGCCCTATGGCTCACACTCTTAGTACTCTATTCTAGTTTTTTTACCCATAATTGTTTACTCTTTCACTAGTTTAGTGTATGGCTCAACCTGTTCTTTTTCAAGTTAGAGTTCTGTTTTTCAGATTATAGATGGATACCTTGAATCAAATACAGTATTTTGTAACTTAACTGCACCAGCAATACAGTGACTCGTGATATTTAACATGCTTGTGCTCCACCTAGTGGTGGGTTTAGCCTAAGTACCCTGTCTCTCCCAACCAGGCTCCCTTGCCATGGACAGCTTGCAGCCACTGTCTTCTGACTCTGCCACTCTGGCAATGCAGCAGGCCATGTTGGGTGGAGGAGAGGACTCCATGGATGGCTCGGAGGAGGAGGAGGATGAGGATGAAGAGGAAGAAGGGATGGAGGAAGAGGAGGATGAGGAAGAGGAGGAGGAGAGAGCAAGGGGAAGGCAGCTGCACAGTGCCGGAGTGAGGGACCTAGGCCTAGAGCACAACGAGGGCATGGAGTGAGGGAAGATAAAGAAGAGGAAGGGGTGGGAACGGCAGAGCCGGACCAGGGCAATCACGCTCACCACACTGCACGAACACAGCACATACTCACACACCCAGCTCGACATCTATCCCGGCATCAGCCACACACTCACGTAGACAGCGGACCTTTGTTTGGGCCCTCATTCTTCTCCGGGGAATAGACTTTACTTTGTGACGACTGCGTGCAAGCAGACGTGCAGGAAATATCCAAGAAGTGGAGGGACGAAAGTTAACTACGATTATTGGGGAGGGGAATTTGTATTTCTGACAAATAAGAATAGCTATTATGTGTCAAACTAACCCTCTTTGGTTTTGTGTGTTTTTAAACACATAGAAACTGGTTTGTTGTTTCAATCTACCATGATGAAGGATGTGGAATATGGTAATAATCATGACAACTCAATTATGTACAAAAGTCTACCATCCAGGAATGCTGGTGGATGGCTGCAGGAAGTGAACCATTTTTCTCTTCAACGCAGAGTCCTTCCCCAACATGCAGGCGGAGTTTTACCAGTATGTCTCACTCCCCTCTCAGGTTGATTTCATAATGCAATCATTGATCACGTACGTGATTTTGCTGAAGCGCATATGGGATTTTTTTTTTCTTCGAAGCATGATTTATAATAATCGTTCATATCAACAACAAAACGTTTCTAGAAACAGTGCAGAAGGACAGCGCAAAGTACGTGTGTTTGACTTTTGGAGCCACAGTAAACGTTGAAGGCAAGTCACGTCCAGTGTCTCAAAGAAGGCGATGATCTTCCAACACGGTGGGCACCTGCCTGTAAATACGTTAAGACGGGCGTGTGGTGTTTATTCAGAGAAAACGGACGCCACTGGCGCAGCTAGGATGGGACCTGACAGCGATAACGCTAATGCGAGAGGAGCAGAAAAGAATAAAATAACTAAAAGCAACCAAAACATGAATAAAAAAAGACGGATGCGCTGTGTCACTACTGTCAATCCAGAAGAACGAAGGAGAGATGAATAAAGAGGACGAAAACGGAACAAGCGATTTGAAAGGAGGCTTGCCTGAAACGAATCACATATTCTTAAAACGACTCTTTTTTATGTGAAGGACTTAAAAACTATGAAAGATACTTCTGCCCTTTTTATTGTGCGACATGAATCTGCGTAAAATGAGATCATCTGTTGCTGACATGATATTTGAAGGAAATCGTTCAGAAATGTTCATTTAAGTCGTTCTTTGTGAAGTCCGTTCCTCATTGTTTCTTGCTCTCACTTGCTTTTCAAATGCATTTTTATTTCTCTCCAAAGCAAGTTACGAATAGGGAAATTTTTATTTTGTTTGTATACATTGTTGGCATAATCTATTGTGTTTCAATAGAATGTTTTTTTTAATTATTAAAAAAATAATAATCAACTGCTTCAAGTGCTTGTAGTGACATTACAGCCAGCAATTCACACAAGTCAGACCACCAAAACACTATCAACAGAAAAACAAAAGCGTTAATATTGCTGTGCTGTTCTACATGTATATTGCCTCCTGTTCCAGTCACATGGGGTCTTGGTAAAGGCTTGACTGGGTTTTCCAGTCTGTTTCCATATAACAGCCCAGCGTTACAGACATGTTACTGGTTAGTAGCCCACATATGTCATGCATTGGCTCTCTATAATCTTTCCCACTCACACAGGGTCCCACATCTTTTTCATTATGTACCCACTGATAGAATTATTAAACATGTAATTAAGAAAATTACCATGTATGTAACTGTACCGGCAACACCAGGGGCAACTTTAAGAAGTAAGAACATCTAGCTTACAAGGATTTATTGACCCAAGGTAAAAAAAGCTTTTTACAGAGGACTAGAATTTTTGGACAAAATCAGACATAAATACATCCATCATCAAGACACGTTCTCTGCCTCTGAACAGTTCTCATGAAGTCTCACATAACTGAATCAAAAAAAGAATCTTAAAGTGAATGAAATTATGTAGTTCCTATGTTCATTTGTTCACTTTGTACATTTCCTTCAGATCATTCAATGAGTCAATCATCGTTCGGTTTACGGATCTGGCGTTTACAAATGCCACCCACTGGAATACTGGTATAATACCATACAAACGCCTGAAAGAGTCAGGATTACTGATCGATAAAATGATGCCTCATGAACCATTTGCCGTATTTTTTGACCCCACTAGATGGTGCTCTCGGTTTGCTTTTGGGCATGCTTTGTAAGCTTTTTTGAACAGAAAGCACCATCTGATGGGGTCAAAAAATACAACAAATGAGTTATAAAGTGTCATTTCGTCTCACAAGTCAGGATGGCTAATATAGGCCTTTAATAATATGTAAAACATGTAAAATAAAAATATTATTTATAAACATATAATTAATTGAAAAATCTAATATCTTTTTCGACATTTCTGTCAGCTGACCTATGCGCTGCCGAGGAAGTCACTAAAAGGGCTAATGCTGAGGAAACTAAGGAGGGTATGGTTGCAGCAGATCAGGTAGGTGCATTAATCATTGCAGTTGGTTGCAGCTCATCAGTGAGCCATGCTTTTGAAGTGTCCAAAAAAGTACCCTCTGAAAGAGGAAAATCTTGCTCAGTGTTTTGGAAACCACACCCACATTGCACTGCACTCTGTGAAGCGAGCCTATTACCTTTGAGTCCAGCTAATGTGGTCGTTTTTTTGTGCATGGAGACCAGAAATTGGATTCTCAAACTTATATGCAGTGTTCTGCAGAAACTTCCCTTGTTACTTCTGCAAACGGTCTCAAAGCTTCAACTGCTTGGCTGACCTGAGGCTGTTCCTCCACACTTAAGCACAGTATGTTTTCCCCAGAAGACAAAGTGCTGTCATAAGTGCATTCCGTTGCTCATGAGTTATGTTCTGAATTCTATCAGGTTCCTACATCCTGCTGTAGTCTTTACTCTGGCAACTGCAACTGACACTGTATCTTTCAGCTTATTGGCTGCTTAGATGATGTGATGAAAAGACCCAACAAGAGTTCTCCTTTTCTCAAAGCTGAATTCCAAACGTAGTACGCAGCCTTAAAGGAGTCCTAAACAACTGGGTTTAATATATGTGAAAGATATGGAATTTGTTCTAGTTATAGCAATGATGACCAAATGAAGCTTCACAAACTATTTTCTGTATTTTTTGATCCCAGTAGATGGTGATCTTGGTTTGCTTTGGGGCATGAATTGAGCCATTTTTTTAATAGAGAGCACCATCTAGTGGTGTTCTTTTCATTCTGATCAGCCTCCCAATACCACAGTTAATGATATTGTGCGATAGTTGTTACTATTGATATTAAAATAATTACAAGGCTTCAAACTCTATCATAATGCCTAGCTCATGCTGTTACTGTACGTTCATAAATCTTAAATGAACATTCAGCTGGACTATAAAGGTTCTCAAAAAACATCATAACCTGAGCATGTAATAGAGGCTCCTGAACATTGTCTCCTGCCTAAGTGATACAGCTATACTGATGAGTTTCTTCTGTAGTTTCTGGGAACACTTTTGTCATTTCTTCATATGGCTGTGCGTATATGGGTGAGTGCTCTTTGAAAGTCAGAATGGGTTGCTTGCATCGTCAGTATTCTGTACTTCTTCACCCGAAACATAGCAATAAGTGTATCTGTATGTTGTCAGTGGGCACTGTATTTCATGCTTCACGGGGGACTTGTGAATGCTGCGTTCCATTTACCTTGGACTTCAGAACTCGGAACTGGGAATGACGTCACACAAGTTAAACGCGTTCCCGCACAACAAGTCGGAAAGCCATTTAGCAAAACCAGGGTCCCGTTGCAAAAAGCAAGATTTCTTGCTTAGCCCGATAACATCAGATTTGAGGTTCCTCGGTTTAAATGGGCTTTATTTTCGTTCACTTAATTTTACCCCCGGACTACCTTAAATCCGACTAAGCAGGAAATCCAGTTCTCCGATTAATTGTTAGTCATTCTAAGCAATATCAGTTGGTAACATAACATTACACGGTGTTTTGCGCATAAAACTCCGTAGCAACACGTCCACAGATAGGAGTTGGACAGTATTGCGTGTACAACCGATTTAATGACCCACAAATAAGACGTACGTGCTAATAAACAGTATTAAACTACATCTTTAATTTCTGTTGATAAAGGGCGCGGCCATCTCGCATTCTGAACTCGGGCTCGTCTCGATTCCTCCGAGTTCATGAACCTGAATTCCGACTTCAGGGGGCATTCCTGTTGGAATTTCCGAGTTACGAATTCAAATGGAACGCAGCATAAGAACTCACTGTCTAGTTCAAGTTCAAGTTTTATTGTTATTTACGGATAACAATGCAACATCATTACCAATACAGACACTCCTTACGTAACGACCGAATTCCATGCCTATGTCTAGGTCTTTAAGCGAATTGGTCGATAAGCAAGCAGCCGCCCCTTACGCCCCTTTCAAGCATAAAGGGGTACTGGTAGTGGGTTTGCGTCAACCATCATTACATATTGTTTTAATGTCACCTTTGCACCATTTATAACATTTATATTCACCGACATCTTGTACTATGTGGTGCACAATCAAGTACAAATTTATAGACGAAATATGTAGTCTTGGAGATTGCGAACACTAATGTAGTGAATACCGACTGACTGCAGGAAGGAGACTGAAACTGAGAAAGGATGATGCAAGATGAGATGCTTGACGCTGAGACGCCGCGCTGTTGTTTACACAACCAAAGTTCTTGTACGGTATACAATACCAACAGGTCGGAGAGCTGGTCATAAGTCCGGGCTGTTGTTAAACAGATAGGTCATTAAGTGGGGAGTGTCTGTAATGTAGCAACAAATTTGAAGAAGTGAAGAAAATATAAAGTGTCTAAGCACAAAACATAAGGAAAGTGTAGATATTTCAGAGAAATTGCTACCAACTCCTAGGATAACAAGCAATTGTAATCTATACTTCCAAATGGTAATCGATACCAGATGAGTAAAGTTCGAGTATCAAACTGAGGTCTGTACGCCCCTAGCAGACATGGATTCTAGGGAAAACAAGAAGTGAGGATACAGTAGGTATTTTGGGAAACACGCAGTAATGGGCACAGCTAGCTGAAAAGTTAGCTTTGATAACTGCTAATCTGCTTACTCCAAAATTTAATTTGATAACACTAAACCAATAAACCACAAAAAAATTTAGAGGCAGCTAACGATAACTGCTAACTGCTAACTTTCATTATATGAATTTAGCCTTGGTTTGGTTTTTGGCTCTGAAACCCTTAAAAACATATCAAGAGAGCTAAAAGTTTTACCTGTGTAAAACTACTAACAGTCCCATCTGTCAGACTAGACTGATTACTAGGGGATTTTCAGTACCTAACCAATTAGAAATTGTTGGATTCTGGAGAGTCTCTGGGATAAATCTGTGTTGAAATTTTCATTGTATGACATTCCATTTGTGAGATATAAGTGTTTTTGTCAGAGAAGCCCTATTTTGCAACTGGCCCATGCTGACATTATGCCCTCAGTGAAGCCGCCTGTGGGCTACAAACATGGTGCCCTTTACCCGGAACTAAACCTGTGTTCGATTGTCTGTCTCAGAGTCATAAGTTGGAGAAAAACATCATGAAAATGTGAGGAAAGTGTCACTTCCTGTCGGAAACATGCCACCTTTCCAATGTTGATGTCGGAAAGAATTTTGTTGTATGAGATTCCCCTGTGTCGTCATTTCAACATGGCAGCTTACACAGTCAACAGTAATGTATTAATAGTTATTAATGTAATTGGGGTCTATTTAGAATATACTATAGCATGAGCGTAAACAGTTTCCTAGCATGCAATATCAGTATTTTTACCAGACTCATTAGTGTTCTTTGTTTGTGATTTGTTTGGCTGTCAAAAAAATAATGTTGCTATCAATCTACTAAAATATTATATAGCTATTAATGTTTTTTAAGACCGGTTAGTGTTTCTGGTTTGTCTGTATATCGAAAAAAAAACAAGAATCTTGCTTCAAATCTGATAAAATTGGAAAGCTCTTAATGCTGTTTAACAATTGTTCGCGTTTTTTGTTTGTTTGTGATTTGTTACTTCGGAACTAATTTTATAAACCTTTGAAATTGTCTTTCCATGAGCTTCTGTGCTTAAATAACAACAATAACAACATGATTATGAAGGCAGCCATGTTTGTTCCAAAATGAGTAGCTCGAATGAAAGACTGGTCAGATGTGACATCATGCACCTTGGGATTTCCGACTTCGCTGAGATAATCTAATGCAGCATAAGTAGGAGGGTCTCAGCTCTTTATTGGTCTGTTTCTCTGTCCATCAGAACCCTGAAAATACAACCAAGGGCTTGTATCATGAAGCAGGATTTCTTGCTTACCTGGATAACTTGTTGGATTTAGGTAGTCTGGGCTAAATGCAAGTGAACGTAGATAAAGTCGATTTAAACTAGGGTATCTTAAATCCGACAAGTTAATTCCTGCTTTGTGATACAGTACCATTCTCCGCTTAGTCCAGGATTTTCCAGTTTAAAAGGACTTTATCTTTGTTCACTTACATTTAGTGCAGACTACCTTAAATCCAACAAGTTATCAAGTAATCATTTTTTGTGTTTTTACCTTGCCATCCAACAGAGTGCCAGATAGACAGCTGCAGACACGCTCACAACAGACAGTAACAATTATGTATGATTATAGGCTTTACAAATGTTTTTGACCATTGTACTTTATTCACTGTACCTGTGAAAAAATGTTAGCAGATTTACAATTAATGGAATTAAATTTAGCAGAAACTTATTAGTCTGCTAATTATTTTCAAAGTTAGCAGAAATGCTAATCCACTAACAAAAGTTAGCTTCACTAATTAGTGGTTAGCAAATTAGTGGAACCCTGCTCACAACTGGAAACACTTTTGAAGTTATTATAAAGCAAATAAACAGAACTAGTAGTAAATCCATACTAGGGTCAGATACTACCAGTGAGTTTACCAGTGAGATGTTAATGATGCCATTGATTTTCTATTACAGAGAACATAGTACTCATAAAAGACACCAACTAGGCAGTGATACAATTGAACAAAATAAAAGGGCTTGCTTAACAATTAAATTAATAAAGTGACAACATATAAATGGGATGACTTAATGGCCATTCTATTCTGACCAATGAGTCATAGGTGGCAGCGCTTTGTTGATTGATGTGTTAAACCTGCTTATATGTCGCTGATGGAGTCCCCTAAGTCACCCCTGTGTAGCACTGTGAACACTATGTAACACTGTTATTTAAGTTATGTGATCTGTTTTGAGAGGTTTTAGGATCAATAAGAACAGAACCTAAAAGTGTTCTGAAGGTGTCAAGACAACATGAACCTTAGGCAGCTACTCAAGTGTCACTGTCGTCAATACCAAATTCTGCCACTGCCTGTTCTCAGTATCTGGCTTTTAGTTATATGTACAAGTTTTCTGGGAGCCGTTATATTTTAACAGTGACTTTTTCACTTTTAAACAGTCTTTTTTTGTTATTTCTCACAATGTCTGGAAGATCCACATTTTCCATTACATAACAGCGGGACTTGGTGGTTTTCAACAAGAACAATTTAATACTGCATTTCTGCATAATTCCACAATTCTGCATATAATGGAATAGTATGATACAAAGAGAATACTATAATTTTGTGGGAATGCCCATATGTATGTACTGTAGAGGAATATCAAAATATATTTTATAGTTTCACTTTTGGTAAAAGTAGTAACATTATCCCAAAGCCAGCAATTCTTGATATTACAGTGTAGCTAAATTAGAGTGTTCTATACAGCTGAGAGAAAACAGGAAACTGATAATTTGCCTAGTTTTAATGCTCCAGAATCGTCCAACTAAATCACCTTTTTTTCCCAGGGGTCAGGGTGGGCAGGGCATAGATTTCAGGTTGCTGTAAGGATCAGGTCCTCGGGTCCAGGCGGTCCGGCTGAAGCAGGGAGCTCATCTTCACTGTGCGGCAGGTCTGCCCATTGCTGCAGCCACAGCCAGCTATAAATAGAAGGAAATGACAAGTGTCAAAAAAGCCACAAGGCCGGGGCCGCGTTTGAAGTGGGCGGGGTCCACGCAGCGGCCGTGTGGCCCGAGGTGGGGTGGGGGGACCCGGGCAAGCCGCGATGCCACCCCAGCCCATCCCCACCTCGTCTTTGCAGGTCCTGGTCATAGCCATCTGGGCCCAGGCGGGGCAGAAACCCCTTTAATTACCTCGAGGGAGCCAGCCCAGTACAGGCTCTCAATTTCCCAGAGTACTTAAAGCTGCCGCCAGTGCCAGCCTGCTCCTTAGAGCATCACCGTTTCGCCACTGGATTGACTGGTTTTGTACTGGGTTTGCTGGCGGAGGCAGGATTACCAAAGGTATAGTGTGGACTGTTCTGCGTGACTGGAAATGAGTTTACGGCAGTCGGGTTTGAGTTGGTTAGATTTTAACCAAGAGTTTGCCTTTTATTTTGTGTATTTATAAATAGGGTTTTTCACATTATAAAATGATTTGATATGATAAAAAATTGTTAAATTTCAAAAAATACAGATGCATATGATACGATTTAAGTAGATGCTCCAATACTGCTTACCATCGTGCCTGCATATTCATTGGAAACTTAGCCTAGCCGCATTTAAAGCCAACTCCTTGACAGCACGTATGTTTGGCTCACTTGTATGCTGCTTTGGACAAAAGCGTCTGCTAGATCAAATAAATGTAACAAATCACCAGGAGCTGAGATAGATCTAATTTGTTGTTTATTACCTGCAATCACAACGGTTGAGTTTAAGCCTCTTCTGCATGCTTCGCTCCCTCTTTTGTAGGACCAAAGAATAAATGCACATGCCTCAATCGTCCACTTTTAACCTTTGTCGCTCTGCAGCCAGGAGGATGTCCATTGCCAAGGCGGCCACCCAGGCCATGCTGTCGGACGCCCTGCTCCGAGACGAGCCAGGGGACAGCCGCATTCGCAGCCTGGAGCTTGAACTACCCCTGGACCGTTTTATCAAGTTCGTCTCCGTGGGGCTACCCCTCCTGCTGGTGTCTGTGGCTTTTGCCAGGGAGATCTCCATCGGTCAGCTATCCCCCATACCTGTCTTGTATTTCCTGCCTTGACTGGTCTTATGGAGTTATGCTAAGGGTTTCTGAATGGGTACATTTTGGATTCCGTTTGGTTTTGTAGAGACTGGTGCATTTTGGACACAGCTGACAGTTTGTCCACAAACCTTTTGTGCAGCAGCACTTCACTGCGGGTGGAAACATCAATACGATGGGCGCTTTATACAGGAAATGTGAGGCCAAATAAATGAGCAAGCTGTTCCTTCCAGAGGTGCCTCTATGGCTTTTCTTCATTCTGTAATGTTTCGTTTGGTGTTTAACTGAGCTTAGAATAATTTCACTAAGAGCTGAATAATGTCAGTTACTGAAAATGCTTCGGGCTTAAACAGTGAAAAAATAGTTCGTCTGTCCTTACACTGAGGGCATAAATGAGCAAAAATGTAAAAGCATCAGTACTTAAGTAAATTCACTGCTCACTACTCAATGCAACACAAAACTAATGCTGGAGGTTTATCACCTCCCCTTCATTTTCATATCTCTCTGACTAGAAAGGTTGAACTTTCGGGGCTCTCCTAGAGTGCTCTTTAATGGCTAGTGGGTGTGGAGGCTCCACATGTACTGCAAGTAAATTGCGGTCCCTTTGTAATTCTTGGAAAGTGCAGTTGCTGTTTAAGTCGCCCTATAAAAATAGGACTCACATTAGGATGTAAGGCTTTTCCACCGCGCCAGAGGGCACAGCCCAGCCCGCCCTGTCTGCTCAGCCCTGGAGAGATGCAGCTGGATGGGTGGAACCACTCCTTCTGTGGTTTCTCCATGTGCATGGTATACAGCGGGCCATATGGCCCAAAAAAGAAATAAGGACAAAATTTTTAGAATAACACCTCTTTGTAATCTTGAAAAAACCTAGACTGAAATAGATGCATAATAAACAAAGAAACTCCCAGAACTTCCATGTAGACATTAAAATAAAATGGGTTAGAGCAGTGTTTCTCAGCCCAGTCCACAGGGACTCACAGACGGCCCACATTTTTGCTCCTTCCCAACTACCAATGCACCTGTACCAGGTATTCGGTGTTTCTCAACTAGGAGGGAGCAAAACTGTGGACTGTTTTGGGGGTCCCCAACGACTGGGTTGAGCAGCACTGGTTTAGAGTTGTTGTCATGCAAAATAGGTAGTGTCTGGCAGACCGGTTCCTCACTCATTAGGTGCTCTATCTCTCACTGTGTTATAGGCCAACAAATCAGCTGCTTTCCTCCAAGCAACTTCTCGTCCAAGCAGGCGAGTTACGTGGACGCCTACTGTTGGGATACCCTGATGCACCATGAATTCGACGCCAATGGCAACTTCGAAGAGCGTTCCCTCTGGGTGCATAAAGTACGGCTTTATCCCCCCTTCTAATCCAGACATGTCATCTACACTTCATTTAGTAGATTACTTATAATAATTACTCTCTTAATTAGGGACTTTTGGTTATTATAGGGTATGAATAAAGCTAGTCAGCTTGTTTCCTTTTAAGATCCAGAACTTTGGGACTTTCACAGAAGATTTTGCATTCGTCTAGATGTGAAGGCAGCCATTTGAAAGAATTTGTGCATGGTCAAGAAAAGTATAAACAGAAAGGTAATACTTTACAGAGTAAATGTAAAAAAAAACATGTTATTTCAAATTGGCTGCTTCCAAGCGGGGATGGTTCAGATTTTCCCGTTCTGCCGACTTTAGCAGGGTAATTGTACGTTGCACTGCACACCCTGCTCCTGTCGTTGCTGAGAGTTGCCGCCCCCCCAGATGTTCCCGTACTCCCTCCTGGCCATGGCTGTGCTTATGTACCTGCCTGCCCTCATATGGCGATTCCTGGTGGCCCCCTGCCTTGGTGCCGACCTGCTGTTCGTCATCGATGAGCTGGACAAGTCCTACAACCGATCGGTGCGGCTGGCCCAGAGCATCTTGGACCTCCGGCACACTGCCCCCAGCCAGGCAGAGTTTCAGACAGAGTTGCAAATGTGAGTTCTGGAGGGGGGGGAGTCCGGGGAAGAAAAATTTTGGTGTGATAAGTGCATATCCATTTCTGAGACTTTTGTTGTTAAATCAGACTATTTGAGTACTCTTCCCAAGGGTACAACAGCATGGTTCCTACTGGGACCTTACTTTGCTTCAGGGTTTTGTGTCCTTAACCACCATGCAACTTTCTTGCCTCACTACAAAGAGTTTCTCTTGGGTATCTCATCCCTTATTCATTATCAATCAGGAATGCAAGTTCTGTCAAACATTAACATTCCTCTCATCTGAGCATAAATAATTACAGCGTAATAATGTTTTATGAAATATAAGTCGTGAGATACTGCAGATCAAAACCAACTCAGTAAAACTTAACTGCCTAAAACACTGTAAGTGGTTGACTCTAAAAGTATAAATAAAATTCAAAATGACAGAATGAAAGCATTTCAATCACCATCAAGGAGGCACTCCAGGTAGCCAGTTTAAGAACTCAACTTGTCAGTATGTGAAAAATAAAAATATCCTTTCACTTGACAGAGCAAAGCGGAAACGCTACTTTGAGTACCCCCTGCTGGAGAGATACATGCAGTGCAAGCAGCGCTCGTACTTCCTGGTCAGCATGCTCTTCCTGCGTGGCTTTTTGCTGCTTCTCTTCATGTCGGCTTCCTGCCTCTACCTGGTCTACTTCCACCTGTCAGCATTGCTCCAGGATGAGTTTAGCTGCTTGGTGCGAACAGGCCTCTTGCGTGATCAGCCCTGGGTTCCTGAACTGATTCAGTGCAAGATGATGGGCCTCCTGGTTTTCCAAATCATCAGCATCGCCAATGGCGCTGTCTACGTCCTTCTGGCTCCGATTGTCATCTTCAGCCTACTTCGTCTCTTCTGCTGGGACACTACCTTCCTGACCCTCTATGAGGTGCTACCGGCCCTGGGCCTCATCAGTGGCCGCAAGCTGGGCTGCCCGCTCAATGACCTCAACGTCATCCTCCTCTTCCTGCGCGCCAACGTCGCCCACCTACGCTCCTACGGTCGCTTGAGGGCCATGTGCTCTCTGGCGCCCCCACAGGTGCAGAGGCCCATGGGCAGGCACCATGCCATGATGAGTGCAGAAGAGGCAGAGGAGGCTCTGGAAGCCCTGGAGGAGATGGAAGAGGAAGCTCGGGAGGCCAGGGAAGAGGGGAAGCACAACCTGGTGGATATCATGACCTTCCTGGGAGGAGCTCGAGGAAATGTCATGAACTGCAAGGAACAGAGACCTCTGGTAGAGGAACATTTGAGTCTTGGTACCGTAACCCTCATCTATGTGTTGAAACGCATTACGCTATTGGGAATTTTTATTTTCATTATATGGGATGTTCAGAAGATTATCGAATGACAACTTATCACATAATTCATTAATATGACACCTATGTGCAGCTCAAAACATCCATATGTTCATGCAAACTTTTCTCCCTTTGACCTGACTTTCCAGAAGGAGTATTTTCAGAGTTTCTCAGCTGTGTAGCTACTGTCAAAGCTAAACCAAATATACTCAGGACCTATGAATTTCTAAGGATTCATTCAGAATATTTTGTTGAGCACTTCATTTAGGAATAAAAAAACTGTCTGTTCCAACATTTGGTAATGTGCAGGAACAGGTTTCAAACTGCCATCTGTGTAGTATATTTTAATGTAAATAATACGATGTACATTCCTTTTTGAACAAGTTTATTTTGATGGCAGGTGAGGGAGAGGGGAAATAAGCTGGAATTAGCTATTGTTTAAAAACAAACAAAAAATATATATAACTATAGTCAACTGTCCTGCACTGTAAGACTGACCCCTCTTACCCCTAACTGCCCTCTCTGTCTCTTCACAGAGCCCTCTAACCACCAGGGGTACCATGAATTGAAGGAGACTCCGTCACATAGTTATACCTAAACCTTCCACCAGCGGACTGAACCATCATTTGGGAGGCAGGAGGGGGGGTGTTACACTTATAAGGTGGAACTGCTTTACAGGGGTCATGGCTGGGGTAGAGGTGGGGTATATTGTACGGTATGAATAGCATCCCCCCCCCAATTAAAGCCTTAGGAGAGTTACTGCAATTTCGCCGTTTGATTTTAAGCCTGTATGGCCACCCTGTTCCTGCTCGATCCCCACTCCCTCCCTTTGAAAGACTGACTCGATTTGTTTCCCTGTGTAATTATGCTAAATAAAGATATGTAAACCTCTACCATTCACAGTGTTTGAAATATCGGATGGATCCTTCCAGTCTGGAGGCCAACGCCTTCTTCGTTTCCTAGCGAAGACTGGTGGGGATTAACAGCTGAGCAGACAAAACACACAGTAGAGAAATGCCTGTAATTTAAATGTCCTCCTTTTCTGCGATTAATTTATGACTCTTTGAAACATAGAGATAGGAGTGTAAACCCATGACTGCTGCTTTCAGTTACATCTGCCTTCAATTCAGTTCCCATCCCAAACAACGTTATGATAGCCAGCCAGCGGACGTTTGCAAAAACATACAAAGAGCACAGCTGGAGAAGATTAACTCATGTAATTCAGGTCACCTCTCTCTGCACTGGTGTGATGGCCCTGGCATCATTCACACACCATCTCTCAAGAGGAGATGGTTTGAGCATAGCTGGATAATTTACTTACATGTCACAGGTCAATACCCCTGTGACCAAGCTTAAGATAAGTGGCTAGAACATTATAGACAATGTTATATGGACAATATGTTGCCTCACTGTAATACAGGCAACACGCACCTCACCCGCACAAGTGGAAACAATTTGAGTCTCCAAGCAACAAAAGTTACAGTATCTACCATACAGTATCTACCACGGGAGCAAGAACAATGCATGGTCCTTTTCTCAATCTCTAATAGAAAATCAGACTCATTTGTGAGGTATTCAGTTGTAAATGGATTTTCAACAGCTAAATAGGTTAAGTTGATTGGCCACATTTTCTTCCACACTTTTTTCCTAATGCACATTACAGATTGGAATCCTCACATACTTATTATCAAGGTGGGAAGAATGTATAAAACAAATGGGACAGGGCAATTAATCAAAAATTAATCAAAACCTTTAATTAATCATTCAGAACCTCTAATCGACATAATCTTGCCCATGTCGTATACTTAATTTTTTTATTTTTTTTAATTCTGTTAGTACTTTCCTCAGAGTGCGTTCATGTACTGTCCCCTTAAAAACATACTACCGCGTGTGTTGTCATGTGACTATGCCCTGTCCAGTCTGCGACATGGAAGCAGCTCCAGCAGCTTGTGCCGAAGGAAAATGCCATGTCTGTCGTTTGGACACATTGTGGCTTTAGTGAAGACCATACCGAAAAAAAGAGGTCAAATGTAAACACTGCGGATGAACAGTTTCAGCTACCAAAGGTAATACTGTTGTGGTTTTTTCCTTTCCCACCAAATCAGAAGTCAGAAGCCGCTGGTGCAGGTTCAAATTCAGTCTTTATTGCAACAATGAAGTTACAACCAAGGCTGGACACTTGCAAGTGTGCCCAATACTGTTTTACACCAATTTTTATACAAGTTCTTATCATTCAACAATATCTCGTCACTTGAGCATCATCATTCC
>JAAGVU020000103.1:19019334-19044538 GCA_011763525.2 Mormyrus iriodes | reverse complement strand
CCTGATATATAAGGAAAAAGGAAACAATCGGTTATAATGATCATCCGCTTATAGTGACCAATTTCACCCAGACAGACGTGATCACTACAAATGGTTTGCTTGCAAGAAATGCAAACTATTTATTTTCTAATTTTTTAGGGAACTTTCTTTTTACATTAAAACTAAAATGTGACATTTTTCATAAGACGTTTTCCATTTCAAGTGATTTGTACTTTGATTTCAGTTTGAAATATTCAGTCAATAGGCATAAATGGTTCATCTGTGTGTGCATAATTCAATTATTTTAAAATCTGAAATGTTCAATTAATCATGATATCGACTTAAGGTCATATTGTCCAGCCCTAAAAAAAGGATGTCAATTTTTAATTAAAGCTAATTTTCCGACTGTGAATGTCCCGGTTAATTGTAGTGGGCAATGTATCCGACATCAGTGGCTGTTAAAAATACTTAAAAATTAATTAAATATAAATCGGCAGCAGGACTTCAAATGGAAACCGTAATTATCCTGACTGCATGTAGATTTTGAAGGTGATTGACAGAGGGCAATATTTCTGTTAGTAGGGCAACATTGTATATAAAAACACTCAACGTTCAAGAGAGTTGAGTAGAGTGCCATGGTGAATGCTTGAATTATGACCTGCTCTTGATTGGTGTGGCTGTGAAGCATTGCAGAATGCTGGTTTTCAAAATCGTCTTTTGCTCCTTAATGCTGGCGATCTAGTGTGCGTAATACTTGGAGCACATTAAGGCCAAATGAATCTGCCCCCCCCCAGTTGAAATGGTGTAGAACCACCACTGTATGTCACTGAAATGCCGAGGCTTAAATATTTAAAATGTGCAAGGCAAACAGTTAATTAAGGGTGACTTTGCGAAAACCCATTTACCTGTCAATCTTCTGCTCCTTTTAAGGGTCGTCTGCGATCGACTAGCACCTATTCATTAGGCCAACGGTGATCTGCCATCACGTTTTCTCTCACAGCTCAGTCAGTAAAGTGGTATAAATAAGCTTTTTGCTTTACTGCAGCCACATCCCAGTTTACACACACACAGCCAGCGTAGGCGGGTGCCCTCTCATTTACAGAAGGCTGACATTTGCTCCTTTTTGTCCTCATGCACCCAGGGAGTCAGTGGCGACCCATTAATAGGCTGAGGTTGGAGACACCAAACAAACAGCAGTTCAGTAAATAATTTAAAATGGATTTGAGAGATGATTTATATTTGAAAAGGAAGGAGAAAATAAATGGCCGTGCCATTAGTCGGATACGCCTTCTGACTTGTTCAACAGGAAACCATATTTAAAAATTCAAAAATGGCAATGTAAATATTTGACTGAATGGAAAATGAAACTTTGTTCCAAAGAAACACAGTACCACATACGGCACTGCTTGGAAAAAAATCATTTAAGCAAAACTTTCATAATAATGCTCATTTTAACTATTGATTTCACCTGGTACATTAGTAACAGACTTTTGTTAAAATTTGGCTGAATGGTTTTAAGCTGAATTGCACGTCAGTTTGAATCAAACTTGAAGTATGTGTTCTTAAATAAGGGTACATGCCTAGATCCATCCAAGCACCCATTTTCTGCACCTCCTTGTCCTATAATAAAAACTACAATATTATTTGCAAGCAGCTAAAACACTCCCTCTTGCGGCCAGCAACGGAACCAAAACAATTCTATTTTCCGTAGCCATGAATCTGCATCATTAACCATTCAAGGAAAGGCCGCACTTGGAAATCTGTTTTTAAAGCTTTAATTTAGTTTTTCAAGATTCCCTGCTTGGGTCTACAGATATCTACACTCTAAACATGCCATCTGTTATGATTAACCTAAAGTGAGCGTAAGTTATACTTTTTAGTAGGCCTATATACTTAACTATATATGGCGCCGGGCAGACCGAGGAATCGCGACGGCGGCAGCGAAGAAACACGACGAGGCACGGGTTTATACGAACCTATCCTTTATTGTAGTCCTGAAAAGCACCGCATTCAAACCGCAACACAGCGGCCCCTACACTTCGCAAACAGGGGGAGGTCACACATATAACAGGAAGGCTTACACATGGTAGGGCTTCACATAATACTAAAACACATCCGGATTACCATACAACACTAGGGAAGGTACTTGCAACTATCAGGAGCACAAGTATTCAAACTAACAGCTAAGACTACGTACAAGACATACAAGGGCTATTTACAAGTGCTCGCGAGCATGCCGGGATATTCAAATCTCACCGCCGCTACAATATTATTAAAACAATTTGGTGCACTCCTAATAAAGCACCGCTAAATGCATTACATAAAACCTCTCCATCTGTGCATTTCTAATACCCACTCATGTTCCACCCTAGAATTTAAGTGTAGAGTTCTTCGTAAATATGCGCAATTGCCCATGCGCACTTTTCATCATTGCTGTTTAAATCACTCATGAATAGACGCGTTTGTGGAAAATTGATTTTGAAGTATCTTTTTCTTTACAAATATTGCAATACTTATTGCAGAAATTGGTTCTTTTCCAGAATCATGCAGCCTAATTACGAAATACTACTACGAGATAGGGTAGTAAAGTGATATGCGGCGGAGCGAAGCCGCACTATGATGTGGAGCAGTGGGTGGAGTACAGAGAATGCTGCAGCAGTCTTATGAAATCAGAAACTTGCTCATTCTGGAGAAGGCAAGTATACAACATTTCATATCACAACCTCATACAAACAAGTGAGACCGCAAACAAAAGAGCCGACCAAGATGGTTCTCTCGCACTGCCCAATGGCGGGCATGACCTTTAATCCAACAGACTGACATTGCATATGCGTCGCCTAGCGTGAGGTATCGCGGCCCTTATGGCACTTCAATGGACTGCGAGTTGCTGAAAGAGCATTGTATGCGTTTAGCGATATCATGGGAAAAGGCGTATTTACCGCGAACTATCCATATTCTCATAATTACTCCCTCGCAGCCTACCTCTTTTTCCACAAAGTAGACCACTAACGGTAAAGGAAAGCTTTTTTAACGAGACTTGATTGCGGACGGCTGGAGGCTCCGCTTTCTGGAGACTGCACTGGCTCTGATCATCACACAATCAGTTAGGCAATTATCCACGCCCGTAACAACAGCTTCACGGAGATGTTTACCACAAAGAAGAGTTGAAGTAACGATTTGAAAACTCCATGACCTGGCCTGGTTTATCACTTTCCCCCGGACGCAGTGAAAATAACAAACCCAACAGTAAGGGGAAACATTCCAGACATTTTTTTAATTGCTCTTTTGTTTTCCAGTTAGCTTTTTTTATAAATGTTTTTTTATAAGATGTGCTGCTGATCGAGCACTGCGAGGGGTATAACTACTACCCAATTAAGATTAATGTTTGTTTAGGGCTAGAGCATCCGCCATAATAAGATCTCAAATGATGGATGCCGCTTTCACTTTCACTAACAATTAAATAGCTCGCTCTTTGTTCAGGCTGCTCTCGGGCGGTGACTATAATGATTCTGCAATGCAAGGACGGGGCAGCCGGCACGCTGGGAAGGGGGCACCTCAGTCGGGCTCCGGTGCGTCTCATGAAACCTTCATTACTGCGGCTAAATGTTGTTAAGGCTAAAAATGGGAAGAAAGTATTGCTCAATGGCCCAAAACGTGGAGGATCGCAGCTCCCGGCAAATCAATATGCCTCGCTTTGTTTTTGGGGTGCGATAAATGAAGACAGATGCTCAGATTAACGGGCAGTGCACACACCTGTCACTGCCATAGAGGACAGCGACAGCGCTATTCTTTCCTCCCCAAAGCGTATATGACAGAAAATAAGAAGATAGATAGATATTTTTTATTCGCACGAATACCGCCATGTAACAGAAATAGAATTAGTACTAGGTTGTGTCACAATAACGTTAAATGAATTTAAGATGCCCAGTTTCTTTGTCACAAACTGCCTATGGTGCCGGTCAGGGGTAGTTTTAAGTCCATGGGCTTTGGCCTTGTTTGCCCATATAAAGTATAAGTCTCATGAGAAATATGACACAAGGTGGTTTGTTCAATAATCTTCAATGTGGGAACACTATCTCCGGAACAAAAAAGCTTTTCAAGTTTTTCCTTGCCGATAACTGGGGTGTTTGGATGAAGGACGCGCCTGTCACTAGAAGGACCCCGCAAAGTTAAGACCCGAAATAAAGCAGAGAGTGTCACACACAAATAGGTGAACAGAGCAAAGATAAGCAATGCTGCGAATATAATATACCAGCTCATATGGGCATTTATTTATTTATTCATCGAGTCTTTAATGCAAGTACAGTTTTTACGGAATGTACCATTCACATCCATTAAGCACGCTTCGTCGCTGAACATAAAATTGTTAGAACACAGTATACAGCAGATGGTTTGTTTCACATTTTAATACTACCAGGGATGTGCAAGGAGGCTAGGGGGTAGGAGTAGGAACTAGGGGTGCCTTATTACTGCGCCATTTGTTCTAAAGTTACCTTTTTGACTCAAATTATGCCAAGGGGAACCTCACCCCCCTCCCCCTGGTGGAGCACCTGCCCCTCGAAAACTATTTGCAAAGCTATGTTCAATACTGTTCATTATATCAAAATAAATAAAAATTATATAATGCGAGCTACAGGTTTCTCTTTATCCTTCTGAACCTTTGTAAATTAGCTGGATCGTAAAGGATTTTATCAGTAATGGTACTGGCGCAAATTGAAAGCGGTAAGTCACATCTCTGAGCCCTTTACTGTTACTCTCTACAAAATGCCTTTTCACGTGTTTTGCACGTCGCCAGGCGCGGGAATGCAATGACAAGGAAAGTTAATGCGCGCGGTAGCACAGGAGGTAACGCACTTCGGAAGAGGCGGCAATAAGTCACCTCCCACACCTTCCCAAATAAGCAGCGCCGTCCCTCCGCTGCTCTCCGGTATTCACCGTGCTCGTCTGACAAGCTGCTCTGTCTTCTCCGCCCTCTGACGACGTTGTGGAGGTGTAGAAAGGAACTGCACTTTTTAAAAAAACACTGTTGATCATTAGTAATCACAACATGCTCTGATGCTTCAGTAAACTACACAGTTGCTCACTTGTGCATGGTCTGCCATCCATACTTAAATCTACTACATCTATAATGAATGCAATCTAGGTTATACCAGTGTGGTTTTACTGGTCCAACTTTTAATCACCTACCCTGAATGGGGTCACCCAGAGTCTAAATTGGGTGGCACAGGATGCAAGGCTGGAATCAATGTAGTCACCATGAAGGGATGGAGAGGGGTACCCCAAGCCAACTAATGCATAATGGACATTTTCAGGCTGCAGGAGGAACTCCAAATAATATGGGGAGAAAGCACCAACTCTGCACACTCACAGAGGGGAGTCAGGATTTGAACCGCAGCCCTAATGCGGCTACCCACTAAGCCACACTATTGGCCATGTTAAAGCTAATTAAATTCAGCAGACGCCATGCCTGCATACGAATAGAATTTGTTGCAAGTGGCTACCAAACATCACATGCCCTAAAAATAGTGAGTGGGCCTGCAGAGCTACATCTCTCCATAAATCCCTTTCCAGCTTTATTAGAAGCATTTCCATTTAGGAAGTATAGCGTTTAATAAGAAAGGCTTGTAGACGAAGCAGGTGGTTGTGAGCAGACTCCTACCTCAGGTATAGATGGTGCTTCTGAATGGCATACTTGAGTCCAGTAATTCGATCTCTGAATAAATTACATCACTGATGCAATGTCAAGTCCCCCTGGGAATCGTCCTCATAAATATAAATTTACGGCCCTCCGCAATGGTCTTTAAATCCATGGCTCGCCTGGTCACCTGGCCAGACATAGGACATTTATGGCCTGAAGAAGGACTAATAAATAACGGTGAAATGAATGCATCCTGACCCCTGACCTCTATGGTGTACCTGCAGAAATGTTCAAGTCCCTCCAACCTGGCACATAGGTAGGCCTCTCTGCCACTCAGTAAACGTGGTCTGAAGGCAAAGTGAATTATTGCGGAAGAGTGACTGCAGGCTGGTTTCCAAAGCATCTATCATAAAACTGAATTTTTCTTCAATATCAAAACTGCTTCCCAAGGTGTTTAACTTTGTCGACTTTTAAAATAGAAGGTAAGGAATTATTTCCTGGCTTCCTAACACTTTTTTGTTGTTTTGCCCCCTTCATTCTTTCTGGATAAATGCTAATGTTTATTAGCATTTTATTTGTTATAAATAACATGGACATAATTTTTTTTTTGTTTTTACTATTGGGAGCAGACTGTGGCTCAGTGGCTTAGGATGCTGTGCAAATTCTCAGTAGTACGATTTCACCATTGGGCCCTTGAGTAAGGCCCTTAACCCCCAATTGCTTCAGGAAATCGCTGACCCTGCTTTTTAAGTTGTACGCCACTTTGGATAAAAGCATAAATAAATGTAAATGACTACCTTTATATAGCAATGGGACTGTAAAACATGTATTCTGTAAAAAAGTATATTCTTATAAGGAATAAGACTGATATTTTGAATTCAGCTACTGGTTTCAAGATATTCTTATTTTTATTACTCCTTTACACAGTTCTGTCTAAAAATAAACTCAAATCTAAAGATCCACAATTGGAAATAAAGGACACAGTTTGAGGTCTTCTGAAAGGTAGCTGAACCACAGGGGTTTGACGAAGTAATGAAAGTGATTTAAACTGGAGTGTGGTAAGCCCGAACAGTGTAGATGTGTGTCCGTAGCTGCTGACTGGGGGTGATTGAGCCCCCCCCCCCACCCCATGTATGGCTTCATGCTGACTGTGGATAAGGGGAAGAGGGAAGGAGCAAAACTAAAACATAAAAAGAGGCAAGCACTGTGACTGGTGACAGATTAACTGGTGCGTAAACCCCCATTATGAGCCTGGAGAATGTAATACAGAGAAGAGCTGTTCTCCATGTTCTATATGGGCAGGTCTGCATTCGTCTCCGTTTCTCAGGGAACATGGTCAGTCATGTGACCCTGGGCTGTCTGATGAAAACAGCCCAGTGTCCAGGTCCCTTTCTTAATTTCAGAAAACATTCCTTCAGTTCAGGAAGCCAGAGCTGGGGAATATCTGATGTCTGGATAAGGAACAGCATCCCTGGATCAAGACTCTGCTTGTAATTGTGGGTGTAACTCAACACCCATATGCTGTCCATTGATTAAAGTATAAAATGAATGTTAATAATGTTTTATTGTTAGGTGTGAATGTGTGTGTGACTGGTGAATGTGCCCTGCGATATGTTGACTGGTTCATTCTCTGCCTTGTGCTCATAGCTTCAGGGGTCCGGACCGCACGACCCTGAACAGGTCAAGTGGGTACAGTATATGGGTGGATGGATGGATAGTTTTATTATGTTAAGACATTATGATGGACATACACCACATTAATAGTACACGTAACACACATTTCAATAAGGATTGAAACAAATTATAGTTGTTTAGGGTAAACGTAACTTTATATATACTGTATTAAAAACTGTGACATTTTTTACAACATTTTAAAAAATACCTTATCTATCTTATCTATCATCTAATCTATTTGCAAACCTAGCTAAAATGGCAGCGCAAGAAAAATACAAGAACAAAAATAAAGTAAAAACACTGTAGAAGTTATCCAAAGACAAATTTGCTGTGAGGAAAGAAATGAAACAGCCATATCTGACCCAAAATGCAGAAAACAGCTTACAAAATTATACATTAAAATACATTGGTTGAGGTCATTATTTAAAAATCATGACAAGTCTTTAAACATAAAATGGTATAAAAGTTTGGAATTGTAGTTTAGACATATTTGTCTTGGTATTTCGCTGAACAAATTAAAATCTTTGAAGATTTTAAGATGTGCTGTATAACACATATCTATAAACACATTTAACTTGGTGACGTTATCTTAACATTTGTGACCACCAGGTGTCAGTATTGTTCTGAGAAAATGGTGATGCAGAAGCCAAGGCCACAACAACGATCTGGAGTTAGGTACGATCAGCTTTGAGTTGAGGTTAGCAGCTGCTGATGTGTGTCTTTCATAAATACACTGGCTTCGCACCAAAGCCAACTAAGATGGCATTCCTCTGATTTCTGCCCTTCCCTCGTTCTGCTCAAAGCCTTCCCCAGAACGGCCATAGGATACTTATTATAGTGCAGCTTGGGGGAGAGGGTTAGTGTTCTCATCAAATTATCCTGCAGTAATTTCTTAATGTTGACTTGTTGGTGTTACTTCCGGAGCCATTAACTCTCCTGTTGGGAGATTTGCATTAACGTGGCATCTCCAGCAAAGGTTACGACAAGTGGGGTCCTTAAGCAACGAAAGAAAAAAAAGCCATAACGTAGTGATGAGAAATTTCACACACGACTCGATTCCATCTCACAGGAACCTAGATTTGGAGTGTGTTATTCCACAAAACTTGTTATTGGAGTTCCCTGAAATAGCAATTACATGATTTTAGGGAACATCTATTTTAACCCTAAATTACCGTGTTGAAATCATTTTAAGACATGAAATGATGCTGTTTTGCCATTTGCCCACTGAAATGCTTCTTTTCACATATTTCATCTTGCTTTCATTTGAGTCACACACAGGTGAGAGTCAAACATGCAGGTTTAGTCATTTGTCTGGCACCCCCGAAGTGGTAGTGGTGGGGGGGGATTACCGGCCTTGATCGCGGGCCTGACAGGCTTGTAATTATTTTGCTCAGGATGAGATTTGAGCCAGCAGCCTTCTGGGTCAACAAGCTGCAAGTTAAGAAAACACAAATTTAGAAAACGCGCAGCAAATTAATAGACGCGTTAAAACTGACCGATACGATGAAAATCTTGAAAACGCATGCAAAGCAAAAAACGCTGCAAATCCGCTCACAGCACAATGGAAGATTCCGGAGGACAATAAGGAGACAGACCATGCACAGGACCGCCAAACCGCTGATAAGTTAGCAGCTTTTTAAGTTTTTTAAGTAAGCAGCTTTTAATGACAGAATTGTGATGTCCGGGACACAGACCGCGATAAACACCGATTTACTTTTGCGGTTCCAGCCATTTCACAATCTGTGCAAAGTCTTGTTAATAGCTAAGAAAATAGGTAATTTCAGCTGTAACGAGATATTGGTTTAGGATTTGGTGTTCATGGCGTCCGTTGCACACCCCTTGGTTTTCCATATTTCTTTATGGGCGAATTTTAATTATATTTTTGAAGTTCGCATGGACCCTTAAAATATGCAGTGGGTTAATAGCTTTGAAACCGAATAAGACAGGCACATCTAGCAAAGTATGTGTGCTTTGATCAGTGGACTCCGGGGGATGATGCACATCCTTTGGGTTTTCAGGTTATCTGTGTGTACAGTGTGTACAATAAATGCTAAACCACTATCTCGTTACAAGACGACTAATTTTGAAACGAATCGAACAGCAAAAATAATCGCTGTGTGTCGTAAAACCTGCCCAAATTGCTTCTGTTATACGATATTAAAGCTGGAAAACTGAATATCGACTATGAGGCTAACTTTACCGCGGTGTTTTCCATGTCAAAAAGTCAGTGAGATCTCTTTATTTCTGGGAAAATTTTGCTTTCTAAAGCTGATGCTTTCCCGTGTTATGTATCCTGTAATGGCTCTAGATGTGTCTTTGATTATTTGTAGAAGGTTTGACGGTTTAGTTGTGAACTTTGTATGGAGGAACAGAACTTGAATTTGATTTAAAAAGTGTTATGATTGTGGATAAACCTGGTGGTGGTTAATTTGCTAAACTTTTCTTAATTGAACAATTCTCTAATACGGAGGCCTAAGAGGTCTGGGTAGGGAAAATATTTTTGTGAAATACTTTTGCGTTCCCTAACAAATCTTCTGCATCCCATTACACTTTCCCACTTCTTATTTGCTGCACTGTGTGCATTCACCACCAGTGACTTCAAGCAGGTCTACTGGGCTGTTGACCATGAAGTGCACACACAAATATTGAAAAATATTACAAATATTGAAAGATATTATAGCCATAAAACTGCATATACAGTGTCATAGTTAAGAAACCACTCAAAACTTTATTTTGTTCTGGCTGTAATATCTTTCAACAGAAGTAAGCAACACCCCTTGGTTTTCCAGATTTATTTACGATCAAATATTAATTAATATTCCAATATTTGTGTGTGCACTTCACGTTCACCAGCCCAGCTGTCTTGCTTACAGTCACTGGTGGTGAATGCACACAGTGCAATTATTAACAAACATACATAATAAGAAAGTTACATAGTGTGCATTGTCCCCAATAGTTTAATGCTTAATGTACACTTAACTGGGCATGTCTGTATAGTTTAGGTTTATACTTATTAGTCCATTAATTCTACCTTTTGTACTTTAAACAGACACAGTACAGTTATTTGTAACGGAAAAGTATTGCGAGGGAACACAAAACTATTTCAAATAATATTTTCCCACCCTGACCTTTTAGGGTCTCTGCACTCTTAAGATGAAACGGGAGAAGTTGTTTTGGAAGGAGCCATTATCCATTTGGAAAATTATACCTAACTATGCTTTCAGTTCTATCGGTAGGTCAGACTTGTCAAGTGTCACGCATTTTTATTGCCCCCCCCCAAAAAAAATGAATCTACGTTTTACCATTTTAACGCATTTGAGAAATACAATAGCTATGAAGACTTGCTTGTGTACTAGTTTCATTTTACCTTGAAATGTTTTTTCTTTTCTCTTTTGTAACCCTCCTGTAAGACATGTTCTCAGTGTTAACTTTCATCTTCTGAATGTCTTACAATGTCTGTAAAATGATCAGTTACAACAAATAAAAAAATTAGTATGTGCATATGGTTATATCATTAATAAATGAAAAAGTGAACAGTCGTGGTTGACACCATTATTCACGACAATATAAGACCGTCTGGTGTAACTACGAGAACTTTATCTACAGTACAGTTGTGGTCACGCCTCCAAGCTACAGTGATTTTCACTTAGTGACCATTTCGCTTAATAACCTGGGGTGTGTTTCCCGAAAGCATAGTGGCTAACTACATTAGCAACTTACATAGTTGGAACCATGCAACTGAATGAGTCCAACTATGTAGGAGCAGTAATCAGGTCATTAAAAACACATGTGAACACCTTAATTGGGCTGTTGCCTTAATCGTTCATTCTCAGTAAACCGATTATTGAGAGCATGTATACATAATCATAATCAGCTAACAACACAGATCTTTGGAAACTGTCCCTCCTCTCCTCCTTACGGTCCATCTCCTCTTATTGTCCCTTTACTTCTGTTGTATTGTGAGCAGATTTGCAGCATTTTTTGTTTTGCATGTATTTTCAAGATTTGTACCCCGTCTGTCGGTTGCACCGTGTCTATTCATTTGCAGCTCGTTTTTGGAATTTGTAAATGTTTTATGAATTTGCAGCGTGTTGACACTTATGGGCGACTGTACACAGAGGCCTAACCTACTGAACCGCATTACCCCAAAAAACACTGTGCAAAATTAATTTTCATGTATGAGATATGGAAAAAAAACACAAGTAGTACTTCTTTTAGAGTTAGTAGTAATAACACAAAAACAATTATCCCCATCTCAACACTCAAGGCTCCCACTCTTTTGGGTGATTGACAGCCTCGCGTGTCTTGGCAGAGTGTCGCGTATATGAGATGAAAACGTTGCCAGACGTGTCGCAGTGATACATTCTGTCCGATCAGAAATTTAGGTCGCCGCCTGGTTTGATAAAATTTTATGACGTATTGGTCAAACCAACGAAAAGTTTGGAATCAGTGCTGTCATGTCTGTCCACACCACAGTGTAGATAATATTTCAGTGCACTGAATAAGACAGATCAGAAATCTACACTGGCCCATCTGTTCTGTCTTAATCGTGTAATACTACAACGTGTTGTCTTCTGCTCTGATCAGGCTTTGAGAACCAGCATCTTACTTGGCTGAGTGAGGATCGCCACAGAAAACACCAAAACAATAATTAAAATTTAAAATTTTAGGGTAATAATAGGGTAGCAGAGTTGCCTCACAGCTTCGGGATTGTGGCTTTAAGTCCAGCCCCACAACTGTGTGTTTGTTTGTCTTCCATTCTTTATTAAAATACAGATTCATTGCTCATCTAGCACGTAGCAAGTGAGGTGGTAACTTGTTATGGATTTTTTTTAAACGTAATATTTTTTGATTTTTTTTTGTAAATAGTCAGTCATACTGAAAAGGTTGGATCCTTGAGATTTAATCCTTACTTTGCAATCCATCCATCATCCATCCATCCATCCTCTAAGTGCTTCTCCTGGTCAGGGGCATGTGACGTAATAAACACATGCAGGCATGAGCACATGAACGGAAACCAAAGCCGCTGTGAAATAAAATGTTTATGAAGGGATAAAACAGACAAGAAACCATGCAAAACCCGCACAAGTGTCCGTTCTACATAAACCTCTAAGTTAATTAAATGTTCAGCTTGAGCGAAGAAAATTTACAGAGATATACATGCAGCCACGATCTTCTGTGTTTATCTACAATAAAATAAAGGAAGACATTCTTTGAGTTGAAACACAGCGTGTATACTGTACAGTTTGCACTGCTATCACAACACAAAAAGAAGTTATTCACATCTTGCAAGGTACTTAAAAGTATTCACAACTTTATATTTCTAAAAAGAAAAAATATAGCTAACACCTTGGCATTTTTTTATTGCAACTGTTTTAATTTTTTAATTATTATGTTTTTTCCAAATCCAAAAGCTCCTGAAGGTTTTCTCCCTTTTGTACAGCAGGGTAATTTACTGCTGGATTTCAGGTACGGCACAGTGCTGCAGAGTACAGCAATGACGTATTTTGTTTTGCCTGGAGCTGACTGGGCCCTGGGATGACAGAAGTCCATAGACTTATGCAGGGAGTTATACAGGGGGAGGGGCCAATTGAAAGCTGATTGACCCCTTCCTGTCATTCACCGATTCAAAATATGTGATAAAGCCCCTCTGTTTGAGCTATGGCCCATCTTATGCCCTAACCTTAAAAATTTCTAGAACCACCCTTGGACTAGTGATGTATAAAAACCGTGTAGGTTTCAGCGGGACCCTTTAAACTGTACATTTCAAATGGCAGTAGATAATACACCCAGCTGACCGCTGTGGGAGACCTATCTAAGGGTTATAACCACTGTGAGTTTTTAGCATCTGAACTGGAAGCCACTAGGGAAATTCTGCCACCTTTCGAGGGTCTGGGTTTCCCTCTGCGAGCAGTGAAAGAGTGATCTGCTAAAGATGGAAAAAGAAAACCGAACGAATTGAGTAAATGAATAGAAAATAGATAAAAACATGAATGACGCACAGTGTTTTTCATGAAGTAGCTTTGAACGTCACAGCTGAAAAAATTATAATTCAGCGTAGCCCATTACTACATTATTCTGGGCCTAAAATATGAAATTTCCAAGAGCTGCTGACAAGAAATGCTTATCACGGTAAATAAACCTGACATTTAAATGCTTATGCATTCTGTCCAAAGCTAATTGACCATGTTGGCGAAAGCTTTTGCTGTGATTTCTTTCCATTCATAGCAAAGGCTCCGCTACATTAAAACACAATCATTTTAGAAATAAAGTCTGATGGTGGTAATCAAATTCAGTCATTCAAAGAAAGACAACATCAAAGGGCTAGCTGAAACTTTTTATTTATTTATTTATTTATTTTTTTTACAAGTTTCCCTTAGCCTTGGCAGAGTTTACACCAGTTTGCTGGTTAATAAATTATGGCCCTTAAAGCCTTGATAAATATTACAAAGTCATTAATTCCAGCCATGGGAAAGAAATTTAATAGATTTTCCACATGATCAATTACCCCAAGTAATAGGTTATTGTTTTACGGCTCATTCCAAAGAGTCGGGGCATTAATCAGAATCAATAGCTCATCACTGCGGCACGAGGGAGGAGTCTGCACTTTTGTTAGCGGGTATGTTAATTTCCAGCCCACTTCGCCTTGACAATTTAGAACAGGTGACGGCAGGGCCACTCTGATTTATGAGCCATTATGCAACGTCCTGACTCAGCAAAACATTTGAAATTTCATTCAAAAGAACAAAAAAATAAATAAACATGCGTCTGTCAACACGGAGCCATGTTTTCCTCTGTCGGACGGTGGGCCGATTTTTAAAATGCAAACCCCTTTTCACAATCCTTGCGGCTAGAAACAAAAGGCAAAGTGGCAGTGAGCAGCTCTGCTTTGGTTGCGAAACGGAGTGGCGGATATCAAAGCAGGGCTGGTCCGCCTTTGAACGTCCACACACTCGAGGCCCAGATTGAGTGCAAGCGGATGACTGGCCTTTCTGGGGGTCAGACACTTTTGAATTGACGCTTTATGCTGAGTGCTTTCAGGTTGTTTTGGACCCTTTCTGCTATGACCTGAGGTCGTCTGAACTTCACCAAGTAGCTAGGTATCACTTTTGGTATTTGTGTCTTGCCTGATAGCAATATCTGCCATAACCTCATAGCAAACTAGAGGGTGTGAGCAGTGTCTGGGTTTGTGGGTTTGGACTCTGTGTCTGCGATTGGTAAGCTGTGGGTTCAAATCTTGGGGCTGGCCGAGTGGTACCACAACTAGGGACTCGAGCAAGACCTTAAACCCCTAATACTCCAGGGGTGCTGGCTGACCGTGCGTTCTGACCCCAAAACTTATTCGCACCTATATGTGTGTCTCATGGAGAGCAAGATGGAATAGATGAGAAACTTTTTCCCCATGGGGATGAATAAAGTATATCTACTCTATTATTCAGGTACAATCTTTGCCATCCCTCTTAGGAAATGTACATTGTACATTACCGGCTTAAGTAGAATTAAATTCATTTCAGGATTATTATAAGCAGTACACAATATTTAATGTGTCATTATAACTCTCACTGTTTATGCTTCCTTTTGAGTGAGTTATAGCATATAAAATACAGTCCCACTTGTCACCACATTTATTATTCATTTCACCTAAAGCAAAAAAAAAAATAAATCAGAGAGTGAAGTGAACTGGGGTTTTGGCAACCCGAAGATTAGCATTGGCGTCGTCGTACGAGCCGCCCGAATTCCCTTCAATAAAGCCGATAATTTTCTTACGCCGAGCACGAGCGTGCAGAGAGGTCAGGGTATACACAGAGGATTCACGGCACTGCAGTTTTCAGGAAACGTTTGCATTTAGTGCTCCTTAATTTTCGCGTGGCGCATGCAGTCTGCAGTCCCCCGTGACAGTGCGGTGAAGGAACTTCAGGGAGTGTCAGTTACGCTACATTACGCCTCTCACTGCGGGAAAATTCTACAGAACCCGGGATGAAAAATCTATTTGCAATTCTAATTTAAATTACGTTACTCTATATAAAGTAGCATCAAAAGTAACAAAAACAACAACAGCGACAAACAGCAGAAGCAGCAACGACGAGGACGACGATGATGGGCGGCCCGCTGGTGCAGTGGTCAGCACTGTTGCCTCACACCTCTGGGACCAGCAAGTCTCCATGTGTGTGGAGTTTGCATGTTCTCCCTGTGTCATCGTAGGGTTTCCTCTGGGTGCTCTGGTTTCCCTCCACAGTCCAAAAATATGTTGAGGTTACTTGGAGTTGCCAATTGCCTGTAGGTGTGAATGGTGTGCGAGCGTGCCCTGCGATGGGTTGGTGCCCCATCCTGGGCTGTTCCCTGTCTTGTGCCTGTAGCCTCTGGGATGAGCTCCGGACCTCCCATGACCCTGAGAAGGATAACTGGTTTTGGAAAATGGATGGATAAGAATACCGTTTTCTCTTTTCCCATATGTTTATGGAAAGGATAATGCTTTTTAATCCTAGAAATTCTGGCAAATGTGTAAGTGGGACCGGCACTATAAAAACACTGGTGCTATAACCAGCATTGAGGACAGAGGTTAGTTCATTAAATGCCACTAATTCAGCCAGTACAGAGGGTAATATATTATGATTGTCTAGGTTCTGGATAGGATGATTCCAGAGGAGGACATGTGACCTGGATATTATGTGATCTGGGTAGTCATCATTCTCTTTGTCGATACACTATTGTAAAAGTGCACATTCAGTTGCAGTTATGGTGTTTCCACTAGATCTACCCTCCCAGCAAGGCTTGGTCAAAGACTAGATTGGGATCGAATCTAATTACCTAGGAGTTAACAAATGACAGAACAGAGGTTAACAGCATAAGCCAGTGGAGAAACACAGGCAGGCCTGAAGGCATTTTATGGACACCCCCAAGGGAATAGTTCCAGTCAGAGTGGCTGCGTGTGAACAGTTAAAGCGTTAAACTGTGTAAGCCTGCTTGGATAAATGCATTCCCGAGGCAGCTACGTAACGCTAAATGACAGCGCGAGAATCTGGGAGAAAAAAGATGGCAGGACTACAACTATCAAGCGTGAGGATGGTGGTGCTGGTGGTGGTGGTGGAGGAGGAAGCTGGAGATCCAGTCACTGTCCTGAAGGCAGAGGAGGATCTGGCCACAATTGCACAATCGTTCTAATCGCACACCATTTCGCAGCCATTTCAAACGGCACATTAAAATCCCGTGGACGCATCGCTAATGCTAAACGCCGCAGAAGCCGAGGTGTTGAGGAGCAAGGGAGCCAGAGAAATCACACAACACTTCTCGCTGTGGAAGAGGGGTGGCCGGAAATGACACGCCCAGTCAAAAATTTTACACACCCCGAATGATCCAAAGAAATTATACAGGCTTATAAGCAAGGAGTTGCAGTAAAAGCCTACAACAAACCATATATGAAAAGAAGATCAGATTTTGGCAGAGATGTCCTAGTTAAGAGGTTGATAACACCATTAAGCAGGATGAATCATACCTTTAGCAGTGGGACAATTCATAAATTATTCACGCTAATGATGTTATAATTAATAAAAGACCCTCAAAGTAAAGTTGAGCAGTAGGAGGCTGCGATTCTAGGACTGACACACTGGACAGAGGCCCTGGGGGATATTCAGGACATGCTGGATAGATTATATCTCCCAGCAGGAATGTCTGGGGATCCCCCAGAACGAGCGAGAATCTTTGGCCTTGGAAAGAGAGGTGCGGTCTGACCCGCTTGGCATGCTGCCACCACAAGACTCACCAGGAGAAGCGGTTCAGAAAGCAGTTGAGATGAATCGGAGGAGTCTTGGTTAAAAATATGGACCTGCTATCTTAAGGTTATTAGTTCGAGTCCCCGGTGCGACCCTGCAGTAAGACTGCAGGGTAGTATACTTAAGCGGCCTGTAAAACACCCAGATGCATAAATGACTAGGAGATTCCCTGATGCTCAGGAAGAGACGCAACTGAATAGAAACTGCCCAAGAGAAGGTATGTAGCTGGGTGCTAATAATGTGAATACATGTGTAGCTGAGAGGTTGTGTTACCTTGTAATTATCTGGGTGCATTTTCCCCAGAGACAGCGTTGCCAGAGCTCGCTACATCGTCGTTCTATGTTGTTAATTGTAATTATGTGGTTCACTAGCACGAGACGGTGGGATAGCTGGCATAGAGGCTTTTTCAGAGGTCAGTGAGGATATGCTGCACGTGAGACGTGGGACGGACAGCGCTTTAGCGTATAACCATTGCATACGTATTGTGCCACGCCGGCATGGTGTCTTCTGGGTTTCAGAAAAAACTAGCGAGTGAAGGGAGGTTAGACAGCTCATGATAAAGCAAGGCTCGTCTGTCTAGGAGAAACATGGTAAATCACTCAGCTCGTTTGGGAGGCACGGGCAGGCGCTCATTATGGCTGTGCAGCCACAGAGATGGTGGGGTCTGGAGCTTGTAAACAGTGGCAGAAGGTTGGGCGCCATTAAATTAACATTTCGGTGGTGCTATTGCACCCAGGTGTGACACAGTGTAAGCATCCCTGCAAATTTTTGCAAGGTTTTGAGGGGGTGGGGGGAGAAGGCCTTTAGGTTAAAGAGTTGTTTCTATTATTTACAAGCCAATTATTGGAAAGAAATTGGGCACTAAACAGAAGACAAGGGCCCTTATTTACAAAAACGAATAAAAATTAATTATGTATGTTTTGGGAGACAACCTTAAGTATATAAAGGATAGCTCTCTCCAAAGTGAGTAGGCATTAAGGAAAGCCAGCGTTCCCCTTCAGCTTTGCGGGCTTGCATGTCAGCTCGAATTCACTCCCGGAGAGCTCGTCCTCATGTTTAAGGCCCCGGCCAGGTGCTGTCTCTGGATCCCTGCCAGGGGCGGCTTTTATTTGGGCACATACCCAGCAGCTCCCGCTGGCTAGCGAGTGGCTCATTTTTGGCCGCTCCCACTGCCATGCGCCGCCCCTTAAAGAACGACCGCCAGTAAGACCTCGTGCCCAGTAGCGCCACCCACAGACAGTTGGTGTTGTACTTAAAGATGCTGAAATACTTCATATGTGGGGGAAAAAAGAATATTCGGGGGCACAGCAGTTTTAAAAAGAGTAAGTGATACATAACTTGCTAATGTCCCTTTAGAATAAGATATTAATCTATTCTTCTCATCCAGAACAGGGTCACAGGGCATATTTTCAGGGTGCAAGGGAGGTTTATACCCCAGACGGGGTGCCAGTGTAGTGCAGGGCACGTATACACACACAACTATGGACAGTTTATAGACACTGATTAGCCTTTGTGCTTCGTGAGAGGAAACCTGCACAACACACAGAGAACATGCAAACTTCACACATGGAGAGCCAAAGTAGGATTTGAACCATCAACCCTGGGGGTATGAGGCTACCATTCCACCCGGCTATGTATTCACACCTCCCGTATTCCAGTCACACTAAAAGGCAGACTCCTGTTCGCACAAAGGCACACGCACGCACAAGCGCGTTCCCACACACTAGGTCCATTAATCCTCTTGACAGCTGAATCGCAATTAGGACATGTAATAAAGCTCTAATTTCACATTGTGGTTAGCCTTAGCCGGTGCTGGCATAATTAAAGTGTTGGAATAATTAAAGGCGAATTTCTTGTAGCTATTTTGCTTTTGAGAATATTGATGGAGACTCCTTTGATCGAGATAATTACCGTGACGGCAATTAACATGTCAGTTAACGGGATGGAGTTAAGACAGACGGATGCACAGACACAGGAGTGCGTCTCGAAATGCTTTCTGTGCTCGGTTTATTTATAGGCATGGTATGATTAATGCCGCCGGCAGGTATAGAGGTTTCGCGCTGTCACTGCCCTCGTATGTCCGCCCTGGACCGGGCGTCCCAATGAGCTGTCTTGTCAGCCCAGTTAAGCGGATATCTATGTCAGCTTGCAGCCCCCCCACACTGCAGGAAGCCGGGGGTGCCACGTCACGCCACAGGAACGCCTTTAGAGTGTCATGGTTATGCGCAATCGGAAATAGAGGCGCTGCGTAATTCACAGGAGAAACTAAAAAGAGACACAAAAAAAAACAACAACAAAGGAGCCTTTTGCCGAGAACATATAGGTGTCAGGAGAGCGTACGGTGACACGGAGCCTCTCAGTCTAAAGGCATTAGTGGAGCTGTGGCATGACTGAGGCCTGGGCACTGTGGAGTCAGGCAGCCTCCGTGTTTGCCAGTCACTTCCTTTTCAGTCACTTCTCAAAAGTGTCTCATTTAAAGCGACGGTGTCTCCTTCCAACTCGGAGCTGCGAAGATCAATACACACATAACCGAGACGTCGCCGCGGCTCTGGTTTTTATAGTGCCGGTCCCAAGTTTGATCAAAGACTGAGATGAAACCCTCTCCCCCGTACATAAAAAGAACCCCCAAAAAGCAGTTATTGATTTTGATTAATTCATTTCCACCGCGATCTGTCTTGAGGACGTGATGCACCTCTTTCCCCCTCAACCGCAAAACTCACCCCCACTTCAAATCAAGCTCTTCTAGCTCCAAGCATCGAGGTTCATTGTGATAATACTTTTCTGCCAACAGAACACAGGCCTGCTAGCGTTGATCCAAACCTAGGTTGCTGAGCTAAAGACCTGTGATGCCGTTGGGCTAAATCTGTTGTCTCTTCACCATGTTCACATTTCATGCTCTTTCTCGCTCCAAAAGCCTCATAAAAAAAAACGATCCCTTCAATATGCAAAGTCATCAGGGGGCAGCAAAGGGAGAGAAGGGGGGAGGACGGAATTTAAATAATTACAGCCGACAGACAGAGGCGTCCATGTCGTCATTTAAAGCCACATTGAATATTCAGAGGTTCGTAACCTTCAAAACAATCAATATTATTATTCTGTCTACTGCGCAATTGATTAGTTGTGAATACGGACTGAAAAACTGTCACGACATTTGACTTGAACCATCCCTGTGAAACTGCGCTGCTCTTGTGGTCCTCTTCTGCTCGTTTGAGTCATGGTGTTATGTGGCTCTTTGTGTTCAGGTTGTGCATGTGATCAGAAGGTCCCTGGTTTGAAACCTGTGACTGGCATTGAGATTTTGCTGTTGGGCCCTTGAGGATGGCCCCTAACCCCCACGTGCTCCAGGGGCACTCTGATCCTGTTCTTTAATCCTCACTCGTTTGTCTCGTTGGGAAGAAAAACCTGCTCCATAAATAAACGTGCACAGCGTAAGGCATCCATGAGCTTCAAGAACCTTTCATGACTGAAAATGTCAAAAATTAAGCTCTTATTGGGAATTTGGGGTGTAGCTTGAAGTTTCTCAAAAGCACCTATTGTGAATAAATAAATTGTGAACATACACTGAATTCACTCCCCTTCCAGCAGTTTATCTTGGTCAGGGCAGAAAGGGTCCTGCGGCTCATCCCAGGCGGCATAATGCAGCCGTACCCTCTGGATGGGATGCCAGTCAATTCCAGGGCACATAGCAAATTATTATCAATCTAAGAAATATCATATGACATTTTATTTACTTTCCAGATGCTTGTATCTAAAGTAATGCACAATAACTAGAGTAATTGGGAGTTGAGGGCCTTGCTCAGGGGCCCAATGGTAAAATTGCTTTGCTAAATCTAGGATTTGAACCTGCAACCTTCCAATTGCAGACATAGCATTCTGAACCACCCCAGTATCACCAGTGGTCCCCTCCAGTGCGCTTGGTTTTCTCCTCTCTTGCTTCTGGTTGTATAAATTATATAAACTTGGATAAAGACATTAGGGGCCTATATCAACAAAGCGAGATCAGTTAGATAACTCGTTCGGTTTAAGTTACCCCAGTCAAAATTAACATTATGTTCATTCACTTACATTTAGCCCAGACTAAAATCCGACAAGTTATCTTACTAACCCAAAAAACTGGCTTCATGTTACAGGCCCCCAAACAAGCTAAAAGACACAACAATGCCCTCTCTCTTAAAGGGAGATGGCACTGGGCTGTACATTCTCACTGTTTAATTAGTCAGACAAAAAATAAGAAGGAAAAATTGCCCTTGCTAAAAATATCAGTGAAAGATTCTTCTTGTGTTTTTGATGAGCAGAATTTGTGCTAATGCGTAATGCTCCCGGAAGGTAGGCACATGGGAACTCGGTTCGTGACTGGGATGTTTGTGACCAGCATTTTGGAGTGGGAGTGGCTTAAAAGCTGCCAATCACATGAAACAATAGTAAAGTGGCAGTTCTATAACATAGCCTTCACACACTTCAGTAACACGCTATGAGTTAGCAGCAAGTCTAAGAGAACATCACGTTTCTCAGGCGAGCCATGCTTTTGTTCATCCAGCATGGATGAGTAGGAGTAGAACTGACAGGTCCGTATTTTCTATTTATGCCACTTGTAGGAGTTACCCAGCAAGCAAAGTTGGCTGACTTGTCCTCACAGGCAGCTCATTTAAAATCCGGTTCTGCATTTCTTTTGGTAAATGCTTAAAGCTGTCATAGTGATACAATTCAGACCTGAGAAACAAATCCAGGATTCTCAAAAATGTCTCATGCTAGTTTTTTGATGCTTTTTTTTCAAATTTTGGAATCAAAGCAACATTTATGTTGTCCATTGTTTATCTAGTTTTAGATCTCAAGTTTGATGCCTGAAAGCCAAACAGTGTTATGTGGTGTACAGCTTTCCCATTTAGGTAGCCATTTTGTTCATCAAGGTGACATCACTTCCTCTTGTCATTGTTTCACAGTCGGTAAAGCTATGGTAATTCCCTGAGGTAATTCAAGTTGCAGTTGTTTCTGATTGGCACAGATTTCAAGCCTTTGCACGGCGCAATAACTGAACGCTTCAGTGTTTTTTTTTTCAAATAAAAAGCCAAATTGGGGTGCGCGCAAGGTTTGAAGAGGCTTCTTAAATTGAAGTTGCGAGCCTAATTAAAATTCATCACAGTTTATTCAACCCTGGAATCAATGAAAACATGCAGTGAGCGACGCATAAGTTTCACTTCCCAGACACGTCGCATTAAATGCGGGAGCATGTTTGCAAAAAAAAGTGCTTTCGTTTGTAAAGCAGGCACGTAACCTGCTTCCAAACTTATGTTCAGACGCTAGGATCTTCAGTTTGATTCTCTCTACACGCGTCCGATAAAGTATTACCGGTTCTCTCCGTCGTTAAGTCATTTTGCTAACTACAGCAATCCTGCTACATTACCCTGAATTAGCAGCAAATTATACCCTCCCCCCGACAAAACAAGTACATTTTCCTATCGACCTTTTGCTTTCCCCTGAAAGATTAGTGGGAGCTGGCAAAGGTTTGCACTGCTGTCCCAGCGGCACTTAAAAATTGACTTGGTACACTCCATTCGCACTGGAGTCACAGAACCACCTAAGTTGACGTGGTACGTTCTGGTCCCTAACTCCTCCGCCCCCCCCATCCTTGGTACCATATGAATATATATGAAGCTTCAGACCAGGAACAGCTCTGATCCCTGGGGCACTGAAGTTCACCCAGGGACCTGCTTTAAGGTGGCTGACCAGAGATGGCTCCTTGAAATGAAACTCGAGCCCCATGTCCAGCTGTGGCACCCCCCCAATCCCTCCTGGGTCCTCCTCTGCCACCCCGCACAGTTTTGTTTTGACGTATCTGGGAGCTCAGAGGAGGGGGCTTGTTTGAGGGAGGCCAGGTGCCTTCTTATATCTGAGAAAGGTGTTGCTGACAGGGACCCCTTTGCTTAATAATAAGTGAGGCAAGGGGGCCTCATAAGAATTCCCGAATCGGCCCGGCGCACCTTTGTAGTTTGCTTTGACGGCAGCTCCTGTGTCCTCATGTTTGTGCATCTGAGGAAGCGCCATTGATCTGTTGCCATGTGCAACTGTTGATATGGTGAAGCTGTATAAAAATTCCAGAATGGGACTCATGCCCTCCCTCGCTATACTTTTATACAAATACTTTCATACCGACATACACTAGCGCTGTTGCACCAGGGGGCAAGCCATTGCTACTAGCTAATCTGTTACAATGCCGAAGGGCTTAGCCAGCAGGGCACAGAACAATTAAGTATGACAAATAAAAACACGTACAGTTTAGCATATTGTTTCATATAGATATGATTGAGATGCAATAAAGTGTAGTTTATTACCTATCAGTTATCTAACAGGAGCACTTTCCTTTGAGGTATTCCTAAGATACTTATATCTTATCTGGCTATCTTCATCTATCTCGCTGGCTTATCCTCTTCATTAATCTCACAGCCTACTCCCCTTTCATCTTAACCATAGGTGTCCACTCCCCTTACAACATCTTCAAACATCTAAATCTATAATCAGATTATTACTGCTGTTGCCATTAAATGAAAATCTCTCTTTGTCAGAGTCAGGGAACCTATATTATAACAGTACAAAGATTTTATTTCCCGATTCTTATTTTAAACCTGTGTGTTGAAATTATCATGTTCGGAAATAATCCCAATTAGTCTCAAATGGCGCAGTTGTGGATTCTGGCCCCTCACCGTTTTGCTTAATAATGAGCGAGGTTTCTGCTCTGTGTGGGTGTTTTTAATTCATGTGTGGATATGAGGGTGTTTTTAATTTCCTGAACTTCATTTCCCTAGGAATAAAAAGTCATTGTATCATGATTAAAAAAGGATATCTGTATCACTTGAAGGAGAGATTTGGAGTACCTCCTCCCTGCCACAAAAACAATATTCATTATTACCTTGTATGTGAAGGCAGGGATGCTAAGAGTTAACATATTGAAACCATTTACAACTGTTCTTGTTTTATTTATTAAAAAAGGAAGAGAATTCAAAACATTGAACATGATGTGTATGGAGGGACTAATTCATCACGACATAACAAGTGGAATAAACAAGACAAGTAAGCTAAAAATAAGTGTGCAAACCTGCAGAGCACGACCTGAGGGTAGCACTCCAACACCTCCACATCCTCTGCAGCAACAACAGCCCTCCTGCTGCCCTGACCCCCCACTGCCTCTGTGTTAATCAGCTCCCTGTGGGGTTCAAACGGGGCCACCGTATCTCTTCTCCATTCATCACTTCCTTTACACTGTATTCTGGGGCCTTCCGACTACATTTGATAGCTGCATCCTGCACTGTTTTGGGTCACCTTTCAATCAACGGGCAAACGCTTATTAAGGAGCAATTCTGGGTTTTTTTAAAGTGGGGGTCATAAGAGGCATATAATTCATACGGGAAGGCCAACCATATCATTACCCAATGATATGCTTTGAGTTGGTGGGTGACAGGGGAGGGAGCACTCTGGAGGCCAATCAGCTTTCAGCTGTGGCCCCAATGGCCCCACCCCCTGTACACACCCCTGCTGTTATCCAAGCAATGACCTCTTTTGGATGAAGAGCAACTAAGATGAGATGGAAGTGAGCAGGAGCCTGTCCCCCGGTGTAATACCCGTATTTGCCAACCTGCATATGGCTGCCCTGCATTTGGGGGGCAACAACACAGGAAACAGTACAGTTATTATCGTGCTCTCCGTTTGTTCCCTACTCCAACCATGCCGGTGTATTTCTAAAATGGACCTATTTAATGCTTGTCGGTACAGACCAATAAGGCTTCTCGTTGCATTTCCCCAATCAGGTATTGGTTTTTGTAGGCTTTGGTATCCAGCCCTCTCATCACCTGCACAATTACTCGCTACATACTCAACCTTGGGATGCCTTCCCATTGTCCTCTGCATTATTCTCTGATTGTCCCTATCATATGGACCCAAAATGCCATATGTGTTCTGGATGGATGGATTTAAACAGTAGAAGACAGTAATAAACAATAACAATAAATAATGAATGGCAATAAATTGTGACAATGAAAAGAAATGCGTAGTAAATAGACGTTAAATATGATTTATATTAAGATGGACTATATTGATACCATGGGGAAGTTCTGGTGGATATAGCAGCAATGTAGAACATGGGCGAACATAC
>JAAGVU020000103.1:19004534-19019234 GCA_011763525.2 Mormyrus iriodes | reverse complement strand
TGATTGGTTGATTAGATAATTGCATTAATGAGAAATTGAACAGGTGTTCCTAATAATCCTTTAGGTGAGTGTATGTAGAGTGAAGACAAGGTGCAGGACAAGGTGCATGTACAGTACACTTGGTGCAAACAAGTAATCATAGTGCAAACAGATTTACAAAGTACACAGTACATAAATAATATATCTGGAAAAACAAAATATTGTGATATTTGAAAAATATTTATGGTTAAGGGTAATAAATAGAAGAAAAATTGTAAAATATAAAAATAATATTGCAGACTTAGTTAATAATTGAACATATGAATGTTCTGTGAATGTGAGACGTGCCTGTGAAGCTCAAATCGATCCCCAGATCCTCAGATCGAACTCCCCAGACAAGCTATACGTTCTTCTTTTTCCGACCATTGCACTGTTACAGGCAGACATCCAACCTTTGAAACACATTTCAGGGAGCAACCCCAAAGAAAAAGAAAAACCTCGGATATACCAGAATACGATTTCCAGAAGATCATGGATCATCTGATGAGTCAGGAAAAAGAACTGATTTCTGGGAGAGGTGGGATGTCTGGTTTCAGGTCACTGAGGAATGAAATCATCCGACATGACCTTCAGTCTCTCTGAAGATCAAGCGGCTCTTCCTTCGGTACGGTGTCATGCGGTGCTTTACGGGATAACGTTAAGGAGGAACCTTCAGCCCCGGAGACTGGGTTCAGTTTGGATTGTTAAAGATATCCGGAAATACCCCATGCCTGTGGGGAGGCTAACGTTCTTAGCCTACTGTAGCTCGCACGAGATGTGAGGGGTATGATTGGTTTACAGTGTGGCAGGAAAACCCTATACCACATTTTGATTTTCGATGACGAGCTCTGCCGCATCCTTTGTGTATACCAGATGTGCTCCTTTGGCAAGCGCTGTAATAACATTTGCGTGCAAGGAAGGCGTTGGAGATAATCCTGCTTAATGCCCTAGAATGCTGACAGTCCTCAGATGCATGATGGGAAACCTATTGTTGTTTGTTTACTTCCTGCTAGTCACAGCCAGACAGTATCCCTACACAGTTCTTCATTCTATAATGGCACCCAATGGAAGAATACAGCACCCCGGGCCTATTAAAGACCGTTTACTCATCTGAGATGTGTCATGTCGTTGGTGCCCCATTCCCGCGCATGGAATTGGTAGTGAAGGTCGGGGCTAATCTAGCTGGCTCTGCTACACTATAAGCCTCTGTCCAGTGTCTGGGTTATTAATGATCTTGCTTTTTTTTTCTTTTCTCTAGAAGCTAAATTGTTACCTGAAGCTGCCTATTCGGCTCAAAATGATATGTATAGCCAAGTGTTTTTTTTTCGTCTTGGATGTGTACACAACACTGTCCAATAAAAAGTCCAGAATTGGAAAGCATCACCCCAGAGAAGTGCAATCTACCATTATTTGTGACCTGAGAACTTAGTGAACTTGGGATGTTTTTTTGTGTGAAAACATGGCAGAAGCATGTTGATTAACAATATATCCATCTTCCATAACTTCTTACCTCATACAAGGTCATGATGAACATAGCGCTTACCCCCGGAATTGCAAGGCACGAGGCAGGAGACAACCTGGATGGGGTGCCAGTCTCTTGCAGCAGTTTAATGACATTGCTTCACTTCACTTAATGTTTTTGGCCTAAAATACCTGGAAGAACAAATATGGAATGATCACTATGACAAAATCGTCACACACATACACATACACCCAGGACTGCCAATCAAGCTCACAATCCTGAGGGCGTGAGGCCACAGTGCTGCCCATTGATCCCACATATCACTGTACAAATAAAATATATATTAATGTTTAACTGCCTGAAAGTTTAAATGAAAAAACGACACGTATGGGAATAAACTGAGGGAATATTTCAGTGCTGATCACGTAAGACTGAATTCGGAGGGAGAGTATTGCGGTTCGATCTGACTGTTCTGCAGCGTTCAGCATGTTTAAATGATACTGAAAATATTTCATGCTAAACATTTCCCAGTATCGGAAGATAACCGTCCCTTGCCACCTGGCAAATGTGATAAAGACTTGAGCGGTTGCCAATGGAGTGAGCAGAAAATGAACCTGTTATTCAATTAGGAATGCACAAGGAAGCTACATTTGTCGAGTCACATCTGCCATCCTGGCCGCGGTTATGCAAGAGCCTCTGATCATTTTATACAGTGGGGGAAAAAAAATAAAAAATCATATGAAAAATGCAATGCAGAACTCTTTAAATGAGGTTACCGGAATTACAATGTAGCAATGAGTGTCACAGTCATCATAAGGCAAATATATAGCGTATTATATTTTAAATCAGCGTCCCGTTTCAGGGAGGGGCACAGTGGCTAGAATGGTTGCCTTACATCTCTGGAGAGCGAGGTTTGAGTTTCCGCTCTGTACATGTATTGCGTGTGCATGTTCCTTCCAGGATAGGCAGCATAGGACCAATGGGTATGGAAGATGGATGGATCATATTTTGCAAGCAGAATGCAATTTCAGATTTTAGGTCACACTTTCACACAACTTAGAATAATACATTTTCGAGTCATTTTCTTCAGAAGGCACTATTTTTGAATCTTGTACTGCAGAATAATCAAGGTATTATAATTAAATCACTCTCTCAAAAACCCATATGAATAGTTTGGCCCGGAAAAGAAAAATCTGGAAGCTATGCATGCTGGAAAAATTTGTGCTCTGACTCATCGCCCTCAAAGTTGCAAACGGGATAAATTTAGACATGCATTGAATTTTGAGGTTTCTCCTTCCCAGTTTTTCTTTTGTCTTTCATTGTTTTCGTTGTTGTTGTTACTGCTTCTGGAAAGGTTGCATTGGAAGAAAGCATATTCCTTAATTAAGAAACATGTTTTCAAGATTCCAGCACTGAGTGGGAAATGTGGTGCATGGGAATCCATCCATTCCCAATATCGGTTTGGGGCCTGAGACTTTCTGATGGGCCTGTATTTTTTTTTTTTAACATAAGGTTCAACAGGCCTAAACAGCCATTTGTCAACTGATTTAATTAAAAAAAAAACATTAGAATGCATTGTGATGCTAATCATTGATTTGAAAATTGCACAGTTCACTAACGAAAATAAATGTGCATTTATTGATTGAAGTTAATTTTATACCTGAAGAAAATTTTTGCTCATTGAAGAAAATGAAATACTTGTGTTTTTTTTTTTAACCATACTACACGCATTTCAAAAATCAAAAAAACAATGGCGCCAGTTCACCAGAAAAGCAATGCAGACGAGTAGACAAGAACTAGCATTTTCCTACCAGTAATTTATCTGTGAGAAAATGAAATAAAATTTGAAGATAGAAATTGCACCTTTCCCCATTGTTTGATTTGCACAGGTGGGTTGTGATGGATTTATATACTGGAAGATTGCTGACAAGCAATACAAAAAGCTGCACTGTAGATTTTTTTTAAGTTATTTTAGTCAAAGAGCAACCTCATCCCATTTTTACATTGATACTTCAGTCATAAATGTGAAATCTTCAAATTCTACAGCTCATTTCTTTTCATTTCTCATTTTCTGCTTTTTAATTTTTCCACAATCTCCCTTCACCTTGTTTTTAATTAAAAATGAAACTGACAAGGTTATGTCCTCTTGTGCTAAGTAACCCTTCAAAGGAAACGATTCACTGCCACAATATGTGGTCATATAATTAAATATTTAGAAGACCAACTGTCTTCCAACCTGCATCGTGAACTGGCAGAGAGACTGTCTATCTGATACTTACAGCATTCATTTAAGTTATTCCATCATACAACATCATACAGACGCCACTGTAAAAACGCTTATGTCTGTGTAAACATTGCACTGGTCTAATGGTGTCTGCCATCTGCAGCTGCCGTGCTGACCCCCAAAAACACTATAGAATGTATAAATTTTGCCTCTAAGACGTTATACCTACAGGGTAATGTATCTCAAATTGCTTGTGATCTCCATTCAGCATAATCTTTGCAGTTAACCAAAAACCACAGACTGCAATCAGTACAAAACATAACTGAATTTCTATTCCTGAATGCCATATTAGAGATCCATTTTTTCATAGAGTTATTTTACTAAATGTTTTATTTAATACAAATTTTCTTCTCTATTATTTTATAAATATTGTATTACGACAAATTAAAGACTGTTTTTTACGTTCTTTCCCAAAATGTTGAACTGGAGTCCACATGAGTGTCCTATATTAATGCAGATTGTGTGAAAAAGTAATGTACCTAGGTCCCAGCACAGGTAGGAAATACAGCTCTGGACAAGAATAAGAGACCACAGCAAAATTTTCAGTTTCACTCATTTCTCAAATTATGGGTACGTGCCGGTGTAAAACATTTTTTTGCAAACTCCAGCCTGGCTCTTTCCTGCTTCTCATTGGTGAAGGGCTTCTTCCTTGCTTTATGGGTCTATATGGGCTCCAAGTAGTCCTACCTGGCCTAGCAGTGCGCTTCACATCACTTAATGTTTTCCATTCCTTTTTGATGGTCCCTTGATGTCATCCTCCAATTTATTAGGCACTGTTGGATAAGTTGGCTGTCATCTCTGGCATTAGAAAGTTTCTTCTGCCCTCTACTTGGCTGGTTTTTGGTCATTGCCAGTGTCTCCTGCTTCACTCTGTTTTTAATTACTGCTATCTTAGAAACTTTGAACCCGGAAGCAGCCTGGCTTGCAGTGTAGCCTTCTGCCAGCAGAATCAGTAATAAATGAAGATTTAAAAATGCAGATTTTTTAAAAATATGGAGTGGTCTCTTAATTTTTTCCAGAGCTGTATGTATGAGGTATTTCATAAATTGGTACAAGATTACTGTTATCTGATAATGTACAATCGTAATAATATTCAGTGTGTAAGGGCATTAAAGTCTTCTTTAATAAGCTGAAAGTAGGGCTGAAAGGGGTTCCACCGCACAGTACAGACTTCTGCGGCTGCGCAAAAGTACGTGTGATGTGGAAGTGTCTAAAACACACCGTCACAAATAAGTAATTGTAAAAGCAACTGTAAAATGATTATTTAGCGGTTATGCCTTTGGTTGACGCAGATTCCAGAACTAATACTCATCTTCCGCCTTGGTACTCAATCATGCTTAAGAGCTCTTAACAGCTGAATAACCAGCCAGCTCTCTTGGGCGCTGATCCGTTTCGCATAGCTCATTTGTGGAGAAAATGTGGAGAATCCGGTACTCGGTCCACTACACGGCAAGACAAATCTGAGGAAAAACAAATCTACAAGGATTAGGCGCTTTTAGTATCTACATGACTAATTACGAAATGAAGGCTTATTCATTGCATATTCTGTTTGTAACTCTGTTTTTAAGTTCAGTTCCAATAAACTATTTAGAGTGATTGAGAGGTGATTAAAAACGTCTTTTTTTTAACATGAATCTCAACCGAGGAAAGTGGTTAATAAAACTACCATTCAAACTACTGCATTCAAGCACATTTTCAGACACGGTTTCCTGGTTTTACATCCATTCCCAAGCCATATAAAATTAAATCGGCTTTTGCGATCTCAGTTCTCGTGTTTTGCTAGACTGAGCTCATTCCTGAGTTGCTCCCTGACGCCCTTGTTGCCAAGTCAAGGTGGCTTCACCATGGTGACCACGCCTACCCGGCTACCGATTGTCTTCTTGCCAAGACTTCACATCCTGCAGGTCCCGGGGCACCATGGGTGGAGGCGTACTTGGAACGGGCATTCCTGAGCCTCAAGCTGAGGGCCATCGTGGATCTCACTCCGTTAAAAATACCCACTTGAGTACAACAAACGCGTATTTGTCAAGTGGCCGGAGGCAAATTTGCTCCATGCCAGTGATGTTTTTTTTTTTTGCTGGGGCAATTTTAGGATTTTTTTGTTGGGGGGGGTTGCATAAGAGGGGGCATAATTCTATCAGAGGGGCCAATCTTATCATTAGCCAATGATATGTTTTGAATCCGCGATTGACGGGATGGGTCACTCCAGGGGCCAATCAGCTTTCGGTGTCCCTGTGGTCCTGCCCCCCTGTATATTGCCCTGTCTTTCTGAAATGGGAAATGTTTGGCTCTTAAACTAAAGGAACAAGAGGTATCCAAATTAACTTTAATGCTAAGCTGCAGCTGAATTTTCTCCCCGGGTTACCACCTTGCACTTTGACTGTCATTCCTTTGACCTTCTGACCCAGTGAGTAACAAGCACCATGATGGGTCTCTCAAGCTATCCCTGCTCGATCATTGCCAGACATCTCTGTACGCTCCAAAGAAACAAGCTCCTTTTGGAAGATTAGAGAAACATGTCGATTAACTTAGCACACAGCTATTGACCGCTTCCCTTGTGATTCAATAAACCTTTGATCACTATGCGTTACACTCTATCACACATAGCTTTCATTAATAACTTTATTGTCTGAGGAACAAAACTGGAGTCAAAGGCATGGAGAATCCTTTGAATTTTAACATGAGACTTGACACTGTAAAAAAACAATATTAAACATGCGTGGATTTTTTGTTCTGGTTAACTTTTGATGTGAAAATTGAGTTTTTAGGAAATGCCACATTTACATTTTAAGCAAACACTGTTAGCCAAAGCGACATACATATTTTGAGAGAAAACGGGGTCCGAAAGCACCAGTGGGGGGTTAAGGGTCTTGCTCAGGGACAGTAATGCCACTCTGCTGACTCTGGGACTTGAGCCAACAACCCTCCGATCATAGGCACAGTGTTCTAACCCTCTGAGCACAAACTGCCCACACTGTAAAACAATTAATTTCTAATGGTTTGGATCTGGACTTCAGGGAGGGTCTAGCTGAGGCAGACGGTCGCTCGAGCACTTTGAATTTTTCACCCGTGACATTTCTGAGAACTTGCACGTCTCGGCACCCCGTCAGTCCAGCGGCTCAGAGCCCGAAAGGCTCACAGGATGGCGAGTGGACAAATGGTCCTTGTGTTGGCTCAGGGGCGGCACTCATTAGCACACAAGCAGACTCCAGAACCCCCCCACCATCTCTGTGAATCACGAGTGTGACCGCTGGTGACTACTGCTGGCATTCGGGTGTGTATGACAGGATGCTGCATGGGGGTGGGGGTCAAAGGGTCAGCGAACCCTGCGCCATTGGCATTACACAGCAGCATGGGACACCAGCAGGACGGCGATGCAAGGCTGAGAAACTCTGACTGTGTGGGGGGGACCAATCGACGCCGAGAGCCCAGAATCTGGCCACGTGCGGTGAGGCTTCCCTTGAACACGTGGGAATGCTCCAGGTTAGAAGCGGTTCCACTACCTAGCCGACAGACCCAGACTCGTTTACCCTCCACCTCAACAAATTTCGACAACATCTGCTATTCCCGCCATGGTCTTCGATTCGATGCGCACCTACCTGTATCTGACAAAGCATGCTTGTCAGGGAGAATGCGGACGTGTGAAAACGGGCCGGTTTTCTGCAGCTTTTACAGGATCCACATTAAAAGCTGGCGTGATCGTATAATATACGTAGCATGATAGGCGGCGGAAGACGACATTCGTGCAGCGTTTATGATAGGCGCCCCCCCCCACTCCCCAACGCTGCGTGAAAGTGAAGTTCTGTCTCGTTAAAAAACAGAGGAAAACTCTTCTGGCTTTGAAAACGACAAGCCGTAACAAGGAGTGAGCTGTTTCCACCAGCGTTTTTTTTGCGATTTCCTGGACAACAGCAGTGCCACAGATAAGCCTCGCCCAGGGAATGTATGGGACTATAATGAATCTGACAGTGTACACCCCCCCCCAACACCCCCCGCTAATTATGGCTTTCATGTCAAGAGGGGCTGACATGTCTGTGTGGGTGCGTGCTTCGTACAATGATTCTTTATCTCAGGGCCGGCGCTCCGCGATGCCCCATCCACCCACCTGGTACCGGCTTCCCATAAAGCCCACCACTGAGGCATCTGACTGCCTCACTGCCTCCATTATTGTCACTCGGAATGCCGGTGAATAACAGCGATTCAGACTGATTGCAGATGTTTAAAATAAATGGGTCAAATCTCGCCCGTCTCGCTTAATTAGCGCTGTCGCGCTGGATCTGTCGGGCGGATTATCAACAAATAATGTCACAGAGAGGCTCTGAGACTCGGCGGTACGTCGGATAATTGGCAGTACTGTCACTCCATCATCATTTCAGTCCAGAACTGTCTCTGCCTTCTCTTCTGCAAAACCCTGGGCTGCCTGAGTCCAAGCAGACGGCAAGCCCAGGGTACCCTGCGTTACATGTAGTTCATCGGCAGCCTTTTTCCATATGAAGCCCCTTGCAGGGACTTCAGCACAATTACATAGCCAGCCCATTTTAATGAACTCAATGAGCGCTTGTGTGCTGCGTGTGGAGGTGCTCTGAGGGACTTATTCCAGACCCTTTGTGGAAAATGTGCATTACTTAAAATTCCAAACAGAGAACACAATTTAAAATTAAGACATTCACTGTTTATTTAGAGATGTAACAGGAGCCGAACAGGGGATGAATGGTTTGATTGCCAACACAGTGGGTATGTTTTTACAGTGTTTAGTGTGCTACGGTATTAACAACATGTATAAAAAATAGCATAGGGTACAGCTCTGATAGGTTGGCATCTGATTGACTGGTGTCCTGACTTGTGCCCTCTGGTCTGGGCTTGCTGTGACCTTGTACTGGATGGATAGATAGATCGATGCAATGCAGGGCCGGTTCTAGGCTTCACATGCCCCACTAAGGCCCAAAGATGCGACCCACCAACGTCTCTTATTGCACCCCCCATTTGATACAGTCTATAACCGGGCCTGATGCAATGCACTTTATAGGAGAATCTACAAAAAAATCACCCTGTTTCAATCCAGTGCCCTAATTTGCAAACATGAACGAGAAGGAGCACTGAGTATAAACAATATTTTAATAATTCAATAATTCCCATGCAAAATCATTCCACAAATACAGGCAATTAAAGTAAAACTCAACAATTTAACATTCTACTAAATTTCACAGTCTGTTAATTATTCATCACATGCACTGTCATCACTGTTAAATAGACATTTAATTGATTGCCTTTGTAATAAACAAAGAACATCTTCAAAATCCTCTCTGTAACAAAGTTACAGTCAAGTGCCAGGCTCCCTGCATTGGTGTAGACTACATTACCCAGGAGTACTGTGTGTGTACACGGCACCACTTCCTGCTGAGTCAATTGTCTGCTTACATTTTCAATACATTAGATTCATAATGTGGTTAATGTGTGCAATTATTAGCATCCTAATAATAACCTGCTTCCCCAGTCCACTAGTTCACACTACTTTTACAAGGTTCTGATGTCTTCTTGTCTTTATATCTTACTTGAAATGTTTATTTTGCTGGATTGTTCAGTTACACAAAGATCCTTGTCACATATCGAGATATTTTCAAAGATTTTTTTTTTGCTTCTTCATGTAAGTGTCTTCAATGAAATTGCAAGACTGTAAGGCTGCACTCCAAGACTTTGTGATTTGAGGAAGCCTTGGGAGATGCTACCTGGATCCATACTGAAATTCCACCTGGAAACCCAGTCATTTTCACAGCAGCAGGCTGGACCTTGAGGAGGTCTGGCCATTTTCAATAACCGTTTATGCTGTAGGGGGGTTACTCTGAATTGGGGGGCAATCCCAGGAAACATCAGGACCGGGGGCATCCCAAACACTATGCCTGCCCATCACAGATCACAAATATTATAGGCAATTCAGAGATACTAATTCACCTAAAAGACATGATTTTCAGGCTGTGGGAGGAAACCGAAAACCTGGAGGAACCCCAGATGACCTCAACAAAAATGTGACACTTAGGCACACACTGGAGTCTAAAGGTAGGTGGATAAAGAAAACTGGTGTCTCTAAAGTGCCATGAGTGTTTGAGCGTGTGTGTGAATCTATATGCCCAGTGATGGACTGGAAAAACATTCAGAATATTTCTTTGAGGCCTGACATACACTCCAGACCCATTTTTTAAAATAAAAAGTTAACTGTATGGGTGATAAGAAGTTCTAATGACAGTTATCGTTTATTTAATTATTAATATCCCTGATGAGTCTCGATCCCTACGACCCCGACTGGGATAAGTGGTTAGCAGATGGATGGATGGATGTTGAGTGATTTACAAGCACTGATACCCTTTCTCTTAGGGGATTATTTAGTCGTTCTACTGACAGACTAATCCAGTGAGTCATGGGTTGCTCATTAGTCTCTGCTTTGCCCTCCTGCCTCCCCTCATGGGTCGCGTGGTGCTTGAAAATACCGTCTAAATGCTACAACCTTTCATCGCTGCATTAGTCTCAGTTCAGTGACGTGTACACTTGTTTTGTTATTTTACAACAGGTAAACATCAAAAAGGAAAAAAAAAACATTTTTAAGATCATGAAAGTGCAGACGGTTATTAACGAAAGACGGAAATGTTTTTTTCATCGTCCTGGATGTATATCACTCAGTGTTATCGTCCCCTTAAATGTGTTTTTAATTATTATTTTTTATCTGATTTTCCTCATTCTGTTCTCTAACAATCCGAGTCATTAACGCTATTAAATAAGACCTTCTCAGTTGTGTTCATTGAAACTTCAGCTTGCGGCTGGCCTGTTTTGTTATGACTTATTATATTCCGTTCAAAGAAGCTGGGATGTCTTTGAACCCAGCTGATCTACGAGATTTAAATGAGCTTGTAATGGTGCTTCTGTGCATCAAGACAGCGTACTGCAACTGGCAAAATAAGCAAATTAAAAACAAAAGAAAGCATATAAAGTTACAAATCGCCAGTTACTGGTGATAAATTAGCACGGCTGCCGATTAACCTTCCACGTGTTTCACATGGTTTGCATAACGCTTAGATATCACACTGATGTTGAGTTACACCACTGACTGCTGTATACATTTCCGAAGCATTTGGCATCTGTCATCTGTTTTTGGCTATTTAACACAAATGAGCAATATGAAATACTTTGATTCATAAAATGCTTGTGATTTCAAATAATTAATATTTTTGGCAGGTGACAGTGCACTATGGAGGAATGATTCTGATTTGAAAAATGCTGTCTCTATCAAAACATTTTGTTGGCATGTGCTTGAGTGGGAATTGACCAATGATGGATTTGATATGGGTGGTGTTGTGGCTTTATCTCTCACCTTCAAGCTTGGGGGTCCAAATCCCTCGTCTGGTCTGCGTGTGTGACTTTGCAGGTTCTCCCTCTCTATTATGGCTTTCCTCCCACAGTCTAACGACATGCAGTCAGGCTAATCGGTAGCTCTAAATTGCCCCTAACATGTGGATGTATGTGCCCTGTGATGGACTCGCATCATTGTTCAGGGTATAGTCAAGCCTTCTGCCCTATACTGCCTGGGACTGGCTCCAGCCCCACCCGAAACTCTAACCAGGATAATCAATTGGACAGATCGATGAATCGGGGGCAGATGCTTGTCGGTTCAGTTCCCATGGTTGGCAGAGTGGTTTTACTGCTGGGACCATGAGCAAGGCTCTTAACCCCAATTGCTCCGAAGACTGACTCTGTTTTCTCAACTGTACATTTGGATAAAAGCGTTTTCTGAATAAATTAATAAATGTAAATGTACAGTATTTCATCAAACAAATCATCTCTGAGTTAGTCACTGCTTCTCCTATACTCACTCGATTTTCATTCTTGTTGTAAGAAATTATAGTTTGCGCATCCATTGCGTGATCAGTCCCACTAATTGCAGCACACAGCAGTGTCCTCACAATGAAATAAAAGTGGCTGTATGCACAACAGCCTTTTATTTTGAGGAGGCCAGATCTAATTTCAAAGGTTCTGTTCACAGCATGCTATCGTTAAGATGTGCTTCACACCATCCGCTTTTCAAGCCCTGTCTTCAAGACAACCTATTGCTCAAAGTTTAGGATTTAGCAACAGCCAAACACCTGCATGCTATGATGTAGACAACAGAGGACCACAGCTGAAAACGAGAGTTGCAAAATGCCATTTCACTGGATTCCGAGGGCTCTCGGCACGCGCCGTGCACACGCGGTTTGTGCAAATTTACGGTTTAAGCCGTGACGAAGCGCATGTGTTTTGGACACAGGGAATCGACACAAAGGACAGGTAGCTGCTAAAATGACCTTGTGAGGGAGAAAATGAAATAACATTCAGCAGCATTTCATCACGCTGAAATATGAAACAGCAGCATAAACCTGCAGCTTGCACAGAGTTCAGGTAAAGGTTTTGACGAAAAAACACAAGACAGGCATTTTCTAGTAGAATCTAATAACTGCTTCAGTTAGCTGATAAAAAATCTCATAATTCCAATATTTTATATTATTTTCTATATAACTATATCTGGAAATCCTATCTCCATTTGATTCTTATAAATGCAATTTAGCAGTTCGTCTAATAGCTTTTTATTCTGGCTGCTAATAAATTATATCTGAATCCTTGTTACGAGTATTGCATGATTACAATGCAAATATCATGCAGTATTTACAATAAGTCCCCTAAATGACATAAACTCAGCACAATGAATTTCACTTCCAATCTACAGTATTGGACATACGCAAACTTTTAATTGCTTTGTCAACTGCAAAAAAAAAAAAACCTTACTAGAGAAATGTCAGAAAAATGATTAAAAAAGGGAATTGATTCACTTGTGTGCTCAGCCATGGCCAGCATTAGGGAAGTAGAGTATCTGTTAGCAGTAGAATGGAAGGAGATCAGACCAGCAGTTGAGTAAGGGATTAAGTACATGGACAGAAACCCAAGTGATCCATCATCTATCGGAAATGGACCTGGAAGTCGTTAAGAGGGGCTGGGCACTTTGGATAGCTTGACACCTCGTGGGCAGCACTGCAGTGAGGGGACAGAGCTGAAATAGCGGTTTTGTCAGTGTTTATCACGCTGTACACTTCATCTATGTCTTGAGGATCGAAAAGGTTGCTCAGGTGAATCGTGTTGTTTGATTGCCTACAAAAACTATCTTGACTGGAGAAAATAAGTTTAAAGCCACTCATTTCAACTTTTATGCTTAATGTTCCCGCAGTGTTCATCTTCTCTGTCTCTTCTCACAGAAGTTATGGAAAACGAGAATATTAAAGGTTCATTGACTAAGACTATACATATGCCCAAGTTTACCACAGAGCTCCCCATGGCTTGCAGAAGGATGCCTTCAGTGCTTGATTAATTTGTTGACTTGAGAAAAACATAATAGAGCATTTTTTCAGTCAATAATCACTAAAGGTTTCTTTTCTGAGGATTGATTCAGAACTTATGTTTTTCTGTAGGGTAGATAATAGAAAAAGTGTAACCCTCTTTTGAGTTTATTGATTGAACCTTTGATATTCACTTAAGAGAATCCTGGTATTACATTCTGTGTTCTCCAATATGCTACAATGAACTGTTTTTTGTGTTTTGAATTGCATCATCTTGGTGATTTCATTGCATTATTTTAATACTAGGAGCAGTCTAGTTTGAGGCAACACCCATAGGCAGTATTGCTACAACGGGCTCTGTCTCCTGTCTGGGTCACCACACTTCCTGATGGGTGCTCCTTGCTATGATGACTGTGAGTCCATCACCTTGACGCTGGTTGTCTTCCACTTATATAACCCTTGTGTATTTTGCTTCTAAATTCTAGATTCTATAGAATTTATCCTCATTTTGAAAATGAACTGGGGTAACTTCGACCCCAAAAATAACACAGGGGATACTGTAGCTATTCGACGCTTGAACATGTGAAATAATGTTGGTGGGCACAGCTAACTGAAAGTTAGCTTTGAAGCTTCGATAAAAACTAATCTGCTAAGTCCAAAATTAAATATGATAATGCTAAACCAATAAACCACTAAAAAATGTAGTGGACGCTAAGAATAACTGCTAAATGCTAACTTTTATTATATGAATTTAGCTTCAGTTTGGTTTTTGGCTCTGCAACCCTTAAAAACATATCTAGTGCTAAAATTTTAACCTGTTTAACACTGACGTCCCATATTTTAGACTAGAGCGACTACTAGGGGATATTTAGTCATGCTGGTAAAGCTAAGCGGGTACGTAGATAAACAACCGCATCAGCGGGTGATGCCTCTTATAAGAGCACAAACTACAGCGATACCATTGGGCGATAGGGAGTAGGAAATCGTAGTGCATTCTGGGGCATCTCAAGACCGATGGTGGAACTGAGGGAGAGCAGAAACAGTTGCCTTCGGGAATTGGTTTAATCTTCCTCTGTGCTTTTTGGCCTGGTGCAGAGGACCCGTGCCAGAGTCATACAGATGTGCTTTGAGATATCACCACTATCGTTGTTGTTTGGGTTACAATTTTGGTTTTTGTCTTAGGTTAGATCGGATTACTGGGTCGTGTGTTTGAGTTTTTTCACTGTAATAGTTACAGCCAGATATTTGATTTCATTTGGATGTAACAAATCGATCTGTTGGTTAGCTTCATTCTTTGGGTACAGGAATATATAAATATAGATATGTATAAAAAGAGAGATTTTAATTTTCCGGATTCAGAATATTAGAAATTATCAGAGAGCGCTATTCATTTCGACTGTATGTTTTCTTTTGTATAATAAAAAAAATAAAAATTCCATTTGCGGGTTCTGTCAGACAACGACCCTGGAAAAATGTATTAGTTGGTAGTGTGTCCCTTTTTGCCCCGCCAACATACACTCACCTAAAGGATTATTAGGAACACCTGTTCAATTTCTCATTAATGCAATTATCTAATCAACCAATCA
>JAAGVU020000103.1:18967110-19004434 GCA_011763525.2 Mormyrus iriodes | reverse complement strand
AAGGCAGTTCTGAAGGCGAAAGGGGGTCAAACACCGTATTAGTATGGTGTTCCTAATAATCCTTTAGGTGAGTGTAGCACTTACCTAACTGGATTACTGGATTCTGTAGAATCTCCAGAATAAATCTGTGTTGAAATTTTTTTTCTATGATATTCCGTTTGCGAGATTTAAGTGTTTTTGCCCTATTATACAACTGCACCCATGCTGACATTTTGCCCTCAGTGAAGCCGCTTGGCTTGGCTACAAACATGGCGCCGTTTACCTGGAAGTAGGAAGGAGGGTCTCAGCTCTTTATTATTCTATCATTCTGTCAGTTAGAACCATGAAAATATTGAGCAGAAATTCTTGCTTTGCTTGATAACTTGTCGGATTTAAGGTAATCTGTGCTGCAAGTGAACAAAGATAAAGTCTGCTTAAACTAGGGTACCTTAAATCTGGCAAGTTACCATTCCCAGATAGACTGTTACAGACACACTGTAGACACAACAAGAAGAACAAATATGTATGATTATAGGATTTACAAATGTTTTTGATCATTAAACTTTATTCACTTTTCCTGCAAAAAAAAAATGTTAGTGGATTTACAGTTAGCGGAACTAAATTTAACAGAAGCTAATTTGTCCACTAATGGTTTTCAAAGTTAGCAGAAATGCTAATCAGCGTACAAAAAAGTCTTTGCTGATTAGTGGATCCCTGCCCAAGCTGGAAATAACATAAGCTTATCAGATTTCTCCTTGGCTTCACAGATGTGTGTCTTTTGTGCATTTCTGTATTTTTTCTTGCCTTTAAAAAGTTTCAAAGGATTATGCAATTCAGAATGAATTGGATCTCAATATAGCAGAGGATGTTTGTATAACGGATTTTCCAGTGGATTCTTTACATTTCAGTTAGTGATCATGCAACAGTAACAATAGGCGTTTTCACATTGCTGGAACGTTTTTCCCGAGGCAGGGACTTCTGTCATGTTCACACCACAGGAACTCGGCCCGATTGTAGTTCCTCGGAGGCAGTTCCAGGACCCATTTTTTAGTATCTACTCCAGACGAGGTAGTTTTTGTTTGAACATGAACTACTGGGGAGGCGCGTACAGCGAAACTTGCTGATTGGTAGACCACAAGCACCAGCACTAACTTGGAAAAGTGCAAAAAAAGAGATGTGTGCTTATTTAGCATAAAGGTCCCAGTTCGTGTTGTGTGGTGTGAAAGCAACAGCGAACGTGGCCAGGAGCTACAAAACTTTCAAACAAGGGACCAGGGTCTGGAGCTTTGCTGTGAAAGTGCCTATTCACTATTTTGCTCCTCAAAAGTCAAACCCCCTTCTGTTATTTGGTGACTTGTTTATTACAGCATATTCTTGGATGCACAGTTGGCACGGTAGACAGTGTTTTTTTAAACATAGATAGATAGATAGATAGATAGATTTGAATTATGAATTAAATATTACTTGTGTTATATTGAATTTGTTAGAGAATAAAACAGTTTTTCACATTTGCATTGTGCTGAGGAAACTTTGTTCTTGAGCTATAAAGGAAACAGAAACATGATACGTAGCAGAAGCCTAAAAATCTATTCAGAACATCCTCATGTAGCATTTTGAACGGCTCTGAAATCGCGGCCGTGCTCAGATCTATTTTGAGGCCCCGTTCCCGTCTTTGTGATTTTTCCCGCTGTCAATCAGAGCCGTCAGTTTTAGTAGCCTATTAATCATCCTGGCGTCCCTTCAAATTTAAGCCAGCGCTCCTCTCGCTGATGAATTATAAATATATGTTCTTCGTGAAATGACATCCAGGTTTAATTTATGAATATACCCTACTCGTTCTGGCCCTCGAGGAGACCGCCAGTGTTTACCCGCTGCCGGGAAGGCTTATTTCGTTATCTGAAGTATGTGTTTCACAGCAGTTGAGTATCCTGTGTTTTTTTCTGCTCTCTGGCTTACAGGCCCATCACAGTTACAGTAGAGCCATGATATGAAAGGTAGGACTAATGCGTGGTTTGGTCGACAAATGACTTGACTTGCTTGCCAGCTTGCCCCTGCTAGGCCTGAAACAGACGGATGCATATTTCTCGCAGATAAGAAGCGCAAAGCCTAGAAAGTGAATGTCTTTATCTGTCGGGGGGGGCAAGATCCCTGCAGGGAGAATAACCTCAACCTTTGGAAGGGGAGATCTCAGTTTCTAGATAAAAATGAGGTCACCGCGACACAAAGCTGAGACTTAGTGCTTTTCTTCACATTTAATCAGATTTTATCCCAATATTCCCATGACAGATTGCCTTTGAAAATCCCATAGACTTCTCAGCTGGATCTAAAAAATAGATCTCTACAGGATCTTCAATAAAGTTTATGTTATCCCCTCTCCAAGTGTCTCAGGACATCTGGAAATGAGATTATTGTAAGATCCCATGGCTTGTTGATTTTTTTTTTTTAGCAGTTCTTATTTTGAAATTCTGTTTTAGGCTGTGTTTCTTTGGCAGCATGTTTTTAGGAGAAATAAATCAGGCAACAATGATCCTTTACTGTGTTTAAAATTAGATGCAAGGTTCTGTGTTTTTTTCTGTTTAACAGAAATAAAAGAAGAGCTTTGCGTAAAAACATTAATTTTTCTGTGGATTTCTGAAGACTTGAAACTGGCCCTTCCTGCCAGTGGTAGGGCTATGCATTTTTATGCATTTTAATATATATTGTCATTAGCTAAAATCACGCTATTTTCTTAAGGACTGCATCAGCTGCCCTGTTTGGAGCTCGCTACCAGGATAATGCTCTGCCAAGGTGATGAGATGGTGACGTTTCACATGCTCCAGTACCAGTGGCTGACTCAGAGAACAGCCACAGACCTATAAGAGCTGCACACATAACAGGATGTTCCAAAGCATATCAGCAATTCTAAATGTTCATCCATTCAGGGGCAATTCCAAGATTTTTTAAGGTGGGGGGCACAAGAGGGACCATAATTCATACAGAGGGGTCAACCTTATCATTAGCCAGTGATGTGTTTTGATTCAGTGAGTGACAGGTGGGGGGGGGGGGGGGTACTCCGGCGGCCAATGAGCTTTCAGTTGTGGGCAGTGCTCCTGTGACCCCACCCCTGTATACATCCCTGCATCAGTCCATCAGATTTTCACAGTAACATTCACCATTGGGGACAGTCCAGCACTTTACAGTACAAAGGGTGTAGGGCAGGGTACAATTTGGACATCGCAGACAACTCTCACACAAATTATTATTCCCATTGACCTGGTTCAGCTGAACCTTTTGAATGTTGCACACGCAGGGAGAAGCTCTCTGAAACGGTGGCTCCTAAGTATTTGTGTTACCCAAACATTAGGAGGTCAGTTACCAGCACCATACACCGAATACACAATCAAAGATAGATAGATAGATAGATAGATAGATAGATAGATAGATAACTGTGTAAAGCCAATGTAAAAGTGCAAAGAATGTGAGGGAAGCTGCTGCTTGGAATTCCATCATAATGGATTTAACATGAATGTTGTGATCCCCAATACACCCACATTTTCCGTTTTCTGTAGTCAGGACCTATTGTCTGAACAGTGATCGTAGCGTGAATGTGGGTATGGATGTTTTGGCAGCAGAGAGAGCATGTACACATTACATAGAAAGCGTGCTGGCTGAATGCAGCTGTCCACAAAGGTAAAACTGACCAGTCGTCTGAAAGCAGGTCAGTATCTCCCCTTAGGAGTAAACATCCAGCAAGTGGGTTATCCCCCTCCTCTGCGTTTGGAAGATTTGTGAACCTGTCTCAGTTACTCCGCTTTAGGGGCAGATGCCAAATCACACAGCAAATTATCTGGGGGGGCGGTGGCGAGGCGAGGATGTGTCACACGGGCCCGGCGTATGTACAGGAACCACTTACTGTTTGTTTATCGCTAATACTCTGTTTCCTTTTTAAGAGGGAGCACTGCCTGCAATGTCAAGGACTGGGTCAGCTCTCGCTAGCAGGATAATAAATTGGAATAATAAATAGGAATTTCACTTTGTATCCGAGGCATCAAAAATAACAGCAGGTATACCAGGAGACAGCAGCAGGTTTCTGAGACTTTAGATTAAGCAGTAGGCCAGCCTTTTCTCTATACGAATGACCTTGAATCCATTCCGAAACACATATTGTAATTTTAGCTAAAGATTTCACTGAACTGCATGCTCAGAATGGTAAGATCGAAGAAAGGCAAGTTCTCGTGCGTGTCGTTTTTACGCTGGAGAAATGCACGTTAGACTCAGCACTGTACATAAATATGATTCCATGAAGGACATCCAACCCTTCATTAATTTTAATGGTAATCAGATTTAGTATTAATATTAAATATTGGGCTATTTAATTTTCTTCAAATGTTATTTCCTGCCACAGGGGGCGTAACAAAAAGATAAATTACACTCCTCGCTCATGAAGAACATTTCAATTGTTTATTAGATACGCCGACATCTGTCCAGAAAAGAGCCCGATCTCCCACCCCCACCCCTGCCAAATAAAAAAACAAACAGGGTTGGTTGGAATGTTTAATTTTTCTTCCCCCCCCCCCCCCAATGTTTTGTACTCCTGTGTTGCATAAGAGTCAAATATCACTGCTAGTCTCTGCTGGAGTGCCAGACTAATTATCGAGACGGCATAACCTCATAATGTGCTCCGATAATCCTATTGTAGGGACTGTGGTGAGATCCTGGAGAATATCATTAAAACAGTTGTCGAGGAAACAGGTTCAGAAAAAGTCAAGACCCTCATTATGTGAAAAGGAAGCTTTCCTTGCTTTAATGTGCTTCCCCAGCCATCCAGACCTAACTTCTTTAAACCATTTGAGGCCATTTTTAATGGCACATTTATTGATTTATTTATCTCAGTAAAAAAGGATTTTGGTCAGGATTTAGGATTTCAATTAAGTCTGACTGTGAGGCTTCACTCTCTCCGTACTAACAATCAGGAGATACTCATTAAGAATTTATTTCAGCCTTTTTTAATACATTACATACAGCACAAAGAAGCGGAATACTGTTTTGGGCTGGACCCGTGAAAATCTGGATGTTTGCTCTGAGCAGGGCTATTATTTCTGCTTTCTGATCAGCTTGAAGTGGGATTTTATCCAATTTATTCCTGTTACATTTGCCATGGCATTATTTTGCTGGCTTGTGTATGACTTATGTGACAGTGGCCTGTAGGAAATTAGGATTGTATGTTGTTACATGGAATTCCACCCGGCTGCCGAGTGGAAAAGGTCAAAGGGTCCGAAGGGCTGTTATGTCTGCGGTTGTTCCTCATCTGTTGGTCAGAGAGGTCATTTTTCCTTGTGAGAGATGGGCAGATATTGGGATGGGAATCTGTGCTGTGAAGGCACGGCATTAACCCTTCAGACAGACCAGGAAGCATAGTCCTTGGCAGGAATGCCAGCGGGTCTGTACCCTGAATTTGCCCTAGACTCACATCACTGCTCATTTCCTGCCGCTCACATTCCTGTGACAGACAGCGCTGACTGTCTTGCCCTTTGCATACAGTACTTACATGTAGGATTTGATATTCCCTGCAGTGCATTTAGGAATCGATGTGTCGGTTTAAAGCGGAGCCTTGGGGTAACAGTAAGCTTCTCTCTGCCGTCCCTGTTTTGAAGTTAAACTTAAGAGGAGCCCGGATCAACTCGGGTCAGGAGAATCCATGTAAAGGGCAGCATATGCAAATATATTAATCTCATGTTCATTTATTTGGTCTCCAGCACATTTTTTTGTCTGTGTTCTTGTTGGATTCTCGCTTGGTAAAAATTCTTTAAAGCCTATATCTTTGTTTTGCGCCTGGGATGCAGGTCATTCTCTCAAACTGGATGTTTTTTGTTCATTGTGTTATTCTTTGTAAACTGTAGATGCAGTAGTGCATGAAAATCCCATTAGGGTGACTCTTCCTAACATGTCTGGGCCATCATATCTAGCACCAACAATCGTACTACATTTAAAACCACTTTAATCACATCTTAACCCTTCTAATTCTTAGCCAAATGGTAACTGGACTAATTGAACCCAGCTGCATGCTACATGTCTTCTGTTGCAGTAAAGTCAATGGCTTTTCGGAGGAGCAGCCTGTGATCCAATGTCAATGAATATTTTTACATTTCATAGGCTTATTGAGATAATTTACGTATGCAGCCTTGTCTTGTGTGTGTGTGTGTGTGTGTGTGTGTGTGTGTGCAGTGATCCCTCCTCGATCGCGAGGGTTGCGTTCCAGAACCCCCCGCGAAAGGTGAAAATCCGCGAAGTAAAAACTATTTGTTTATTTGGTTATTTTTGTATATTTTAATCCCTTATAAACCCTTTATATTATGTTTATATTCTCTTAGATATAAACACACTGTTTATATACTACACACAAATATACGTATCATACATCAACCCAGGATACGTAACCGCGTGCTCTGATTGGGTAGCTTCTCAGCCATCCGCCGATAGCATCCCGTGTATGAAATCAACAGGGCAAACCAACTGAGGAAGCATGTACCAGAAATAAAAAGACCCATTGTCCGCAGAAATCCGCGAACCAGCGAAAAATCCGCGATATATATTTAGATATGCTTGCATATAAAATCCGCCATAGAGTGAAACCGCGAAAGTCAAAGCACGGTATAGCGAGGGATCACTGTATATACATTTGCAGCAGATTGTTTTTTTCACATGAGTTGTAGTCACAGAAATTCACAGAAATTCAGTAATCATGTCTTCCAGTCGAAGCACATCTTGCCTGGTTTGGTGCTGGTTTCATACAGATTTATAGTTACAGCACACAGCTGCATGCTGATTCCTGCCTATAAGTATCTGCAGGTTCAAAACCATAAAGACTATTTACCAACCCAGCTCATAAGGCATCATCTGAAGCTGAGATTGCAATTATCTGAGGGACTTTCACTATCTGTAATTGTGGTTCCCTCATTTTCCTTCAAGTATGTGCATCGTTGGAAAAAAAAAAACAATAAGTGAAACACTTCAAAAACTATAGTCATCACAGTATGAGAATAATGAGGTATCAGTGCATTAACGAGCATGGACTATACTGATTCTTATATGTCACCATGGAGAATGCTTTTGAGAGCATGCTTTGCTTACATGTCCATCTAAAGAACCCTTTAAAGCGAAATCGGCTGACACTGATAAACAGATTCAGAGGCACCATGATAAGTGGACATTCAGTGGCTCTTGAATGTCTCGATGAACACTGAGCCATGGCATACCAACCCTTAGCATGATGGGAATTTCTGGCACAGAAATCACAAAACCTAGCTCGCCAGCATTCAAATCCAAAGGTAATCATCCTGACGATTGGTCTACACTGAAATCGTTTGTCCGTGAGTAGCCTGAATTTATATACCTTGCATTCATACATATATATTCACACATATATTCATCTATCCTGGTCAGGGTGAATATTGTACAGGAACAAACTTACGATTAGGGTCACCGTCCCAAAAACAGGTTAACAGAACATGAACAGAAATAGGTTAAGGCCTGCATCTTTAAACTGCTTGTTTTCTATTTTGTTAAGTATCCATCTTCCTACAGCTTATCCAGTACAACATTGTTTCCCAATTCGGGTCCTTGGGGACCCACAGCCAGTCCATGTTTTTGCTCCCTCCGAGTTCCTTGCCAGACAGTTCAAATTTTTGCTCTCTCCCAGCTCCCTACCCTGAGGTCCGGATTGGGAAACACTGCAGTACAAGGTTACTGGAGAGCCTGGAGTAGCACCGGGCACAAGGCTGGGGAGACCCTGAATGGGATGCCTATCCATCATTGGGCACATACACACAATCATGCACTGCAGGAAAATTAGAGAAATATGTAAATATGTAGCATGCAAACACCGCTGTGTTCCTACAGTTATAACTGATTCAGTGCTTTCGCTTGTAAGTACCAACACTTACCATTTCTTCAGTACCCACAATTCCTAGCACCCTGGTTTTACGACACATCAATACTATAACATTTTCCTGAGGCTTCTCTAGAAAATAATAACACATTCTATATGACAATGGCATGACTCGACACCAAGGTTATTCTCAAGGTCGAAACACCTTTCTGCTCTGACGGGGAACATCTCAGCTCATGGTCATGGGGAATTCAGTCTTTAATTTATGAAATTACTTTGCATTGTGTTTATGGCAATGCATTCTACTAATGGGAAGCTTATTTGTTTGGCCAGAGAAACATGAACTTAGGGCCCTGTGCACCATCTTAAAACAATTGTGGTTTTCATTCATCAGTGTCAGCATGACCTCGCAGCGATGGAGACGTCACATCTGCATGGATCGTTCGTCTTCAGTCTCGCTCTGCTCGCTCTGTACCACTCACAACACACTTTCTGCATTGATGGACTTTTTATTGCTGTTCACTGTATATTGGGAGCAATTTATTACAACTCAGGACTGGGGAAAAAATGAGAAACATAACTGCTCTGGTTTGTCTGTAATTGTTCGATACTATATTTCTGTAAGTTCTGGATTTGAATTGGTTGAAATCTCAGGTTTAGAATAAATGGTACGCGCTGTGGCGTTGAGCAGGCTACGCTTGAATAAATAAATCAATAGAACATTTCTTTATAATATATTGTGCACATCTATGTCTGTATTGATGCCCAGTTTTTTCCTGAGCCCAACCTGCTATACCGTGGTAACAAATTAGCATTCGGGACAGATAAACATTGCATACTGTATGTTTTTGTCATGCCCTCTAAATTACATAGTCATTTATTTATTGTTAAAAAAGAACAAAAAAAATTTTCTTTTAGTTTTTTTGTAGTTTCATATTTCTCAATCCAAATGTAAATGATACCCTGCAGAGCGCCAGGATGTTGCTTGTGTAATTGTGCGATTGTTTATTCTTATTGTGCCATTTCTTGGAATTAGACCTTATTTTAAACAGAATCTCGTGCAGCAGGGGGTCACAAAATGTGGCATTTGAGTGGAAGACGAGATTCTGTCAAACTTGATTCACAGATGTGCAGCAAAAGTGAAAACAAAAGGGGGGGTCTTACATTTCATTTAATTATCATTTCATTAAATCATCAATCTTCTAATTGCTTGTCCTGCTCAGGGCAACGGGCAGCATAGGGTACGAAGATGGGGTACATCCTGGACCGGATGTCTGTCAGTCGCAGGGAACTTTACAGCAGGGCCGGCTATAGCTACAGGGTATATATATAGGCTGCCAAGGACCCCTGAATTACCTATGTGGCAGGGGAAGTAAAATCATCATCTGTTATCTTGGTAGGGGGGTTTCCTAAGTAAAGCTTTGCCTGTGGCCCCTGAAAGGGTTGAAGCAGCCCTGCAGCTCAATCAATTAAGAGATGCTGATTAGTCTAACCCCATGTCAATGGATCACAGGACGTGACCAACATGATCCACAAAACGAGCAGGGGCTGGGTTTGAACCCCCAACCCCAGAGGTGCCACCAGACGTGGGTAGTACAGGTCCAGAAAATAAATGTCCAGACCAAGATTTTGTTTCAGCTAACCAGCTAAGTATCAAGAGTCACAATCGCATTACTCAGCCGGTTGCTTGAAACAAATCTGAGTCTGGACTTTTACTCTCTAGATCTGAATTAGCCACCTATGCATGGTACCACCTTATAAAAGACACACTGGTCGAAAGATGAGCCCCAGGCCCAGTTATGTTTAGTTCACATATGTTTAGTTCACATAAGTTTAGTTCACGGCAATCCCTTCTTCCTTTTTAAAAATAATGCCTGGTGACTAAAACTCATGTCCAAATGCTTCAGCCCCCCCCCCCGTCCCCTTTATTATGAAGACATTTTTCTGCTTCATGTACATACAGTTAGTTGTATTTTCTACCCCATTAATTACCAAAGACTTCTGATTTTACCGTCTGCTGTCTCTCCTGTCTAATAAGGCTGATAAAAACATCGGCCCATTAATTAGCCGTGCACGGTACTCGCCGAAGCCTTTCCCTCTGCCGTAGCTAGATTATATTAAGTGGGTCACTGAATGTAATTATCTGAAAAGGAAGGGGAATGTGCCTTAAATGTTAATTTGTAATAAATGTTTTTATGTAAATACATATGCCATTGTGCCGTAGACATGCCACTGTGGTTCAAACCGTGATGCTTAGCATTTCGAAATGTGCCGAGGAAGGGGAGGACAGCGGGGTGGCTCTGCGCTGTCGCTTCACACCTCCCACCCCGACTCTGCGTGTGTGTTCTCTCTGTGTCGCGTGGGAGTGCCCTGCGTACTCCAATTTCCTCATGCAGTTAGGTGAAGTGGAGTCTTTCAACTGCCTATGGACTGGCATATCAGGGGCGGGGCCACAGGGGCACTTGCCTCAGCTGAAAGCTGATTGGCCCCTACAGTGCCTCCTCCCTTGCCGTTCACCGATTCAAAACAGATCATTGGCTAATAATACAGTTAGCCCCGTGTATGAATTATGTACCCTCTTATACTTAAATATATACTATGATTACCCCTACGGGATGCTCCCCAGCCTTGTACCCAATGCTGCCCAGGATGGACTCCAGGCCCCCCGGCGACCTTACACTGGATAAACAGTAGGAAAATTGATAGTTAATAAGAGAGGAGACATGCTGGGCAAAGATACAGACTCTAAGCTGTCTCTGATGATTCAGTTTCTAGGAGAGTTCCCCTTACTGTAAGCTTGAGCACTCAACCTGAATTGCCCCAGTACAACATAGAGCGACATAAAAGTACAAAAGTGTTCCTTTGGGCCGATGTGCGGCTCAGTGGGTTAGGCCTCTCTGTCTGTAATTGGAAGGTTGTCAGTTTGAATCCCATTCTTGGCAGAAATGGTCACATCTCTGCTGGCCCTTAACCCCCCCCCACCCGTCGAAATGATTGAGGGATGCTGTATAAATGGCTGAACCTGCACTTTGCTCTCATCTGTATTTATATATGTGTGTTTACCTCAAAGGAAAACGAGAACAAAAAATTAAGAATTCCATTGTACCTGTACCTGTGCACGTGACAGATAAGGCGTCATTTCTATTGCTATTATCATTGCTGCTGTCAGAATAGGGCTGTTACATAAGCCTTTCCCTTTGGATCTCTTTGCAATTAACACACAAGCAAATGAATTTTTGTATCCAGTTATAAGAATCCCACACAGCATATTCCATTTTCACCGCTGTGAATCTGCTCCATGACTGGATTATGTTGGATAGGCCTGCCCCGCGCGGCTCTGGGGGAATCCGTCAGTGCTAAATGTCGCAGGACACTGTGGTTCAAAGGGTGCACTCTGTGTGAAACACGGCTACCAGGGAGTCATCTCCAAGTTGGCGGGAGGATTTGTGGTCATTACAGATCCTCGGCGAATTCAATAGTCGCGTCATTAAATTACTGGGTCGAGGGACTAAGATCTCATCACCAAGTCACGTCCAGCCGCTTCGGGATCCGAAGATAATGAAGAGGCGACGAACTGGAGGGCAACACCACGTAGAGATATGTGAAGTACGATCCTTAAACAAATTTATGCACAAGCAACGTTCTGTTTCCGAAACGGGATTAAGCTCAACCAGTGTAATGGCATCCTATCTCAAATTTAAACCATGAGGCTATCAAAACTTATCCTGCGTTTGATGGTTTCGCTTTCGTGCCAGAAGAGAGGGAAATTTTAATAGGTTGCACTCCACAGGGAGACTTAGTCCAAATATAAAGGCATATGAGGTGTGTGGTCCCTTTAAGATATAACTAACTTTTACATCCACAATATCGTTTGAAAAACAAAGGTAGACACAGCTGAGTTTTTTTAAAATAAGTAATTATAAAATGATTCCTTACAAGTTGCCTTTTATTATAATACATTACTATTTTAATAATAGTCTATCTAGTACCATAGGTGATTTCTGCCTATGAAAGCTGACCCCCAGGGCTAGAAATTGCGTGCCATACACCTGTTTTTCTCTACCTCAGTCTTAGGAGAAAGAGGTGCACACAGGGTTTCACTTCAGTCGAATGCACTCGACTGAACAAATTATCACCCTAATTGAACTCATTTAGCCTTCTCTGTCTGTTCAGGAGCTTGTTAGAGGCTTAAAGGGCATCAGTAAACCTGAACATTCAATGGCCCACGGAGTTCTTAACTCAATAACAGCACAGGAATTTGACAGCAACAATCTATATGGGCCGAGCTGTCTGCCTGGATTTAGCCTTGGTTAGGTAACACTATTCTACATCGGCCCGTATACACCCTTATCTTGCTGACCTTTGAAGTGCTGTGGAATGCTGAAATCGACAGCAATGTCTGTTGACTCTGAGTTGAACTTATCAGTAAAAATTTAAGTATAAAAGAAACTGCAGTTTGGTTCAGATGTCTTCCTCGAATCGTTGCATCTTCTCCAAATTCATCTTGTTGGAACAAGGGGGGTCTTTTGTGTATCCCATTTTGCGCTCCATGTATGTGACGTGTGTGTGTGTGTATAGGTAGGTATCTGGGGTGTTAAGGACCCACCAGTGATGTGATTACCCAGCCAGCCACGAACATCAACCCCATAAGCCCGACCTCGTCGTCACACGAAGCTTGTTATACCTTCTTGCAAATGAGCCAAGGTGACACTTCTGCTTTGCTGGAGCCTGCAAGGGAACCGTGACTTGAAAACTTTGCTGAATGGGGGTGAGCAGAACCTCGGGAATTTGCAGGACGGAACACACTGAGACCTTCTAGCCTGGTGACACTGGACATCACAAGGGTAGGGTGACACACAGCTGACTCTGTCAAATTTAATATTCCAGTTTATTCCAAATTCCTGATAATAAATAGGTATGACATTAAAAATTAAACAAAAAAGTATGGTAATCTTTGAGAAAATTCATTTCATTGTACATTCATGCAATGACAACAAAGTTGACTTTAACTTTAATTTGAAATAGACAACATCATGTCAGTAATCCTTTATGCTGCATACACGTATCAAAGTTGAAGTTACAGAGGCAATAGTCTGCTAGTTTTTATCTTAGACCAGCAAATGACACCTTGAGTGTGGTAATAAAAATCCCTTCATCTATCTTCAATAACCAGATATCCAGTACAGGGTCACTGTGAGCTAGGGGTGTATACAGAATTAGGGCCGCAGGGTTATTGATCCCAGCTGAGAGCTGATTGGTCCCAAGGGTGCCATTCAAAATACATCATTGACTCACAATAAAGTTTGCCCCTCTGTATGAATTAAGGCCCCTCTTATATTCCCACCTTAAAAATCTGCCCTGCTGTAAGCCTGGATTGAACCCCAAGAAACACATGACACAAGGCAGGGGACACTCTGGATGTGATCTCAGTGTGTGAAATAAATACAGAAAAATTTAAAATTATAAATGAAACTCGATTAAACTGAGCATGACTGTGCAGCACTCACTAACTATTGAATGTAGAATTTTGTGGCATTCTCACAGAGCTACATCATCTTGGAACATCTCCTGTTGACATTCCGGTATTACTTGATTTCTGGCCAAAATGTAAACGAGATACTGATTTATGTCTCATTTTAAGTTATTCACCAAACTAAATCTTTGTCTACAAACAGCTGATACAAAGCAGACACAAATTTAATAAATAACACTTTTGTCCATTGCTGTAAAACATGCAAATACCATCATTGTGGAGTGTATATATTATAGATTTATGCCATTGCTAGACAACATAATGAATTTGCCCTCAGTAAATCTGAGAATCTCTTCTGCCGGTGTGAATGAAATTGCATTCTGGTTATAACAACACTTGGCTGTCTATGCCCATGGACGCTTCGGCCTGAAGATATTTTAGAATACATAGATTAATAAGGCAGCCCACTGGAGTACAATTAAGGCACAATTTATAGCACAAAGATGGAATTTGGGCTGTTCCGCTGTTATTCACACGTACGCTGAACATTAATTTGATGGTGGGCGTCAGACCTGACTCATACGATAAACGGTCCGATAACCGCTGGTGCCCCACATCAGAACCCCGAGCTTCCAGATTACCCACAATGCACCGCTCCCATTCGCTCTGGAGGACCGGTGCCCGAAATGAAAACAGGTCCATGGTGATTTCGCTCCTTGCGCTTGGCAACACGCGAATCAGTATTACTGGCAGGGCCTTGTGGACGATTTGCATAATTCTAATCATTGTTATCTTGGACGACGCATTCAAGTTTTGCCGGTTAGATAATGTCCGCTGGCGTGGGCCCGCTTGGGCGCGCGAGGCTTGGCAGCGGCGGCTCTCTCCTTTCGTTAGTTTAAACACAAGGGAGGGTTTACCGAATGCAGAGAAAGCAGGTAGTGGATACACAAGTTAATTACTTGCTGCTTGTGTTGATGCAGCTGTTGAGCCATTCCAAATGACCTTCTGTGATCGCGGCCTCTCCTATTCCCCCCCCCCCCCCAGAAAGCACAGGGAAGATAAGCCACTTTTTCTTTCTTTTTCTTTTTCTTTTACTGCCAGTATTCATTCTTTTAATGTCACTCCACTGCTGTGTCGTGGTTTATCGTGTTCTTGTAATCAAACAACCCTTTTTGGAAGGAAAGCTAGCTCTAGTTCCAGCGGTCACGTGGCACTTTACGGATTCAGCAGGCAGAAGGAGGAGGGGACAGGAGACAGCCAGATAATGGCCCCTTGGCGTGTGCGTGAGTTGCAGGTGAGATGCATCGTGGGTGTGCGGGGAAGAGGTGGGGGGGTGTGTGTGCATCATTGTATAGTTTTCAGTATTGAGAGTTATGTGGATTCTTCGTCGTTCTTGCTGACATTTCAAGTTTACCCCATGTGCCGGGACACCAATAAGGAACCGGTAGAGGTCCGAGTGTCCTGCAGCAAGTGAACGGGACGCAAGATAGTCAAAATAAATCTGCTTGCCCTTTAGCATGTGTCCAGCTGAGTCTTTGATAACTGGTTTTTCTGCGCTGCAGTACATAATGGGGGGAAAGGGGGATTCTGCTTATTCTTTTCTCCGTTTGACCAAAAAATGGGTACTCAGGAATCAGCCAGAATGAGGACAAATAGAAAAGCAGTCCAGGAGATGAAGGGATCGTGGGTGACCTGGAAAGAGAGGGTCGAAATCCAAAAGCAGCCAGTTTAGAACCGTCCTTTGAAGGGTGAGGAACCCTCATCAGCATGCCGCTGAATAACATGAATGTGAAGCTACAGCAGTCGGTGACTACGTCAATATTTTAAGGGTGGACAGACAGCGAGTCTTCTACGGCTGGTGGGGAAGAGGCAACGTCGCAGAATTCAAAGGAGAAATTACAGCCAGGAATGTTGGAAGGGGGAAATTTCGAGTTTTGCTGTATTCTGCACCAGAGGCGTTATGTGCCCAGTCGCTGAAAATGAAAACAAATGTTTGGAAGACTGTAAATTATACATGAGCGATAAGACTGAAGCCCTGGCAGGCCTGTAGTGAGAGTTAAATTTTGATAACCTGACCGGTAAAAACAAACAGAGAAATATAACCAACTACGGGGGACCTCATCTGTGCTACGGTCTCGACCATCAACAATTCGGCAGAAGAACATTAGTGATGAGTAGCCACATCAGATGGCTTCCTCAGTGAGCCATGCTTGAACGCTTGTGGCACAGGAAAGCAGGCGGGTATCTCAATTATGGGACTGAGACCAAGTAGCCTTGCAGTTATGGCAGGAATGGACAAGAAAGGGCTCAACACACAATTGCAAGGGCACCGCAAATTTGTGGTGGAGTTTGGGCATTTCAGCTGGGAGAAATGCCACTTTCTGGTGGCAGTTATGTGCACTTTCTAGCATGGATTTGGCAGCCATGAGTGTCTGGGGCTCCAGTTCAAGGGACAAAGCAGCTAGATCAAGGAGCAAGTGTCACGAGGGGGTCTCTGACTTCAGAAAACTGGACAAAGGTCTCACCATTGTTTTTCTCAGGCAGTGAGGACCAGACCTGCCAAACTATCTACAAATGTATATATTTGAACTGCAGTGTGACACCCTGTTTGTCAAAAAATTGCTGGCTACTTTTATAAAGGTAAAGAAGATCTGTTCATCAGGGAGGAGAAGTACATACAAATACGTCACTCTATCTATCTATCTATCTATCTACACTATACTACACATACACACAAAATTGAACATTGTGTTTTACAGTATTCATATTTATATTGTATTTACTGTATTGTATTGTGTTGTGGGTATTATACAGTTGTGGATGTTAGAAATGTACTTATTTTATTTATATTTATGGGTAGTAGAGTGGGGGCCCAAGGGAAATGCTATTTCTGTGTCCTTGTATATGGGATGTTTTGACAATAAAGAACTCTTGGGTGTCGAGTCTTTTGTTGTTGTGTTATTTTTATTGTACTTTGTAGCTGAACAACTCGTAGCTCAGGCATTGACATAGATAATTGAACTATAGGAAACCATTAAAATGTCAGCAGTGATACTACCTGCAGTTTAAACTTGATAATCCACCTGAAGCTAAGCAGGATTAGGCCTCACCAGTGCTTGGATGAGAGACCAACTAGGAAAACTGGGTTGTTGAAGTGTTGGTGTGGCCAACAGTGGAAGCCCATCCTGTGGTTTGTGTGGATTCCAATGCCCCAGTGCCATGATGGGGACACTGTGGCCAACAGGAAAGCCCATCCTGTGGTCTGTGTGGGTCCCAATGCCCCAGTGCAGTGATGGGGACCCTATGGCCAACAGGGAAACCCATCCTGTGGTCTGTGTGGGTCCCAATGCCCCAGTGCAGTCACTGGAACACTGTGCTGTAAAAAAGGTTCTGTCCTTCAGATGAGATGTGAAACTGAGATCCTGACTTTCTTTCATAAGAGTAGGGGTGGTACCCTGATGTCCTGGCTAAAATTGCCCACTGTGGCCCTGTCAGATCTGGCCTCCTACAGTAATTGTCCCCTATATCTAACTGGTGGGTTCTCTCCTGCCCCTTCACCACCTTAGCTACTGTGTGGTGAGCATTCTGGTGCAGAATGGTTGCTGTTGCAACATCCAGGTGGGGGCTACACAGTGGTGGTGTTTGAAGTGGCTTCCCATTGGTCCTGTAAAGTGCTTTGGGTGTCTTGAAAAGCGCTATATAAATGCAACATTCGTTCAAAAATTCACTGGGTGTATTTTGGGCTGCAATAAGATTGGGATTTGATGTCCCTACTCTAAGGTACCATCCACTTTCATTCTTTACCTTTCCACTGTTGGGGGACCACACCCCATTGCAAATTAAAAGGCAATCACAAGGCTGCCAAAGGCTTGTTTCTTTCCAGTCATTCGTCCTCTGGTGGTCCACTGATTTTCTGCTCCATGGCAACGCTGACTCTGCATCCAATAATAACTCCGGTCCTAGGGTGTGGACTCGAGAAGATGGGCAGCTTTGTGTGAAGAGGCCTGAGGTGGCCCTTTAATGTCAGGACCTTGAAGAGGTCAGTACTGAATTAATTGGTCAGTGCCTCTGACCACATGTGCGTCACCCCCGCAGTTTCCCATGGCCGGCTCAGCGTGCGGAGCTGTCCAGATTCGACATAACGGCAGGGAATAATCACTCCTCCTCAGGGAAGAAGAAAATTTCAGTCATATTTCTAGCAGGCAGCAAAGAAACAGAAGTCCATGTGTTTTTTTTTTAAGTTCCGTCATAGAAAACAGCAACAGGTTAATCGTAATTAGGACAAATATTATGTTATATTAATTTTAGGGTGTACAGTAATTAAACAAGGTTAAAAATACATTTTTACTTTACTGTAAAAATTAAAATACTTTAAAAATACATTTACACTATACTTCAGCAATGAATTGAAAAGAGCCTCTGTTAATAGGTGCAATTCCTATATATGGGAATTATTTTACAGTCCAATGAAGCCTAATTAAAAAAAGAAAGAAGTTGGCTGAAATTAAATGTAACATTCCCAGAGGGGTCTCAGGAGTCTCGTAACTTATGCCGTGCTTGTTTTTAATCCAGCCTGTTTCATTCTTGATTCACTGTGACAGGAGAGACTGCCTCCTTGTAACCAAGGACAGCTTTGGGTAGAGAACAACGGAAATATTATTGTTTTGTAAATGCTAATGAATTATGTTTCGGGCAGCTGATGAGTTTTCACATTTTCTAATTTTGACATGCTATAAATTTGTTCGGCTCAGTATGGAAACTGCAGGAATGTTTGCCAGCTGTTCGTCATAAATAATTCACGGGGTATTCCATTTATTTGTCCTTAATTAGTGAATATTTCTGAAAATAGTATTTACTTCATTTATCAAAAGATTATCAAGCAGCATTTTTAACACATTTATTGAACTGAATCATTCATATTTTTAAAATTATTTTTATGTTTGCCAGGGCAGTGTTGCATTTATTAGAACAGAGAAATGTGGCGTTAATTTTACTGCAGCGGAAGACTTTTTAACTTAAAACGACTAAAACTTAAATGAACTTGCAAGTAATTTTAAACCAGGTGTTTTTGAATAGCAATAATAACAATTTCACAAAGGACCAGCAAAATGGCCATACGTTTGGGCTGGGGTTTGTATAAATGTCCTTTTATCATTTAATCAATAAACAAAGTTTTTGTTTGCTAAGAAAACCTAGATGCCTAAGCAAAATGCCTGCACCACTAAACATAATTGATTCCCATTTCTCCCTACACTCGTTTCTTGAATGTTAACCAGGCGTTTTTTTGTATGACTATATTTAATGCTGATGTACAGTGCTGTGCAAAAGTCTTAGGCGGTCAAAAAAAATGATGCTTAAATGATCTTTGTGTTGCTGCAATACTGTGATGTCTGTCGAAGTGTCTCAGCTTAGCCGTTTCAAAACATATCCTAAAATTACCACAGTATTTGCAGTAAACATTCAATGTACCCCTGTACTTGCTGGCTTGAGCACTATCATACTATGTTTGGCTAATCAATATCTCATCAAGTTATTTAACTAATTAAGTTTATTAATTAACTGAGCTATTGGTGAAATTTAACATATGTCGACTGGCTGGGGTGCCCTTGAGGAGAGTTATGTTAAATGAAGCGGTATTCTTCTAACCATCCAGCAAGATACCAATAACTATTTGAGGAAAAGAACAAATTATTGTTCATTTTATTGTTACTCTTAATTTGCATATATATACATACATATATAGTTATTTTTTCTACCCAGATAAATTTTACATTTTCTGCGGCAGCCTAAGACTTTTGCACAGTACTGTATATACCTAAGACCATGGGTTTGTAAATTAAAATCAATAGTTTAAATACACTGTTATTGTAAGTGACATGCCCAGAAGGTAATTAGTATCATTAGTAATGATAACTGCATCGGAACATAATGTACAGTAATTAGCAAATCACTTTATACACTGTAATAACACATAATTAAGGTTACATAATTAAAGGGCATAGTGTCCATTGTTATTTTCTTTTTAATATAAAGATGAGTACATTTGCTAGAAAGTAATCTTTCCTTAGTATCCTGCATCATATATTGTCCTTTAAATAATTGCAAATAAAGGACATTATGATGGACACAAAAAAGCATAAAAAGTAGCAAGGGGATGTTAAAAAATTTTATTGTCTCTAAATCTTGGATTGTGCAAATCAGCCACCATTTATCTTGCTAATTGTCCACAAACACAAGGTATTTGGTTATCAAGTTGCAGCAGGAAATCACCTGGCATGCCTTCCCAGCTCTTTTGCAGCAAATCCCAGAGTTCTTAAGAGCTTGACTCTGCTTTGACTCTTATGTCCAGTTTATTCCACGCAAAACTGAAGTTTGGAGAGTGGGCAAGCCATATCATTAGCCTGAAATGTCCTTCACTTTCCTTCATCACCAGACAGCTTTTGATGAATTTTTAAGTGTGTTTTGAGTAATTATCTTGTGGAAGAAAGAAGGACTGATTAATGGGCCATAATAATCATTGAATGGCACACATTTGAGTAAACTGTGGTAGCCGTGCTGGTTGAGAGATTCGGGGATTTCTAAAGATCACCAGCAAAGCATCCCCAGACCATGATACTGCCTCCTTGCTCAACAACAGGAATCCTTCTTACATTTTTATGTTTGTATTTTATGACTGTCTATTTCGTACCTGGAAGAACAACTATTAGATATTGGGGAGGTGTGTGGCTCAGTGGGTCAGGCCTCTATGCCTATGATAAGAAAGTTGCTGGTGTGAGCTGGCAGAATATTTCAGAAAGAAAACACCCCCCCCCAAAAAAAAAAGCTCCAGGGGTGCCGAACAAATGGCTTGACCCTGCACTCGGATCCCAAGCTTTACACTCGACTGTATATGTCTTAGAGGAGAGCATGATGGGATACATGCAAGGAAGCATTCCAATATACTTGTGCAAATGGCAAATCATTTTAAGTACTACTATACCTGAACGAAAACACTACTGACTTTTTCCCATAGGACGAAATTTTGATAACCGGACAAACAAAGACATCATTTCCAGTTTCGAGTAGAGAAGGTGGGGGAGGAGGAGTGAACACCTGATGAGACTGTAGTGGTTTCCGCAGAAGCCCTTCCTGACATTGTGATGACTCACAAATGTACAGTTGCTAGACGGATGAACCGTGCTGCCGGATTAATTCTCAGCGAGAGACGAGGGACTGTGTTGTTTTCAACTTCATGGAAACTTGGCTGAACCCAAACATCCCTGATTTGACTGTGTAGAGCCCCAGATTCAAAATGCACCAGTTAGGACCCCATCTCTGAAAAAACAAAGTCAATGCAAGGCATTTGTGGAATTGCCTGCAGGACATCACCAGCTACAAAGGACAGAAGTGACAGACTGTGACTTCCGATGTCACGCTGCCTGATGAGCTAAATAACTTTTATGTGAGGTTTAAGGCTCAAAATATGGACCAGGCACATATAGCTTCCAAAAGAAAATCTCAACAATTTGTGCTGAAACTATATGAACAGGATGTGTGTAGGACTTTCTGCAAGGTCAAAGCCTGCGGAATTGCCAACCCTGAAGATATCTCTGCCTGTGCTGCAAAGAGAAGCAGATTACTGTTGGCCGGTGTTCTTACTGATGTCTTCAACAACTTCGCGTTCCTGTCCACTGTCCCACTGCGCTACGAGAGGACTACAGTTTTGCCACTGCCGACAACATCAAAGGCGCCATGTGTGAAGGACAACTGGCCGGTGGCATTAACCAAAGTGGTCATGAAGTGCATGGAGAGACTGGCCATGGCTCTCATCATCATCGTGCCAGGACAGCTGCTGGGTAACCTTTGGGGACCGGGCCTAACTGACTTCATCTCCAAGTGGGTTCTGGATATTCTGACAGGCAAGCTGCAGGAGGTAAAGGTCAGAAATAAAATCCCTGCTGATTCTAAATACAAAGACTTCCCAGATCTGCTGCCGGAGCCCAAGGCTGTACTCCCTCAACATCCATGACATGAGGCTAGATTCAGAATGACCAAGTCATCAAGTTTGTTCATGATACCGCAGTAATTGATCTCATCACCAATAGTGATGAATCCTTACAGAGGAGCGAGTCAGTGAAGCTTATGCAGTGGTGCTACAACCACAAATCGCACCTTGAATATGAATAAAACAATAGAGGTCATTGTGGACTTCAGGAGGTAAAGCTTGAATCACACCATAATCACTGTTGATGGCTTTCCTGTGGAAATATTCACCAAAATCATCAGTTTCCTCAGCCTCCAGACCTCAGAAGGTCTGAGCTGGACAGAAAATGTTATCACAAAAGCCTGGCAATAGGGGATGAGCAAGACCATACTTAACTACTTCTGGCGAGATCATGTGCATCGCTAGACACCTTTTACTGGTACAAGTGTCCCAGTATTTATATGCTGTGCCCCAGTAAAATCTCACATTCGGCTATCAAAAATCATAATGGGGAGTGGGGGGGGGCTGTGTCCCAGTACAGCCTTATGTCCAGCAACGCCCCTGGCTGAGATATCATTGAAAGTGACCTCAGAAAGCATCATGCTCTAAGGTAACTGGCTATTAGGAAAACAGGAAAGATAAGATGCATAATATTTGAGACAGTCTATGTTATTAAGAATTTACTTTTCAGCAATGGTATTCTAGTAAAAAACAGTATACACTGCAGTTTATTTCGAAACTTGATTTCCCATTTCATTCAGTCAGCTCTGTTTGCTACCCTTAATAATTTCTTTAAAAATTGTAATGAAGGTGAAGCACAACACACTGCTAGTGGAGATATAATGATGTTTAGGTCTGATGGATTGGAACTGAGCCACATGTTGGGGAAAAAGGATATTTATTGCAAAATTAATATTTATATTGCTTTTGACATGACAATGAGCTCTGGTTGTATGGAGTGCACAAAATATACAAATTATTGATAATGAAGGTAATAACACTATAAGCCATCATCCTTAGTTCAAACAAAGCCAAGATCTTGGCAAACAGCCACCATACATGACATTTGCTGCTAAACAAAAGGATCCTGTAAAAACTGTAAAATAAAAACACAAGTTTGATGGATAAAATGGCTCAAATATACTGCACATTAATTAAAGTATGCTGATATGCTCTGGAGGTAAAAATATTTGCTTTGACCTTAAAGCGGTATCATTCTGCAAGGTTAAATTGGCGGCAAACTAAATAATTTAGGAGTTGGTGAATTTAAATACATGTTGGCGGCACAAAGAATTAATTTTTTTTCACAAAGGGCTGTTGTATTGGAGGAACGACTTGGGGACACATTGAGGAATCTCAGCTCCAGCCGTCCGCCCAGATCAATTGAGACGACTGAACCGTAAAATGTGAACACAGGGCTTTGTGGCCAGGGGGCATTGATTTCTTTGGCTGGACACCCGGCCGGTCACAGGTGCAGGATGAAGGGCGGGTTAAGCCTCTGCCGTTCCTGTAACAGAGAAACGTGGTCTTCCAGAACATTCCACTCACGCACAGCATTCTTCTTAGCTTGTAGACCCCAAGGTCCCAATTTTCATATTTATTGTTCAGAAGTTTAGTTTAGAGATTAGCATAACAAACTATGGGGCGGCACGGTGGCCCAGCGGGTTCGAATCCCTCGCCTGCTCTGTGTATGTGGAGTTTGCTTGTACTTCCCGTGTTGCAAGATCTAGTTCCTCCCACACAAAACATGCAGTTATGTTAGTTCATCCATCCATCCATCCATCCATCCATCCATCCATTTTCTATAACCGCTTATTCCATATGGGTCGCGGGGGGTCCGGAGCCTATGTTATGTTAGTTCATGTCTCCAAATTACCCATTTTGTGCACTGTGCAGGCTGTAATAGGCTCTAGACCCCTCCCATAACCCCGGAAGATGAATAGATAACAAACTAACCTTCATATGGAGAAGGAAAATAAATAATGTTTATGCACGTTTTGATGCGTGCTGTATATACATGTAAAATGTGCTTTCCAATAATAAAAGCACTGTCATAAGTTTTTCAATTACTTATTGCATTTCAGTTGGTAGCACTATCTTCTAGACAATAATTATCATTATTTGCTGCTGCTAAAAGGTCTTAATTTTTCCTCTCTTTTAGTTGTGTGGTCATATTTAAAGCCATCTCAGATGTATAAATTATATAATTATTTGCTGAATTTCATAATAGAAAAATACATAATTGCAGGGTAAAAGGTCTGACTTGACAAGAATATTGATTGCAAGATATTGTTTTTAAATATGTAATATGATGATGTATCTGCTCTCCCCTGTCTCTGTAAGGCTATTTACACATCTATTATTTGTGCCATTGTGGGTCTAAATATTATGCATATTTTTTTGTATGTTGTGAAATGGAGTGGTAATTAATAAAGGTTTAGAATGACTGCAAATTATCCGTTTTTATGAGAGTGTATAAATCTTTTTTTTGTTTTATTTTCAGAAAGCAAATGGAACATTTAAAGCGCAGCGCTAGCATCTGCTATAATAAGGTTTTCCAAACATTCCAAAATTACCATAACGACCTACTTCCAATAATGAAGCACTAACGCGTTTGTCGCACAGCGGTTATCAGGTTGTATAGTGATACGCATTGTACCATTTTTAATGGCCTCATCTACACTTGACTACCCCAACAGAGTGAACCTTGAGGAATCCTGTGACAGAGCTTTAGCTATCTCCCTCTTGTGGGAGAACCCAAAGCATGTCTACTTATGGAGTCTAGCTTATGGCTAACTCAAAACCAAAGACCAAACAAATTCCCCTATCCCGTCTGTCTTAGGAAGCCATTGGGGTCGACAGAATTGCAACTATCTTTCAAGCCACTGTCTCAGGACACAATGGACTTAGCGAGTCCAATCGATGCAATTCCCAAAATGGCATGCAGTTGGAAAAGACTGCAGCCACGTGAAACCTTGGTAAGGGCCATACCGGCCTTTCATGGCTATCCAAGGGATTTGCGGCGACAGTGGAATTAATGTAATGTTCCTGGAATCCAGAGAACAGCCGGCAGCACTCCAGGAGAGACACCTCTGGGATGGAGATGAGAGGCGGTGTCTGACCCAGCCAGATGCCAGCCGTCGGGGCCCATCAGGGAGGACCACGGGACCAACAGGGAGCGGCTGGAAGCATCAAAACGGCAGGATGACCCTACTCCTGCTTCCTGCCAGATGCTAGCGACGCATGCCTGAAACAAGACAGGCACCAGAGGCTATGCCCCTGGCAACTGAAAGCGGCATGCTGGAAGATACAGCCGAGTGGAACAGGAATGGCGTCCGTGTCACATTCAATGAGTCACAACACAATGGAAGTGCTCAGGACCTGCCCGGTGAGGTTATCCTCGAGAGAGCATAGACACTAGTTAGCCGCTGTCTGCTCTGACAGGGGAAAGGAAAATCTAGGCAGGTTTGACTCCATAAGTAACAGTTAACTAACCCCTTCAGAAATAATAATAAAAAAACCCATCTATGTTTAAAAAGTGCCACAAAAATTGGTAAATAGACTGTATATGTTGTCAGGGAGATAAAAATAGTGCCCCTAACCAAAATGTTATTGGCTCAAGGCGACCACACTACATTCCTACATCAAAGCAAGCTTTTCCATTAATGCTGGAATCCTGAGAGGCAAAACTTTATAAGAGAGCTGGAGACCAAAAGATCTTGCACGTGTCTAAAGTGTCCTGGACTAGTGGAAAATTGTGACCTGTCAGTTGATGTCTGCTGCTCATGGTAGTCAACTTAACACAGCCGAAACACCCAGGACCGAAGATAGCTGCCAGTGCATTGTCAGGGCTGGATTTTTAAAAGCCCATGGGCTTGCATCTTATTCACTATGCGCACAAGGATGAGCAATATCACAGCTGAAAAACCAGTGAATCGTACTAATACAAGTAGTTATGGACGACTCGTACTTTTGAATGGACTCCCACAAAGCCTATTACATTAAAAATTCGAGTTAAAGACCTGAAAATATTAAGCGGCTTCTGCGGTTTGTTGACTTGGGGTACAGTACAGTACTGTTTGTAATTAATTACTGTATTATTATGTACTGAATTATTATTGATCCGATTTACCTACAAATTCAACTTAAAGACAGACTTAGGGAACAGATCTCATTCATTACCTGGGAACTGCTGGTATCAAACAAAGCAGACTAAGGAAATACATCGTGTTCAAATAAAACTCATTGGAGTGAGAGTCTGATGCAGAGGCATGGTACAGCAACTGTATCTTAAAAACCATCATCAAAGCCATTTATTGTGTTAAGTGAAATAAAAACACTGCTTTCCTTCCCTTTAAATCACCATGGGAACCCTGGAGATTCAGAATGACTCCAACTGACATGCTTAAAGTTATTATTAAATAAAGATTATATGGTACAAACCCAGAGACAGTGGTTAGCAATGCAGCCTCACATCAGCTTGGTGGTCGTCACAGTACATAGCCTAACACCATGAGGGTTATGGGTTCGATGCCCTCTTGTGGCTTTGTGTGTGTGGATTTTGCATTTGCCCCACCCCCCCTAGTTTCAGTGAGTTTCCTATAGGTACTTTGTTCTCCTTCCACAAAACAAAGAACATGCCTGAGTGTGTGCCCAGCATCATATCTAAGGCAGTGCTCAAATTGAGGGGGATCTTGATCACCCCCCTCAACTTTTAACCCACCCAAGGTCGACAACTTTTACCATCACCAACCATGATCGGTCGGCTCAACAGGGGACCTCCCCATGACCCCTGACACAATTCGAAGAGTGGTCTAGGGTGTCCCCTACATGTGACCATCACTTTCTGGGATAGGCTCTAGACTGAACATGACCATATATCGGATAAAAGGACACTTGTTGCAACTAATGCTTGAGATGTCTCTGCTTAACATTTATCCAGTTAGCCATTGTAAGAATGTTTACAGCCTGAACTATAATTAGTGTCATCCATCCATCCATTTTCTGTAACGGCTTGTCCTATCCAGCAGGCTACAAGCGCAAGGCATGGTACAACCCAGGATGGGGTGTCAACCCATCGCAGGGCACACTCACACACCAGTCACTCACACATGCATACATATGGGCAATTTGCTGCTAATTAGTGACAGTAAACAGAAATGATATCTCTGTCCATCATAGACACTACTGCGTAATCGAACTTCAAGCAAAATGCTAGCATTTCTTTTAGCAAGCAAGCCCACTCTTTTCTGTTTTCAGTAATGTTAGCATGCCCGGGGGGGTTGGGCAGCCAGTTGACCTTGGACCCCCATAGGTTTCTTTCTCCTTACCTGGGAGTTTTTGTTTCCTGTCCTCCATTGTCTTCTGGCTTTCTTATTTAATTTCTTTGTCTTTCCTTTTCGCTAATTTGTATTACTCTCTCTTAATGATGCTGTAATGTATCCCATGTAAAATGCCTTGGGGTGACTCTGTTGTGAAAGGCGCTATATAAAAATAAATTGAATGGAATTGCATTTCTGATGTTTATTTACTTCAAATCTGCGGTTTTGAAACTGGAGAACTAAAAAGATACCTATAAATCGGTGTTTTCTATTTACCTTCCAGTTTTCATGGGAGCATAGTTTAAATAACTACTGTTTAAATGTGAGAAGTGACATGGTACTCGTGTACTATGTTTACATCATCTATCAGATTTAAACAATTCAAAGTGAAAAAAAAAGGTTGCGCACGTCATCCGCTTCTAGTAGCACTGTCGTGTAGAATTTTATCGCAATGCCAGCAAGAACAAACCACTATTTTTACGTGCACTGAAGGACACAATTAATTTTAGTCACCTTCACGCGGAGTTTCCACAAACAAATCGAGAGGTGACTTAGAGGCTAGCTTTTTATTATTATGCATTTATTTATTCTTATTTCTTTGCACCGCTCTAATGTCATACAGAGGTTCCGCGGAGCGGCCGCCCCGAACAGCGGAGCGCCTGTTTGTGGCCGGCGAACGCTCAGCCAATCAGTGCGAGGCGGGGGCGGGGCTATCCCCTCTCCTCGAGACTGCGGAGTATTTCCAGTGTCAGTGAGAGAATAATCAATGAGAAGTCAGTCCTCCGTTCGCATCAACTTGCGGTGGATTTAAATAACCTTCACAGAGCACGTCAGAAGCGAGAAGGGGGGAGGAAATTATTGCAAATTAATTGCAAATTAATTTCCCAAGGAGTGGGGGGGCAAAGCAGCTCGGGAGACGCATCACTGTTGTGGAAAAGAAGCGTGGACTGGAAAAAAGCGGAAAAATAACAACAACAAGGAAAACGGCACCAGAGCACGCAGGAAAGATGCACAATTCTGTCTGCTTCCTCATCTTATCGTGGGTGTTTGCGCTGCTCGTGTTTCCAGGTAAGGAAACTGCCTTTTCTTCTCTTCAAGGGTGGGGGGGTTACTACGGAAAAGCATGCCTTGTACGCCGCAAGAAGTGCTGGCAGGATTTAGAGTCGTACACGTTACAATACAGCCTTGTCACAGTGCCATCAGTTAGCAGTGTAGGGAGTTGGGAAAAATACATTGTTGTTTGAAGAAAAGTGGAACAATGCCTTTCTTTTTCCCCCTCTTCACTGACATCACTTAAACCAGTAATAAGTGAGGCGATCTATCTCCGCCAATTCTGTGTGTGTGTGTTTCTTTGCTCGAATGGAGAAAAAGTTGCTGCTGATCATTTTAAAACGGGCAAACGCCATAAGTGACTACCAAGGCGACAGAAAAAATGTAATTTAACGGCAGTGTATCTAGCTTGGGGTGAGGTGTTGTATTGCATTATATATACTGGGCTGTAGTGGCAGTGGGTGATTTCTGAGTCTGCTGTGATAATTGCACTTATTGTTTTGACGATCATCAGGTGAGAGCAGAGGTGGAGGATGAGTGGGTTGTCATGAAAACGGCCAAATTAAGACATTTTCATATAACAGATCTCTTGCCAGACGCCTCGTGCCTTGTGAATATTGATTGTTAAGCTTTTAAATAAGGAAACGCATCATAATCGTAGTATTTTAGAGTGTGGTTTGTTTTCCTATTGATTCTGTGTCAAAGCGCAGATATTGTGATTTAGCGTGCCTTTCAGATTTTCAGTTAAGCATGACAAGTGGCAAAATCATATTTTTAAGATCTTTATGTTAACCATACAGAATGATGTGAAAAATTAGGAAGTCAATCCATTTAACTGTATTTGAAATTTGATTGCTAATGCTGAGACATAAGCGAGCGTTTTTAGGGAAAACACGACTTCCTTTGAAATACCGCACCATAAACATATAATCCTTTAACACTGAGACAAGGAATTTGCTCTGATATGTGGGAGTACAAAAGCTTTGTATAAAACCTGTTGTCTGGGCTAATTATATCAGTGGGAGTTATTCAGAATTGCAGTTACACAAAACCCATAATATCTTACTCCCAGTAGTTATTAGTTATTAGTTAATTTCTCCTCACTTCAGTGCAGGAACCAGTCAAAATATCATGCCCTTGTGTGTACCTGCACACACCCACACACTCTTGTCTGTTTAACAGAAAAATGCAGATCTAGTGGGAAAGTGGCTTGTTTCACCCACTACACCAAACAACTGGAAATACATAAATAATGTAGGGACAGTTTCTGGAGTTTTAATATTGATTTTTGTTTAGTTATTATTTTACAGCCCAATTATACTTTCAGTTTTGGCTTGGGATTAAAAAATGTAACTGCCTTACTATTTTATACAAGATGGAAATGTTTCTCGTTATGCTTCATGAACACATTTAAGGGATATTGTCTGCTATCTTAAGCTGACTCCAAAACTGTCAGGTATTATAAGAGCTGTTTCTTAATTTAATTGCTAACAAATAGCAGTAATTTTGTCTACTTGTAATTTAATTGCACTGCGTCAATAGCAGTTATGGGTGAAATGACTGACGTGCTGACTGGCATTCAGAGTTTACTGCAGTCTCCTGGCCTTGCATTTGCTTGCTGCTTTCTCTTGATTTCATTCACCTGCTGACCAGACTCGTGCAAATAATATGTCAGTGTTAATGGGAGAGGCCTAGCCCCAGATGCCACCTGCGGGGCAAATAAGCAAGTCGCAAATGTACTATATGGGGTTTGAGGTGATGCCCCTAGGACCTCAGAGTTCTCAGTGGTTCTGATCTCCTTCGCTAGCCTCGGATAACTTAGGGAATTCTCATAGTTCATTTTCTAGAATATGTGCTATTGTAATAACGATGGAATATTTAGCCATAACTGTGTCAATGGGTAAATATGACTTTACTTCATAGATAGTTACACCATGACAACTAAATGTCACCCTATTTCCTCGCATGTGTATATTATGGTTTGGAGATGGGTGTGGGATGGCCTATGGGATTGGATAATGGGTTGTTGTCGTCTTTTGTTCGCTTAGTGTGTTTGTTTTTCTCTTTAAAAACCACTGGAGTGCTTACAATCTGTACAGAATGTTCTGCGAGGCAAAATAACAAACAAATGCTAGGTGTATCCATTTTACCAGTCCCAAAATCCAATATACTTATCACGCCACCAAACTGGAGCTAAGAAACTCACAAGAAACCCAAATATGAAACATTTGCAAAGCATGGTACTTTGATTTGATTACAATGATTTGCTCTGTGATTTAATATCTACATCTTTTGAAAGCTAACCAGCCTGCACTGTCAAGCTGTGAAAGCTTAGCTCACCCTCAACGCCAGTGCAATTCTGTTGTCCGCATGAGATCAGCAACTCTCCCGCTCTGTCTGTTTCTGAACAGAGGGGTTTCGTGCCTCGAATTGAAGTAACAATAAAACAACTAATGCATTAGAGATCTTAGAAAATGTTTCTGTTTCTATTTATAGTGTGCAAAAATTTGTTTAGGAAATAGACAAACTAGCATGTGTTGTGTCTTGTCTGTTAAGTTTCTTCTAGATAATTAGAGTTCCCTGAATTCCCTCAGAATGATAAACATGACATTTGGAAATGATCACAGATGGTTTTATTGGATCTAAAAAATAGAGCCCTGTAGGGACTCTGAAAGGCCCCACACTACGTCTTTATTCCAAGTATCTTGGGAATAAGATCAACATAAGATTTTCTGCGTTTGACCTTCACCCACCCTTTTTCCTCTTTTTCCATAAGTGCAGCCTGGCGGTAAGCCCGGAGCTTATCCTGGGAAGTGCTGGGGCTCAATGCGGGGGGCCCTAGGATGGTATGCCAGCTCCTTGTAGGACACAGACACACACACTGACACAATTTAGAGATTCACTAAACTACACGGTTTTTGGGCTGCTAGAGAAAACTGCAATACACTGACAACTCTGATACTTGTTAAATGTATACTGTTTACGTTTCATTGATATATAATGGCTTCATGGAGTTAACAACTTTATGTCCTTACATCCAGCATAATCATTCCTAGCACTTGTTTTGTGTATGCATACAGTAATGGTTGTAATCTCAATAACGTTTGAGTGATTTGGCCATGCACCATAAATAAAAAATGTATGGCAGTAATTGAAAATGGATCTTATCAATCAGGAGGGAGGTGACAGTACACAGTATCACCTCAAATGGTTTCAGGATCTGAAATGTAGAAAATTCCTTTACTCTCTGTGGTTGCTTACAGCACGTGGTACAGATGAACTTTAACTTTGAGATTGGAGATAAACTGTATTTGCTTCAACATCAAAGATCTCTCAGATCGACTCTGGCATTTTTGGTTGTGTCATAGAATTAAGTCGTCTGCCTTGTCTAAGGTAAAAGGGAGACCTCGTAATGATATAAAATGGCTCTGATTCTTCCCAAAATACATCACAGTCTGACATACGGAAGGTACATGCAGGACCGGAATGTAAAATCCAATCTTGCCCTTTTCACCTTTGTTTCTTCACCATGAAAGTGAAGAGAGAGGGATCTTTGTGACGCAGCCCTAATGTCCAATACCTTGTGTCAGCCCTAAGCTTGGTAAAGTACAGGCAGACTTTTTCACTCATGGTCTGCTTCTCAGGGATTTAGATACCTGCTTCATATGCCAGATGGGCAGGCATGTCATCGCTTGTGACACTGATTGTAACTCTGAAACTCATACTGACACACACACAGATGCTTTGGAAAAAAAAAAAAAACTATGACCCCCCCCCCGACTTATGTGACATTCTCTGGAGCTTCCATCTGTAAATAGGATAATACAACCCCCTAGCCCACTCCTCATGAAGCCCTTGAATGAATGATAATGGTTTGCATAGCGTTGACTTGAGTACAATTTCTGACCCCAGCTGAATGTAGACACTTGATTTCGATAAAATGCATTTGGTTTTAGTGCAAAATATCGGAATGACAATGCTAAGTGAGTCTTAAAGCAAGGGATTCCTTTTATAATACAGTATCATGCTTCTGTACTGCTATCTGTAAGGTCTTTGCTGATAAAATATAGTCATTACCAATTATAATCCTCAAAAATATACCACAAGTATGATTATATAACTGATAGCTAAAAATCTACAAATTATGGCATTTATACAGCATATCTGATGGTGAAGCATATCCCATTGTACATCATCATGTATATTTAGCCAAGTGACACGTATTTGAGTAAAACCACTCTTTGTGGCCTGTCTGTCTGTCTATCTATATATGTCTGTCTGTTCTTCCTTTTAAACCATACTTCAGAATTTTCCTTATATCCTCTTGAGATCCAGCAATTCATTTTTGTTCTCTGATTTTGGAAACTCTCATACATTACATGCCACTCTGTTACGTCCTGTTGTCTGGAAAGAGGACACTTAGGGCTTTAAGGTGACATCATATCCATGGCAGTGTGACCTTGCCAACTTCCTCTTCCTATCTAATCAAAATTTTAATCAATACTAAAACAGTTTTTCCCCCCCTGGATCTCAGGAGGATATAATATTTACATCACATCATAATTGTGTGAATGTTATATATATTAATTTAACTATCAGCAGTGTATGGCATAAATGAAAAGAGAAATGCGTTCAGATACTTCTAACACTTGATTTGCGCCTTAACGGGGGTAAGTACTTTTATGCACTAGTCATTTATGACGCTGTATATTTTCTGAGCCACCGCGGGTTAAGTGCCAAGCAGGCGGGCTCTGACAGCACTTGCCCTTGTGGGATTTAAACCGGCAACCTTCTGGCCATGGGCCCGGTACGCTCGCCGCCCTGCTCCCATCTGTCCCCTGTGCCTCTTAGGCTGGCCAGCCCGAGTTCAGGCCTAGTGAAAATGATCAATAATGACTGCCGGATTAAAGAATCGGCCCTCATTTAATGCCAAGCCGGATATGAATACTTTCTTTTATGGCAGCTCTCTCACCCTGGGGCCATACAGAAATATACTTGCGCTCTGCTTCCATGAAAGAAAACACTCCACACAGAGGATTAAGCTTTTCTCACTCTGATCCTACCCTAACTAAAGAAAAAAATATCCAGACTATAATTAATGGAAAGTCTTGTTATAAGGTCAACTAAACACTTTTCTCTGACAGCTCCCACGGTGTTATATAGGACTTTAATGTGGTAATTGTGGTAAAATATATTAATTTACTTGAAAGGGTAAAACGGAATGGATGCACTGTTGTTTTGTATTTCCGTACAAATACGCCATTTCATAAAGGACTGGAAAGAACTGCATTCACAGGAAAAAGATAACAGAGCTGTGCCTGGGAGCTGAAGCGCTGGGGTTCTGTGATGAAGGAAGCAGGGCACATCACGCCATGACGATGCCCCATGAAGTTACCAGGGGGCATGCGGGGCTCCGCGGGGGGCTCCTCGTGTCCCACTGGCGCTCACACCCTTTTGCCGGTGCCCCGTTCGACCCCCTTGCTGGGGCCCCCCGCCTCTCGTCTCGTTATACAGAGATTATCTGCAGATTATGCTCTTGGTCCTGTCAGTCCGCTTTATTATTAACAGAAGCCTCAAAGTCAGTCGGAGTTAACAGAGATCTGAACCGTTACTGTGGAAGGATACTTTCCCTGATATTCTTTCACTGTCACTGCTTATTGCTGCGTGTCATTTATTGTTACTGTGTATTAAGGTGTAATTGTCTTTATATGACCTGTATGTGTGTAAGCAGCTACCATAAACCTGCAGTATCCTTTGGCATTAATAATGCTAGCTAGCTGTCAGTCAGTCAGTCAGTCAGTCAGTCAGTCATCAAATTGTGCTTGCATACTACAAATCAGCTTCCATGAAGCGATATGGTATGGTACTAACATTTCCTGGAACTTTTCTATAAAATTCATCACATTAAAATGTATCCATCCACTTTGAGTAGTGTTTAGTGTTGTATAATTTTCTACGGGCTGCCTGTTAAATTTGCAATCTATATGACGTATTAGTTTCCTCTTCTGATCCCAACATAAGCATGCATTTCTTGTGGGACTCTTGGCAGAAAAAGCCAGCTGTATTGTAAGGTTGCTTCCATTGTGGTTTGTGTAGACTCAGCGTAGATGTTCAGTTCTGAAAAAAGAAAATATTTTGCTTTTCATTAATAAACATGGTTCTCTTACACTAAAATCTGAGCTGAGCATAATTCAAATATTACTCCGTCAGTGCTGAGCATAGAGGTCGATTAGTTTCCCAACTGCAGCTCGTTGGATCAAAAGTTACTACATTCATGCTACTGATAAATCACAACAATTTAACAATTAATATGGGCCAAACACCCAAACAAGGGTACATATAAAGGCAAGATCAAGGCAAAGCAGGAAATATATACAACAGTGACACTTTGTTTTCTTATTAACAGTTTATTTGTTGCAGGAAAAACCGTTACTTTGATAAGACCAAGGCCAAGATGACATTATTATCCTCAAACGATTGTGCTAATTGCAGAAATCCCAAAGGTACTTGTAGGGAAGTAATTTATTAATCCGCTCACCATCTTTAACCTGCACGTCTACGTTACATGCTGTATCCATTTGTTCTGCGCTTCCCGTGGCATAAATCATTAATTTTTCAAAGCTAACATCGCACTGCATTTATCTACATAATGTATTTTCTGTTAATTTAGGATGCTGCCTCTTTCTTTGTGGGCTTAGTGACACGGAGGCCAAGCACATTGCTAAAAAAGACACCTTGATATTGTTTGTGGGTGTAATAACGGTAGATGTCTGACCGTGGGGGGGGGGGGGATCGGGTACCTTTCAGAGCATCATTAAGAATGCAGTGATGAACAGGAAAATTACCTACAAAAAAAAATCAGTTTTATGTCCTTTTTTTAGCAAAAGGGTTTATCTGTGTTTTTTGAAAGCAACTAGACTCATGGACATGACTTTATACCCCCCCCCCCCCCCATTCAGATGTATTCTACGGTCCTTATGTCTCAGCAAACTAAGTGGTGGCCTAAGCCCTTATACAATAAGACCAGATCATTCTTTATGCTTCGAAAATATTATATTGTGTTTTCTCGTTGCTCCACTTAAACACAAATTGGAAAGACAGCCGCTGAATGCACATCTGTTACCCTACAGCGAAGGTGCCTACGCCACCTCCAGGTGTCCACTGTATTTCAAGTTACATATCACCTCTTGCTGAGAGAAACCAAGATGTGGAACGAATATTAATATGACTGCTTCGTCATAACATTTATTGCATGGAAAAGGTCATTGCTCTATTAGCAATGTGATTAAACAAGATCAGTTTGGAAACACAGGTAAAGTCTGATGTGAATACATTTTTTACCTGTGCGTATGACTTAATCCTTTAAATGGTATACACACTCTCTTGGCAGAGTGGCCTTATTTAAAGGAAATGTTTAATATTAACTTAAAAATCCTCGCTGCCCCTGGTCAGCAGAAGATTATGTCTGTGGTTGTCCTTTATGTGCAAACCTTACTTGAGTATGGACACTAATGGCATTCAGACTGTATTAACATAATAAACGGCAGATGCTTCTCGTCAGCCGTGATCTGGGTTACAGTTATAGTGCTTCATTAACACGCACATACAATGACAATAAAGAATTGAATTTTGAATGTGTCACACTCAGACCTGTGCCATCAGGTGCTTCTGGATGTCCGATGTTGCATCTCGGTGTTCATCCAGACAGTAGGTGTGAGTGATAAGCCTTGGCTATGCAGAAAGGAGCGCCCTGAATCGCATCTCATGCGGTTTCCATCTCACTATTCAGTCAGCTGTCGGTCGATACGGCCTTTCAGCTGCACGCAGGCTATTGGATCATTGTGTCATGTTTTGTCGTGACCTTGGTGTGTTGTTTATCTGTTATCTCACTCCTTAAGGGTGGGAAAGGTGGCGTGATGTGCTGTCCGACAGCCAGGGGTGGGTTTGCTGTTTCTGGGGTCCCACTAAAAAAGTCACTCTGTCCTTCCTCCAAATGGTCCACAAACTAAACGGATAGCTAGCGAGTAGCAGACCGTCTAGCCAGCTGATCAGCTGCTTTATTTAGCATTTAGCGAAGTGATTGTGGCCAACAGGGCCCCCCCCAAATCGTGATTTGAGTAGTGGCACACGTTTCCACTGCTAAATGGCTCCTGAACCTTTTGTCGTACACCCCAAGGGCCGCGATCATCAAATTAGCAAGTCTTATGCTGACTCATCTACTTATTTGGGACCGTGAAATTTCAATCAGTACATCAATACTACTACTTTGTGGTTTAGTGATGTTACTAAATTGTTAATTACATTTATTTAGTGTGCACTTTCGTCCAAAGCAAGTTACCGATGAAGATCAGAGAGCAGGATCAGCCAGTATCCCTGCAGCCCCTGGGGTTCAGCTCAACGGCCCAATTGTGGCATCATTCTGTCATGGGATTCGAACCAGCAACCTTCTGATCATAGAGGCCTTCCCCACAAAGCCACACACACTATCCCAGTACTCCAGCAATGTGAATGGAGGACTGCACAGACGTTATCAAAAGACCTAGAGTCAGAAAACAGGGGAGGTCCAAATAAGCTTTGATAAACTGAAATTATTTATCTATCATTAATTATTTAAAATTATTTTAAAAAATGAACCCATATTACAACTCATTGAGACACAAACCATCATATAAATATTTTATAGCTTCTATAAAGCATAAAATCTGCCATCCTCTGGCTTTTTTGCACCTACTGTCTCTGCCCGTTTGTATTACAGCACCAGACCAACGGTATTTGGTCATGTGACCCAGTATCATGACATTCTGGGGCCCCAGGTGCAGTGGAAGGCTTTTCCCTGGACCTTTCTGCTCTGCTGCAAGCTAAGCAGGAAGCGCTTTGCTCGGGGCTCTGCGTGAGCACTTCATTATGGACCTGCATGATGCTTTCGCAGCGCAGCCCGAGAGATGCTGGGTTTTCTGAAGTGGATCAGTACTAATTCATGAAAAAGCGGCAGATGCTCTTCTCTGTCGGCACAACGAAAAAGCAAGATGCACAAGGTCTTGGGGAAAAAAGACACCGTAGGTTGCAGCCCTGGCCGAAACATGAACTGCTCTTTGTGGGCGTGGAGGAGGGAGGTCGAGATGTGCAGCTGGCAAGCTGACAGCACTCTTATGTTTCCGGGGGCAAACGGAGGAAGCGAGTGCTGGGCTAGCACTCCATGCTGGCTATGCAGCTGCAGGCATAACTCGATTCAGGTTAACCGCGCAATGCCGGTCAACCCATCGGGTAACATAGGCGGCTGTGCAGGGTGCCACCTTCCGAGGGGGTGCCGACTTAGTAAGCCAGTTTCACTTAGTTTCACACGCGGGAAGCCAGGGATGTAGCTTGCCTAGGGCGCCACATGAGCTTTGACCGGTTCTGCGACGAGGCCGTGATCGCTCCAGTCTAACCTGCCCCTGACACCTCTTCTGCACCCCATTTTACTTTCTTGAATGATACATGATTTTGGGCCGTTTTCTAAAGACACAGAAGTGGGTTATAGAATAAAACAAAGTCTTTATATATCTTTTTATTTTTGTATCAAATTTAATGCAGTGAAAAAAACAAATTATTGCATCTATCTGTGTCCATTTACACAGAAGACTTTAAAAATCAATAAGAACTCATTATTATTATTATTATTATTATTATTA
>JAAGVU020000103.1:18943347-18961113 GCA_011763525.2 Mormyrus iriodes | reverse complement strand
CACAAACTCAAAGAAATCTCAAATAAAGCTTAGTTTTCCTCTTCTATTCCAAGTTGAAAACAAGAGAACTTGATAAGCTGGGACAAACAGGAATTGACTCAGCAGTGAGGATGCTGTGAAACTTCTAAAAATACGTTACCTGAGACGAGCATGTCAACAGAGCATTGGAGGAAATCGCTGCTGAATACACAATGTTTCATATCTTCCTTCAGATAGACGCAGCTCTGTAGGACGAGCTGCTTTCACTGGCACTTGAATAATATGACACAGCCACGACCCTCTGCCCTCTTTGACCTCGGCATAGCTCCCTCACAGATACTCGTGACAGGCAGCAAGAGGCTGAGACAGTGATGTTTCACCTGCCTTCTAAGAGATTTCTTCATGCGCACCATGTAGGAGATATACATTCCTAAGTGTGGGGAATGTACAGGCCAGTACGGTGGCCTCACACCCTGAGGGTTTGTGGTTCGAATCCCATCCTGTGTGTGTGTGTGTGTGTGTGTGTGTGTGTGTGTATGTCTTCTCACTGTGTTTTTGCCAGATACACTGGTTTCTACACCATGCTCCAAAAACTGGTGTGTCTGTGTCGGAGTGTGAATCCGTGCCCCATGGATGGACTGGCATCCCATTCAGGATGTTCCCTGCATTGTACTGCTGCTTTCCGGGATAGGCCCCAGGCTCGCCGCCAGCTTTTGCTTGGATTGTAGAAGAGCGGTGGTGAAACATGAACGGATGAAGGTCAAGAGATGAAAATCACGTCGATCTTATTCCTGAGATTCTTTGAATGGAGATAATCTCCATAAGGCCTCTCTAAGTTTCCACAGTGATGTCTTTTTTTAAATCCATTAAAATCTTCTCTGACAATTTTCCAGCAGACTGCAGGATTGGCATCACAGGCATGATGTCCCCTGCCTCATGCACTGTGCTTCCTGGGATGGGCTCCAGGCTCAGTGTGACCCCTGTACTGGATATGGATGGATGGGCTCCACAAGAAGACACTACCTAATCTGACATCTGTCTCATTTCGCTGATGCACAGGGGGAAATGTGTTCAGGTTCTGTTAATGCACGATTCCCTGGTTCTAAATCAGTGCAGTCTTTTCTTCGGGATGTGGTGGGTTCCAACCTTTACGTACGACAGGACAAGTGGGGGGACGGGCTGTCCGAAAGCACAGAAGGGCTGCTCAGAAACGATGGGGTTTACAGAGTTGCCATCAAAGAAGGAGGAATCTGTGAAAGCTATGACAGCTAATAGTTAAACCCAAGAGCAGTTAGTGTTTCAGTGTTTTCCACTGAAAAATAAGCACAGCGTGAACAGGAAGGTAAATTGCTAAGGGTCTGCGCTGCAGGTCATGACTGTGCACTCTATGGCCACTTTATTAAGTGGGCCTCATATTGAGGGGGTGGTGCAGTGGTTAGCGCTGTTGCCTTGTACCTCTGGGATCAGGGTTTGAATCTCTGCCATGGCTCCGTGTAAGTTTGCCTTTATTCCCTGTGTCATCATGGGATACTCTGTGTGAATGGTGTGTGAGTGCTCTGCAGTGGGTTGGTGTCCCTTCCTGGGGACACTGCGTAGCCTCTGGGATTGGCTCTGGAGCCCTGCATTGAACAAATGGAAAGGGACAGAAAAATGGGTAAATGGATGGATGTTATGTTGATCAAAACAGACAGTCATGTGGCTATAAATGAACTTATACAGGGTCAAGAGATTACATTACTGTCTGGATAAGCATCAGAGCAGCAAGGATGTGTAGTATAATTGTAGATGCCAGACACGGAGGTTACAGTATCTAAGCAGCAGCCACTCTTCTGGGATTTTCATGCACCACAGTGTGTAGATTTTACTGAAAATGGTGCAACAAAAAAATCCGGTCAGAGGCAGTTCTGTTGCTGGAAACATTTTGTTAATGAGAGAGGTCAAAGGTGAATTGTCAGACTTGTTATAGCTAACAAGAAGGCCACAAGAGCAAAAATATCTTGGTACAACAGTGATGCGCAGAAAAGATTCTCTGAACACAGAACATTTCAATCTTTGAATGGGTTCAGGACTGCACCTTCCTGGTACTACGTAAGCGTGACCACGGAAGTTCATATTCCGTAATGCTTCCTTGAAATGTACAGTTCGTTTCCCAGTTGTCTTATAAGGATACAGCAGATGCTTCTACATGGATTTAAAATTGAGTTATTCTAAAATTGTATGAGCACTCAATTAAATTACCACTGCTATTGAGGGTAATGTAGTCAAACTGGCAAAACACATACTGAGCAGGCTAAGGTGGTGTCACAACCTGTTTACAATCCAACTCCATTAAAAGTCTCTGCAGATCAACCCATTTTAAGAACGATTTCTAGATGAGAGAGAGGAGGACAAACGAGGGAGGTTTGTTGGAGGATCGCAACATAACAAGGAGCTCAAAGTGTACCTTTGGTCACCTTACGTGCCAGGCACGGAGAAAGATGGATTAAGATCGGTCATCAATCAGGGCAGGCCTAGAAAGAGACGCAGAGTAACTAGGGAAAGAAAAAAACAAAACTGCGGCTGGAAAGATGAAGGCGCGGTACGCGGATCGCTGCGGGGATGGCGTCTCGACAGCTGCTCATAGTGTCACCGCAGCCCGAGCTACTACATTACACCTCAATTTGCCTAATTACTGTAAGGCTAGCAATTAACTTGATTTACCTTCCGAGCACCGTACCGAAGCATTAATGACCATTTTTTGGGTGTTGTGTGGAAACAATAACGCGTGTTCAAATACATAGCGCATATTTACTAAAATAATCAGGAAACTCAACAGGTTTAGTTAAACTGCAATGAGTAAACAGTGTAAACACAGTGTGTAACGCCATCTGTATACTCCGCATCACATCTCGTTTACATAATGTATGTAGGGGAATGACATCACTGCCTGTGTGACAAACAAGATACCATTTTGTGCATGTAAACTGATCAAATACAATGCTACTGGCAATTCTGTATTCAAGCACCTATGTTAATGTTAAACAATAGAAAATTCATCCACACAACATAATATTATGGAATTTTAAATTTGGGAATATCAGATTTGATGTCTGCATTCATTCCAAGTAGCTGAAACATGAAAGTAAGAAAATCAATGAAGCCTTCAGAGTTGACTGTTAATTTTCGGTAAAGTCATTTTTTTGTATTCTTTTTGTTATTTATTTATGAGACTGGTGCTGCTGTCACAAACTTTCTGACAAATTTAATACCAAGTAATAAAATACAAACCAACATAACTATATTAGCCAGCTAATAAATATTTTTGTTCTGCGATGTCGTCTTTGTGTCTGTGTCTGCTTTCCACTTTATGCTGCACAGTATGTAGCATATTTCCTAGTCACTGTGTAAACGTAGTTTGTGAAGTATACTGTCTAGTCAATGTGTTTAATGTTAGTATGTCATGGTATACTGTTAGTAAATGGGGGTCAGGGAGGTGATTATTCATCCCAGATGTATATATTTATATTGATGGGCTGACAATAAAGATCTCTTGAATCTTGAATCTCTTGAATCTTGAATAAAAATAAAACCGGGGCTCTGTTATCCACTGGAAGATCTAACACAGAGAATTAGGAACAAAAGCTGCCCACACGGGATTGGATCACAGGATCCTGGAAGCGGGGAGCAGAAGACACCCTCGGGCGGGATGCCAGTCCATCGCAGATTAAAAACAAATGCACTAAGGACAGTTTTGAGACACCAGTCCACCTACTCTGCATGTCTTGGGGATGTGGGAGGGAACCAGTGCAAAATGCACAAAAACAGGGCTGAGGGCAGGAGTCTAACCCAGGCACCTGGTGGCTGGTGTTCCCACTAAGAAACCCTTCTACCACAGAGCCTCCCCAAAAACATTACCAAATTAGTGTTTCCTTTAGTAATTGGTTTCTACTTTTCTCGACGCTGAGACAGGAAAAAAGTTTTGATGGCTTAAGGTTACGCTCTTCATTTCAATAGGACACCCACAGTCCAACAACTTGCTATGGTGAATGGGAGTCCCCAAATTGTGTGTGTGTGTGTGTGTGTGTGTGTGTGTTTGTGCGCGGGCGCACGCCCTGGATCGACGCCCCATCCTGGGTTATTCCCTGGTTTGTGCTCGTAGCCTCTGAGATAGGCTCCCCATGGGGGATCCAGACCCCCCACGAGCCTGAATAGGATAAGCGGGTACAGAAAATAGATGGATGGATGGGTGGATCTGTTACTTAACCACCCATAAATAATACAAAAAAATACGGCAAATAAATAAATAAACATATGCTGTGCATGAGTAAAACATTGTTTAACCGAGCTTCTCTGCATTTATTCAAAATTTTATTTTTATTGGATTTGTTTTATAGCTAAGTCATAAAACGAATAATAAAACGCAGTGGAATCCAAGGTTAATTAGATCTTGCCGACTGCTTTTGTTTAGTGCTGCTGGGAAAGCTTTGCCGTAAGAGCTGCCTGACGTGTTTTGATGGTGTTTTCCGGAGATATTATATCACAACAATGTGAAACGGAACTGCCGTTTGGGCCTGTGGAGATTTCTCAGACTAAGAGGGGTTAAACTGCCGTGCTTAGGCTCCATATCTGCCCAAGCTGCCAGAAATGATCTGGGAGGATTTTTTTTCCCGCTCATTGTGTGATCAGTAATCGCATATACGTCGGCAGTGATTTACACCGGCTGTCCCTGAAAGAAATAAAAAAAGATTTCCTCACTAATACAGTGAAGTCCTGAAAGCATAATGCAGGTGTTTAGATGGAGAAACTTACATGGTTTTTCCTACGTATTTAAAGTGTCAGTTCAAACAGCCCCCAGAATTACAGCAGCACAACACAATTATTTATTTAGTATTGTACACAACAAATAGATATCTCCATATTTTACACTTGATAATTATTGTTTCCATAGCTGTTAAAAATTGTTATTGCAACTCCTGCAGTTTCAAGAGGGTTTAAACAAGGTCTTGTGTATTGATAACTTCTGTATGAAAGATTTTAACAAAGCAAATAACTTAACAAAGCAAACGGATCCGATGGTTTAACAAGGTCTCCTTAACACTTTTCTGTAGCACATTTGTGATTTGTGATGCACATTTAACGTTGTGCTTCTCGTTTACGGAAATACCTTCCAGCAAAAAATATTTGTCGGAGCCTAAACCAAGTCAGATATTCTGTTAATAGTGTATACATCTATAGTTCCCTTTTTCAGAAACGGAACGAGGTTCAGTGGCATTGTAGATACACACTTACAAGAATACTTAGATGTGAGACAACAGAGATTTTATATTTCATTTATGTAGCAGATGCTTATATCCAAAAAACGCAGGGTGAGACGGTCACTGGAGCAATTGGGAGTTAAAGGTCTTGCTTAAGGGCCTGACTGTGAAAATACTTCGCTGAGTCTGGGATTTGAAATGGCAACCTTCCGGTCACAGGCACGGCATCCCAACATACTGCCCCTCACACTAAGACATATACGCTTTTAGGTATAGCTGTTCAGGCAGTCCCCATGGTTAAGAATGTTCAATTTATGGACAACTCGTACTTAAGCTTTATGGCAGTCAGTTCGTATTATATTTACAATTTGGGTTAAAGACGATGGTTTGTAATTATAAATGCATGCACTACTTTGTGACCCTCATGAAAACATTGCACGGCTTCAGCCATCAGTCGGCTTGAAGTTCAGTACGGTACTGTATGTAGTTACTCTTATTATTACTGTATTATTATCATTATTATTGTTGTCATGTACTGTATTATTATTTTTCCAATTTACCTACAAATTTGCTTTACAGGCGTAGGTAACGGCTTTCTTTCGTAACCTGGAGACTGCCAATAATGTGTATATTTACGCATGGCGCTATATTAAGTGATGGAGTCGTGGCACAGTGGATAGCAGTATTACCTTGTATCTCCATTGTCTTGGACCATCTTCCTACCCCCTGGCTATGTGTGTGTGGAGTTTGCATGTTGTCCCTGTGTTCCTGCGGTTTTCCTCTGGGTACTCCGGTTTCCTCCCACAGCCCAAAAACAAACAATTAGGTGAATCGGAGCCCTGTGATTCCTGATATAAGCTCCAGGCTTACTGTCACCCCGTACTGGTTAAGCGATATGAAAAATGAGTGCGTGAACTAAACTTAATGTGTTATGTTGCAGTATATTTATTTGACTTAGCTCTTATAACCAGCATATTATATATGCAGCCTGTAATCACAGCCTAAAGGATTTTCCCAGAATCCTCTAGGAGAATCTGTAAAATAAATAGAGACCTAAACCAGGTGGCCATTTTTGAGCATACTTGCTTCGGTGAAAAGAAGATTTCCAGCGCCTGGAAATAATTCACTTTAAAGCATAACTAAGGAGGTGAACGGCTGCGGGAGAAGGACTGCTTTCCCGCCAGCATGTCACTGCGAGCACTTCCGCAGACAGTCGGTTAATGCCACGGAAATGCGTCATCTGAAATGATGCTGCAGACTGTGACCTTGCTGTGGGCTCCCCGCATCCCCGGCAGCAGAATATAGCCATGCTTATTTACGCCTCGTGACACGGCCCCGTGCTTCGTCATCGCCGGGCCCTTGAAGTGCTTTTCCGGGGCGGGGGCACACTGCCGCGGCGAGTTCCCCAGCGGGCAGCCCGCCGGACTCCTTATCCCGGTGAGAATGCGGGCGCGAAGCATAGCTGACATCACTCCTCCTCCAACATCGGCACTTACTGACTCATCCACGCCCATGCTGTGGTGGGGGCTCCGTGGCAGTGAGGTGGGGGCTCCGTGGCAGTGAGGTGGGGGCTTGCCGCCCTGCACCTTATACCCTGAGCTCTTAGCACACACCGGCGTCATCATCTTCCCAACTCTCTCGGGTTGTCTGGGCGTGTAGTGGCCCTTGATGGGGCCCTGTGAGGCCGCTGTAAGGGTGATGTCATCCTTTGGACTCCAGACAAGCGTCTGATTAAATCCCTTGACAGGGCGGATGTACAGGCTGTTTTTAAGCAGGATATGGGCTGAGTACCCATTTAGGCCAAATGCTTTATACTGGATATTTAATGCGGATATGACAGGACACGTATGATAGGATATGGGCTCAGAATCCATCTAGAACAAATGTTTTATATTAGATCTTTGATGCAGGTATGACAGAATAGATATGACAGAATGTGCTCTCAGTACCCATCTAACCAAAACGTTTTTACCGGATCTTTGATATAGAAATGATGGTTCTATACACATTTAGGCCAAACGTGTTATACTGGATCTTGACAAATAGATTGTGCCAAGGCCATTACATTTCCAGAGGACATTTAAGTGGATTACTTTGATAAAACACAAACCTTTTTCAATAAAGGTTATGGGTTTTAGACCCAGTTGATCAGGGCTTATTCACCGCAGGATGCCAGGGTGTCTTGATTAGCGGATGAGAAAAAACAGAAAATGGCAGCATTATTCACGGAAAGGAAGTCGACTGTTTCCCCCTTATAAATGCAAATAATCTCCACCTTGGTACATGTCATCATTTGTCGCAATGATAATGCATTATAAAACAAAGAAGAAAAAGAAAGAATAAGAACAGAAGATGTCCTAGTGGCGTAGCCTTCATTAGCCTTATGTCAAAACAGGGTGGTATGACCTCTGAAGGAAGTGTGAGTAGACTGCAGTTAAATGCAGTAATGGAGTAACGGTGGGGTGTTTGTTCTGAAAAGGAAAGACTTTCAAAAGCCTCTCTTAGAAATCAACACGGCTGGGGCCCCATGGCGAGCTCCCCCCCCCCCCCCTTTCTCCGAGAGCTCTTAACACTTTGCTGTCGCTCGTGAGGCTTTTCCGGCCCTCTGCTTGTCGCCAGACACCAGGCAGGCTGTTTCACAGAGGATGGGGCCTCCAGTTTGTGTCTCTATTAGCCAAACTTTCAGAGCTGCCTTTGCACAGCGAGAGAGCCGCCTGTTTTCGGCATGTGAGTAGGAAAACAAAAGTGATTATGATACATGTGAACGTGCGTGTGGCTACAGAACACCCTTGGGCTCGTCTTCGCCTTACTCAAAAAGCGGGGAGCATTTTCACGGCAATCAGAAAATGGCCACTCGACAGTTCAGGCCTTCATTATTTCTCAAGCTGAGACGAGCTGTTGAATTCTCAATTGATCGGCGGCAATTTACCCTCTATCTGTGCGTTCAAATGAACTCATAGCCTGAGCTAATTTAACTTGACCAGTTTCCCTGAATAACACCGGCACAGTTTATATGCAGAACCAGTGACTATGTTTGGTGTTGGGATCCATGTTTGTGAGGAAGCAAAAGCTTGAATCTTGAATAAAAATAAAACTGGGGGCCACTGGAAGATCTAACACAGAGAATTAGGAACAAAAGCTGCCCACGCAGGATTGGATCATAGGACCCTGGAAGCGGGGAGCAGAAGACACCCTCGGACGGGATGCCAGTCCATAGCAGAACAAACAAATGCACTAAGGACAGTTTCTAGACACCAATCCACCTACTCTGCATGTCTCAGGGCTGTGGGAGGGAACCAGGCGGCCATGCCATAGTCCATTTGCTGAATAAAGTTTTTGAAAGATGTGAAATACCTATGAAATACAGTGCAATGTTTGTTAATATACCACTAATGCACTCTATCATAACTTTACTACTTTGGGTCAGTTTACATATTGTTATCCCCATTATATCATCTACGCGGTAATCCCTTCACATTCAAGAGGGTTACGTTCTGAAGATTCCTACAGATGTGAAATTTTGCAAATAATATTTGGGCATCTCTACCCTCAACCTATATCAGTCTGCTAGCCTGAATGAACAGGGAAAGTCTACTTATTACCAATTTCTAAACAAACAGTACTATACTGTACACATTGCTTGTTAAATTGACTTGTCATTTATCATCTAGACCTTTTTATGTAATATACAAACCATATAAGCTATTTCCCTGTATGTACAAGGTCACTACTGTACACACTGGCAGAACTACGTTTTGTACGCGTTATTAAAAATACAGAATTACCGGCACTGAAAAGTTTAAAAGTTACTGTGAGAAACGTGAGATCCCACAGTCACAAAGACGGCAAACTCGTCAGTGAGGCTGTTACCAAGACAAAGATGTGCGGAGTACCCAAGCCGAGACTTTTAATATTAATGATATAGTATTCATTTACACGAACAAATATTACGTATCAGTAATATATCTACATTGTATGATTCTGTGTGATTTGAATAATTTTCAGTATTGTTTTTGGCTTCCACCTTGTCTGTGAGTTTCTGTGATAGCTCCAAAGATATTCCCGTTTAATTGTTCATGGCCGGCCCGTGAATGACCGAACGTCCGCAAAGGGGTTACTGTATATTGCTCAAGTATTGTTCCATCATTGTTATATCACACTTATTCTTATGTTGACTTTTCTTGTATTGCATCGTCCTGTTTTGCACTGCTATTTGTCACGCTGTCCTCCCATATGCCTGTCCCCTCCCCTGCAACTGCGGTTGGAACAGGGGACAGTGTGTGGCTTACTGGGTTAGGACTCCGGTCCTGTGGTCAGAAGGTGGCCAGCTTCAGTCCCGGGGCTGGCAGAGTGATGGCACCATCGGGCCCTTAACCCCCAGCTCCAAGGGGGCTGCACGCTGGCTGACCCTGCGCTGTGATCCTCACACTTGCGCTCACCTGTATGTGTGTCTCACGAAGAGCAAGATAGGGTAGGTGGTATGAGAATTTCCCTATGGGAATGAATAAAGTGTCACTATTCTGTTCTATAAGTGTGGCATAAGAATTTCTCTGTTTCTCCAAATGCATATGACAATGCAAGTTCAAAATATACAACAGCTAATTAATTATTTCTATCTTCTTTGGTTTACTATATGGAGTACTTTTTTCATTCTTATAAACATTGAAGGGAATGGTGAGTTAGAGGACAGGAAATAATCCATTTCGAGGAGTAATTTGGCCAGCCTGTTTCCATGGCAAGTCGTAACGAAATGGCCATGCGTGAAAGAGAGACGGACAGATCTCTGACTCAGGCCGTCAGGGCCAAATGAACCTTCAGATCTAATTGAAGCTCATCTGCGTGCCCTGAGACACCCACAGCTTCTGATCGCCTCAGCCTCTGCGTCGCCTAGCAGCGTTTTCAACACAATCACCCTGTGAAAAATAGCTGCTATTCCACAGTCTGCTGTTATGGCTCAAAAACGGATCTATGTTTCGAGAATGGCTTCAATTGGTGATCTGAGCCAGTCCACTAACTGCAGCATATTTCATTCTTGATCAGAACCAGGGCATATACAGTGGCGGGGCCACAGGGGCACTGGCCCGAACTGAAATCTGATTGCCCCCTGGGGTGCCCAGTTACCTATTGTCACTGATTCAAAGCCAATCACTGGCTAATGATATGGTTGGCTCCTCTGTATGAATTATTGGCTAACTTATACCGTAAAACACCATAGAATCGCTCCTGATCAGAATATATTTGACTATTTTAGCTTAGTACAGTAGTGTTTAGAGTAAAATTCCCATACAGCCATACTTTTTCACCACAGTGGAAACAGGTTGATATTTGAAAAATTCCTCCTTGTCTTAATGTGTTAAAATCAGAAACAGATTAAATTTAACATTTAGTTATTCAATTTCCACAATGAAATGCGATGAAACGAATGCCCTCCTCTCATCTCCTGTGCTTCCTGCACATAAATATAGTCATTATAGCTCATGCTTATACACAGAGCTGACAATTTAAAAATGTCGTTGGTACAGACATTATCGAGTGAGACCTTCCACCCCATGATGTGAATCGTTATGTTGAAACAGACCCTAGTGAATGTAAGAATTAAAGACCTGCAAGTTTCTTAGCAGTAACTATGACACTAATGTGCGTGAATAAAATCCACGCCGTGCCGCGGGTCTTCTGTCTCCGTCATTGATATCATACCCTTGACTGCAAATCAGTGACGTCTGCGTGGCTGTAATGATATCCCTCATCCTAGAGTGAATGCTTTAACAGAATCACAAAAAAGAACCTTCCTGAGCTCATTTATGTATGTCCATTCAAAAGTTCCTTAACTCATTATAATCCAGGATCTTATAACATGTGATCATCCATCCATCCACCCATCCATCTTCTAACCTGTTATCCTGGTTCACGGAGGGTGAGCCCTGTTCCTGGTAATATAGGGAAGAAGGCTGGGGTATATCTAGCCTGGGGGGGTTATGAGCAGTATAGCTTGCTGACCAAGGGGTTCCCTACGATTCATTTTACCGGCCCACATACCCATTGCCCCACTGGGGAAATGCCCAGTATTCCAGTCAGATGCCAGTGCATCAGAGGGCACACATACTTGCACACAATCATAGGCTACTCAAAGGGCAATATAGAGACACTTTGTCAACTTGATAATATGAAAGTAAACAGCTTTTTGCACAAAGGGTAAGAATGACATTCCTATGAGTACAGTGGAGACACAGACATTAGATTAATTCAAATCAGCACTGGATAGAATATTACAGACCCTTAGATATGTAAGATCCAGATGATCTTAGTGGCTCGCCCCTTGTTTATGATATTTCTTAGGTCCCTACATGCTAAAACAATGGCACTGCTTTGATCTTGTCAGGGATGGACGTACGTAAAACCGTCGAAACAACAATATCTTTATTCGCTGCAGCAACAGTTTTTCTTTGTTGTTACTCACAATGTGTCTGTTCAACTCCAATTTGTTTTGAGTGCAGTGCATTCAGAGTGACAGAGTATTTAGTCTGCAATATGCAATGTACTGGAATGTTGTTTGTGAACTTGAGTTTGATTTTTATATATATGCACCGTTTAATGTAGGCTATAACATGAATTTAAAGTGAGTGATCAGGGATTTGCAACAGAATGGCCATAAGGAGCATGTTTTTTCCCACTTATGGGTGTTTTACTTGCAGAAAAATGTTCTGAGGGCAGAAGGAAAAATGATTGGTTCAGAGAGCTAACCAATCATGTTGTACAGGAAGTGGGTCAAAGCACCTAGAGGAGGCGGGGCCAACCAATCAGATGTCTTGGTCCCGCCTCCTCTATTTGCTTGGACCCACCTTCTGTACAATCTAATTGGTAATCTTTCTGAACTAATCATTTTTCTTTCTGCCCTTAGAACATTTTTGTGCAAGTAAAACTCCTACAAGCATTTTTTGCGAAGCCTGGAGCTTAACTTAAAAAGTATGTGTTGTGCTGTATACATTTGACCCTAATTTAATTAGAATTAGGTCAGAAGTCTAATGTCCTAGTTTAAAAATTGTTTATGTGAGATTGAATGAAATTAGCCCTCACTAACATGTCCTCCTTGTGTGATACATGTCATTATTTTTAGATGGGGGGAATCAGAATTCACTGTCACTGAATCTTGACATCTACTGCTTTTAGCACCATTTGGAAGCCAATGGAAATAAGCTTGCTGCTTATTATTAACAGCTCACCATTAAACAGGAAAATGTAAGTCATCAGCATGTAGATTATTTAATTTATGCATTGCAGTTTGGTGGAATTTTGTATAAAAAATCAAACAAATATGTGAATCAGAAAACAAAATTTCAAAAAACAGTAAAATTTCTAAACGTTACAAAAAAACTTACAAAATGCATCTTCCAGGGCTCTCTGGGAAACTCGTATTCAGCTAGGCGCTTTCTATGGCCATTAATTAAAGTGAAACCAGTGTAAGGTTCAAAATGTACATTATTTTTCACACATACAAGAAACCCTGTAATTATGAGACTGTTTTAAACGTATAATTTTTGAGTTTTAAGGTTGGCCTGTAGCTGTGCTGTTTTTTCATCGGGGCAGAGGCAAACAAACTCCTACGTACATCGTGGGGTATTAAGGGAAGAGATGCCAGCTGGCTATAATTATAAGTGAAAGTCTTGACTTTTTTGCTCATTCATTTCCCCATAAGCTTTAGCAGAGACAGACTTAATGCAGACTTTATTGACTAATCACCCTGGATCTCTCACGCAACCTCCCACAAAAGAAATGGTGTCAACACATTAAATTGCAGCAGTTTGGTCACAATGAAAATATGAACCACTTCCAGCCTTAATCTGAGTTGGCATTAATCTCCGAGGCTTTTTGCATATTTTATTTGAGTGGTGCTGACGGTTTTGTCTTTTCTTAGTTACAACGACATTAAACCTTGCTTTAAAAAAACAACATTATCATGCTGTCATCGTCTTGAAAGGTGTGAACATCCAAAACAAGTATTCTGACACTCACTGTAACAATAACAATTGGTAACGTGTAAAAATATTTATATAAAGGTGTGGCAATCACACATTTAGACTGGATTTTAAGTGGTTTCAATTAGATATACACACTATGTGAGAATGTTCCTGATCCATCTGTAGGGCTGTTTGACTTTATATTACCAACAGAATTACCTGGTTTTAAACAGTAGCTTTAACAATTGACTAAAATATAATCCTGTTTCAACTGTAATTAAGTTTCTCCTACAAATTCTATATCCAATGTCATGTTTACGGGATACTTTTCATATCACAGTTACTTGCCTGCAGTTACAGTGTTTTTCCTTGAAATGGCAAGGTTTTATTTAGTATTGTGCAATAGCTTAGGTTTATATTACTATTATAAACATTTAAGCTAGCATGAGGAATGGAGAAAAGTCACTAATGCAAATAGTTTGTCATTTAGAATAATGCAAAAAGTTTTTAAATGTTAGTCTTTTCTAGCTGTGGAAATTAGTTTGAGAGTGGCAATCATTAGACGTGTAAGCATATTTGGTCTGGTATCTCTTATTATATCAGTTTTTTCCTTATCATTCTTCTTTGTTTTCTCCCAGTGCAAATGTTACAGTCTGATGCTGATAAACAGCACACCACTACATCAAGACATCAATATACCTCACGGAGCCTCATATCCTGAAGGCTGGGACAGGTGTGATTATTCTCTGTGACCTCAAAGGCAGCTTCGTCCCTAATAGAAGCCGCTGCGCAGTTGAAATGTCAACTTATTAAAATGCTGTTACTTGCGTTTGCTGTGTCAAAGAGGTGGTCATAATCTGATTGTAAGTGTACAATATCCTGTCAGTCATTATTTAGTGAGTTGTCTGAGTGAAATAAGAAAACACACAGAATTAATCCTTGGACCATCAAGTCTGTGACACCACCACAATCGAAACATCGGTAAGATATGAGAATAAAAACTCAACGCAACTTCCTTGGTATCTAGCAGGGTTAACTTTTTTTCTTAAAGAAAAACACCTACACACAATGGACACTAGGGATGTCTTGGGGCCTGAATGAAATGATTGAGCTGTGTTTATTCTCAGAAAACGCAAAATACTCAATCCTATTATGCAAGTACAGCAGGAGTCCCATCCGCCCTTTTCACAGTGAGCTCTGCTCCAATTATTTTGACACTAGATATCCAAATGTGTTCATTTAGCTGAGTGATAGACCAATATAACATAGAAGTGAGGAAAACGTAAGGGCAGGGAGCAGGGTCAGCCAGCAACTGGCACCGATGTGATTACTCTGCCCAACCATGGAATTCAAACCCATGAACTTCTGGATATGAGTATAGATTCTTAATCTACACACACCACCTATTTGGCACTGTTTACTTTGCAGCCTTATAAATAATCAAGTAAATACCAATCACCTGTTCGGAATGTTTAATAATCCATGATGAATTCTTCACTATCAGTGTAGTGCTACCCATGCGTTACCTAGTGATTAGCATTGTAGCCTCACGCCTTCAAATCGCACCCCTGGTGCTGTAGAGTTTGCACCATCTCTTCATGTCTGTTTTGGGTCTCGTGTGGTTCGCTGAATTGTGGTTTTCTGTCTGTTTTTGTGGGTTAACATGCAGTTTTTTTAAACTGTAGCCATTGTGTGTGTGTGTGTGCGTGTGTGTGTGTGCGTAAGCCCAGAGATAGGCAGGTGTCTTCTCCAGACATACTACATTCCGAACCTGGATAAATGGTGTGGAAAATTGACGAATGGATGGATATTAATAGACATGCTTTATGATATTTCTTCAAGCAAGTTGCTTATTGAAGCATCAGATAAATATTATTATATTTTATGAGTGAAACTGGCTATATTCACACAGAAATTTTTATTTCAATCACTCTACAAGTTTATTAAAGTACCATTTTTCTCTTCTATGAACAGCATTGTGTTTTACGTGAATTTTTATGAATATAGTGTAAATTATGTATAATTATGTACAATGAGTGAATAAGTTTATTCGCAATATATACACACCCACACATGAATAAGCACGGATATAATTTTTTTAAGATTTCTGTTATTTATACAAATTTATTTTAAATAAAATATCAGAAACATATGCAAAACAGATAGCCCTGAGTCACATTACCGTGCGAAACATTCGCTTTTAGTAAAAAAAATTCTTTCCAAAAGTGACAATATCAAATCTGTTTTAATGATAAAAAAACAATTTCTGTAAATATTGCAACCAGACAGTGATCCCGGAATAGAATCTGAGTTTAGATTAGGCTCTTTGGCAGACCAGAGATAAATGCATGTCTCGTAGGACAACAAAGGAGCGAGCGTCAACACGACAGCTGAAGGGAACGCATAATTAACCAGGAGCCTGTTAACTCCGGTACAGCTGAACTTGACAGGTTTGCGGCCACGCCTGGGGGGGGGGGGGGGGAACTGATCTTCACTAAAGCGGGATCGCAGTAACACTGCGGGAACCAATCTGCCGCAGGAACAGATTTTGTGTGCTGCTGCGATGTGTGTGAGGCAGTGGTGTGTGAGCGGGCTGAACCTCTGTGCCTGTCATCGGGAGGGCGCCAGCTTGAATCCCATCCTCAGAAGAATCATCACATATCTGTTGGGCCCTTAAGCTCCAAAAGATGTTAGAGTGCCACCAAATAAACTGTACATGTACGTTTCTAAAGTGAAAATGAAGCCTTCCGATATTCCTGTACTCAGTCAAATAGTGACTAAAGCAGCATGGCAGGTGAGGATATGTCTGCCACTGTAATTGTATGAGGAGCTTCTTTAATCAGCCATTGGAAACATATCATATGAGAATCTGCTGGAATAGCAAAGCTTTGCATGAATGCAGTGCAGTTTACCCTGTCGCCCTAGCAGCATTTTACATGTGAACATTTCTTCTGTTTGATTTTCATGGTTTCCTCAGGATTTCTGCTGTGGCTAATTATTCACATCGTGCCGAGCAGCGTTGATCAGCACAAATAAAAAATACACGTGGCCTCCAATCATATTTTTAATGTAGTTCCTCCACTGATTGTCTGATGAAAGAATCGTGTTCACAGGGGTGTAGCTGGAAATTCTGGTCCCTCTGACAGAATGTCACCTTGGGCCCACACACACCATTTTGACTTTTTTAATGGGGGTGGGGGGGCACAATATGCACCACAAATCAGCCCCTGAATCTGCCAGTTTACCCATGCCCTTACTGCGCCCCTGAGCATTCACTGATGCTACAATGGCCTGAAATGCAAGAATCAAATGCTGACGATGTATCATATTTGCTTATCACTTAAAGGTCTTATTCTTCAAAAGTGACTATCTAATGCTTGCAGGTAGAACTTCGGCAGGAAATATTGCAGCTCAGTTTCTTTGTGTCTCCATAAAATATCCATTTTCCATTTTTAACGTAATCGGCTGCTTAAGCACAGATACCAGCAGTCTTTCACAAGGACCATAAATAGCATGTTTTAAGTCTGAGAAGTTTACTTCCTTGGCAAGGCGGAAAGTAAATCACGACAGATCCCCCGTCTCACGGGGCAACTCATTTTCCATTGTCCTGATTTGAATAACCCAGCCTTGTCACAGGCATCCAGCAATGGCCAGATAATAAATATAGGTGACGATGGCAAACATAATGTGGACAGCAAAATAATGTGCAAACACTGAAGCTTCATCCTTCACACTGTCGTTTTGAAAGGCGAGGGAATTTAAATATAATGCATGCGGTCATCAAACCTCATTCAAGGTGTCCTTTCAAGTAGGAAGAATGATTAGGCACAGATTTCTCAGCTACCAGTAGCTACATAATACAGAGAGGTTAAGGATTGCTACTGAATGATCTCGTAACAGTCGTTCCTATATGCAGTAATCATGGCAGCAGAGAGGTCAGTGATCCTGGATGATGACGATGATGAGGATCGCCTTCATCTACAGCATTGCTGATAAGATTATTTCATTTCACAAATTGTAATACTGTTTTACCTAATATTTCAGAGAGTGGGAACAGAAAAATGAAAAAATGAAATTGAAGAGTAGACTAATCTAAATACAGCTTATGGATGGATAGGCAGCGTTAAAGAAATCGACCAGGAACAGGTCAAGTGAGACAAGTAGAAGATGTGGGGTTGGAGGACATCACAAGGACCTTCTGTCTATCTTGAAACAGAGTGATTTTCTGGATAGAGGATAGATGGGCTGTATGTAGTGCAAAATGGAAGTAGCTATGGTATTAATTCAGTGGGGAAGTAGAATTTATTTGCATAGACAATGATGGTAAGGTCAGGACACATGAGTTTACACATCTAACCCAGAATTAAAACTCACCCCAGGGTGAAGATAGCACGTGTGGACTCCTGCTCTTTGTAATAAGCTTTGTGAAATCCACACGGGATCATGAACTGTGTTACAGGGCAGCACACGCACTCCTGTGCCTGCGGGGGGCCCCGTTTCTCAGAGGAGGCCTTTTAACCTCAATTCAGAGTACACAGCACCAGGACTGCACACGCCCAGTATAATGAGGGAACTTAACGCTTAAGATGTCAAGTTCA
>JAAGVU020000103.1:18932279-18943314 GCA_011763525.2 Mormyrus iriodes | reverse complement strand
CTGGACTCAGAGCTCAACCGTATTATGGCCATTCTGGAGATTTACAGCCACCGCGGGACAGGGGGCATGATATAGAAAAGCCAAAAAGCCCAGTCTTGTGTTGTGAACCAGTGTGACCGTTCTGAGAATTTAATGACTTTGAAGAAGCATTTCATTAAATAATAATGTAAAAATAGTCCCTCAGATACTCCTGCCCACACTGACTTGCACGTGATACAAATTATGAAGACGTCTTCTGTAATTACTCTTAAGGGGGATTTTCAGCAGGCTCCTGTAATCTGCTGAGCTGTGCCTCCTCCCATGACTGGATGGGCTGTCTCGCGTGAGGAACTCGTCTCAGAGCTCCAGAGCCTCACACATCATACAGCCGTCAGCACCGTCTGATTATCCCACTCCTTATCACCACTTTACATCATTTGCTTCCCCCCCTTAAGCAGAATTGATTGCATGCAAACTGTATTTTAATTGGCTGTCATCGCTCTCCAGGATGATTCATCATTGTTTTTTTTCCCCCTCCTAGAAGGCATCAATGGCCCTTGGTTATTCCTTCAGAAGGCATTATGTATTGCTAGTATAATCATCCATCCATCCGTCCATTCATCTATCTATCCAACTTCCATCTACTTAGCCTGCAGCCAGTCTCAGGCAGCATTGGGTGTATGGCGGGGTGCACCCTTCATGGCATGCTAGTATATTCACTTATGAACTAACTGACAGTTATCATGTTCTTTGCCACCTTCAACTTTAGGGAAATAACCATTGTGAAGTGCTTTATATGGATATGAGTATAATATCAATATTACCCATCCTTCCATCTCTCAGCAGTATGTCCAGGAGAGGATCTGGATTGGGGGCCTGGCGACTGTCCCAGGCAGCTCTGGGTCTAAGGCAGGGCTACACCCTGAAGTGAATGCCAGTCATTTTAATAATGATAATAATTATCCTTTATTAATTGCCATTTGCACACAGTACAAGTACATTGGAATGTTCTTTTTGTCTCCCCCCATCTTGCTCTCCATAGCCCAGGGGTAATGGCTCAAGCGCAGCTGACATACAGCGCCCATGGAGCTGGGGGTTATGGGCATTGCTCAAGGACTCACGGACATGTAACTATTTTGCCAAAGCCTGGGATTGAACCAGCGACCTTCTGATCACTGGCACAGAGACGTAGCCTGCTGAGCCACTTATTGAAAATCAAAATAAATATTCAATAAAATCTGGGGTTTGTAGTTTAAAACACAGGGAGGTCATAAGATTATGGTGTATGGCACATTTACACACTTTCATCCAATGTTACTCATGGTAGAAGGAAGGGTTACGATTTATGGGTATTCCCTGGGATTCAAACCCATGACCTTTGTATTGTGAGAGCAATGCACTACTTGTTGCGCTACAGGAGCACCATGTACTTTCTATAACTTGACACCCATTAAATCAGCTCATGTTGAATTATTAATTACACATAATATCACCAGTTGAGTTTAATTAAACAATCAACAGGCAGTGCTGCAGGATAGCCGTGCATCATGAAGTTGCAAAATGATTTATGTTTATTTTACTGATATTTAAAAATTTATGAAAAACAGTGACTCAAATCTGGGAAATATTTGCAATTGGCAGTGATCCACTGTTGCTAGTATTGGAAATAATTTTCCTCAGGAAACTGGATGCTATAAAATATGGTTTAGCTACACCAAAATTCCATTCTTCGTCAGATAAAATAGCTACACAAAACATTAGCCGAAATATTAATTAGCCCGTCTGTAGTTTAAATACTTGTGAACATTTCTCATATGGAGGTGGAAAGTACAACACCACATAGTAAAGAGCAAAGTCTCATATGGGATTTGAAACCATGACCATCGCAAAACGCTTGGCTTTAATCACCACTATACATGTTGCTCTAATACATGCTAATGGCCAAATTCTATCCTACCAGCCATCCGCCGACAACCAATAAGTGAAATCAAAGTTACTGTATGTTATCATGTCACTTCCTCCATGAAACGTGGAAAAAGCAAGTGGAGGTTATACTCAATGTTTTACTTAAAAATATGAATGAACATGACCATTTTTGTGCAGCCATGAGCAGTTTAGCATGATGCAACAATTCTGGTAATATCTTATGGCTCTTTCCCAACAGTCTTACTGAAATCTCAAGGTTCCGATCCATACTTAGTGACTACTGGAAATCGGCCATTCAGCACAGTGTCGTACAGAAATTCTTAATTGAAAATAAAAAAAAAACAAAACATAATTTTTAATTAAAAAAAAAAGTCTCATGAACAAAGATGAGCCGCGTTTCCAAAGATTGTTTAAATTGAAAACAAAAAATAATAATAGTGAAATGGCCTTTTCTTCAGTGTCTAACTGATGAAACAGTCCTGTCCAATGGATACAAAATGTCCAGACCGATGACTGTGGACGTTCTCCATATGCGTGTAAAACCTGTTCATTCTGCACCGGTCAGCTGGGGCAAGGTTGTACAAGGACTCTAGCCCAGTGTCATGTGGTGTTCTGGTAATAAAGGGTCTAATAAAGAACACGAGAATTATGGATACCCAACGCCGTAAATCTGCCATTGTTTGAACAAACTCCTTACATTACCGAGCACCACATGCTGGCCCAAGTTAATTTTGGCACACTCTTAGCTTGCTATGCTACCAATCAAATTGTAGCTTATGTTTTTGACTTCCAGCTTCTGCCTGATGAACGTCAGTGGAGCCTTTTCCCCTTTGCCTATTCAATGCAACCCAATTAAAAAAAGGAGAGGAAGGTCATTTATTTCAGCAGCCGTCAGTGTTCGTTTTGTATTATGTAGCTCCAGGGGGCACCGTTGAGGGATTGAGTGCAGAGGCGGTGTGAGGTTCCCAAATACATGGGTTGTCTATGGGCAATGTCACAGACAAGGAGATCCTGTTGGGTTATCGCCTTATTATGCACTTTGCCTCAAAGCAGACCCCTGTACCCACTCACATAAAAACAGCCACAAAATCCCACAACATTTGCCTAATTAATTTCAGTAGCTTCCAACTCAAATTACCCATTTAAAAACATGTATTTTTTTGAAAGATTCCAAATTACATTTTACTTAATTTTAGCTCAGCTGTTTCCAGCACACATCCAGACATAGCGCCTGTATAATTATGCCTTTAATTGGCTAGCATGCTGTAAGAAGCACATTAAGTGTAAACCGGAATCTTTAGTGTGATGTTTTCACGCATCAAACGTTTAAAAAATTCTTTTAAGTAATGATTTAAAGGTGAAAAGTGTAGCGCTTCGGGTTATTATCTGTAAAATCAAATGTATAATATCTATCCATCTTCTATACCATTTATCCAGTAAAGGGTCAGAATGAAACTGGCACTTTTCCCATGATGTGCTGGGTGCACCCAGGACGGGGTGCCAGTTGATTATAGGAAATTCAGAGTTCCCGGCTCACCTGACCGTGTATTTTTGAACTGTGGGCGGAAACCTGCATGCAAACTCCACTCACTCTGAGCCAGGGGCAGGGATCAGATCTCCAGCCCTGGAAGTGTTCAGGCCACAGTGCTGCCCCTAGGAGCCTCGGTGCTGCCCAGTACAAGATATAACTTATTAAAATGTGATGATTTAGCTGCAGCACTAGTTAGAGCCTTTCCTCCATCAAGAAAAACACATACACACACACGCAAAAAATAAACCTGTCACCTCTATGAAAGATTCCTTAATTTCTACCTCACCCATTTAATGCGTCCCTGTGAAATGATTCACGTAATTACAGAGCAGCCTCGAGATGGTTACTTAATGACCTCAACCCTAAAGGAGAGCAACTCTTTAGAGTTTTCTTATGAAAGCTAAACATACTCACTATCATTTGTCATTTTTCATATATTATATGTTTAGGGGACGTATATAAATTGACCTGTAATTTCATTTTGTAAAGGATAATTCCTAAATCTTGTTTTTTCTCTGTGACTGTGAGACGATTTATTCCACACTTCTTTTGTCATGAGGTGAATGAATGCGACCTACTTATGAGCAGAAGGAGCCTTCTCATCACACAACGGTTAATTATTTATGTTGTAATCTATGCAGTCACTTTGTTCTCAGGTCCCTGTGCACTCAGGGTTTGGTAAACAGCAACGGTTCCTCAGCTTCCCTGCTGAAAGGTCACATTGAGACGTACAGTGTTTGAGGTCTGCGGGATGGACTCTGCAGCTTCTGTGAGGGGAATGGCCGCCATTTGTTATGCTCCATGCTGTGTGAGGCGGGCTTCCTGAACTGGCAACCCGGGTTGGCGTCATGGCAACCCGAGATTGGCGGCTTTTGAAGGGATGCTAAGGTATGGCATCATTAACGTCACCCAAATAAACAAATAAAGGGATAAATAATAGAGAGGTTGGCTAACAGCAGGGGTTTATTGTTTTTTACGGAAAGCTGCTGTTACATTTGGAGACTGTCGGGATGACAGGAAACTGATGACTTATTGAACCGAAGCGTTGCACCTTTGTTCTGCTAGCTTATCGTGAATGACAGAAAGACACTCAGCTGGATGGGGCTAGTCGTAAATTTACCTCATAGCGCATAGCTTATTTACAGTAGCTTTCTTGCTTTCTGTGAACCAGCAGACTTCTCATCTCTCATGTACTCGCCAGACAGATGATGGTGAAAATATCCGTGCTTAACCAGAAATGGTGAGCCTGTAGCCTATCTCAAGAAGCACAGGGACAGATGCCAATCCATCACAGGAGAAACACACGCATATAATGAATGAATGAACGAATGAAAGTTACATTTATATAGCGCTTTTTAGGACACTGAAAGCGCCTTTTAGAACCATTGGGGAACCACTTCAACCACCACCACTGTGTGGCCCCCACCTGGATGATGCGATGGCAATACACTCACCACACAGTAGCTAAGGCGGTGAAGGGGCAGGAGACAATTCACCAGTTAGATATAGGGGATGATTAGGAGGCCAGATATGATAGGGCCACAGTGGGTAGTTTTAGCCGGGACATCAGGGTACCAGCCCCACTCTAATAAAGTCTCACATTTCAGAGTAAAGAACTACCCAGATGATGATAGTTATTTGCTTAGCACCTGGTTGTTCCGATGGATACCTACTGGCCTGAAAGGGCCTTAACTGCTGCTTCCTGGCACCCTTTGCCCACAAGCCCAGGCTCACATTCCCCGTGCTGGGCATCACAACGCCCCATGGCAGTGCACAAGACTGATTCCGCCTTTCCGAACAGTGTTTCTGGCGATGCGGCTGCATAATTGTACGAGCGGCGGTAAGCGCGTGCAGGTGATGATACGAGCCTTTCAGATTAGCGACGTAGCCGCTGGAGAGCGGACCAGAACGGCTTTCGTGCAGCCATGATTATGACTGAGAGCTGTGTAGTGGGTGTTGTGGATGGTCGCCATCACTGGGTCTGGCATGGGGCCCTAACTGGGAACAATTCCTATCCTGCTGGCCACTGATGTTACATTAGCAGGGGAAGTGATGCAGTTTGCTCATGTCCTACAGCTACACTTGTTTTTAATGTCACAAAAATAGTCTCTGTTACCTGGTCTACTGAATGAAACAGTTGTCTGAACATTATAAATATCACAGTACCGGGACTGTGCCTCAAAGTGCCGCAATTTAAACTGAATATGGAATTGATGAAGACTTTGAAACAAAAAGACAAAATTTGAAGAATCTGTAATGATTTCTTTCACTGGTGTAGAAGTTTCAAATTTGTGGAAATTGAATTGTATCAATGTATATACAACTGAAAACTAATTTATAAGTAATGTGATAAAAATAACAAGAACAGATATTCTTATCATTTATTTCCCCAGTAGATTTTCCTCATCAATTTTCAAGATCTCTACCTTCATGTTTAACTGCTCTAATTCACATTCAACATACTTACTCAAATGTAACAGTTAAATGTAACAGTTAATGATTAAAGATTGTATTCATAAAGTATATCGGTCCCTAACTGATTCTTTAACATCTCCCATTTTCTGCTGTCAGTCATGGAAGCTAAGCTGATCTCTTGGAGTTTTGTGGCATCAGAAAAATAAATTAAGTGATTAAGACACTGCAACAGAGCTTAGCTCCAAGAACTGATTGACTTCTGGCTGGGGGAAAAAACAAAATCCTTTTCTATCATTTTCTTCTCAAGCAGAACTTTGAAGGTCAAATGTACAGTCGCAAAAATGGTCCACCTTCCCAAGCGACGTTCATCCAGCCAGCCTTGCGGTAATCTGGAGCCTTATCTTGGGAAGCTTAGGGCTTGAGGTATGTCTAGATGGGATGGCAGTTCAAATCTCTGTGTTGTGTCCCTCTCATATCCACACAAGGATGCAGAGGCACTGGTTCATCTGGACCTTGGAATGTGCTTCCTGGGACTGGCTCCAGGCGCACTGTGACCCCGTACTGAATAAGCGGCCGAAAGTTGGAGCGGTAGATAGATGGATGGATGTAATATGTAAAGTAAGGGACTAACCAGAGATTAGCTCCCTGACTCAAGGGAATAATTACTTTCCCTATTCCTCTAGGCCAAAACAAAATATGCTTCTTTTTTCCCCATTTTCAGTTACCTAATTTTTCCTAATATATAAGTTGCACATTTTTTTCAATGGCAAAATGACTAGCAGCCTCCCAAATGGTGCAGTTACTGTTATGCTAATTGCCACATGGCTTATTGACTCTCCATCTGGAATGATGGAGGACACAGTTCACACTGAACTCCTTTCTGCAGCATAATCTGCTTTCCCCTAATCAGAAGTCTCTGTCCGCTAATCTAAATACAGCTCTCCATCTGTACGTACACATCCTTGCCTTAGTTTATTTAAAAACAAAATAATGCAGCTCTGCTTTATTGAAAAAAAATAAAATTATCATTGCCTTGTTGTCGCACCAGCACATAAACTTGTATAAAGTAGATAGTATGGAGAAGTGACATTGGCTGAAAGTAGCATAAATATGTATTTACGGAAAAAAAGTAGTTCCTTCGCAGCGTTAAGTTGACTTTGAGAAAGTCCGTGTCATCATTTCTGTCATTGCGGCAAACGGAGCAGAAAGGGAACTCGATCTTCCCCTTTAATATCACGCTTGCTGAAAACGCCGGAATCCGGTTCTGCCCATAGGGCAGTGCGACTTAGGCAACATCGCAACGGCGGCAAGCTAATTTAATTTCACTAATTAGCAGCTGCTGCTTTCATTGCGCACGTGTCTCAGAATCACAGGTGAACGGGCTCTGAGGTTATATCCGAGGTTATGTTTACAGAAAGTCTAGGTCCGGCGTCCTGGTAGAAAACGAAAGGACATTCGTTTGCTTTTATTTTGTTTATATTCTCGGTAAACCGTTTAGCGGCCCTAGAGCTTAATAAGGAATATCACAGTGTCTTGGAAAAAAAAAAAGTTCAGTTTCACCCATTTCCTGTTGAGGCATTTACTGGCATCTTCCATCTCTTTTTTTCCTGTGTGTGATGGATATGAACCGACATCGTAGTCTTGCACATCTTCCTGTTAAAATTAAGTCCTGTAACTCAGTTTCACTCTCTTATCCTAATTTGATTTTGCTGTAATCCAAATTTAACATACTTAACTCTCGTCTACAAAAAGTAGAACAACATTAGGATAAGTCTCTCATTTTGTCATTCATTTTGCAGTTCCAACCATTAATCTCCCCTGAAATATTCATGGAAATGATACCTAAAATGTCAAAGTCATAACTCTCACAGGAGTCAGACAATATGTTCCTGTAATCCACTTTGCACCTATTTCTCACAGCCCTGAATTAGCGTTAGATGTTTTGACTGATAAATCAGGGGTAAAAATAAAATGACCAAAGATGTCATGAATCCAATGGTTCAGTGAAGTGAACGAGTTTAACATGATTTCTATCCCCCTTTTTGAACGTTTTGGATTTAGTTCCTTATTTTGTGGCTTCAACCTCCATTTTCTCAATATTAAACTTTGTCATGTTGTAAGGATAAAAAAAAATCATTCATACTGTGTGACTTTACAATCTCTAATTTTTGTGCAGAGATATTTTCAGTGAGAGGACAGGTCAACAGGCTAACAGTTTGCAAAAAGTTGCCTACGATCGGGCAGTGCATTAGCTGAATTAGCCTGAATGTTTATTATGTGTGTATCAACAATCAATACAACACATTAGGTTAAAGAATGACTATGTGTGTGCGTGTGTGTCTGTGCGTGTGAGCAGTGTCTTCTGTTTCGTGCTGCCCAGCTCTTATCCGGGTCTGATCCTCTTGATCTTCCCTGATCCTTATGATCAACCATGAGAGGGCGAATGGCCCTTTAAGCCACGCTCAGCTGAAATAACCTGACAGCGCAAGTGAAATGCTGAGAAATACCGTAGTGGGACGCACCACAACTATTCCGTGCTGTTCTTGACTAATGGAAAAGACGGTGTTATGCACCAGAATGGTATTATGCCCCTTTCTGTACTGTCTGTATCTATTAGGTTCTCCAGGTGGACAGAAATATTAAAATGGCTTTCAGTAGAGTGAATAACACAGAATGCATTATTAGGTTTTTCACTTGGCACTTGGCTTGTATAACAATTCGCACCACAAGGTGGCTGTCGACATGTTTTTTGCATTTAGAAATGGGCCTGTTGTAGGTGTAACTGCAGAATAACCGGGGAATGAATGTAATTCGAAAGGTATATTTATAGGTTATTGAACTTTAAACAAAAAATTGAATGTGCTGATTGGTCCTGTGGTGTCCTGTGCTTCCTGAGATAGATTGCATGCCCCACTGTGACAGTGAGTGAATTGAGGGAAATCCCTCTCCATAACAAAGGAAATATGTGTCTTGCGAGGCCCCATTAAAATGCCTGTCTTACAACATTCAGTGCCAACAGCTCCCTTCCCCACGGCCAACAACTTTTGCCGTCGCTACCTCCGTCATGTGGTTGGATTGCCTACTAGGCAACCCCCCCAAAGACATCGGTGGGTAATGATACATAGGGCAACTTTTTAAGCAATGGTGCTGGACAACTGGCAACCAGGTGAGACAAAGGACAACTTATCTGGATCTGGGTGATCACAAAATGTTGCCCATGCTGATGAAAGTTTTTTAAATAAAAATTTGTTGTCCAGTACAAATGGGAAAGTACCCAACGATATTAATTTAAAAATTTCCCTGTGTATCATCACTCTGACACAACTGGAACACTACTGACCCTGACTTGGATAAGTGGTAGAAAGATGTCCATCCATGTTTGTTCATCCATCCATCCATTTTCTGTAACTGCTTGTCCTATTCAGTGTTGCGGGGGGTCCTATGGATGCAAGGCAGGGAACAACCCAGAATGGGGCACCAACCCATCACACCATCACAGGGCACACTCACACAGCAGTCACTCAGATCTATTGCCAATTGGCAACTCTAATTCACCTCAGCATGTTTTTGGACTGTGGGAGGAAACCGGAGTACCTGGAGGAAACCCCTCGATGACATGGGGAAAACATGCAAACTCCACACACATGGAACCCTTGTAGGAACTTTAACCCACACACACACACACACACACACACACACACACGTTTGTATGCATATATGCATGCATGTATGTATATGTTTCTGTGTGTGTGTATGTGTGTGTGTGTGTCTGTGTGTGTGATATATATAAACCTAATTATCTTTTCATTGCCTTAATGTGCATCATTTAATATGTCGTCCAGTGGGCCAGATAAAACTGCCCTTCTCCAAGGTGACACGCCCCCCAGGTTGCGGCCGGCTGCAGCTTCCCCCGCAGCTGTGATTCTCTCAGACTCCTTAAGTTCCCTCATTTGCACCTTGCCTGCATTTGGGCATGATGGGATCCCAACACGCCAGTGACGTGGTGCCCACCCTCAAAAATATTCTCCTTCAGCGTGTGGGCTCAAGTTCGTTTGGACCTGTGAGAATTGGTAGGAATGTGTGAGTCTCTCCCTTCGCACAGTTCATTTCGGCAGCCACTTGACCCCCCCTCCACTGCTTGAGAATTTCACCCAAGTGTTTATTTACTCTTCTTGACTCCTCCTCCTAAAATGCATGTGGGAAATGCAGGAGTATCTCATCATTACAACATTACATTGCACACACACAGATTTATATATGATTATATGGCTGTAGGTCCCATTTCCAGAAATACAATGGGGACACTTTGATGCGAGGCAACAGCGATTTTACGTTTTATTTATTTAGCAGATACTTTTATCCAAAGTGAAGTGTAACGGGAATCAGACAGTTCCTGGAGTGGTTAAAGGCCTTGCTCAGGGGCCCAATGGTGACATCACTCCACTGATTCTAGGATTTGACCCAATGACCTTCTAATCACTGGGATGGTATCCTAACCCACACACTGCTCCCGACCCACACCTTAGAGAAGACTGTATATTATAATTCATGCTTTCACGACCTCAGAATAAAATAATAAATATAATTATTGGACTTTTATACAATGATATAACTAGACACAATAATGTGATTTTTCTGGCAACAGTTATCTGTTATTTTAACAGACATGGTTAAGTACCGGACACTAACATAATTTAAAATGACATACTTCCAGCCAGTTACAATGCTGGGTATTATTGGAAGGTTATGCACTATGCAGCAACAAAGTAGCAGTCAGCTTCTTGATATATGAACACGCTGGGCAATATGTAAGAAGCCCTATGTCCTCCATCAGAATCGAGACAGCGATTTATTATTTCGGTAATTTATCGTAGTCATTACCATTTAGAAGGGTAGATGTATAGGCTGCTGTTTATATGTTATTACTCATAGAATCATGAAATATTGAAAATAGCCATAACAAACAAAAAAAAAAGAAATCGGGAAGGGATTTTCCGAGATCAGTCAGGCTGTGATGTCGTTCCAGGTACCATCAGAGGTCACTCTTACCTCTTGGGTGGTTTTTTTTTATAGGGTGTGTGTGTGTGCGTCTGTCTGTGTCGGTCTGTGTGTGTGTGTGTGTGTGTGTGTGTGTGTGTGTGTGTGTGTGTGTACACGCTTCAATGCGTTGTTTCCTCACTTCCT
>JAAGVU020000103.1:18890367-18932178 GCA_011763525.2 Mormyrus iriodes | reverse complement strand
GTGTGTGTGTGTGTGTGTGTGTGTGTGTGTGTGTGTGTGTGTGTGTGTGTGTGTGTGTGTGTGTGTGTATATATGATGGGTCACGCGTGTAAGCAGAAGAGGCCCTATCAGGAAAACGCCTGCTTGTTTTCTTTTCTGGTTTTGTGCTGAATGGAAAGGAAAAAAAAAAACAGGCTGAACTAACAGCATCGAGAAGAGGAATGGCCTCTATTTTTTTTTAGCGGTGTCCAAAAAAGATACCCAGTCTTCAGTTGTCAGGGGATACAAGAAGTCAGCCGATTGCACAGGGAATGCCATTCAATATTAGCCTTTATATTCTGTCTGTACTCAGGGAAGAAAAAAAACTGTCCATTTTTCACAGCTGGCAAGGACCTTGGTAGTCATGAGATACAGAAAGGCTAGCCAAGGCTTTCGCCCGCCATTCAGCAAAGGTCTCGCATTCTAGAGACGGATTCCAGCGGTAGGAACAAAACTTGATTTTCTGAGTGTGACTCTGCATTGAGACACAGTGCCCACAATAATTATATAAGCAGTGAGATGCCGATTCTGCGAGTGATCTAGGGACCCACATATAGACTGTATAGACACGCACATACACAGAAGCATGCACGAGCTTACAGAAAAGCGTTCCAAAACACGGTAGGGATACAGTGAGCAGCTACAGTGAGATTGAAGCCTTAGGCCTCCCAGTGAGACCGTAAGATCTGTTGCACCCAAACCTGCTGGCCCATTCACTGGCCACGGCAATCAGATTTACTCAGGGTGGTGGGTGTAAATTGGTCCCGCACGCAGGTACAGAGCTTCATACTGAAAAGCAAGGATGGCATCACGCGTTTAGTTCAAACTCTGTCAGTCCTTTCTGTTCAGTAGTTCCTGGTAAGAAAAGGGCCAAGTCTTGTTATTTTTTGAACCGATAGGGTGGTTCTCGACCTGGGCGGGGGTGCAGGGGTAGGGGGGTGGGGCTGTCAGGCAGGAAAGGATTTTTGAAACTGGCTGAAAGACTGACTTCGATTAAGTTTCAGACCCTCACGGTGATTAAAATTGGTGTTCGTGATAACGGCACAATTAACGTGAAAATGCAGGCCAGCTGTTACTCGTGGGCTGCATAAAAAACAAATTTTCTCGGTGAATAGAGCGGCGTGGCGATCGTGGTCTGCAGCAGAGGCACTGCCTAGCCCACTGAGTGCCTAATTGTCTTTCCGTCTGCCTTTCCGAGTTTTGCCTCACGATAAGCACTTTGAATATGAATGAAATCAATTCTTAACAATCTATGACCTAATTGCTGCCAATTTCACTGTAATTACTGTCACTGTGTCACTTGTTCAGAAAAAAAATGAGATACTTTTAAGGTGATAAGGATGACAGCGATTTCATACATCTGTTTTCCTAATATTTAGCCTGGTCAGGGTGACGGGGCCCTGGAGCCTGTCCCAGGCGGCAGAGGGCACAAGGCTGGGTTATACCCTAGATGGGATTATGATCATGATGATGGTGAGGATGACAGTTACTGTGGAGGTTCTACACCATTTCAACCTAGAGGGGGCAGACTAGGGCCATTTGTTCTGTTAGGGGGCCAGATGCATTTGACCTTAATGTCCTCCAAGTATTACTTATACTAGATTGCCAGCATTAAGGAGCAAAAGACAATTTTGAAAAAAGATAACTTATTTACGCAATGCTTCGCAGTCACTTTTTTGCAGTTTTTAGAAATATGTAACTCACTCTAATTTCTTGTTTAGTCCGTCTTACTTCCACAAACTTTTCTGTCGTTACCTTCACTTTTCACCAGCTGAAGCGACTCGGCCACCCGGTGCACCTGTCTAAGAATCTGTCAAGTCAATGAGCTTACGTTTGTGTTCCGGCTGTTCCCCTGTGCACATAATTTTAACTCACGTATATAAATAGAAATAATAATAGTAGTAATAATAAAAGTAATACATTTATTTCAGACTCAAGTAGAATACGTATTTAGGGGGAGCCCAGGGGGGACATGCATGTTGTCACGGGGGCACTGGCTCCCCCCTGCCCCTGGACAGTGGGAGGAACTGTTGTTTCACCCCTCAGGACTAAGGGTTCAAATCCTGCCTCTGAGTTATGCAGTTTGCATGTTCTCCTCATGTCATGCATTCCAAAGACTTGCAGTTAGGCTAGATGTTATTGTCATTCCTATAGTCTTCTAAATAAGTCTATTTGTTTTCATGACATCAGCTTGAATGCAGGAAGAAATACTTCGATTCAAGTAAAAAAAAATATAAAAGAACACACAGTGACTTTTTTTCCTGGCAGCAAAGGGTTTGCGCATTGCTGTGAAGAGCAATCCCTGTGCAAATAATGAGTCTTGTGCTTCGAACTCACCATCCCTGCTTCTTCCATAAATTCAGCAAAAAAAAAAGTTCCATTATCAGCATCTGCAGTAGTCTGTGAATGAAAACGTTCGAAGGGTCTGTTTTTTTAACCTTTTTTAAGAAGATGAAAAACCATTTCCTTCTTTCTTGGCAAACATTGGAACTGACCTGATACAGCGTATACTAAATAATTCTTAAAATAGACATTTTATGCCTTTGCTGTCATGATATATTTATGAGTCCTTTATAATTCATTTAAAGTGAATATTTGTTGAAATTATATGATGTCATTTGACACTGTTAAACAATTTTGTTGCTTGTATTAGGCTAGCCAAATAGGTTTGCAGGGTAACACACATAAAGCTGTTTGTGTGTTGCCCCCATTTGTCCTTTATTTTGCCCTGAAGCTTCCATAGAAGCATCACGTGAAATGCGTCCCAAATCGCTGCGCAAATGCAAAGGCCTATAGCTCTCGTTTTAGCAATGTTCCTCAGACACCCTTGTGAGGAACAGGATTAGGTATGAATCACTATGTGGATTTGGGTGGTGGCTGCGGCGGCCGTCCTCTTGGATGGGGATTTAAGGTGACGGTATCCATTGTCCTCAGCTGGAACAAATAGTAACTGACTTTTTGCCATTAGAGGCATCTGTGCCGCCCTCAGAACAAACGCAATAAAAGCAGCTATACGATTTGTCAGTTTAAGACTCATCGTCTTGTGTTGTGCCCGCGAGCTGCTTTTCTGTTGCTTCTGTGGTGTTTCTCGGGCATCTTTCATCTCGAGTGACTTCTTTTGGTGCATTTACTGCCAAGGGTATGGAGTGTTTCAGGATGTATCTTTGGGGGTCTTCTGCCAGAAGTTCTGCAGGGCTGAAAAATGGCTGCAGGAAACTCACAAGTTTCATTTAGGTCAGATTTGTGGTAATGAGTCACAAAACACCTTTCCTCTCCACTCCTCACCCGCAAAGCCGGCTGGCGCCTTCGCCTCCTACCACAACGCTGGGATGTCAATCACTGGCAAATGGGCTGAATGAAGGATTATTCACGGTTGTCATTATTTGGCCTGAACTCCCCCCTCCCTTCCTTGTTCTTTGCAGGTAAGCTGTTGATTCTTGCCTTACCGGACCTTGAAGCTGACAGTGGTGTGACTCACTCACATGATAAACTGTGGTTCAAACAGTACAGTAAGTTCCACTTTCTATAAAAGGTTTGGCACAAACCAAAATAGAAAGACACTGGCAAGATCTACAGGAATTCAGCCTTTGCCAATTCTGTCTTACTTATCTTTCACGATTGACCACTTAAATCATTTATCTGATTTTGTCACTAGGAGGTTGTGGGTTCAGGTCTAAACTTGGAGCCTTGTGTGAAGTTCTTGCAACAGTGGGTGCATGACGTGCCTTCAGTTGAAAGCATCTACTAAAACACTGATATTAATAGTGTAGTTTTTTTATGAAGTGCTGGTATTAGAGGGCACTAGCCCTCCCCAGATTGACAATACCAGGAGGGGCAAGCTTTCTTGAGCTGGGGTTGGGGTGGGCCAACTCGTTTTCACAGAACGATGGAATCACTCAGTTTGAAGAACACATAACAGAAATCCTGGGAATGTCATGTTTGTTGCATAGGCTAATGTGTAGGCCTGTGACTGTCAATCATATACTATCCAAGCTGCTTAATGCACTTAGCACGTTTCTCACATGGCAGATGTTCTTCTGGATGGATCAACTCTCGCCGAAACACGTGGCAGGAAACAAATGTCATCCATCGCTCCATTTTGTCGAGAAATGATACACACAAAGATCATAATCGGACTTTATGTTCTCATTTGTGCAAGATATGAATGACCGTGCCTTTAAACGATTCCATGCATGAGGTGATGAAAGAGAATTAGTGATATGTTCCTCGCTAAGATTAAATCTAAAATTGTGCCTTTCCTTATGTCAGATATACTGGGACGTCATACGCAAAACAAATCATAAAATAGCAAATTCATGTTTTTTACATGAAATTTTCAGCGGGGACTACTCACTGCGCCAGACATTTCCAATATAGTATTTCTGAGCTTTGCTAAAATGATGTATTCAATATTTGTCACACGGTTCATAATAGAGGTTTATGTAGCACAGGTGTCCCTAGGGACACTGTCGGTAACATTTTCAATAAAATAGCAGCCGCTAATCCTGTCATTGTCTGCCATAAATGAAATGTTGCTGTCATTTTTGTCACCTGTAATATTCCGACTGGGCGTTCAGAGCACCGACGAATTGGATGATGGCATCTGTGACAACCAATCACGGACCATTTCAGACTTAATGAAATACAACTCACTAATGACTGCCACGCCTGCTTGGGAGCTGAATCCAGACACAATTCTGGGCTGCGGGCTTGGTGGTTTAAGACAGGACAGGAGATCCACGTCATGTTATCCACATACATGGATTGTGCGTGAAAGCTGTTATTCTCCCGTGTGGTGGTGCTGAAAAATCTTTAGCAACTGGACTGCCGTGGAATATTGGCAGAGGTGGATGGGACCTGGGGAAGTCTCCAAGGGCTGGTCCCAGGGCTTCCCATAACTACAACTGGGCTTTTAGCACTTTTTTGTTCCATTACGTAACTTTGGCGCACAGGACACCACCTGGCAACTCCCGACATGTTATTTTCGCCATTTTAGCATCCCCACGGCCACCTCGTCACACAGAGGTCACCACCCAGCCCAGCTCCCCCCGTCTCCCCAGATGTGCTTCCTCTTCCCTTTGCCATATTTATCTACCCATTCATTTATCACTGTAGTACGATTCGGTGTCCCTATTATGTCTCCCCGGTCCCAACAGGGCGCTGAGGAGGAGAGCGGGGTGTTCAGCCTTGAGATTGGTTCAGGTCTGTACACGTGGGTGCTGTTTGTCTTGGAACACAATTAGCCGATTCCACCGGATGACCCAATGTGCGGAGGAGCGTTTAACTCGTTATTGGTTTGTTAGATGGATATCAGGGGGTGGGGGGGGGGTCCATGTCATGTCATGTCTTTTGGTTGCTGGGAATGTTGACATGAGCGCATACAGTGAACCTAAGAATAGAGAGCATGTACTAGGGACATGTTTTTTCCTTGAATAAGAAGAATATAACTAGCTGTCGTGGTAGCAAAGAGCATAGCCAGAAATTCTGGGCCCCTTAACAAAATGTCACCTTGGGCGCCCCCACAAATTTAACATATTTTTTTTTTTGTATTCAAGGGCCCCTGTAAAATTGTATTCAAGGACCCCTGTAAAATTTCTGTGACTGGGCCCCGTGAATCTACCTAGGTATCCATTCCCCTACTGCGCCCCTGTTCATACTAAGGCTGTCAAATCACACTAACCAAGTGAAAACATAGTAAAATAGTAAATATAGTAAGACACAGTAAACAGCAATGCAGAATCATAAAGGTGGCAGTGAGGGTTGGGAAAAGGATTTAAGTATCCACCCATTGCATTTTTCTCCCCTCCTTTGTTTGGCAGACGATTGGAGGGTATGTAATTGGACATTACCGTGCCGTTCAGCAAGTGGGGAGGTGAGCCAGACACACGGGGCGGCCTCGGCTCTCCGAGTTGGGCCTCTGGTGTCAGCCCAGATTAGCTCCCCTAATGAGAAGCTGGGCCGCAGAGCATGCAAATACTCTGGCTCTCCGTACCAGGCGGGCATCATGCGATAACGTGCGAAAACTCGCTCACCCGTCAGCACCCCGGATTAGCCTCTGATGTGGGGCTCTATCTCACATGCCGACCCACGTCTGTGCCAAGGAGATTTCACTTTATAGGCAAATAGGTGTATCATGACAGTCCATCCATTGTTAACGTAGTACAAGCTTTATTGCGTAACTGTATTTTTATGATAGTTATATATATGTCTTCCCGTCCCACAAGAGTGAGCCAAGTGCCTGTATGGGTCGGCATCTTCTTTTCTTCTTATTTTCCTCACTTGTACCTACATTGAGTCGGATTCTATCCAAGCCCCATCAGTAATCACACCTAGACCCCAATACCTGATCCAGGCCGCAGCGGTAGCCCTCGCATGACTTGATGCCCTATTTGGTTTTTGTGTATCTGGTTTTCCTGATATCTCCACTGAGAAGGCTTTCATCCCTGGCAACTGCTTCTGTTTCACTGGTCTCCGCTTCCCATCCTAGAATCTGTTCACCGTTTCTCCCGTCACCCGTGTCATGTGGCTCCGTTCGCTGTCCCGCCTGGAAAAATCATTACAATAAAGGTATATAATAATAAACCTGTAGGTGGGGAAGCCTGGGTGTCTCTGAACCCTCTGACAGGGAATTTCCAGCAGATGAGAGTTTTATTGTCATATTTTCCCTTTTTCAGGGACAGACTGGGAAAGGGGTTATTTATTTCTGCACATGTCATTGCAACGAGGAAGGGGGTATATCTCTGGAAACATTCGGAGGCCCTCCTTTGAAACGCGGGCCGTAATGTGCATTCGTTAGCCTTAGCTTGAGCCGCGAGCCTTCTCTTCTCCCGGAGACAGCGGTCAGCGGAAGATAATGACATGCCAACAGCTTGCCGAAAACCGATTAGGAAACGTATCCCATGAAACGGCCACAGTGATAGAACCGTCGCTCGTGATATTAAACGTCACCAGTGCTTTAAGGAAAAATTCAATCTTTTTTTTTTTTATCCTATGTAAAACGAGTAGAAATTGATTAAGCAGACCTCATGTTTTGTGGCCTTTGAGGGCAATGAGTGACACGTAAATTGGAAAGATAAAAAAACACACCATTCGGGCCTGGAGTTTGCTTGAGAGAGGTGTCTCTTCGGTTCGGTAATTTGATATGCATGGATCCGGATATACGTGTCCCCTGGGTGAACACAGAGGACGACGCCACACGGCTCTGCTTGTTCACATGGTCTCGGGGAAAAAAAATAATTGCTGTCCACAGCGGTCTAGCTGAATGCCTGTGGCTGGGATCAGACTGTGGGTGGAACACCGCTGGACCCAAAATGGATGTCTGCATAGCTTTTCACACATTCCTCTCCCCGTCCCCAACACCTGATGTTTTTCCAGCTTATTGTACTGAATTGCAAAGTTCACGTTCAGTCTTGACAGTTAAATGGTTGTATTTTTAATTTATTTATTTTGCCTTCCCGTGGAATCTGCCTTTCTGAGTATACAGGGTTATGTCATCACAGAGGCAAGTGTTCGGTCACTCTTTAAAGCATATGTGTGTATGTGTATGAAATGCCACATGCCTTCGTCTTGTCCTATATTTTCAAGCCTGCAGTCATACAATCATTTGACATGCTGTTATTATCACGTTTTTTTCACCTTTGGCGGGAATGCGCCCATGAAACCATGGGAAAGACGGTAACCTGGCAACCGAAGGTGTCCATCCGTTTGTCTGTCTGTCTTTTAGCTGAGTGTACATTATAATAACACTGCACCTCTATCTCCGGCATAGCTGAATACCTTTAATTTAAATGAATATCAAGCGTAGATGTCAATTTGATGTCTAGCAGACAGCAGTTAATTATAGTAGGTGGCATGCAGCAATGATAGTGTCAAGGCCAAATGTACACATCAACGATACATTAAAGCTTCACATTTTATCGCCCTATTAAATTAATTAGTCTTATTGTAATAATCTAAATAATGTATGCTGTGTGGGCACAGGAGGCTGTTGCTTGGACATCTGGTCATATCAGTTACATCAATTCTAATATTTCTGTTCTTATGTAGCAGGATTTTCAACAATACAGACATATTTGACAATAAAAGGATGGACTGGCAAGGTACTAACTCAGAACCATGTGGGCCATGGATTTAAATCCTCGCTGTGACTTTGGGCAATGTATTTCTGGACAGGCATAAACTGGACTCATTTCAGACCTGACTTACGTCCAAAAAAGACAGACCACGTGGGGCACAGATTTTGTACTGTTTATGCTGGGACCATGCATGCACTATCAGCGCATTCAATAAAAAACAGAAATCTATGATCATAGTTTTGTTACATTTTGAAAGACCATTACATCAGACTAACAGAATGCTTGTGGGAGTTTTACTTACACAAAATTTTTCTGAGGGCAGAAGGAAAAATGATTGATTCAAAGAGAACCAATCAGATTTTAAAGGAAGTGGGTCTAAACAACTAGAGGGGGCGGGACCAAGACATCTGACTGATTGGTCCCACCTCCTCTAGTTGCTTAGACCCACCTCTACAATCTGATTGGTTATCTCACTAAAACAATATTTTTTTCTTTCTGCCCTCAGAACATTTTTGTGTAAGTAAAACTCCCATAAGCTACCAGCTCATCAGCAAACTAAGAATTCTTTAATGGTAGAAATGATGGGTGCGATGCATTGTAATGGGAAGCACTTACCTCACCAGCTAAATAAATGATCTGAAACCCATATAAACATTCTTGTAATTCACATCCTAGGCAACATATATTATGCATTGAAAAGCAGATTTAAAGCAGGAGTATCATGACATTTCAAGATTTCAAAGATATACCTCTCACATTTTATGAACTATTTCATGAAAATATATAACAGATAAAGAATAAAGAGCTGTAAGAGTGCACCATAATTCGCGTAGAGCTGCAAATAAAATGTAACTTAATTCAATTAAGCTGCATTAATAGATATAGATTAGAGAAACATTTAATCATAAATGAAACTGAAATGTTTTGAAGCTTTTGGAAAATGTCTAACTCAGCGCGTCTATATAACATGTCCATGGAAATGTAAAATTTAATAAAATCACAGAAGAATTACTGACCTACAAAACTGCCAGAGTGCACCTTTTTCCCTTTAAAGTGGAGAAATGCCTGTCCCATGTATAATGCAAGTAAGAAAGTCAGTATCATTTTTTTTTTCTTTATTCTGGAGAGATGTGTCCTATATGCCTAATAAAATATCAGGCAATGTGGCCTCAGCCATTGGATAGGGCCATAAACATGATGAAATGGTGAAGGGGTACATTCATGTGGAAGAACTAGCTGTAATATTAAGGGAAATTCAGGCAGCACGATATTTAAAACGCTTCCAGGGCGGTGCAATTACTCACGACAGACACTAGACTAATGAAGCTGCGGAGAATCACCTTACTTATTATGTAACTGCCAGGACATCCACAGAACTGGTTTTCCATCAAGGCATTTTGAGGACATTTTATTTAAAATGTTAGCTGTGTTAGGCAATGACTATTTGTCAAATGTCTTTAAAAACTTCAACACCTCAGCATGGCAATTGCAAAAAAACAACCAAAAAAACGTGTTTGAGTACTTTTACAACCATGTTACACAAAAACTTGGCCCTTAAATGTTTACATACCATGTATCTGTCTTTATATTCGTCAACACTTTGCAAGACTGCAACTGTGAAACCAGTTATCTTCTATTAAATGTTTTATACGACAAAACCATCACATATATAATAGTCACTTGGACGACTTCGGTAAATATTTATGGTGCTTAAATTGCCCTTTGAAGTTCTAGAGAACCAAGATGTGTTGTCGAATGCACACATTGCTGTCCGTCATACTGCTAACTGATTTTAAGCAGCACAGTGTTGTGTAGGTGATGCGAAAAGCATGGTATTTTTATACAGCATCGATCAAAGCCGTGGAGAAATCCCTGCGCAGATTAATGGCAAGCCACAGTGCCAAGATTTAGTTGCGTGAAACAACAGCGAGGCGAGATGCTTTTCAAGGTCGTGTGCTCAATTTGTTCCCAAATGCAGGATGCGGCCTGGAGGCACTTGAAAAATTTAAGGGTAGGATTTTAGTTTTGCTTTCATGTGAAGTTGCAAACTCATTTGCGTCGTGTGTGGTTACTGCGTCTCGTCTATGTCTTGGTATCCCATTTCCATAATTGTGGAGACTTTTGGCTAAACGCTGGAGTCGCAAAATAGCTAGCAAATACTTTACTCTTATCTATTTACCAGAGAAAATATGTGTAGCCTTTCTGTACTAAAATCTGCAGGGCACAAGCCTAACAGATCCAACAACAGCACAGACCAGTAGCATCATCCAAAGCAACACCTAAACACATCTGGACTAAAATTATACCCGTTCCATAATTGTAGTCAATCCTTTCATTAAACTCACTGTCCAGTACGCATTATCAAATGAACACCGACGTTTAAGGCCATAGGAATAAATCAACCTGTGAGAGCCTGGCATTCAACTGTGAAATTCAGCGACCACCTGCCTGCTTAATCCGCGCAGGAGCGGGATCTGGTTTTGTGACAGCTTTCGAAGGCCGTCCTTCTGCCTGGAAATTGCTTTTAACAAGATTTGAAGATTTGCACCTTCGCTGTGATTTTACAATTTCTCGCCTGGAACAGGTTATAGAGATTTCGGTGCTTTTTGCCTGTGGTTCTGACAGGCATCTCCCACGTCGACACAATCATTAACGGTTAGTTAAGATACAAGACAAGTTATACGTACAAACCACTATGTAGAATCTAAGCTGAAAATAAATAAGCTGGAAGGCTGTTGTCCTTACAAACCCTTTTTTTTTTAAATATAGCCTCACAATTCCATAAGGCAATCATATTATTTAGGAGGCTTCACATTAATTAATCTGAACTGTAAAGACACGGTAAGGTACAAAACATTTTATTGTGCTGGTAAACATGTTCCATTATGTCTTGTGCAGCTATGACTTTAACTACATCATGAACAGGAAGTTGAAGGAATAAAACAGGAAGTGTTAAAAAAAACTTTATATACTATATATGCCTATAGGCACAGTAGCCTGTTTCTCATCAGCTTAGATGTTTCTACCGAGTAAACAACTCTTTGGAAATCATTAGGAAGCAGGGTGCACCTTACAGAGCAGTGGCCTCACTGCTTCTCTGAGACAAAAACGGGGATACCTTCTCCCTGCTCTACATCATAGTTCTGTTTTCCTGGATTATTATGCACATGGTGGTCATTTAGCATGCATGATTTTGTTTAGTTTTTTTACCTTGATACAAAGCCATTTTGTTCCTATTCGACTGGCAGCTGGCTTTTCTTTTTTCCCCTTTAAATAAATGAGCAAAATAAAGCTGAAAATCAATATAAATGACGTTTCTTTTCTATGGGCTCATTTAAGGAATTATTCACCCTGACAAGTCGGTGAACAGAAAATACATCTCGCCACTGTAAATGGCCGTAGATCTTGGAGACCGGTTGCCAGAATGCACCAACACGTTAAATGTGAAATTGTACGGGCTTTTGAAACAAAAAAAAAAAACGTAAACTTGTATGCAGCAATGCATTAATTACACATTTGAATTTATGGTTACAGAATGAGCAAAACAGACTCAACACTTGGACGTGCATCTCCATCACTGTGGCCGATGCAATACACATCTCCATGCACTGCCAATGATCTAGTACCTTAAAGACACATATGAAGCAACTACTAATGCGATGCAATATGATTCACCAGTATTGCGATGCAGTGCGATTCCACATGATTTGATTCAACACAATGCGATTCAACATGATAGGATGCGATGTAAAAGAATACGATGCTGTGCAATTCAATATGGTACAGATACAGAAGATAACAGCTTAGAAGTGGGGAAAGTCCATATAAAATTATTGGTCAAAAATGATTGCTCACATTCCTGAATAATAAAGGCATAGGCCCTCTGCTAATAATTAAGTATTACCGAATCCAATTTTACCACTGCAAACATGTTAGAAGTGATGCATCCGGAGTGCAACCCAAATCGTATCCAACGCACACTTTTTTAATCGGGGCAGTCGCATTGTGAACTTTATGCCAGTGCACCATGCGAATCGGTGAATCTTACTATTCCGACTAAACACACAACATATAATGAAATATGATCCTTCTTTCTCTTGCACTCAGTGCAGCTATAATGTGGAGTTTCACAGTCTTACATTCTGTATCTTGCGTCATATTCCCCCCTATTGACTACCGCTCTCTGAGTTAGAAAAAGGACGACTGCTGAATGAATAATTAATAAAGAATAATACGACCAGAGAGAGTCTTAAGTAATAAGTAGTAAACACAAGTAGTTCTAAACTTCACAAAAAATATTTTTAATCCCCAAAAGTCGTTCTCACGGCAGAGCAGGAGACTCTGCAGTTGCAAAACATGCAAACTCTCCTGCAGTTCGTCCTTTGAGTATTGTTAAAAAAGAGAGAGGGGAGAGCTTTTTTTCACACTACACCTCGGGTGGTGTACTTCCCAGCATTCATAAATCAAAAAGCAGATTAACATGATGCGTACACTGTGCTGTGCAGCGTTCTGATCAATGGGACACATCTGATTTTTACAACAAAAAAAACAAGACTAAACAAATTTTTGCTATAGTTCCATCTGTACTCCAGAAATAAAACAGGAAAAGGGGAGAATATACCAGAACTGGTAACCTGTGTCCTGACACAAGGATGCTTGACATCACTTCAGTTTGATGTGAGCTTCTCGATCTGAGGCAGAGATCGTTGGAAAATGTGATGTATAAAAGTCTAACTGAGTAGAACAGTGTTTAAGCACAAGGGATTGTGGGTATTGACAGGTCAGCACCGGCGAGCTCCCAAGTCATCACGCAAAGTTGCGGCACCTGGACATCGGCAGCCATTACCATTTCCTGAAATGCTATTTAATTAACAGTCTCCTTAATGAAGTGAATTTAATTATCGCCGTGTCACTCCCAGTCATACAATTTGTAGTCGGTCGAATGCGTATGCCTTTCGCGATATGGTTTTACCAATATGTGTAGCTGAAGGTAGCTGATAGGAGGGTTAGTGACTCGTTAATAAATGAATCCATCAGAAAGTGGACGGTGAGGTCGACGCGACAGAAGCGGCTCGGCAGCAGCAGACGGATCGTTAGGAGGCTCCGGCTGCTTCCTCCAGCCTGCTGAATTAATGAAATGACAGCTCACTTAACAGTATGGTGGTCGAGGATATAGACAAGCCTAGAAGTTGCTGGTTCAGGTTCCGTTCAATATATTTCATTTTTATATAGCGCCTTTCACAGCAATGGCCTCAAGGCACTTACCAACAGTGTGGTCTCGTTCTAGAACGTTCCCCGCTGTAGCACAGTTAAGTAAAGTGCTCAACAAAATTGATTTAATAATGTATTGTTTAGATAAAAGGTCTTAAGAGACCAACAATAATAATTCAAAAGATAAAAATAAAACGTGGGATTAAAGGGAAAGTATAGTTATGGCTTATCAATGTAATTTGAATGTATCAAGGATGGATCAGAGGTTGACTGACGGAACTTTATTAACAGAGTTTAAGGACTGCTGTAAATTTTCTTCAATAATAAGATTAAAGATTTAAAGCTAATAATACATTGAATTTATCTGTGTGCCTACATAATGCATACAACAAGAAAGGGGAGGTGTGTGACTCAGCAGGTTATAATGCTTTTATAAGACCCTTATCCCCCAGTTGCTCCAGGGACTGACTGACCCTGCTGTCTAAAATGTATGTTACTTTGGACAGAACTTTCTGCTAACTAAATAAACTGAAAGAGGGGGATTTTCCCCAGTAACATAGAAAATCAGGCTCCATCTCACTGATTTCTGTTGTACAGTGTGTCCATCTGAAGGACAGGATGCAGATGGTTGGAATGTAATATGCTTAATTTTACTGGAAAAGTATTGCCCAGGAACAGAGGTTAGAAGATGGGGGGTGGCGGGGCAGGAGAGGACAACTAGTGTAAACTATTGGAAAACCAGAGTGGATGGCTGATCTGACCCAGGATGCTCTATGGATGCTCAAATAAAACGCCTGGTTATTTAAGCAAAGTCAAGCAGGAAAGTTATGAATAAGCAGCGATTGGCGGCGATTGAGGTGGCTAATCTTGGGGGAGTCAGCACAGAATAGGTCCTTGCGTACAAGGAGGTGCTTTAAATAATTGTATCAGCAAGCAGTGGTTGGCATTGAAGATTGAATGCATTTTCTGAGTCAAAAATGGCCCCGCGAAGAGAGGGAGGAAGGGTCGGCAATTTATGGCTCGCTGAGATTTTGGAGGTGAAGAAAAGGGCCAATTTCCCGCATAAGGAGAGAGGATGGAAGTGGTGGTAAGCAGAGAGAGGGAAGGAAGTGAAAAACGAGGAGGAAACCCTTTTTGGCGGCAGCTTTAGCTTGTTGTGAAAGAACGTCTTTTTTGTGTTGAGGTCAGATAGGCGGTGCAGAGAGGAGGGATGGACAGAATTGAGATTAGCTGGTGGCTCCAGAGCCCCCTCCCTGCTCAGCTCTCGCCTGGATCCTGAGGTGATTCTGCTCAGTCATCATCCATCAGCGAGTCCAACGCCTAGGAGCTGGAGGCCCACTACTTGGGACAGCTTGACGGAGCACGGAATGGTGAGGTGGGGGGGATCGCCGAGAGAATACACTGCAGAGTGAAGGGTGCTCAAGAAAGGGGGGCAGCCCAAAGACCAGAGGAGTGACTGAAAGGATCAAGTATTGGTTGCAGAAAGTGATGACTGCAAATGTCTGTTAGAGAGAAAACATCAAAAGAAATTGAACAGAGATGGCAAAGTAAAGACTATAGGGAGAAAAATGGACATGGAGATACTGCTGCAGTAACTGAGCCAGGCACAGGAAATCTCAAGGCCGTTTAGAAGTTTTAATTCAGAAATGCTTCTCGAGGGCACAAACATAAACACCTTTTCTCTAGGGCAGTGGGAATGACAGCTGCTTCTGTCAGACCATCGGAAAGACCCCCTTTTGTGTCCCTTTCGACCCTTTCAGCTCTCCGCAAAGCCACCTTCACGGCCTTTTAAATCATCCACCTCCTAGTGCAGCCTTTTTAACCTATGTAGACTTTGGTGCCCCTGGCTGGAAGTAATGGAGGGTCTTAGCCTCACTGGATAGTCACAGACAACATAAATATAATCTATAAACCAAGGAACCACAAGCACAATCAATATCTAGAAGGAGAATATCAATAACACATACAGCCACTAAAATTGTATGTAGTTTATATATGTAATGGCAGCTCTTCTATATAAGCAGTAAGTCTTGTTAGTAGAGAGTTAAAGTAAGATTGACAACACAGTATTTTAGCACAGCTATGTGCTAGAATGTGCCCTTTTATATTATCAATATTTCATATTTTAGATAACTTTGGATCTACTGGGGGCATTTCCAAAACAGTTTTGCTCCTCCTTCTGACTCCTGCTATTTTAAATCAGTGTACTTATAACAGTTGAAACAGATTGTAGGCACATACAGCAGATTTTTTTAAGTCCGTTCAATTGTGCTGCTAGGCATTTGCTGTGGTTAAGAAATGATGTTCCTTAGAGCTCTGTTGCAAACAGCTGAAGAGGAGGCAAAGCAGAAATACCAAAGTCAGAATGTTCCAGAAGTGTTCCAGAAGGTTTCGTAAAGGGTTAATGAAGGGTTTCGGAAGCTTCGCAAAACGGTACTGGAAGGATTACAGAAGGGATGTGGAAGGTTTATAGAAGGGTTACAGAAGGGATGTGGAAGGTTTATAGAAGGGTTACAGAAGGGTTCTGGAAGGTTTATAGAAGGGTTCCAGATGGGTTACAGAAGGGTTCTGGAAGGTTTATAGAAGGGTTACAGAAGGGTTCTGAAAGGTTTATAGAAGGGTTCTTGAAGGGTTACAAAAGGGTTCTGGAAGGTTTATAGAAGTGCTCCGGAAGGTTTATAGATGAGTTTTGAGAGGTTTATATAACCATTCCTGAAGGGTTAAAAGGGGTCCTCGAAGATTTATAGAAGGGATCCAGAAGGTTTATAGAAAGGTTCTGAAATGGTTATCAATGAGTTCTAAAGGGTTTATAGAATGAGCCCAAGAGGGATGCAGAAGGTTATGGAAGTAGACAAAAGAGGAAGTTCTGCTGATGAGAGGTGGAGCTTTGCATCAGCCTGACCCACCAGGAACCTCCAAATCTCTCATTCTCACCCTCCCTAATTAGATTTCAGAGTACCATTTCAGCTGAAGGAGTATAAAGTTACAAGACATGGCCCATGAAACGATTTCACTCCTTGTCAGGCTCGGAATGGGATAGGCTGTTGTTTGGAAGGAGAATACAAAATTAATTAAAACCTTTAAAAGCCTCAAAGGGCTTTTGCATTTACTCAGGAAATTTGCATTCTTGGAGCTAGTTTGGAGTGTGTGGCCAGTAACATTTCAAAGAGGTAAAAACCACTGCAGCATGTACCTAAGAAAAAAACGCAATCACAAGCAGTGATGCAGTGTGAGGAAAAGTGAGGCATTGAGACCCGCTGGTTAGCATCAGAGATGCAGCATACTTTACCACAAGCTCTCCCTGTCATCTTTTTTATCCTTTCTTTGATCTGTTTTTCTTTGACAGCGGTGCACAATGACAGGTGCATTTATCTTGCTACTTTTTGTTTGTGGCAATAATAAAAAAAATAATAAAACAAACCCCCTCCCTCCCCCAGCACTCAATTTTATAATCATTTTTCTGGACGTGCTGCCAGTGGATTCAAAAAAAAAAAAAGGAAAATCTAGAAGTGTACTATTTTTGTTCTGCTGGTTACCCAGGAGCTGTAGCCTCCTACTGGTGTTACAACAGCGGGAAAGCCTCGACTTATCTCAATAACATGGGGATTCAATTAAACCGAGACTGACAAAAACAATCTGAGCCTTCCAAAAGAACACGGCCACCCCCGCCCTGCACCTTTTTCAACCCAGCAGCCAAAAAGTCTGGAGATGTTAGCTGATGCAAATAGAGTCGTGTTCTCTTAGGGTCTCTGGTGATGATTTTTTCAGCTTGGCTGTTGAAGAAACTTGGAAATTAGACACGTCACAAGCACCTGCATGGAACGGGAATGTGGAAACAAGCGGTGCAGAGAGGTTGCGGTACTGCACAGCTGTTCCTTTGGGAGTGCAATTGTTACGTCGAAATAATCCGTCGAGCAACTTCTCCCTGTTCAAAGAAATTTAAAACACAGTGAGGGATTAAGTCATTGTTGATCACAGTTAGAAATTGTCTGTAGCTAAGCCCTTAAGCCAGTTTTTAGTCATTTTAAGTAATGTTAATTAACATTAGTTAGAATTAAAGATTATAATATCACATTCATTTAGTACTGTGGTCCATTTATCTAGCACTATGTGTGCGGTTATGGAAAATTAATCAACACCCTTCTGCCCAATCAGATTCAAGAATTCTACAGCGCCATGATATAACATGTTTTTAAGATAGCCAATTTACGATTGGTGTTAACAACACTTGGCTTTGTGGTTGATCTTGTGCATTAGCTTCCTGATGCAAAAGCACCTTCTACAGATCTCTTAGAGGCCCGGCGTTTGCTAATTGCCAGTATTATGGGATATGTCGCGCCTCCAATCAGCACAGGTGCTTCTGAGCTTGACTGTGACTATTGTTATGGAAAAAAAAAACAAAATCAGGCTGGCGGGGGTGTGAATTAGGAGCAGTGAGAGACAAACCTGTTCACTCCAATGTATGCTGGCCAAGTGGGGAAGGAAACGACTGCGTTTGGGGTGAAAAACATTTCAGCAGTATTTGAATCAAACACAGCTTTAAATCCAAGCAAATACATATAAGGAAAATAACATGCCACTAACCCTATACAATATTGTTAGAAGTGGTCCTTTACACTGAATAATTTAGACTTTGTTTGCAATAATTTCAGGTCTGATTTTAAGTAAGCCAAGCTTCCCAGTAATATTGATGTAAACAAAACACAAGCATACAACCAATCATCCATAAATATAGTGCCAGGAACCTATATTATTATCTGTATTAAAATACAAATTTATGTCTGTCTTGAAGTGTTTGTGCGATTATATATTTATCTATATTTGCAAACATGGAATCAAGTAAAGCACTCAAATCTGAGTAAATGTTGGCCTTATGCTGTATTTATATATGAATGTAGCTGTGTTCCCTACACGACGTGAGTACGGATGCCATGGCTTCTTTACTTTTGTGGTGGCTGCTGAAAGAGGCAAAATAGCCATAAGAGTGAATTACACGCAGAAATTCCACCGTGGGAGCTGAGGACCAGTGCCAGGGTTGATGAATTGAGTCAGGGCCAGTGTCTCAATTTCAACACCTTCTCGCGGTGAGCTTTGAGTCAGGGGGGACGAGCAGAGGAATCAGGACTCCCTCTTCAGTTTTCACATTATAGCCTTCCTGCTGTCTGCAGGCTGTTGAGAGAACAACAATGTTCCCCCGTTGCAAAGCTATCACAACATGACCATCTGTTCTGTCATCTGAGATACCAAAAAGAAAGGGGAAAACGTCGTCTTGTCGGTTTTTACCACTGATTTAATAAAATATCACAACAGATTCCACTTTTCAGTTCATCTTGATGCTGGTGTGCTTTGTATCTTATTAAGTTTAAAAGACTAAACGGGCTGTATTACAATCCAGTAACGTACCAATTAAGTTGACAACTGCAAATAAAATTGAGAAATTCATCAGAACTTCTTTTTTCCCCCAACTGAAATAGATTAGCAAATCTGATGCTTCTGTTCCATACCAACCCACAGGGAAGCAAAGAAAAGAAAAAAAAACGACTAAAACTAATAATGTTAGAAAGAATGGATGAGTAACTAGCATAACTGTGGTACCATTCATGAAAAGTCACATCAGCTGTTTGGTAAGCCGACTCTAGGAGATACGCTCAAAGTAAAATCTAGTCATACAGACGTTATTTAGCTTATGTTTAAAAATAGCATATCAAAGGTGACAAAGCTTCTACTTCCTCAGTATTTATAGTTTGGAAAGCAGATTTGACCAGATGTGAAAAATAAATAGAAAGATATATGATAAATAAGGAAATTCATATTGGGACACAAGCTGTTTAGGATGATACTGCAAACAGTACAGGTTATCCATTAAGACTATTGACATTACATAGTTACCGAGGCCATGTGTCACGGAATCATCACTTATGATGCAAATAATCCGTTTTTAAGATAAGTCGGAAATCCTTAGCATTCAAGGCACTCCAGAGCGGGGTGACAGGAAGGTTATATCCAGATATGCCTCTCAGATATGAGACACATGGTCTTTGGACTCTTTACTACACATACATTGAGTTTAAAAAGCTGTAAACGTTCTTCAGAAACACTTTCTTTGTTCATTTTATTTCCTTAGATGCTAAGTGCTCAGCTGTGTTTAGACTCTTCTCAGAAGTGGGCCTATACAGTTATAAATACTTGTTTCTTTGGACCTGGATAGAACTCGATATACCTAATATCCGATGAATAATAATCGGTATGTATAATTGATATCAGACGTCACTGTATTCGAGGGACTGAATTTGCAGATTTATGCCACTCTATAAACAAAATCAAACAACTGTTTTTTTTTTTGCTTGGAAACTTTCTATAAGGACATGCCTCATACTGTCGGCGTGTTATCAAAATGCCATCTTGTATGTACAGGTGCGGAGTGATGTTGGATGGAAATGCTGACTTGCACACGTGTTTGGGAAAGCAAGAGTGCTGAACTTAATAACTAACCAAATAAATCCTACATAAGGACATGAATTGAAACCAAAAGGCCCACGTTTTTCTTGAGGAGCATTTGTCAGTGTGTGCTGTCAGTAATACTGCCACGTACCAGAAAAATAATAATAATAATAAAAAGTTTAGTCAGTTGACAGTTTGCAGAAGTTGGACCTGGACTGCACCAAATAATGACTTCTGAATTGTGCTTATTACCCAGATACTGTGTTATTTCGTTTAAATAAATATAAGCTACATTTATGCCTAATTTGATTTCTTCATTTAGTGTAACCCAAAGCAATGTTAGTAATACTGGAATAATGCGTCTTTATTTTCAAATGTACTGAGTTCATGACAAAACAGTTCATACTGTATCTGAGTCAAACTTTGTGTTATTCTAACCCCAAACACGTTACAATTTTCCCTCCACGTTTTATTTGTGGGTTTAACTTCCCCATATGCATGTTTCCTCCTCAAAATCCAATGTCATGCATGGTCTATCTTATTAAAATTTATGTTTGAATTTTTTACAGTGATGCACACCATTTTTGTGAAAATTGAGTCCATTGGGGTGTGACTTGGCTTGTTTGAGCTTAATCATTTGTTTTGTTTTAAAAAAAATACAGAAGATGCAAACGCAGACAAGGAAATCAAACAGATGCATGGGGCTGATTCCAGCAGGACTGACAAAAAAAAAAATAGCTTTTTGGAATATATGGTTATAGAAACCCATGTAATTGCATAAAGCACATACCATATGAAGGGAAAACTTAACTCAATGAGAAGTAACATAATTGTACTAAGCGAATTTCAAAATTACAGATTTTCTTTTTTTATTAAATATGCAAATGACATACAGAACTAGTGCCAAGGATGGCTTGTTACATGAGTGCACTATAAAAAAGTGCTGTTTTCGTCTATATTCTGCATCCTTTCGATTCCTCGGAGTGTATAATCAAAACCTTGAGAGAGCAAGAGTGTGAGAGATGTAGCGTTCCGGAATTTTTAAATTCTCTGCCGGTTGACTGCACAGCACTTTCCCATACCATTCCTTATGGGTTGTTTAATTATAATTTACGACTACAGCATCACCTGATGTCTGCAGACTGGGGGCTGTACATTGTTCAATGCAGCTGCAGAGCATTTTGGGTTTGAATCCATCCTCTGTTTTGATGCAATTTGTTTGGCAAAGCTTCCTGGCTGCTGCGAGAGCTTTTTCAGCTACTCATCTTACGGTTTAGTCTGGTATTCTGCTGTTTTCCAGGGGTAAGGCGTTAGAGTCCTTTGTGTTAAGATGACAGTGGTATATTGTGACCAGAAGGATGGGTATTAGGTAGAAGCAGGGTGTTTTCTCCATGATGGATGATGGTCAGGAAGCCAGGAAGTCAATTGCTCTGACTGGTGAGGAAATATAATACTATATGAGATGAGTAAATGCCAAAATGAAATTTTATAGGCCGTAGATATAATACAGTATTGCATTACCTATACACCAAATACTCAAAGGCTGAAAGGCTAACTTTAAATTGCATAATGAAAAAAGAATGACTTTCAACTCCAAAGTGATAGTCATTATTACTTCATGCTCTGCAACTAAAGCTTACTGGCACCTCTGTGTAAATCTTCAGGTCTGTGAATCGGTGACTTACAGTTACAAATATTTCCATCATGTCCTGCCACCAGACTGTAATTCTGAGGGCAGACTTAGAAAGGGCAGCTGAGGATAGACTTTGAAAACAGCAACAAAAGTCTATGTAAAATAAATCATCATGACCTAAATATTTGCTTTATTGTGGAAAATGTTTAAAAATAATTTATTTAGTCTAAAGCTCTGTTTTTTTTCATGCTGTTAGGGTTAAAGTTTGATACACAGGCATAAGTCTGGCGTGCATGGTGCAAGAGACCGTGTGCTCACCCCTTTATTATTACAGCGTGGGAACTTGTTTACACAGCTTGTTTTAATCAGACATATTGGTAGCGATTTGTCTTTGGGTGCCACGAAGCAAACGGACTCCAGAAATCTGGGGGACTGGGCGATCTTCACGCAGATGTCGTCGATCTCCTTGATGCCAGTAGTCTCTCGTTCCACTGGTTATAGTCAGAAAATGCGTACATACGGCATCACACTCTATCAAAGACCTACGTGAGTCCTTGTATACATTCCTACGCGTAATGAATAATCTAAACTAAATTTAAACTGCTTAATAATAAGTCCTGAATTATTTGCAATATGTTGGTAGTGTGTCGCGCCGTATTGGCACGCGGCACACGAACTATGGAGGACCGCCCCTTGGTTGCGAAGGCCGCACCGCAGTTGGCATGCCCGTGTGTGTCCCCGGCAGCCTTCTTAAGCTGCACAGATGGCTCGCTTTAAACCTGTGCCCTGGCGATGAGAGAGAGGGAGCTCAGTGTCTAGGGCTGGCCTCCAGGGCTGACATGTGCCGGGTCTTAAGAGCGCCGATTATGGCATCACCCGGCTTCGGATCACGGGAAGCCTGTTCTGGAGGTCGGTGCACGGGGGAGGGTAAACTTCTCCACTGAACGTGGCGACAGAGGAACTGCAGTGACAGTGATCCACAGTCGCTCCTGCCAGCGTTCTTCCGGTGCCATTCCCACATCGGATTAATGTCTGCCCTTACAGTGTGTTACATGCGGGAGCTGACTTTTTAATTTTTTTTTTGGTCGGTCTTCTTGTTTATTTTGCATATTGAAGCATAGAGGCATAAAATTTCACCCCAAACAGCTCGACTAAAGATTCCAGAACTTCTGAAAGGCACATGCCATTCTATAATTTACCAGGCTTGCCATCGTCATTAACAAGGGGGCATCAGCTATTGTTTCTGCTGCAGGTTATAATGAGCAATACTGAAACATTGCATAGAGTACCATCGTAGCGGAGAGAGAGATTGCAGGTGGCCCCGCTATGCAAAGTCTCGCTGACATTGGCATGAAGAACTGGAGGGTTAAGCCCACATTCCCGAAAACCTCAGCTTGACACTTATCACCTCTTATCCCCTCCAAGACTAAGGACAACATAACTCATCCTCTTCAAAGACAATACACAGAAGTCTGCTTCAGCCTTTCACACGGATCCCCGCAGAACTTGATGACACTCAGGAGAACCAGAAGACACCATTTCCTCATATAAAGCAATAGCTCGACCTGTTCAGTTAAAGAAAAACACCGTGATCTCTGCACCCAGCACTCTGTATCTGCTACTTATTCGGGATGTGGTGTTAAACTAAATGTTGGGGATATACATTACAGGTAAATATAATGGAATTGCCTTTAGATGTGCATAACGCACAATTGAGGATATTTATGCTCTTCCTGGGTCACTTCTTATTCCTGGCCAGTGTCCTTTGCTGGAGCACCAGAAAAGACACATGCTCTTTTTTTGGACTGCAGTGGAAATTATGTATTTAGATGTAGTGGAAAAATTACAAGCTTACTTAGAGAATGCTTGCTGTGATGGTATGGAACTGTGTCACAGGGCACTGTTTGTTTGTGTTCAAAGCATAAGATGCTCAGCGACTGGGCAGTTGGGAGGCCATACTGATAACCACAGAGCTGGCTCTGACCGGTTCTGTCTGGCTGTACACGGAGAATCAGGAACTTCGACACGGACCCCTATCTAGTTGTGCAGAGTGATACATGCAAAGCATAAGTATAAAAGAAGCTGTGCGAGAAAGTATTTTTGACACTTGCTGTACGTAGACATGGTGCCCTGGCTTATCTGGTGCATCAAATAACCAAATAAAGACTTTGCTGCCCCTGAGCTCCTTCATTTCTGAGATCACACCCAGCAAACTAAACATTCTTGTCCTCCTCCTATTTGTTAAAGTCATGCTCTCATCAGGTGCCAGTCCCCAGTACCTCTCAGTGAGTAGAAACAGGAGCTAACTTTGCCTAACATTGTCAAAGTCATCAATATTTAATGAATTATATATAACATCCTAAGATTTCCATGAGCAAATTGTTCAGTCAACCTTCACCCCCTGACTCTCCTGCACCCGCCAGCAGCGTTCCGGCATTAATTCCTGTATTCCTTGTAAGATTCAGCTGATTAGTCACTAACTATTGCATGAATTCCTGTATATTAACAGCCATTTAGATTTTGAATGCCTGTATGTGTCTTACATTTTTGTTAGTCCCTTAATGTGTATGTTGTGTGCGTGGATTTCCCTGGTCTCTCTAACATAAAGAATTGGTTAAGCTTCCTTTGAGTGAATTAGTAATCACATCCTTCAAATTTGCTCTTAAGGTGATGAGCCCTCGCTAGGCCCCTTGAAGGCCATCTTAGCTGCCAAGGTGAAATTCCTTGACTGCTGCCCCGAGGTTGCAAAGGATAAACAATTAAAGCTTCATAATTCATACATTTTAATTAATATTAATAATTAAATAGTCTCCACTGTTCCTAAATATTTGGTGACCCGTGTGAAGAGTTCCTGAAACACTCTAAAATCACCACCATATTTTGGATGTACAAATGCTAAACTCCTGTAAATCCAGTTCAGGCATTTTTGATAGACAGGAGTACAGTTACAGTGCCTTAGCGTGACAGAATAAACTCTCTCACACTATACCTGAATATTCCCTCTCGCTCCCTCTGCTGGCAAGTTTAAGACCCGGCATAGTGTAAAAAAGAATTGCCACGGTTTCAAACGCAGAAGGGGGAGGCGAAGATTACGTTGTATTATCCGTTGGCTGAGCCGCCACAATGAAAATGGAGACTTCAGTGGCTGGAATCATAACGGGGGTGTCATAATAGCTGCTGTCACCAACAAGTTCCCCCCCACACTGGCAAGTCATCTCTGCCACTGATGTTCAAAGCCACTTTAGTCAGGACGCCTGAGCCATGGAAGAATATCAATTAATGCCCAAGCTGAGCAGACTCTCTGCGGCAGCAAAATTCCATTTGTGTTTCATAATTATATTCAATGTTAATGTGCTATGACTTATAGCGGCAAATTTCCCGTCTTTTTTCACGGCCTAGGTCCTTAAACCCGCCTCCACGTACTTTGTCGTACGTCACACTTTGTGTACCAATTTCAGCTTCCCGGTCGCAGCTCTGATTAAGTGTTGGGTCGTCTGTGTAGCACACCGTTAGACTATTAATCATGGTTGAAGATATCACTTTTTCTTGTAAACAGTTTTACTTCCACAGAAATTGTTTTACACTTGATTCCCAAAGTTCACAAATCAGTATGACTGTCACAATAGCACTAGACACCTTCGCTTTAATCGATTCAAATTTTTAACTGTTACATTGGTCCAGGACTGTCGCATGGTGGCGCTGTGGGTAGCATTGTTACCCCCAAGGTTTGAGGTTTGAATCACCTTGCTCCTGTGTTGTGCAGGTTTCCACTAGGTACTCAGTTTTCCTCCAGCATTTGTCATTTCTAAATTGCCCATAGTGTATTACAGTATTTCTCAATCTGGTCCTCGGGGACCCCCAGACAGTCCACATTTTTGCTCCTTCCCAGCTTCTGGGACTGTTTTCCTGACAGAAACAGTCAAGAACACTGAATACCTGGTACTAAGACAGCTGTGGGGAAGAAGTTGTTCCTCAGCCAGCTGGTGCGGGAGCAGAGACTTCTGTACCTCCTTCAAGAGGTGTGGGTTGGAGGGCTCTCCAATGAAGTTGCATGCACTTTTTATGCTGTGGGTCCTTGATGGAGGGGAGCTGAGCGCTGTTGATGTAATGGGTGGCTTTCACTAGGGCCTTCTGGTAGGAGATAGAGCAACTGTTATACGATACCATGATGTAGCTGGTTAGCAAGCTCTCTATGGTGCATAAGTAAAAGTAGGTCAGGATCAAAGCTCACCAATAGGTGGTGGTTGTGTAATTGTGTACCCTACAATGGACTGGAATCTTGTTTAGTGTATACCCCTGCCTTGTGTCCTGTGCTGCCTGAGATAACCAGGGCCGGATTTGCTGTTTCTGGGGCCCCACTCAAAAAGACCCCCTAGTACAGTGATTGTTTGCAGCCAACAGGGGGCATGGTTTGAGTAGTGATAAACACTGTCATTGGGGATAATCTCCAGTCTTCTCTCAATGCCCCTGTTCAGGGTAAGCAGCTGGCAGATGGATGGATGGATGGATGTATGGATGAATGGACGGATGGATGGGTAGACTGGTGTATGATGTTGAAACTGAGCAATGATTTTAGCAGAGATATCCTGTGAATTACATGTAAGGTCAGTGGCGGCAATTTCATGAGGGGAATTCTAAATTTTGTCATTGGGCCATGAGTGATACACTATGCCAGTCTGTGCTTACTTAAAACCCGAAACCACATAACTGCACCAGTAGAATCATTGCTTTAACAGCGTAGCTAAATCTGTGTACTAAGTGTTCTTGTAAAGGAGCTTACAGTGCTGTTGGTGGAACAGAAATAATTTATTATTTTTCAGATTTTTCTCATATTAAAGTGGTTTAGGTAGTATAAACCAGAGGTGTGTAGAAACAGTCACATTAATTTCAGCTGACATATTATAGTACAATAACTGTACATACATGATTAATGCTCATCACATTGAGTATGATTCATTTCCCAAGTCAGTGATATTATGGTGATTAAATGATGATTTGGCATGTAATCTTGTGGGAACAATCCCCAATAACTAGAATAGAATATCTTGTGTAAATGAGCGTACTTGGGAAGGAGGTTTAATATGTGAAATTCTCTCCCGGAGAATAATTAGATATTAAAATTCCACTACTAAAACCATGCATATTTCAGTAGGACAGTGCTCATTCAAACAGATTCACGGCTAGAGCTAGTATTCAAACCAGTGTCTCGTGGTCAGAAGCCCAATTTACTGCAGCTGCAGATTTGGTAATTATTGAATTCACCGAATTTAATCTGAAAGCTGACGACATTCGGCGATGATTGGCATGCGGACTGAATTTGACTTCTGAATACTACTAGCTATGCTAAGAAAAAAGTGAGTTTATTTTTTTTTTGGAAAAATGAAATTGTAAGCCCAGTAATCCAAGAGGTGGAGCAAGCATACAGCCAGGAGGTTATAGCTGAATTAGGTTTGCAGAGATATATCATTGTCGCTCAAAAAAAAAAAAAGGTTTCAAATTTCATTCACAATCAGAACAATCCATGAATGATATTTAAGATTTGCGAGATAACATCAATATGAAAAAGGATATTATCTCGGGCATGAGGGAGAATTGGCGGGAGGTAATGTGAATTTCAAAATGAAAATAGAAATGGAAGAATGTAAGACAAACAAACAGGTACAATCATATACAATCTAGTGAGATAAGACCATTATCAGCACTTGTTTGCTGATTGTTCGAGGAATTCAGAACTTTATGCAGCTTTGAGACCAAAGGGATGGATCATCCAAATCATCTGGAGACATTACCTGAAGTTCAACACAAACTGAAGTTTCCTGCTAGCAGAACATCTGTATATTTTTTTGAATCTGCACCACAAATATGCAGTACCCTGTATGTAGGACACTGAAATACCTACAGCACCAAACTCCTTCAAATTATCTAGCTCTGTTGTTACTGGTACTGGTGATGGGATTTCTAATGAGTCATGAAACACATGTTGCTGGGAAACCTGTTCAGTGGGAATAAAAGAACAGTCGGTTTTGCCGAGTGGCCAAATTTCCATTCAATGAAGAGTGTAAAAAACATGACAAAAGACTTTTATTAATATATTTTTTTGCTTTAATTAATTACCTTAACAAATGGCCTCTGAACTAGTTACAACAAGTCCAAAAACACTGGCAAACCTTATTTAATTAGTGTGCATAGATATTATTGATTTCATTTCCATTAAACTATGATGCTGCAAATTGTAATTTGCCAGGACATTCTGTCGTTGCTATCATATCTGACGGAACATCGCTTTGTCTGAATATTCTGTCCTCCTTGGAGTTCATCTTCTGTTTGTCTACACAGCGTGATACGGCGAGTGTCTCGCTGGGGGCCCCAGTGGCCATGAGCCGCGGACGCCCCGGATCGTTCTATCAATGGCATTCGGGGGGATTTGGCGGGAGCACATGGACCGGACCACGAGGCTCCATGCAGTACGGGGGGGGGGGGACGGTAAATAACAATCAATTGGCGGCTGCCTCGGTGTGCTCTGCCAGCTGAAAAGCGGTGTCCAGATGCCAGTGGGTAATTGCATCAAGGTTCCTTCTGTTTTCTTGAGGGTAAGCAGGCTGAGACAGCTATGTGACAGCAGATCGTACAAAAAAATAACAGCTTGTCTGTCATCCAGGACCTAACGTGAGGGATGTTTGAAATGGTTAGGTAGATATGTTCAATTACCTATGGGCTAGGACAGAATATATATGTGTGTGTGTGGGTGTGTTTGCTAAATGGTGCATTGGATGGAGGTTTAGGCTACAGAATGCATAATGGTTGAATAACTGTTTTGAAAACAGAACAAAAATCAAGCTTAATTACTTCACTGGCATTCCCAATACATCACAGAGCTGTGGCATAATATCGGCAAACATACTGAACGTCATAGGCACCAAATGCTGTACTCCAAACACATGGCACCGAGACAGGTGTGTTTTGGTTGAACACTGGCTATGAACTTGGCCATACCAATATAATAGGAAGAAACTATAATGAACCTAAAAAAAACATAAGGATGCTTGGTGTCACTACAATGAATCTTTTGTGAACCAGTTAAAAATAAGCAATATGTTTATATTCAGATTATACTGTTGCAGTGATACATCATAGCGCGATTCACAGTACAAATCAGAATGTTTCTGAGCAACTGCAACAAGGCTGGAGTAACACAGAAAAATCTGCTGAAATTATATCAAACCAAATATCCCCCAATAAACGAGCTCAGTCACCAGCTGTCAAACATTTGGTAAATTCACTTTCCCTGCAGCAGATACCTCGATTGCAAATTGCTTTGCACTATAAAGGAGAAAATATTTGATAGAGCTTTCAAAATTTCATGGTCCCAGACTGAGGTTAACTAACTGAACATGGCCTGTGGGAAAGATTAAATTTCAATGGAAATAAGTTTTAAATGAATACTGTTTTATGGTGTAGCTGGCTGTGTTGTTTTGACAGTTAGGTTGGGCAACTAATGCAGTTCATATTTAAACAATTATGATGTGGCAGCCAACATTGGGAATGCTTCACTCCAATCCTAAAAGGTCTCAGATTCGAGCTCCCAAGAAAATGGTAAAGATCATATTTTATTCATTAGGTAATACAATTCAGTTCCACTAAAGCGTTTGAAGTGCTACAGACAGTCATGAAGAGTGTACATTCATCCTTCAAAAACTCATTAAAAGTTACAGAGGAAACTTTATTAAAACACCCCACACTAAGTCAGTTAGGAATATATATACATAAAGCCATGGAAAAAATTAAGAGACCACTCTATATTTTTAAACAAATCTCAATTATTAAATCCTGGTTTAATTGTGGTTCTGCTGGCAGATGGTTCTGCTGAGCAGCAGGCTGCTTCCAGGTTCAAAATTTCTAAGACAGCAGTACAGAAGAACAAGGTAAAGTGGGAGACACTGGGAATGACAAGAAACCAACCAGGTAAAGGGCGGAAGCGACTATCTAATGCCAGAGATGACCGTTAACTTATCCAGCAGGTTCTCATGAATCAGAGGATGACATCAAGTGAGCTTCAAAAGGAATGGGAAACATTAAGAGCAGGTGTGAAGTGCACTGATAAGACAGTTCGTAGCAGGCTCCTAGAAGCAGGGCTGAAGTGTGTGTGTGTGTGTGTATGTATATATATATATATATATATTACCTGCATTAAAAAAAAACAAGGTCCATTTAGGTACATATGAAAAGGTTCTTGAGGGCTTTGTTATTGTCAGAGTGGCTCTGAATTTAATCACAAATCCTGTAAACGTGAAATATAAAAATTTGTCTACAAGGTGCGCAAATAAAAATGTCTTTCTGTTAGCAATAATGGGATGGTCACAGTTTGCAGCCTACACTGTTACTTTGCATTACAATATTCATATTTGTAATGCTTGGTGGGCTTGTCAATTCATGTATGCTTATAAGGAGTCATAGAGAGTGCTCATCAGCACAAACATATAAGCTAAACTTTCATCACTTTAGCACAGACAGACCAAACACTGAACGAAACAGAACGTATTTGCATCTGTTTGAAATTTAAACCTGAATGTAGCCCATTACCTCGTCTGGATAAGAAGCGTTAATCAGATGAGTAGGAAATTCAAGAATTCGGGTCAGTTCAGTGTGTGTGAATAAAAATACTGATACACTTGCTTCTGCAATGAAAAACAATGCTGTAATCTTATAATATCAGAGGATGTTTTCATCAGGAAGGAATCTGATGTCTGATTACACAGTATACTCAAAACAAAATATAGTTAATCTCTATGGCACACATTTTGCAATAGTTTCGTAGCTCCATGATGCTGATTTACTTAGTTTTTCTGATAGAAACTGTGTGTCTTTTGGAAATAGGTAAAAATGTATCATTTCACTTAACAGAAGCCAGTGTTCCTTAAATGGAAGTCTCAGACTGATATCAGAGAAACCGGACTTTGCAAATAAACTTTTCATAGTTTTTTGTGAGTTTTGTTTCGTAATTTAGGAGAAGTCACAGGTGGAAATGTGAATAGATATGTCAGTCGCAGGTTTCTTTGAAATCCCAGCCTCTTTGTTGGTTTAAATCAGTAATTCAATATAAAGATATAAAGAGAATATGTCAAATCAATATTGCATCAAGCTACAGACTTTAAACTGGGGAAGGGGGAAGAGCTGTGTTGCATTTCAATCAGTTCATGCGTTATATCATATATCAGTAGGAGACTGAAATGCACTCTGCATATTGTGCAATAAAAACATTCCCACAAAGACCAGAAAACAAACTTTACTGGATTGCATAAGTAGGTGAGGCAATTTGCACCATTATTTGCTATGAATATGAATTTGTCTGGCGCTGAGCAAAATTAATATAAAGAATGCACTCTAAGTGGAATCCCCTTAAAGCAACAGAGTGGTGGAATGGAATATGGTATACAGTAGGCAATTGACTTAAAGACCGACATAAATGGGAGAACTTCCAGTTATAATTCCTGGAGATGGAATTTAGTCCAGTGTTGTAAATCTTTGTAAAAATATATGTTTAAGGCTTGGATTTGCATGAATTTAAAGATAAATGGAAACCACGCACATTTGGAGAATGACCAGAGGAAATGACTAAAAAGGAGAGCTAAGCATTGATGTGAGGGTTTAAGGCTCAGACAAGTAGACCAGGATTAACCAGTTAAAAGCTGACGAGTGGGTTTAACACATCTGCACTAGGGAGAGACACAACCTTATGCCCTAATGATTGCTTTGTGACACGGACGCCAGCTGAATGTAACTCATGTCAAATACTCTCCTCACCTCGCTTCTGCATAAAATGAGCAGATTGAGTGCGGCTAAAAAAAAGAAAAAATATTTTATTTGGCATTTGTATAGGGACACGAAAACAATAATGTAGGAATTCTTGTATGCTGTGGGGGGGGGGGTCCCTTCATTAACTCATACAGGACATATGACACAAATCTGACTGCATATGAACAACAGATATGAAAAAACATAGGACATGTATTCATGCACAGTACATTTGTATGTGGGCAGCATGTGCAGTAGCTTGGCACCATAATATAGACAATGCAACTAGGAGCTATTCGTCTGGTGAATGTGTATGGGTTAACATACATGCGTGGCATTTCACCAAAGTTTATTCAGTGAGAGCTCCTCGGATAACATCCCCCGCAAAGCTAATAGCTCTATTTACCCACCCTACTCTCACCTCCTCCACACACGATCACACAGCACCATGCACTATAGCAGTAAGTTTTACTCCTGATCCTATATCCAAACTCCGTTAATAAAGTTTGATCTGTTAATAAGACTTGATGTGTTTCAATATAATGACGTAGAGGCTGCGCCTGCTGACGTTTGTGAGTCATGGCTCCTTTTGCGTCAACAGTGGGGCTTCTGGATATGGACAAAAAGCCTCACTTCTGTTCGATTCAGTTCATTCACACACGCGACTCAGACAGTGATGCGAACTAAAAAATACCAGGTAATTTATTCAGCAATTCAACTGGAAATGATTACGCTTCGTATCATAATTATTATTGTAGGGAGTGAGATTATCAGTTTTATATCTCATGATTTTTTTTTTTTTTAAATCAGTGTAAAACAAACCTCAGAATATTTTCCAGAAAAACAGGTCATGTCAAGGTCAGGATTCGGTTAAGTGAACAAACAATGCTTGATTAGAGAAGAGTCCATCTGAGGTGGGGAAGGTGGGAGGTGCCCAAGACATGGACTGAATCCCCATGAGTTACAGACAGATCCTAGCGGGTGGTCAGCAATCTGCAAGCCGTGGAGCAGCCCTCAGGAGGCAAATAACACCAACTGAGACATTATCAACAGCACCCCCCCACCCCATCCCACCCCACCCCATTCTGTCATAATGCTGCTAGTTGTTTTTTTATGTGATATTTGAATTCCTGATAAGGGTCAATGGCATGCACCTAATTAAAGTTACTTTATGTTTCTGTGCTAATGTTTAGATTCTGTTTGTTTCTCATGTGTACAGCTGCGTGATGAGTCAGTGTTAAGCCCTGTTGCCCCACATCTGTGGGGTTAGGGGTCTGATTCCTGTCCCTGTCTTTGTGGGTGTGCAGTTTCAGTTGTTTCCAATCAGTATAGTCCAAGCTTCTCCCAGTGTCTGACATGTGGTTAGGTAAAGTGGTAACTCTACACTGCTCAGGGTGTGTGACTGTGTGTGTGGGTTTGTATTTGTTGTGTATTTGTGAGAGGTGTGTGTGTGTGTACATGCATGCGTGCATGTGTGTGCGCGCATGTCGTGTGTGTGTGTGTGTGTGTGTGTGTGTGTGAGAATGTGAGAGATGTGTGTGTGTGTGCACGTATGCGTGTATGCGCACGTGCATGTGTGTGTGCACATGTCGTGTGTGTGTATGTGTGTGTGTGTGTGTGCAGTGTGATGGACTGGCAAGGTGCCCCCAGTGCCCTGAGCTTCCTGGGATAGGTGCCAAGCTCATCGTGACGCTGTACTGGATATGAAAATAGATAGATGGAAGAATATACGTAATTGTTATAAACCTTAGGGACTGATTTATGTGTTTGGTATGAGAATAACAGAATTAATTTACCTAAGTCAGGGGTGGCCAATCTTATCCGCAAAGGGCCGGTGTATGTGGGTTTTTGCTGCAACTCCCTAATTAGATTACTAATTAGAGGGCTGATTGGCTGAAGTCCTCACACCTGGGTTTGAACAGCTGACCTAAAGGTTATCCCAAAAACCTGCATACACACCGGCCCTTTGCGGATAAGGTTGGCCACCCCTGACCTAAGTGCTAAGTAAATGTATAAACTAGTACTACGTTTATAAAGTGATGGAAAGTTCAGGTCCAGAAAGTACAAATCCAGACCAAGATTTTGTTTCAGCCATCCAGTTGAGAGCTCTGTGACTGTGACTCTTTGTACTCAATTGGTTGGTTGAAACAAAACATTGGTCTGGATTTGTACTTTCTGGACCTGAACTTTTCATCTTTGCATTTATATTAAATAAAAAAAAAATATGAATACAATACATAGCAGTAATAACCCTAAATTCAAGACAACCACACTGTATAAAGCAATTTTTTTGCCAAATGTGTTACAATTTGGGATTGGATGTAGAACAGGATATTTAGAATATTTATTCTCTATTTATTTATTTGTTCACTATTCTGAAATTATTCCAAAGCCTGGTCCTGGATCCGCATTATCTACATGGTTCCTTTGTTAAAAAAAAAAAAAAAAAAAACAATTGTGAAGGATTAGCAGTGGAAAATCTTCTGTTTGTTAGCAATTAAGCTGAATAGTAAAAATTCAAGGTAACATAAAGTCACTTTCTAAATAGGTATACGAGTTAAACCTTTTTGAAGTTTCTTTTCCTAGGGCTTACCAGCTACTAACTTAGATTTCCAGCCAACTTTTAAAATCACATTACTGGGCTGTTTGGTTATAATAAGGATTGTTTTTTATGGTCAGATTTTCCTTGAGTGACAGTTAACTGACCATCATAACCATTGTACCTTTATATACCTTCATCCTGTTTTTTGCGCGGGTACTCAGCATATACTGATTTCGGGCATCTCTGGTGAATAGGCGTATTTTACATACTAGCTGTATGCTGCCATGACTGTGAAGGACACGTTTTAATGACAGCTTCATAATGTATCACGCTTGTCCCAGAATGCCAATTATGTTCATTTATGTTCCCATAAATGAATTATCCGCCTTTCCATTGTCACATTAGACATAGAGGTCCTCAGAAACATTTACTGAGTCAAAAACAATAACGCATGTTCCGCAGGAAAGATGATGTTCCGTGCACAGACATTGCCGAATCGGTATTCCGTTGACTTCTCCTAGCTGCCAGGTGTTTGGCATTTTGGGACCTGCCCCTGGTCAGTATCTGCGTGACCGCAGTGGTTTGGGTCAGCCGGCAATGGCCTGTCATTCTCTGGGCTCAGTCCTGTTATCTACGCACTGTGTACAACACACTTTAGAGATTGTGCTGCTTGGAAATGTCAATGTCCTTTTTTTTACATTAAAAGATTTTCTTGTCAAGATGACTTAAAAAGAAAGCAAATATTCATAGCAATATAGTGCATGTTTCTAGTGTCGCATTACTGCATGTATCTGGTTAGGGTAATAATATACTGCAAAATATATCTAATTTTTCATTTAGTGCAAGGCCATATGTAGGAGACTAATTTATTCATGTATTCATCCCTACGACATATAAATATTATGGAAAGCTATTTATAGTCGTACAGCAGTAATATCTTTACTATTTTAACCATTTTTGAGTATATAATTTAGTGTAGGACCATTGACCATAGAAAGGTTTACAATTGAATACACAAGTCCCGTTCGCTCAGCCAATCAGTGAGGGACATTTTGAGACAAATGTGTCAGAGTGTTTTTGATTCGTTAAAGCGATACAAAAGGATTAGGTCATTCAACACAGATTCTGATTTGTGCAGTCAATGGTGCAACTGGGCTGAGGATGCTTCATGCCAAGGTATACCAAGGAGTTCTGCAGGCAATGGCTTCTTTTAGCTTACTCGGGGGGGTGTGGGCACACAACAATTTATACTCATCACAGGGAACGAGGGGACAGGCAGAAGTAATCAGCGGCCGGTCATCTGCCTCCTCCTCCCAAGATTCTGCAACAATCGCTTTTCCACCCCTGGCCAGTTCTTGGAATGTCTTTGACTTATTACATGACTGTACAAATGCTGAATCTTATCTACATCCTTTAAAGACCCATGGCAAAATCAATGATCGTTGCCTTACAAGGAAAGAGGTAATTAAATTCAATTGCTATTAAAAGGAAAAAAAAAAAAGTTGTTAGATGTTTATCAGCCATGACTGGTAGGAGGCGTGTGCCGGACTGATTGCGTTTGGTATCATACAGATGATCTAGACAGGAGCACAGCGTACGGAACAGTCCTTGAGTGTTTGCTATATCACTCCTATTTAATTATTAATGATTTTATGGGCCATTGGTCCTGCTTTTGAATCGCTCCGTCCTTAGCATTCTCTTAGAGTAATACTGACACCTGCTGGAATAATATTCCGCTGGATTTTTGCAGGGAGTTTAAAATATATAAGTACACGAACAGTGTTCTTTTGAAAAAAAAACTTTCTGGGTAGGAAGACCTCAAAAAGACTGATACACTGGTAGGTTGAGCTAATTAGACGTTGGCTAAATATATATGCGTATATTTGGATGACACGCTACTTAGTATAGGTGTTATGACATATTTCATAAGGAATAAAGGCAGGTAAGAGGGAATTGAAAAGTTGCTTTAGGCAAGTTTAGTGCATCTACATTTAGCGGCATCTGAAGCAATTCGCCGAGAATCTCCGGAGTAAGGTTCGTTTAATTTCGGAAGGACTCGTATCGCTTAGACGCGAGTAAAGGCGGATGGGTCCAAGCCCAGGAAAACACGGTCCAGCTGATATCATTGCTCAATTTAGACAGGGAATCGAGGAGAAACACCTTCTTTTAAGGGAAACCCGATTGCAATGGATTTTTTTTTTCCGGTAGTATTCCTCAGGCAACAGTTTAATCACTTTTGTGATTTAATCTGGTTTAGCAAACAATCAGCTGCAGATTTAATTATTTAGGTGTTCAGCGCACGGTTATAAATGTGACGGCTATTAAGGATGTTAATTTATTTTCACAAATAGCAGAAAAAATGTACTGTTTTGGAATAATAGTCATTGTGGTTGGATTAAATCGGATCCTAAAGTGACAGAGATTTTGGACGCCATGAAGGCATATCATGTTGAGCCCCTAACCCAGACCAATCCAATTATGTTCTAAATTTTTAGGGCCCCTGTCACTCAGGGGGCCCTTGGAATTGTCCTAAACCCCTCGTGGCACCCTTGCTAAAATGACAATTATTGAGCTTATGGTTTCAGTATAGCAATAAGCTCAAAGTGCAGTATGTCAAACTCCATATACAGTACAGTATAATAACTGCAGTAAGAATGAGACACTTTTATTTTTCCTTTCTATTTTCTCGATTCACTATTTCAATCATAATCGCTCTACAAAAGACATTTTGACACAATGCTAAAAATCAGTCATAAGAATCACAGGTGCACTGAGTCCAGAGCTGAACGGATTAATTGAAAATATGAAATGCATTGAGTCAAACTCGTGAGGCAGGGGGACTAATCAGGAGAATGGCGGATAAGGGCTGATTTGAATCCTGCGCTCCTTAGGACGATTTCCAGGGTACAGAATGGCTTTGAGTTTCACAATATTGACAGATTCATGAGATCACCGTGCTTCACGCTGAAATGCTGGAATTCTTTTAGTGCAACTGGCTACGTTTTTAAAGTTTTGTGAGTCCTACTTATTTAAGCACAGGGAAATCACTCTTAATTTCAATGATTAATCACCCATACATTACATATTGCCTACGGCTACAGTCTCACTCAAGGTAAATTTCTGAAGGCTTGCATTATTAAAACGTGTAGAGAACGGCTTATTAACAACACTTATTATACCACTGATTCTACATCCTTTTTAGAATTGTACAACTGCCTGTTAAATATTAAAATCCTTCTCATCAGTAATTAGATTTTTTAAGCTCTGAAGACGAAAGGCAAAGGGGCTAATTAAAGTGAAATCTAATCATATATGCCAGGTAGCACTTTGAGGTCTACAAATACATGTCACAGGCTATACTGTCTGTATTATTGTGATTAGCTTGCATACAGACTGTGTTAAATTATATAATATCTGTTCGAAATCAATGGGAAAAGACCAACATACAGTAATTAGACCCATTTTCTGGATGGGATGCCAGTATCATGGGAGGAAAACGCCACCGAGACACAGCAGAGGTAAGATTCAAACCCTCAGGCCTGGAGATATGACCCACTATGCTCCCCCTATTTAGCAAACTTTTAAGAAAAATATAAAGGTAACTAAATATGTTATAAAGTTTATAAGGAAAGTTCCAGATGCACATTCGCCAAATGTCCAGAGACCTATGGAAGGCCTAGTAGAATGGATGAATTTAAGTACTTAGGTTGGGTGTTGAGAGTTTGAGTGAAAGGCCACAGCTATAAGTGTTTTGCTGTGTTTACAGAGTCCACTGTTTCCCTGCAATAATGTAAATATATATTAGCACTTTATATGCAGAAAGTTCTGATCTTGCATTCTGTCCTGGTATTGTGGAATCCACAGAGGTCCCACGAAAGCAGATGTCTGCACATGAATATTAATTGGCAATTAGGTCAAGACCTGTCTGGTTTTGATTCCGGGCACTATCGATATGCATGGGATTGTTGTATGTGCCAGTCATTCGGAATGAAAATGGGTCCTCCGGGTGTGGCTGTGCATACTCATGGGTGCCACGCTGTCTCCCTGACATGGAAAATAAACTTATCTGCCCATGCTGCGTGAAAGGATTGAAATCACCCATGCTATATGTAAGATAACAAGAAAAAACGATGAGATAAATGTACAGGGAAATACTTTCTCATTAGCAATTATTCTGTCATCTTCACAGATGCTTTTATCTACTGAAATTTGAAATTTACGTTTTGCTTGTACACGTAACCTTTTTCCTCTGGAAAAAATAGGGTTTTCCAATTAAGGTACATCGAGTGATATTGGAGAAGTTCATTCGTTGATTTTACCCCATATAAATGAATATTAAGGAATATTGCTGGCACTGCGTTAGATATATTTTTGAAGTTGGCTTTGAATGCCCTATATATGGAATTAAAAACAAAAACAAGAAAATAAACTTAGCTCGACAAGTTCCTGAACTTCATTGTGACGTCTGTGTAACTGCATTTTTAACTCTAATGCATGTGATTACAGCTGCATTTATTGATTGAGTTTTTTAATACTGCATACTTATGTGTATGTTCATTTTTGTATATCTAGTTCTTCAGTCATAGCTCTACAAATTTCAGCTTCTAGATCAAATGGGTTCAATAATGGCAGTGGCCTGTGTTCTCATTGCACAGAGCTGGTTTGTATGGTGCTTTATTAAGTCATTTCATTTCAGCGATACAATTCGGTCTCCTTGTCAAAAGTGCACCAGCTGAAGCTACCTGTCTGCACCGGAATCTTGATATCTGTTTCCCATTTTCTGTTTATCACTGTTTGATAAGGTCACCTCACGCTGTCACCCACAGTAACCAACTCTATTTACTTTCAGCTGCAATGCTATTATCGATATGAAATGTTGTCCAACAAATGCAATACTTACTGAAAGATAGAAGTATTTTGCTTTCTTTGAGACCTACCTGTTTCCTGTATCTTTGCTAAATCTTTTCTTCACTCTGCCTAACTGTAATTTTTGAATCCTTAACTTTTTCCAGTTTGATGTGTAATATGTCTATTTTAATCCAGAAGATCCTGAAATGACCACACTGGAACTAACTTGCCCAGTGATACTTGTTCAAATGCTAATACAATCAGATAATTTTACTTTTTGTTCTTTAAAGGTATGTATATTATGAAAAGATGTGTCCCTGCTTCAAAAGGAAAGGCTTTGCAGATAATGTCAAGAAAATTTTACTAAATTTTACATTACATTCTTGTTTGTAAAACTCTTGTGGGGGATTACCTATTGGGTGTAAAAGCATCATTTTGCCACTAGGGGGAACCTGCTGCACAGAGAAGTTTCCAGAATCATCATGGCACAAGCCAGTCAACCCAAGAAAAAACTTGGAAGCCTTCAAAGGGCCTTTGTGTGGGAGATTTGACAAAGAGGAAACAACTGGGCTTGTTTTAGATGAAAGGTTTCTTTCTATTATGCTTTGCTATTGGTGTACCGGTTCGATTTTCTGTTCTTTTACTGTGTACCTGACGAACACCAAATCCAAGGTAAAATAGCTTTTTTTTTTCCATCTCTCCTGCTATCTGGAGCATACGTGAATGTATTTTAAACTTTTATTGCAGTACCTTCAGATGGTATTCCTTTGACCGATGAAATCTCACAAACGCAAATTTAGTTTAGACACGAGCCGTTAGATAGGGTTTCTCCAGTGGACGAAGACGTCGCCTTGAGCGCATCGTTGCAGGCAAAGACAGACCCTACAGGTTTGCTGTGGTGTTTCTTCAGAATAAGCTTCCAGTTCTGACTCATAGCTCTCCGGTTCGGTAATAGTATGTGCTCCACATGATGAGTGGTTGGGGCTGGCACATGGCTCAGAGGCGGAACTGTTACCTCACACTTCGAGGGCTGGGAGTTAGAATCTGGCTCTGCGTGTGTGTGTGGAGTTGGCATGTTTTCACCATGTCTTGTTGGTCTCCTTTGGGGACTCTGACTTCTTCTTAAAGTCCAAATGCATGTGGTTAGGCTAACTGTATACTGCCCCACTAAGGCAAAACGCTGTAACTGCATATTTTATCAAAATTGAATTTTGACCCAAAATCATGTCCCTTCCACTCTGTTTTACCTCGTTGCCTTCCCACTACACATACGTGTGGACAGTGAGGAAAAAAAGCACTTTTTCACTGTTTCAGTCTCAGTGTAGTTACTGTGTTTTGCCATTGTAGGGCAGTATAGTGGGTGATTGTGTGAGTGCATGTGCCCTGGAAAGGACTGGCATTCATCCAGGGTGTACCCCAGCCTTGTGCCCTCCAGGCGATCCAGTCCAGAACAAGCAGTTAGAAGATGCATGGATAATCAGTGGTCAAAGGTACTACTCCTTACTGCATTAAAATGTAATGTATTATTTAGGAAACTAGGAAACTGGTCATGTGACATGGAATGAAGGAACACAGTAGTTTTTCCATTCCAGGATAAAGAATTCCCACAGTGAAAGTATGTAAGACATCAGACATCCTTAAAAGGTCCAAACCAGAGTATCTTTTAAAAACCATTGTCATGCTAATTCAGCAAATGCTATACAATGGAACCAAGCAATAATGCCGTATCGACGATACCATCGCCTTCACGAAGGGCCTGCACCAATGACAAATAAACCCGGAACAAACCTCGCTGTTGAAATGTGGTTGACCATGAAGTTTGCAATGAAATAGGTTAAGCCCATTTGTTTGAAGTTTTCAGGATAAATAACTCTTGGGGGGGGGTTGCTATTATTCACAGTGAAACTGCAGTCCTTAACCATTTTTAAAGCATGGCCTTAAAGATGATGATAATAATGGCCAAAAAAGCATTACATAAATATTTCTTTTGTACAGTTCTTCACTAATTAAGTCAGTAGATAAAAGGAATTACTAAATTGTCTTTACTAATGAAACAGGAATAAAAACATTGAAACGCCCAGGGATTCAAAGAATGATATCATTAGCATAAATGTGTTAATACTGTAACTTTGTATGTCCTATTCTGAAACATAGTGCACAGATGTCTGCATTAGATGTACAGTAACTGGCCACTTTATTAGCTATACCTAACTTGTACGAGATAGGACCCACTTACTTCCAGAACCACTTTAATGGTGGGCGAGTTCTATGTTGAGAGAAGCTTTCTGCACGCCACTGTTGTACTGAGCTGTTATTTTTGCACATGTAGCCTTCCTGTTAGCTTTAATGAGTCTGGCTATTCTCTTCTGACCTCTCTCATTAACAAGGTGTTTTTGCCCACGGACCTGGCTGTTTTTTTGTTTGTTTTTTCCTGTTGTTTATTCGACCCTTCTTTGTAAACCGCAGACACTGTAGGGTGTGAAAATCCCATAAAGGCGGCTGTGACCATCACGTCTGGCACCAACATTCACGGCACATTCAGAATTGCTTAGTTCACACATCTTAGCCGTCGTAATGCTTAGCAGCACAATACCTGTTTGTACCTGTGTGTGGGCTGTTTATACTCAGTCGCAGTTACATGACTCCATGTTCGGAGGAGCAGGGCCATTTGTGCTCACAAGCAGATGTACCTAATAAACTGGCCACTGAGTCTGTGATCTGCCTACAGTACTCTGAAACGACACTGTGCTACAGTGTCATGCATGCAATCATGCAATAATTTTCTTCCTTGTTATTTCAACTTATTTGGGCATAAACAGCTCTTAACAGTGTGCTGAAATCCACTCATCCACTGGGCACCATTATGCAATTGTATGCTGGACCTGATGAAGTCTGCTGTAAAGTAATGGCATTTTGAATCACACTGCTCAAAATTAATGTCCACCTCTTCTAGGAAAGAGGGTGGCCCTTTTGAATTTCACAGTCATCACACACATCCGTCTTCATCTGAGTACAGAGAGAGAGAAAGATACTGGAACACTTAAGCTTTACATATAAAAGTCAAAAAGGCATATCTGTCATATGTTAAAACATCCTATCCAGTTTGCCTATTGACTTTGTCCTTCATTCCTGAGATGGTTTCTGGGCACAGTGACCTTGTGCTGAGTCAATTAAACTATGTAACAAATTTTTATTTTTATTTTGTTCCTGGGTACAAAGTGTGTTTTCCTAACCCGTTATGCCTAAAACAA
>JAAGVU020000103.1:18874937-18888116 GCA_011763525.2 Mormyrus iriodes | reverse complement strand
ATGGATCACTCAGAATGACTCTGTGTTTACTGGAACTCTCCCTTGCACTGTAAAGGACAGAGTGGACCTAAATCATGACATTCCATAAGGGACCCACCAGAACCTTTCACTATGGGAAAATAAGCACTCAATCCCATAATCTTGTTGTGTGTGTGTGTTACACATGCACTCGTTCGCTCATAGGGAACAGGGGTTTACCATACTCTACAATTTTTTTCTCTACTGTTCAACACCAGCACTTAATGCCTTTCTCCCTTGCATTACTTCACTTGCAGAAATGCGTTTTTGGTGCAGCCCGGGGTTTTCACACCACAATCCAACGATCTGATTATCCCATCCTGGGAAGCTGGATGAACTTTTCTGGATGAGTCTGCCTGCTCATGCATTAGACTGACATTTGCCGTCTACTGACTCTCAGTTGTCTGCTCTTGGCTTTCATCTCATGGTACACTGTAGAGTTTGTGGTTGGGGAGGATACAGATTCCTCCATGGCGCCTATTAATGATGGTCTTTCCATCAGACGTCCATGGCAACCTCAGCCATTCTCCCTCATAAAGCATCATGCTGAAAAGTCTCCCGCAAACCTTCCATATCAGAAACAAACATCGTATCATTGTCATTGCTTTTTCTGTACACAGCAGACATAACAGTCAACTGGGCCAGTGTGGCATTTTTACATATGATTTTAATTGCTCCAGTAACTTGGGAACTGGACCTGTGTGGGAGCTCTTGTTTTTAATAGACATAATACATTTCATGACCCTCATTCACTCAAGTGTATGTGTTTGTATGCATGCATTTATAATTTTAAAGGTATTCTGAATTGCTCCAGTGAAATATATAGATGTACATTATTCGAGTAACGTAATAGCTATGTAACAAGGTTGGGGTTTAAGTATCATAATTGCTAGGTTACTAGCTTGGTGGCTAGCTAGGTGTGAAGCGCACATTTTTAACTCTGGAAATAAACTAGACGACTATTTCTACGCCGATGGATTATTCCAGTCCCGTCTCCCATTCCCCAGTCTGATGTTGCTCGCCACCTGGCACGTCTGCATAAAAGTTTCATGAGAACGTACCTAGGGGAGATGCACAATGGAGCTTTCAGGCCAGTCTGACACCAGTCGTACGCGTAGAAATTCCAGGCTGACCAGAGGAGCAGCGCCATTCTTGAGGAGTGTGCACATTCGCTTTCCTCAGTGGCCTAATGAAAGCAGGTGGCATAACACTTGTCGCTCTCCTGGGGGAAAATAACCAGTAGGGTTGTAGTAGGGTGGTACTCACATTTTCCCCGCCCCGTCCCGCCCTGCACCGTACCCTACTTAATTTTTGTGGCCGGCTTGTCCAGATTTCTCCATGGCAGCTGCCGTCATGATGCATTTTGGCTCGCGCTATGCCAGATCAATTTTCCAACGACACCACTAACCTCAAGCAGGTTTGGTTGCTTTGTCTTTGATAGAAAATTTATATGGACCTGGGCTCCCTCAGCTCAGTGAAATAGAAATCCAAGCCAGAGGCAAGAGCACAAAGTAATGCAATCAGCATGAGTTAGCTGCATACGACACGTCCTTGAACTCAGTAGATGTACATAATAACATAATTGCCTTAACCTGAAAATGTGCCCTTCCCAAACTTATCGTGCTTCGGACTTGTCTCAGTTCCCGAATGCTGCGAAAGTTTCACACCGTAAGTGCCTCTCACGTGGCACATGGCGATTTACAGCTGATGACAGCCAGCCACTTAAAACCAGAATGCTCCATTTGGAAATGTAATGATGTGTGTGTTGACCATGGGAGTACAAGAACAGCTTTCGGAAATGCAATATGCAAACCATCCACTGGGGGGTGAAGTAGCACCGTCAACATTTGGGTTTCAATAAAAGCCATTGACCTACTTTGAAGAAGATATGGCTAGGTGAGATTTTTATACAGGGAAGCCATGCATAAACACAAGCACTGTACATGCAAGAATACTTTCCATTATAATACTGATCTGCATGTGTATATGCTATTCTTTCCACTTGTCCAAGCGGAATGTCACATAACATTGTAAGTCCGACCTCTCAGAGATTAAAAAAAAAAGCATGTGTCATTATAGATAATGTTCTGAGTTCATAATTTTATGAAGCAGCAATGCGAACTGTCTTGCACTAAAAGAAACACACATCAAAGCCCGGGCACTGCAGCCATATGCCTCATGGATCCATCCCCAAAACAACTCCCGTCTGGAATGACGACTGATTCCAGCAAACTGTTAATATCCTATATTCTCCTGGTCCTTTGAGACCATTCCTTGTATGCACTTAACCGGATTCGAACCGCAGCAATACAGGCAAAAATAATCTACCTCAAGTGTTCTCTGCCTCACTTCAAAGAGATGCAGACTTCAGATTACCATTTACTTCCACTGGAGGAGGGAAAAAATCTATTAGTGGTTGCAGTGTGGCGAGGACACATTTAGCTATAGTGAGTTTTCGTGGGGTTCATTGAGAGTGAAGAGGAATTTTCTGACTTTCTTTTTTTGCAGTTATATATTCTGCTTCATAGTGGTTTGTCTTTGATTGCTAATGTATATGTTCTCCAGTGCCCTGGGTTTAAGGCAATAAAATTCAAAACCTAAGCAGTTCTGTATGGGGGATATTAGGAGAGGAGCCTACAGAGGCAGCGGAGGAAGGACCATTAACTGGGGCAAGGAAGGACCACCCGGAGGTCGTCCGGATTACAATGAGGGGATTGAAGCCACCGGGGCTGTGCTGGAATTAGCCGAAGGCTGAGAAGTCGTACTGACACCAGGGTCATTCCGGAACAAGTCGGGTTTGAACTGGGTGGAGCAGATGCCAAAGGCGATGGCATGGGCAATTTCATGCCTTTCTGTTCTCTCAAAAAAGAAAACAAAAAGAGAAAGGGTGGAGGAGGAAATGGCATCACACATCCATAATTTCAGTCTTATTTACCAAACTGGAAACGCCTAAGCTGTTCTTGCAGGGTTGCAGTGTGCGGAGAAGGAGCCGCACATGGGTGCCTTTAGGTGAAACGTTACGCACACACGGACTGGAGCGCCAATTTCCTGCGGATGCGCCGCATTAAAATGCTAATGTGGCACAGCTTCCAGGCCATCGGAGGCAACGCGGCTCGTAAACAAGGCGCCAGTGACACTAACCTATTTTTGGAAATGAGCATCTTACCGCAGAGACCGTCTACCTAGGGGACTTGTCATCCCCATTTAAATCTCTAAAAAATGTTGACGCTCCATATTCACAGCTCATTCGACTACAGAGAGCGAAGACATTTTAAGGGTTACAGCCTACTTTTAATATGGACATCTCTCCCGTGAACAGAAGGATCAGATCCAGTGTTTCGTTTCATCCTCAGACTCTGCCGTATGGAAAAGTAGTATTTAGTAGCATTCGAAGTGATCCAAGATTTCTGCTGTGTTCTATGTATATCTGAAGAAGCTGTCACAATAGGCAGCAGCACAGATAATACTGTAAAAAAAAAAAAGGCATGTCATCTACTGAAAACTGCAAAAGCGAGTAAACTTTCCCCGTAAATCACATCGAAAGTGATGTGCTGAGTTTATAATTCCTCCAGAATGCTTCAGTGCATCCTGCTTAGTATTCATAATTAAACCGTGTTTGTTTTTTACAATAAATAAATAAAATTTCACCAGTCTGAGATGGGAGTCTGAAATTAACAAACCATTAGTCTTCTAAACATTTATTCTGCTTTTTAAATATTATTAAATATTACTTAAAGTTTTGTCTGAAGAAAGTGTTTGATTAAGCACAGAAACCTTGACCTTTTCACCTTTTTCAGAAAGTTTTTTTTCTTCCCTTAAAGCAACATAGCTGTCATTAATAACTGGCTCATTTGACATAAAATTATGTGTATGAAATGAATGGGACGAGCCAGAAGCTAAATATTTGCCGCTCAGCAGCAGCAGGAAGCTACTGTACAGACTGAGGTGTTATTTATTTATTTCCGTGAAGCTCTGCAGGGTTGGCATTCACTTTTGTCAGCTTCTTATTATTGCAAGTGCTGTATATATAATATTTATTGTGTTATAAATATCACCGGCACGAACAGTAGTTCTGCAACAGAAGATGTGTTGGAGTTTCATTGTTCAAGTCTTGGGTCTCATCAGGGAAGTAGGGACAAAGGAAAAGAACAGCCGTATAATGTCAAGCACTGTCGTGCACTGGCCTCCTGTCTTTTGAATTCATTAATCATGCTAGTCGATAAATATTCCTTAGTAAATAATTCAATCATTCATTTTTATGGAGTGTTGTTATAATAAGCCACGTTTGATTGAATACATTGGAAGGGTATTTGAGAGATAGTTAAGCAGAATAAATATTGAATAATTATTCATACACACGGAATTTTTTCGTTTTTGTCATGTATTAACCTGCGGAAAAGAGATTAAAATATATTGCCCTCAGCTGGATTAATTTTGCATTTTACCCAAAATACGACGTCATTAAACAGCCTGCGTTAAACCACGAGATGGTCTTCAGTTTTTCAAAATAGCTTTTTTTTTTCTTTGAAGATCAGATCTTAGTTATCATGAAAGATGACAAGCTGTTTATAATGCCCCCTTCATGGGGGATCAGTAAGGTAAGGATCGACGATGACTGTACACAATGAAAGGGAGCAGATGACAAGGGGCACCCACATGGCCCACCCCACGTGATTCATATTCGCATTTCCGACACCCCACGATTCAGGTGTCAGTCACTCCCCTGAGCAATTATTACACGTGAGGCGGATCCAGCTGTAGTTAATCTAATGGGGAAGGATGATGCGGGAGAAAGGGGTACAATCGGCACCGTGGCACCGTTCAAAAACCACCCAGGCACTTCATCCTGGCTCCTCTGGAACGAGGCATGGAATGAGCGCCGGGGCGCTGGAAACAGCCCTGCATGTGCCATGCTAATTGGAGAGGCTCTTCGCTGTGGATACCTGCTTTATTGTCATCTGGATTTTCCTGGGATGGTGCTTAAATAATTACATTTCGTTAAAAGCTGACAATGTTATTTTGGGACTACGTTTGTTGTGAGTGTGAACGCGCTTATGCACATAGAATGCTATACAAACAAATGGTGATGATAATAATAATGATAACAATAATAATTATTATTATTATCATCAACATCATCTTCATTTTGTGAAACCCACATAATTCACAGTAGTTGCCATCACTGAATATATGTCTTTTTTTGGCGTACATTCCAGCAGATGACTGAAATTTGCTAATTATTTGCTGCTTAAAGTAAAAAAAAAAGTTATAAATTGAACTTGATTATATTTGCAATGACTTAGAACAGAGACTTCCTGAATAATTAAAGATTGAGAAGGATTTCTTTCCTATTAAGAAAGTTGCATCAGTTGAATCGTTGTAGGATGCAAAACTACGAAGAGCTATTTTGGATGACGCATAAATTTCAGTCTGACGAATACATCAGTAAAACATACTGTTAAAAATAAGAACTTTTTTTATTATTGTCCCGCTGGTGTTTTCAAAGTCACCAAGCATGATTCATGCATAGACAGGTAAACATACAACAGTCTCTTCATGACTGAAGAAACTACAGTGTTATGTACCAACAAGTGCAACAACATACATAAATTCATAATAACACATCCAGCTGAGATTATCTCACATCTGCCCACTGCAGACAGCTAATGGAAGTACAGAATTTCCAGGAACCAGCAGACATGGACCTTAGAGATTAGTGGCTTGGCAATTCTTGGTTACTACTTCATTATTCATTATGTGCACGTTACATAAATTTCACATAACAGACTGCAGATACAGTCTCATAAATTCACCTTTACAACAATTCAGCTAAAGCATGACGTACTTTTTGAAATAGCTTTTTTAGTATTGATGCAAAACCAGGAGTATCCATGTAAATAAAAAGTATTTTTTTTGCGTTCTCTAATTGATTCGGATCGTTACTTGGACCTTGAATTCAAAAAGAAAAGTCCATGTGTAATGTTTTAATATTTTTTTTCCCCTCTTTTGCTGTGGCAGTTGTTTTTAAGGGGGGGGGGTGTCTCTGTGAGTAATTTACCTGCTTTAGAAGTGAGTAAGAAGCTGGCGACTGCTCGTGTGACCTCTGTCTTACGGGGACGTGGTTGCAGGTTTATTTCAGGGAGTCGGTGGGGGGGGGTGATAACCAATTCAACAACCTAATCGAAAAAATTACACCCACTCGTGTTAAACTGGGTCACGCAATGTCCGGAGGAGATGGTAAAGGCTGAGGGACACCTCATAAAATCACCATCTCTGGCCAAGATGTATAATCATGAAGTGCGCCTCAAGTTTTAACATAGTTTTATGTTGCCAGAATGAATTGTTTCGGTGGTTCCTAAATCAGTCTCTAAAGCCCTCAGTGGGATTCAGTCAATGGCCCGTTCCGCTCTGCCACAGAGCTCTCTCCGTGGTATCGCTGCCACTCCTTTATTGTGATGCAATTAAGTCTATAAAAAAATCCCGCCCTGATGTAAAACCCACGTGTAATTCAGCGGGGTGTGGGCGGATTGCGGAAGTGTGTATGTCTGTTTGGAGGGAGGGGGCTTCCCGAGAGCGCGGAACGAGGCGATTCCGGTGACATAATCGCAGAGAACCCAGGCTTATCTTGCGTACACGCCCATGTTCCCGGTGGGACGGCTGCCGGAATATGTCAGACACCTAAAAGAGCCACGCGCCTGTGCTGCCAAGGTGTCACGCTTGGCGGAGTTGAAGTTTTCCCCCCTCTTGGATGGGAGGGGAAGCTGGAAGGAGGGGAGTTGAACAGCCGAAAGCTTACTGAGATTAACGTCACCTGATCTCCCCCCAATGCCTGGGAAGACACAGGAACTGAAGATGCAAGGAAACAGGAAGGCTGAAGTCCCATCATGCCCTCCACCATTTTCTGCCACACCTCATCGGAGTCCCATCTCCTGCAATCTTTGAACGACCTCCATTCAACTATTTCCTGGCAAACGTTGGTGACCATTTGTGAGATGGATCAGGATGATGATATTTTTAATATGGAGATCTGCCATACGCCAGGTGTTAAACAATCCTGTGGATCATGGAATGGCCTCAGTTCAACACAGCTGTGCTACTTCAATACCTAAATCTACAAAACTGGCTTAGAAATTATTGGTTATATTTTTTCAAAATAAGTTATGCACAATTAATGATGAGTCAAGCAGTCAAAAAGAATTTGCCTTTGGGCCACTGTCTTTCCATTGATGGCCAAGAATGAGACAACTTTTATAAAGGCTGAGTCTATTTTTACTGACATTGTCTCCAGGGTTTCCATGACCTTAGAGAAGAATTAAAGAACGTAGTTATAATGATGCAATAACTCTTTAGAAGACCTCAATACCAGCAACATAGATTTTTTTTTAATTGTGTCATATTTGTATAAGACGTTGCTTCAAAGCTTCAAAATATAGCACAACTGCAAATACTCATTAAAATGCTAAAAAACAGCTATTTATGGCAGGAAAGCAGGATTCAGTTGTAGCTCTTTAATAAATGTTCCAACCAGGTGTTTTGAATTTTAAGTCAATGGTTTAACTTTCCCATTGGAGATTCTTATGGTTAGTTGTCTATGTCTTATTTCTCACCATTGCAACACGTTTATTTTGCTTTTAATTTTTTACATTTGATGAATTCTGTAAATAAACTGTCCAGTGTGTCCATTCATCCTTTATCGACAACGTTTCATCCAGCTAGTGTCACCAGTAGCCATAGGATGTAAGGCAGGGTGCACTCTGGTCAACATACGGGGCCATCCCAAGAATGAGCATTTTGAAGGGGTGTTTTAAGTGCTCTGTCTTCCCTTAATTTATTATTTACAGCTAATCATTTATTTATAAATAAGACATTTGTGTCTTCTCTTTTCCACCTTAGCTTCACCCCTTTTTCAGGAGACTCCATCCAAAAAGAATTCCAACTTTTTGACCATATCCTCTGCACAGAATCCAGATCTTTCAATCCTATCAAAACAGGAAGCTTCTTGAAGCTCAGTTTTCTTTCATCTGATCCCCGTGGGAAGCATGCCGTCAACATCTCCACATACAGTTTTACGGAGGGGAAAAAAATAGGCACGTAGAACACTCTGCACAATGGAGCCGTGCTTGACAGTGTACAATAAATATATTTCTCCTTATAAATTCAGATTCACTCTTTTTATGAATTCCATTTCATCGTATTTCGCTTTAGTTGCAATCACTGTTTTTCAGCATTTACTAACAGTTGAATAAAACAGGCATGCCTCTTTTGCATGTGGCTTTACAGTGCCTCTCTACATCAACAAATGTGCCTAGTTTCGCTCATAGAAAAGAATATAAATAGGTTTAAATATCCTTCTTTTGGCATTTCTAAATCTGTTTACAAGTGTAAACAGTTTTGTAAGCATTCCATTCACCATTTGACGAATGCATCAAAGGTCTGACCACAAGTTTGATTGTCCATTCGTATAATTTGTCAGGAAGTCGTAGAATCTTCAATATTTGTGGAAATGTTTCACTACCACAGGCAGGAAAAAAAATAAAATTACATTTGACAGTGCCAAGAACTCTTTTTTTTCCCCCAAAAAGAATGCGTCACACAAAGTAATTCTACCTGTTTCAGAGGGGAAACACACTTTAACATCTTCTGGTAGCAGTATAGCTAGCCCTTCTGGAAAAGATTAATTGTGCTCTGGTAGAAACCACTGGACACAGGTGTAGGAAGATGAACAAGTAATTAGTTCCATTCAGCGCATAGTGTTTCTGATTTGTTCTTTCATACCGACAGAATTCTTAATATCATACTCCTCTTTAAAGCCCCATTTTTGTTGAAAACAAATCTTATACAGCAACACAAGGGTATCTCTTTAAATAATTATTCTTTGACACAGAAAAATAGATTTTCTGAAGGGAACAATTGAATCATAACAGTTGCATTTGACCTGTGAAAGGTTAATGTGACTGTGGATACAGCTACGTCTTTTATGCCTGTTATCTTTGTTTTTGGTCTTATTCACAGAATGACCTGCTGGCTCAGTGGGTCGCCCTCTTGCCTCATACTTTGTGTTTCTGGGATGTGGATTCTGACATACGCGTATGGAGTTTGCTGATGTACTCCCCAACTTTATGTGGGTTTCCTTTTGCAATTAAAAGGTGTACAGTTTGACTAATTAGTGTCACTAAGTCACCTGTACTTTTTTTGTTTGTGTGTGTTAGTGTTCTTTGACTGTCTGGCATCCCATTTAGATTGTACCCCTACCCTATGCTACCTGTCATAGGCTCCAGACCCCACTGTGACCCTGACCAGCATAAGCTGTCAAAAGATGCTGCTTGGAAGCCCCAAATTTCACTGTAGTTTGAATAATAAAAGCATAAACAGTATCTGTATAAACACCTTTGTTTTAGTTGAAAAGAAGTGGCTTGGAAATTAGAGTGAATGTCATGTGTATCAAGTAAACTGTAGATCCACCTAATAAACCATGATTATAAGAAATATATGTAATATGTATGTAATATTCTGTAGGCTCTGGGCTCACCAGCGACCCTTTACTGGATAAATGGTTATGGGAAATGGATATACTGGAAATACAAGTCTTCTTAGGCAGCTGTTTCCATCAAAACAGTGTCACTGTATCTTTGAATAATGTGTGAAACTGTACTGGAAGTTTATGACTCTGTTGTTGCCCAAGAAGCATCAACTGTTGGGTTCATTATACTAGTGGAACGAAGAGTATTTTCCAATCTCCCGTTTATGTGTTTAATTGGTTTGAGACCCAGTGGGGAGGTGCTGGCATACATTTTACATTCTTTTTGTGTTCTTGTGTCAAAGCATACAGATTGGGGCCTTTGTCATCCGGGAGAGACAGTCTTCATCATGGGATGAACATGGTCACTCATAATGACTTCATTACGATTTATCTTGCTCTGTGAGGGGTTGATTGGACCAAGCCAAGAAAATACACCCAACACCATATAACAGCCACCGCAACCATTTACCACTGTAAAATTAAGACTCAAGCGTGGGCTTTCTTTGGCACTTACCACACATGTCCTTGCCTGAGCACTGAGAACAAGATGTGGGGGTGACTCCCCTGACGTTATGACATATTTTACTGCTCAGTGGACCACCAGCTGTATTATTTGCATTCCTTTAGCAGCAAAAATGCATTTTCAGTTGTAAAAGTTGATGTCTTTTCCTCAGATTACCATTCCAAGCTCATGTAAGGCACTGCAAGTTAAGCACTTGTCATCAGTGAAGAACCCGCCACACGCACCATCAATCAGCCCCCTATATGTCATCAAGAGCTCTGCTTCAATCTATGATAGATCAAACAAATGGGAACTGGACCAAGAACTCAGATACCGTACCTGTCAAGAATCCGCCGCTTTGTATCCCTCATTTTCTCAGGTGTTTTCTCTGTTTTGACAGTTACCTGTAGGCAGCCCATATACTACTCTTAATCTCCCGTATACCTTTGAAGATTAAGCAGTCATTGAGGGCAGTATGATGGCTATGTACGGGTTCTCTGGGGAGGCTTTATGTTCTCTCCGTGTTGCGCAGGATGCCTCATGCTGTCCACAGACTCGTAGTGAAGCAGCAGATCCATCTAGTGTCTGGACTCCCATTCCATGCTGGTTCTCCTGCAGGTTTTCATGTTCACTGTGACTACAGAAGCAGTAAGGAGGATGGATGGACATTAACAGTATTCAAAAAGTATAGCAAGCAAGCTGACCAAACAAATTATTGCAGAGGTCTCAAGCTACCGCTCTGCAGGAAAAGAGTTTAATATGCAAGGGTGCACATACCTGGTATGCAAGCATTCACCTTTAAAAGCGATATGTGCCGCAATCAATTGTTGAAACGGCACAAATGCGTACGTAATTTGCGCTGCTATGACAAGATATTTCCGTGCATTTTAACCTTGATACCGCAAATGAAGTACAAATTAGCATATAAAGGTTAAAGTGCATGATTATTTCTTGTCATATCAGCACAAATGCACAATGAAATACGAACACATTTCTGCTGCTACAGCAATCGATTGCCGCACGTATCGCTTCTAAAGGAGAATGTGTACTTGTGTACAAGTTATGTTATAATCCCTGTTTATATGGCCTGTTTCATGTTTTTTAATTAATCATCATAATTTGTAATTAAATATTCCAATTTTATTTGTAATAAAAATCATTTTTCATTTAAGTGATCTTCGTAGACTTGGTTTTCTTATAGATTAGTGGAATACAGACATTGCATTGTTTTTTTTCCCTCTCATAAGAATATCTGAATTTGGGCTCTTTGGTAGATGATCTCATTGCCAGTGGCCTCCAGGTAATTTGCCTTTGAGACCCCTGGATTATGGAATGAACGCAACAGAAGAGTCAAATGCTGTATTCATATGGAAATATCAAGGGGTCAGTTTCATGGCTAAACTCACATAATTCATATTCACACTTCGCATGAAGACATGAAGGCTAAAAGGAGCGGTGCTGTGTAGAGACGAGGGACTGGCAGTGGATAACAGTGAGCACTGCTGTAATTGTCGAGCGTCTCTTGCCAGCAAGTCTAGCAGATTAGCTTTGCATGACAAGACCTGCATCTACTCCATCAACCAGAAGGAGAGAGTCTGTCCTCCCACGTAGTGCTCAAATGACAGTTCCTCCGAGCTTCAGCAGTGACAAAGAGACTCAGTGGCACGTTACACATAGGTAGGAAGAAGCCCCCTATTTCTCTGGGCTAAAAAAGAAAGCAAAGGAGCCACAGTAAGTTTAAGTTCACCACCTACTGCAATGCGCATAATATTTTTCCTTTTCTTTTTTCTTTTGCAAGTGCAAGAACGACACAGCTGAGGGACACATGGGCTGGAAAATACTTTTTGCAGATTCCCTCAAGGCCAGGCACGTTCGCCAACCGATTCTCGGCTTCCACAAATTCTTTTTAAAGCCATCAGAAATTTCTGGACCATAATAGGATACCTTTCCTCACAAAGCAACTGGCGACCTGTTAGCCATGATGCTAAATCCCGGTGAGCATTACCTGAATAACACTAATAAAGTCATCATATACAGCACCTCTGTTTTATTAGGCTGGTCTTAAGTGATCAAAGAAGAAAACAGAAGAAATTAAGAAATGACACGTCACTAAGTACTGTAATCCGATAAAAAAAAAGTGTAAACAAACTGTGCGAATAACAGCAGCCTGAGAAAAAAGAAAACAGACCTGTGGACTGAATAATAATTAGACAAAATTATGCAAATCATACATGTTCAGATAAAAAAAAAAAAACTTCACATTAAATTCCTGAAGATTACGGTAATTAATTTGCTACAACATGCGATTTGTGTCGTGTGCTTCGTCATAAGAAGACATTTATATTTTTCCTCTTGCTGAAAGGATTTCAGCAAGTAGCCTTGTACTAAAATAGGGCCACTTAGCAACAAATGGGGAGTGTTTTTAAGGTGTATATATATATATGGGGAGCAGCGGGGAGCCAACTGGGGAGAGAGAGAGGTGACCAAGATTATCCATATTGATTTCTTCCACCTGTCTGTTGTCCTCACTGATTCGTGTGTATTAGCGTGTTCTCTGTTCTGCTTTGTCCCCAGTAACCTGGACTGATGTCATAAAGGTAGCAGAGAGTGTCTGCTGGTTATTTTTTATGCAAGCTTCTTGAGTACATTTACGTTTTATTTATTTAGCAGATGCTTTTATCCAAAGTGAAGTACTTTATCGAGAAGGCAGGGTCAGACAGTCGCTGGGACAACTGGGGGTTAAGGGCCTTTTTCAGGGGCCCAACAGTGAAATCTGTCTGCCAACCACAGGATTTGATCCAACAGCCTTCCGATCACAGGCACAGCATCCAAACCCACTGAGTCACACCTCACCTCTGTGTAGTATTGTTCAGTATTAGTATTGTTAGCCCTGTCCCTAAACAGTTCCTGTTATTGCTGAGAAGGGTTTTGCCTTTCCTGAATAAACAAGCTGTTCACTGCACCAGCCCAGTGTCATCCACCGTGGCTACCTGAGGACTGGCCATTGTTACATTGTCACACTGTTACATTCTTTTTGTTATAGCAGTGATGAATGATGTGGAGCATGCTTACAGGCATTCCTTCTTCAGACTTCCAGAAGAGATGAATTCTGGAAGGCATACACACACACACACACACA
>JAAGVU020000103.1:18853117-18874837 GCA_011763525.2 Mormyrus iriodes | reverse complement strand
GCATGCTTACAGGCATTCCTTCTTCAGACTTCCAGAAGAGATGAATTCTGGAAGGCATACACACACACACACACACATACTCCACAAACCATGCTCACGCATCTGCTTGTATTTGACCAAGTGAGCAGGCTGAATGATAATGCCTCTTTCAAGGTGATAATGCAGCGAGTGACGCTGCAGATGGGAGCCGGCGTCGGCTGTGACAAGGTCAGAAACACAATGGAGGTGCGGTCTCTTTTCCACGTGTCATGTCTCGCACCTCCTCTACCTTTCAAGGTCGAATGTCATGGGACATTGTTCATTAAATATGCCTTTGTCTTGTGGATAAGACAGCACCACTTTTAATTTGCAAATATTCCTTATTGGCCCAGCTACAACAAGGAGAATTTGGCTTCTGTTGAAGAACTCCCATCTAAGTTCTAAGAACCAGAATAGTGCAAATGGTATACCAACACATGCAGGCCAACAAATGTTATTGCAGAATCGCTTAAGTCTTTTTTTTAAGAAACCCATTCTAAACAACTTACTGAGACAAATGTTTGGCAGGACAGACGGTACATGAATCTGTACCAACCCTTTACTTTAGCGACAAATGACACTATTCTCTGGTATTCTTGGAATTAAAAATAAATCTAGAAGCAATGCTTTTAGTGGGAAAAGTTGCACTAAACTCACCCACGAGAATACACTAGTTTGGTGTTGCAGAATCGTTCATATGCTACATCCTAAGTATTTCTGTGGAACCCATAAATCAAACCAGACATCTGGGGCTTTATTGTATATTGTACAGAAATTGCATTAGTGCCATTAGTTGTAGGTGTGAATACTCTCCACTGTCAGTATAATATCACCATAAAGAAAAATGACAGCATATAGAGCTGAGATGGAAAAATCAATACTGTATTTATGCCCCATGTGAAAACGGTATAACTCATAACTGAACACATTTCTTCTTTTCTGATTTTTATTTTTTAAGGTTCTTGTGTTTTATTCGGATACAAAGTATATAACGTATAAGATGAGTACAAGTGCAGTATTTATCTACACATATGCAGTCGACTGAAATAATCTAGTTTCCTCCCAGTTTTCCTGCCCAATCCCGGCATATAGTGACCGCAAGAGGTGTCAATTTTCTTGGCACTTCTGTGAGAAAAGTAGCATAAATTGCACTGTAAAGGGCAATCTGAGGCCAATGTCCGTGCCCTGAGGAGAGACTTAGCTCGAATTCCGCTATGCTTCACTATAACAGGAAGGCATTAGAGTGAAAAGGTAGAAGATGAAGATGAAAGAATGAATAGCCTTGGTTCATAGCCAATTATTTATAAAAATGTGGGTGTGAGGAAAAGTGAGTTCAGTCAGTCTTAGTATGATAATATAACCATGATGATAATAATAATAAAAATAATACTCTGTGATGGGTTGTTATTCTCTACCTTTCGCCGGTAGCTTCCAGGGTAGGCTGAGGGGCCCTGCGATCCTGCATAGGACAAGCGTGTATAGAAGAGAGATGTATGTATGTATGGATGGATGGATGGATGGATAGATAGATCATAATAACAATAATAATAATAATCCCTGCGACTCTGGCCAGGATAAGCAGATTGGATGGATAACAACAACAATAATCATCATCATCATCATCATCAGTGTCGTCATAATCATCTGTTTTATTGATACTCTTTCAAGTCTCCCTTCCTTTAAATGACTTCCCAGTGCAGCACAGTGGGTTCACCACAGCAGAGCCTCATTTGTCTTTGTAAGGACATGCAGAGAAGGATCAGAAGGCTGCTGCTCTGTGTCTGCCTAAGCTAATTTACAACGAGGCTGAAAAATCGCCCAGCTAAAGCGTTCACCCACCCGGCAGAACCTCGCCGAGAAGCCGACGAACCCACATTAATTTGGCCCCGTGCTGCTTTCTCTCTCGTCACAGGATGCCGTGTGCAGCCCTCCCGGCCCCATATGCTGTAAATAGTATAATTTATTTTCGACATAAAAAATTAACAGTCTGATTTGGGGTGCCTGGCTATTAAACATCAAGGAAATATTACAAATAAATGAATCAAACAGAAAAGACCCAGTGCATTAAATAAAACGTTCTAATTCATATTTTAATATTTAAAAGTAATAAAATGTGTACTTTTTGGTTCAAAAACCATCTGGGTAATAGTAGTATTTATGAAGTATATTATAGAGGTGATTATATCGCATATACCTTTCATAGCACGCTCACTTACTATATAGGAGAAGAATTCCCTGTGTTATCAGGGAGGACTGTGAAGTCTCATTAACGAAAGAGTGTGGTGATATGTACATGTATAAGAGTTGCAGGTTAGGCGCAACTGTAGCCCTAAGTGTTTGGAACAATCCCTGTGCTCTGTTCCATGACTAATTTAACACAAAAGCCCACAAACACTCTGAAGTAATCCCTCCAATCGCGCCATGTAGTTCTAAACCTTTGATGAAAGTCAATGAACATCAAGGGGATCTGTCAAGAGCTTTCCAATCTTCCAAATCTAAAATAGGGGAGCCATCCTTCAAAGTAATGTGACGTCATCAAGCACCTCTTATTAAAGTCCAGCCCTGTGCTACTCATTTTAACGAAATGACTGACTTTCTAGGCCCGACCTCACTCGATTTGTAAAATTCACTTTCAAAGACATCAAAGTATAATCAGCAAGACGATACTCTCCGATAAGTTGCAAAGATGGCCATCTTTGATGCACTTAATTGCTTTAATCGTTTTGTTTCTTCATGACGATCGAGATGACATAATGTGGACTCATGCGCCACTTGGGGCAAACTAAGTGCCTTTCTGAGTACCCTTGAGTTTATCCTGCATGTTATTTACGTACGGACTCTGCTGCTCTTCATTAGCGAGACAGATCTTTCCAGACTGAACATCACGACTTCCTTGGCCCATAAAGGTTTCTGTAAAAGGGGCATAGGGAAAAACAGAGATGAAGGAGAAACAGTCACACAAAGGAGGCAGAGCTCCTAGGATCTCTCGTCTAATATCCTCGGAATAAGTCTATTTCCGTCCTTTTCGTGTCCTTAGTGCAATGTTGTGGATTAAGTATTTCCGCCGGTCTTTCCCAAAGCTCTCCTAATATACATATCTTAAACCACAGGCATTAGACTTTTAATCCTGACACATACTCTATTAGACTTCTCTTTTGTAATTTGTAAAAGAGAAAGATGGTGAACGTGTGCTGATAAGTTCGCAAAGCCCCTCGGAAAGGTTCGCTTTCCTTTGGCTTCTGAAACACGTGACACTCTCTATCCTGCCACTGCGTTCTTTAATTCAAAGGCTCTTGGAATATGACTCGGGACTCACAGGAGCATCACCGTCTGGTCTGTGCCCTGGAACAAGGAGGGGGTAAAAATTCCACACACATACACATTCAAATTGATTCACTTGCCTTCAAACAAGTTAAACATGTTTATTGTATTCTGTGCAAGTTCTGCTTTTTTTTATTATGAAAGCGAAATATTGTCAAGCTTTAAGTAATCCAGTGTGATTATTTCATATTTTTGGGCTATATTTTGCGCTTTGTGATTCGAACTGTGACAGCTAAATCAACAAAAAAAATCCTATAAACAAATGTAAATGTCATAATGTTGTTGAAAATGCCATTTCGCTGAAGTTCCGGAACCATAAATGAATTGTGTGAGTTCAGAGCTGACCCTTCAAACTAAAACAAAAAAAAGCCTTTTGTTTTATTTTTTTCCACCCCAGTCGAGCAGTCAGGGTTAGATTATTGAGCGTTACCGCTGAGGATATAACACTGGCACTACGCAGCTATGGGGCAGTAGCTGTCACCATTAACTGCAGACCACAGGGGCGGGATGACACCAGTAAATCAATTGCAGAGATGTGCTTTTGGGCAGTCATTGCAGGTGCATTTAATGCGAGCCCAGACTCTGCAGTGATTTTTCATAAATGCTCTGTTTGATGAACTCCGAGGAAGAATGTGAGCCGGAAATTGTCCGTGCAAACACACGATCAACTTCGTTAAAGGAACTGCTGCAAACTGTCTGGGGCCCTGCAGTGTGAAGACTGTCCTGTACTTTCAAACAAAACGTGGTTAATTGCAGAACAGTACCACAGTAGGCAAAGCAAACATGTAAAAACATAGACTTTCAGTGACTTGTTCGCTACTGGATTTACAATCCACATTATTCCCATTATTTGTATAACATGAGGAATTAACTTCACACAGACAAGCTACGATTTTAATGAGTGTAATCATCGTCAGCTCGTTTGTAATTGGATGGCATTCGTTATGCGGTGTGAATTGAATGATTCGTTTAAGTGTGTGTTATGCAAGCTATTTCATTATTCAGCAAAAGTCGTACGTTAGGATCGGTCATGTTGTTTTTCATTGTCTGGCTGCTAAATTGTTCGAGAGGCTTCACCTGCTTTGGGGGGAATTTCCCACTTGGCAGAAGTGTTTAGCACCGAAATTGGGGGCTGGTGTGCCTGCCTTTGTTTGTTTTGTAGAGCGTGTAGCTGTTTTCCAGGGCTTTATCTCTGCTAAATTTTTAAAGCCGTTGTGAGAGGAGGATATAGCGGTCAGTTATCTGACGGATGGAGTTACGAGTGACATTATTCTCGTTGACAGATACTCTTGCGGCACTAGTTTTGTCTAACCTTTCGAACAGGCGCTAAAATCCTCAGCCCTCCGTTTCAAAAACGGAGCTTTCCACGACTGATTGGTCTTAAATGTAATTATGGGAACTTCCCAAAATTTTTTGTGTTTTTAGAAATATAATCCGGCATATGCTTCTTGCCCTACCACTCACTTTCCATCGTTATCTGCAACGTGATGCATACTTAGCATTAACAAGGCCTGGGGACAAATTCACTTTTTTCCTTTCTTTTTGTCGACACCCAAGGGATTCAAATGTTTACGAAATGCAACAGTCAAGGGTTCGGAAGTAAGGCGGGAGCCTGTTTCCGAGACTAAACGCAATGCACCTGAAGTGACTTGCAAGCGGAGGAAGGTAAGGCAAGGCTAAGAGCTGTTATAAGCTAAATGGGTGGCAAACCTTATGTCACACTGTCAGCTCCAATCACGAAAGAGGAGCAACCCCTTGCAGTATCCCTCCAAGAAATAAAGTTACGTAATGTTGTGGACAAGAAAATGAAAATACCAACAGCCTGTCACTTAGTAAGCTACACGGCCTCTGTGCATAGTCAAGACGACACGGACAGGATTTTATATAGATTCTGCAATAGGCCTACAGGATTGTCACATCACTTTTCTGGAGATGGCCTCTGCTTCGGACTAGCTGAGGTTGAGGCTCCTGTCAAAGTTATTTTACTGTATGATCCCGCAAGTGCCCTATTAGTTGACGATTCAACGGGGCATGGAAGGCTACTTACAGGCCTGTCACACAGCAGGAACACTTCCCATGGACTGGAGAGTTTTCAGCTTTCGTGATGCCATCCTTGGAGCTGGGAATTCAGATTTTCGCCCTCGCTCATAGATGTGGACATTGGCACAGGATACAAAACCGAGTGCGTGCCGTCAAGCTTGCTTTCCGATACGGTGTGAGCCCCAGGGTATGCTAGGAAAGTGTAGTCCACACCATTACGCATTTCTCAGTTGGAGTCTGGCACTCGTTGCTGTTGGAGTTGCTTGGGTAGTTGCTACACAAACACAGAACTTCCTGTCTGGAGCGTGGAGATGGACCAGCTGCTCCTTTCACCACCTGGCAGCGTGCTGGAGTTCACGGCCCATGTCCGTGGCGCCGCTGGACCTGCCGTTGCCAACCAACAGGCATCATGGGTATATATCGCATGTGTCGCTTGCATTTAGAGGCCACCATCTATTAGCTTGTTGTGGCAAGCCTCATACGAATTTAAGGTGTTTGAAAATGTGAGATAGCGGTTGTGTAGCTGGGGAAAACAGTGCCTCTATTCAAACAGACAGTGGTGACAAAGGAAATTACAGTTAGTCATGTGAGAAGATTTTTTATTTTTTCAAAAGGGTAAGTTTTATGCAGATGAGCCTTGTATCCACAGCATGGTAGTATTTACTATCCATTATCTGGAATTTAATGTCTATTTCTATCTTCTGTCTAATATTTTAAGACAAGTATTACAAATGTGCTTTAAAATGCATCATGTGATGCAAATGTACTTCACGTAAAGGAGCGAAGGAATCCTTTTTTAACAAAAAATAATGCATTCATGTTTTTTGTATTATAACAAATGTATTTTCCATAGATGAATTTTAAAATGAGGGCAAACAGAATATAAATTGATGGGATTAAATTTCAGCTGCCTTGCCTGCACGGATACAACCAGGCATTGTAGGACATGGTTAACATCATTTCTCCTGTTCAGTCGAATCCCAGATCCTGTGCAAAATTACCTTGAATGAATGCGTGGTATTCCCTCTATAGCGTAGGCCCATAGTGTCTATTAACCAATTTCCCTAAAGCACCGGACTTGTCTGCCAATCATTTTAAACCAAGCAATGTCAGTCTCAGGCTGTATAGTTATTAAGCAATATATAAGATGCTTCTCTGTTCAGTAAGTTTATATTTATGGTCGTAGTCATTGCAAGTAGACAGAAATAATTTACTGTTTCAATATACTGTGTCTTTTTTCACGATACAAAATGCCCCTGAAGTAAGCAATGCCATCTAATAAAGCTGTTTTTTTTTCTATTTTGGAGCTAGTGGTGAAAACATCCTGTATAGCCATACCTTCAAATTCAACCTAATGATAACTTCCTCGCTTTTCCATACAAGTGGACTGGTTTTACAACAAATCACGTTTTTTGGGCCTGCTGGAAAGGAGCAAAAAAATAAAAAATACTCTTTTGTTTTAATGCAGCCCTGCTGTGACACTTTGTAATCTCACTAAATGAGAGGCAAGATGATCGGAGTGAATTGCAGAGTGTTCGAGATGACTGATAAGTGCCGAGGTGAAGCAAAAGCTGCAGATTTTGCGGAGGAGATAAGGTCGGAACGGCCCTGAGTCGGCGGCATTCTGTGCGAAATTCCGGTAATATTAATGTGAAAAAAATCTATATGATAATCAATAATAGGAAACAGAGAGTGACCTTGTAATATCTACCTCACTTTACTTCTTCCTCCCAGGAACTATGGTGAATATTACTGACATGTCGTCCCTTAAAGCCCCCACCCCCACAGCTGTTGGGGCATTTTAAGCCAGTTGCGCGTCAGTAGCTAGTAGCAGATAAGGTAGCAGGATTAGTTTCTCCTTGTTTAATAACAAGAACATGGGGGCTCCATTTTCTCTGTGTCCTACAGACTGTCACCAGATAGAGGCATTCCAAATGACAGCTGCTTATCTGAGGCAGTTTCCATCCGTAATGTCAAGGGACGCACTACTGGAACTCAGACCGCATTTAACAGAGGAGGATTCCCAGCATCCTTCATTCTGGGCTATTTCACACCAAATCAGCCAGGCTGTCCCTCCCCCGTCATTATTAAGGGTACTGTGATGTCTGTGGTGTTGCTGTATATAACTGTAGGATTAAAAAAAAAAAAGTGACCTTGACTTGTTATTGTATATCATTACCTTGTATTTTGCAAATGAAAATGATTCAGTTTGTCCTATTGTAAAAATCTGATGTGAAAATCGCATTATTATATACCAATTAGATACTAGTAAAATATATTAATCTAATTTTCTAATATTACGTCTAATATATTTTGCTTGTATATGGAAAATTTGTTTATATAATATACTGCTTACACTTCTAACCAGGTACTCATAGAAGTGACTGGGGCCTGGGATGGGGCCCAATATGATATGCTTTTCTGGGGCCCAAAATCTCAAGCGACACTGCTGTGCTCAGCCTAACTCTTGCCAAGTCAACTCCTGAACAGCATGTATGTTTTTAATGTGCTATTTGCCTCATTTTTACATGACAAAAGCGTCTTCTAAATAAAGTAAATGTAAATACAGAACTAGCATGTAAACCAATTATAAGGGTGTTTCCTTGAATAGAATATTCCTGATAATCTAGATGAGATTTCTTCTAAAAGCCTCGTTAAACAAAATTGGACAACGTATTATCTGCAGACTGCGAAAAGAGAGATATTGGGATGGACAAGTATGTTTTCCATAAGATCTTTGAATTTTGTTTATTATCGCCAAGGAAAGCAAGCTGAAGAAAACAAGAGACCGGGCTTAAAAAGGCTGCAGTAAAACTATGGGCAGGCGTCTAGGGAGCAAAATTAATTTATCGGTCTGCAGATCGTACGAAAATGACAGGAGCTGGGGGAGCTCAGGCAGTGATAGCGTTTAACCCTGAAAAGTGCAAAGACTGGTAATAACTACAAGAGGGGTGAGACAGGTGAGAGCCTGTCGTAGAGGTCTGTAATCAGGAAGCGGTCCACTCCAAAAAACCTAACGACCGTGATTATAGGGCACTGGCAGAAGCATGCGGAAAAGCAAAGAAGATCAGGGGTCAGTGAGAGAAGGAAGAAATGTTCAGCTAGCTTTAGTGAAAGAAAAAAAGAAAAAAAAATAGATGATAAAAAAATAAAAACAGCATAGCAAGAGTCTGTTACAAATAGTGGAAAAATCTCCCACTGAAGCGGAGTAATGAAATATGGATCAAGCAGGGTAGGCTTGCGAAAGAAAGCCAGATGCTTGGTGACAGCGCCTGCTAGACTCACGGACAGACAAAGAGGCTGATGCACGCGATGATGGTTTGGGGGGATAACGGATCAGGATGAGTCTTTCTTCCTTTTTCAAAAACCTATGAAAAGCATCTCGAAGTAATGGACTTGTCAATAAGCCACAAAATAAAAGATATTTACTATAATGTCAGATTTCGGTGTCCAGTAATGGCGGCCCTTAACTTATGGGGCCTCTGCCATATATCTGGTTGCTATAATTATACTTGAGCATACAGCTTCAGTGGAGATCACCTAAGTCTCTTTCGGGCTCTGTGAAATCCACAGAATTTGTAGCTTAATCCACCAGCTCCACTTATACATATACAGTTTGTTCAGTTCAATAATAGCATTTTCCCACTTGTGCAGGAATTACAAGTCTTTTTATTGAAGTCTCAAACACTCGGGTACCCAAAATCAAATTTCGATCTTAGGAAAAGCTATTAACATTCCATACAGTAGCCCTTGACACTTATACCATGCATCTTAAGCAGCTGTCATCAGCAAGTAATTTAATATAAATTAGCAATGGCATAATAATATCCAGTTAACTATTGCAGTGAAAAGCAATCGCATGACTAATCCCCCTTTTGAAGCCCAAATTACAAGTGATGGGGATGCTGGTCAGAAGTCTTTACAGTTAAACTGAGCATATTTAACGTTTGAACTGAATTCTACATGTTAATGCTTCCAGTTATGAAGTTACTTTTATATTGTGTATTTTTGACTAATACAGGTTTTATGCAGGTTTGGAGGTGATCAGAATTTTTGGGTTGTGTGTGATTTTTTCCCAGAAATAATTTTTGTCACACCTATTGTACTTTGTGATGTGTACATTATCATAGCTCATAAGGTCATTATTAAAATTCATATGGTTAATATATACTGTGTAAGTACAATACACTATATATAACAGCATACAGAATATTTGCAGTGTTGAAAGATACATTTTCATTGGTGTCATCATTTTTAAGCTTAAACTGAGTTTTGGGACATTCCAGGGGGTGTGGATAGATTGGTGTACATATGGGTGCTGGCTGCGTGCACATATATTTATATATAATTGTAATATTTCAGCTGTACACTCACTAAAACACCTTTCTCTAGTGCATGACAGGACTGACATCTGATTCAGAGTGAAAAGTGAAGTGGAAATTAAGTTCTGTCAAAATGTAAAAATAAATATTGGCAAGAATTTTTATCCAGTGACTACTGTGGGAAAATGCAGTAAGCCTATATTTGGAGCCAATTAATTGCTCCTTATTAGTTTTGCTTTCTGCATTCTGTAGTTTTGCAGTAGTGCCATGTCAGCGTAGTACAGTCTCCTCTGTTTTACGGTAAATGTAAAAGTTTGTTGGCTTTCGGTTTTGGAGAGCCCTGTTCTTCAGCAGGTCCAGCACTGCTACATCAGTTGTTCCCCTGCTGTGATATGACCATGTAATCTTTCTGGGTCTCTTAACCGCTCTGCCACCATCAGGTCTTTTAAATTATTACTCATATAAAGGTAGTAATGGGCAGCAGCCTGACTCAGCCAGCCGCACTGCTGTCCCACAACCATGAGGCTGTGTGTGGAGTATTTTTTTTCTCCCCAGGTCACATGGGTTTTCTGTAGGTGGCTTGAAATCTCTAAACCCAGTATGTGCATGTGAGTGTGTGTGAGAGGGAGGGCCCCCTGTGATGGACTGGCATCCCATTGGAGATGTTCCCCTACTTTGTTCCCCATGCAGCCTGGAACAGGATACCCAAAAAAAGAAAAGGTGGGCATAGAACAATAGACCTGCCGCTGTGGATTCCCCCCAACAGCATGATGCTGGATAAGCAATGTGAAGATGGTTGGGTGGTTGGATGGATGGATGGATAAACATAGGAATACCAGAAAGTTCAGCTCCATCTCTGAAAAATGAGATATTAATAAAAATAAAGGGAAAGGGATTATTTCAATGGATATGTTGGCATTAACCCCTGTGTTATTTTTGGGGTTGAAGTGACCCCTGTCCATTTTCAAAATGAGGATAAATTCTATAGATTCTATAATTTAGAACGGAAGAAGTAAAATACACAAGGGTTAATCTGTGGTTGATTCAGTAGGATTATACATAGACATAAAATAAATACAAAATGATGATGAATGAATATGCCAGGTGCCTGCCAAAGGTAATACTTATTGTAAGAATAATAATTGAATACTTTATTGATCCCCAGGGAGAAATTCTCTTTATGCCTCCCCTAACTTAGTCTCTGGAGGCGAGATCAAGCTGGCCACGAAGGGCAGCCGCCCATAGCAGCACCCAGGGAGCTGGGGGCTAAGGGTCCCGCTCAAGGACCCGTGGATGTGCCGAGACTGGCCTCGAACTGGCAACCTTCCGATCACTGGTACAGAGGCTTAGCCCACTAAACCACATTCTGCTCCCCGAATCACTCAGATTGTATCCCACTGTAATGCAAATGGTGTATGTAGTAAAATATGTTAAAAAATATGTTTTCTCTGCAGTTTTATTGGGTACTTGGTGCTCTAGTGAAAGTTTTTGACATAAAAAAAATGTGAGTCCTTTGCTTTGTGACATCCGATATCACCACCGATTTAATCGCTCCTTGGCTTGGGTGCATATTAATCTCTGGGTGTCTTGGGGAGTATAGAAGACCGTGGGTTTTTATTTATGGACGACGGGAGCGATTGCGGTAACGGAGAATGAAATTGCAGGTGCCTTTTCAGGTCACTGCTTCTTCCTGGTATTTATGGTTCCCCTGCTCCTGATACCAGATCATTAGATTATGGATAGGCATGACCATGGAGGTGAAAGTTAGCTGCGAGTCTACCTGAGGAAAAATACAGTGGGTTTTTTTCTGCTATGATCATGGGCAACGACATATATAAAACATGCAGGTGTCTGGTCTTGCTCAAAATGAAACCCTGATGAATTTAAGTGAAGGCATAACGTATAATTTGAAATTTGAAAACGTATGATGGAATGGAAGATTTTCTAAACTGTAGTTTGTGTTCTGCACATCTTCAAAAAAGGCTCTTTTGTTCCAGTTAAACTCGCAGTTTACAGATATATGTAATATTTAAGAATATCTGGCATTCACAGTGGCCTGTTTTGCAAATAATTAAAGGGCCACGTGCTTCTGAACCTACCTCTAATTTCTGTATCCATGGACAGCAGTTTTGGGAAATAAACTGTACTTTACTCAATGAGGGTGAATAAAAGTTTAGGGTATAGCAGAATTATGTATCTCTGATGGGCCTACATTTTTGAAAAATACAGCAAACTAGAACCATTCAGTCCTTACATTCAGTTTATCTTTTCAAAATACATATTTCTGCTAATTCTGATGAGGATAAGGGATGGATGGATGGATGGATGGATGATGGATGGAAAATGCATTTATTAAGTTTATTGAATTTTCCCTTGTTAATTTTTTAGCCAATCCATTTTTGGTTATGATATGTTTAAGCTTTAAAAACCTGTTCCTTATGTCAGTATCAGCCATTTATTCTGTTGGATCTGCTAAATAATAATCACTGGTTTACATAACTGGACATAACTGCACATAATTGGGCATATTCTGGAGAGCAAGAGGCAACTTACCCCTTAGAGCAGTGTTTCCCAATGTGGTCCTCGAGGATCCACAGCCGGTCCACGTTTTTGCTTCCCCTGAGCTCCCTGCCAGACAGTCCAGATTTTTGCTTCCAGCTGGGAGGTAGCAAAAACATGGACTGTCTGTGGGTCCCTCAGGACTGGTTTGGGAAACACTACCTTGGAGAATCACAGACCCTGTAGATTTTCCCAGGATGAAGTCAGTGCTGGTGCTTCTTAGTGATATACGTCTAAACTTCTAAAGTTAAGAATGTTCTTTGGCTAGAACTGATTGTTCGAGACACTATGGTGCAATAATTACATCATACTTGAATACACAGCTGTTAATATTAGAACAGTATATATTGGGGTTGAAATTATATTGGAAAGATATTTCCACTTTTTGCAAAAGAGCCCTTAGGTCATTCTTAGTTCATTTCTATCATGTAATTTTACATGCTTTATGTTTTCATCAAACAAAACAAGAAAGTGCGTGAATAACAGGGATGTTGCTGATCAAGAACCAAAGACTGATTGCATTACTATGGAACAGATCAGTTGAAGACAAGTAACTCAATGAATTAATTTTGAATTGTAGCTACTTCTGAATTGGCAGCAGCTTGTTTATTGGGGATGTACGAGAACATTCTACAAAGCAGGGTAACTTAATTAGCAAAACGCTGGTAAATTACCTTAATGACAATGCAAACTGATTTAAGCTGGCACTGAATCACAAAAACAATCTTATTAAGAGTGCAAACTGATTTAAGCTGGCACTAATAACAATGCAAACTGATTAAATCTGGCTTATAGCTTTTAAGTGTACTTAAAAATGCAGGGCCTACATAATTCCATTCTTCTTGGTATCCCCCATCATTACCGAAAACACATACTGGGTGAAATTCTGAGATGTAATGCAAAAAAAAATTCTTCACAGACGTTGCCCCATAATCTGAACAATGCAAGTTCATGTAACTGCGTTCATAGGTGTTTGAGGAATGTGGTAGAATTGTCTTGCAGCGTTTGCTGACACAAGCGGACGAACAAGATAACATGGACACGTGCCACTTGCCCAGTAGGGGATGCTTAGCAGGACGGCTGGGGCCCTCTCGAGAAAAAATTGGGGGAATGGAATCTACTTAGCTCCCAGTAGGAGGGCCTGGACTCTTTTTCACAGGTGTCTCGTATTCATGTACCCCAGAGTATCATAATCATGATGCATATTAATCAGAATCAGAAAGATCTTTATTGGTTGAGTGTGTTATAAGGAACACACAAGGAATCTGTTTTGATGAGTGTACCTTGGTACTGCATATAACACGCAAGACAATTCAAGATAGGTTACAAGTATATGAACATGAAATTTTCAGAGATGGACATTTCAGGTCCAGAAAGCAAAAATCCAGTCCAAGATTTTGTTTCAACCCACTAGTTGCCAATAAAGAGTCATAGTCCCAAGGCACTCAACTAATTGGTTGAAACAAAATTTTGGTCTGGATTTTGGCTTTCTGGACCTGAAATGTCCACCTCTGGAAATTGTACACAGACATTTAACACTAGCCTGTCAACCTACAGTCAGAAGCAGTATGGGATGGAATGAAGGACTGAACAAATAAATTGGGAATATGAGAAGGGTGATTCTAATGTATAAATAAGTACATTACAGAATAAACTTTACATTCATCCATCCCTCTCCAGACCGCTCCTCCTGGGGAAGGTCGTGATGTCAGCATGCCAAGCAGGCCAATGCAGACCTCTCTTTCCAAGGGTCTAGCTTTTTCTGGGGGATCCCCAGGCATTCACAAGCCATCTGGGAGACTTTAATCCTCCAGCACATCCTGACTCCAAAATCATGCTCATGGGAGTTTCACTTACACAAAAATGTTCTGAGGGCAGAATGAAAAATGATTGGTTCAGAGAGATAACTGGTCCAATTGTAGAGGAGGTGGGTCCACACAACTAGAGGAGGCAGGACCAACCAATCAGATGTCATGTCTCACTGCCTCTAGTTGCTTGGACCCACCTCATGTACAATCTGTTCCGTTATCTCTTACGCCACTAGCCAAAGTCACCAAACTTAATTTGAAAGATACATTTTTCCACGTTGTTAATGAAATCAAATGTCAAGATGGAGACCACTAGTGAAGCTTAACAAAGTGACTTTTAACCAATCAGAATGCAGTTTAGATGAGTACAGAGAGTGGTGTTCTGGTTCCCTCCTGTAATTTTCAAGGAAAGAACATGGAAAGTTTCTGTAGAGATGCAGAAGACATGAATCTGCATGTGGCTTCACAATAATAGTTTCAAGCTTTATTTTCAGATGTGTTCGGAGGAACGTGGTGAAATTCCTATGCCACAGTTGCAGGGAAGGGGACAGATGCACGAGGGGATAATAGGGCAGACAGTGGTGTAATACAGGACACACAGCAGTGCAATACAAGAAAAGACAAGACAGTGCAATGTAAGAATGAGTAAACAATGACTAAGTAATAAACGGGTGATGCAATGGGGATTAGGATGTGCAAATAGAATACAATATAGTAAATAGTATTGATAAAGTGGAGAAGTAGATTGTTAATGACATTACGCAATACAATGCACTGGGTGGACAGGTGTAAGGCAACTGTTGCTTAGCGACTTGATGGTTCTTTAGTGTTGTGAGGTGTAGGTGGTGAAGCACCAGTATCACTTTCCGGAGGGCTGGGGCCTGTATCATCAAGCCGGACATTTTAGTTAGCAAGATAACTTGTCAGATGTAGGGTAGTCTGGATTAAATGTAAGTGAAGAAATAGTCCTTTTAAACTGGGGTTTAACTTAAATCCAGTAACTTATCTAGCTAACCAACAAATCTTGTTTCATGGTACAAGTGTGAAAACTACAACAACAGCAACAAGAATAATAAGAGTTCAGAGTTTAGTTATATATGTTAAAAATCGCCCAGCTATGAACACAGTCATGAAGAGTCCAGCTCATAGTGTTACATCATAATAGGACACTGAACCATGGAGTCACTCATTTCATTAGTCACATACCATGGAGGCTCATTTTAATGTTCTGTTCCTACTGAAGGGATTTAAACTGCCGTTTACTTTGTCTTCAGACTTAAACTGGGTGCTATTAGAAAGCTGGGCAAGGTGTCTATAATGTGTAAAGCTATTAAGAGTGCTCAGTGCTCAAATTTAATAAATATGGGCTTTTTAAAAAGACCTACAGCCGTTGTTTGACTTTGGTGGCTGTGTAAGTGTAAAGTGCATTGGGGGAGATACCAGTCCTCACAAGCAGAGCTTTGCGTCCATCTGTCCATCTGGTTTTCGTTACTGCTTACCCCCTCCAGAGGGAGCCCAGGAAGCAAGTATGGGACGCCCTGGTTAGGTTGCCAGCCCATCACCGGGCAAACATTCACATATACACGGACATAGGCACATGTGCAAGCACGTATTGCAGGGAATTTAATAACGCTGCTCCACCTAAACAGCATGTTTGCAGACCGTGGCAGGAAAAGCAGAGTATCCTGATGAGCTCCATATGAACATGGGAAGCTGAATTTGTGGGCTATAAACATGTCATCGATTCCTTAATGCGAATACAGAGAAGAAGCCAGGCCTCAGCAACAATGACCCACTTTATGCTGTATTTTAGTGCCCTGTTACCATCACTGCTAGTCATATTAAGCTAATGATACCCAACAGCATCAGCGGTACACTACCAAAGATGAATGAATATTAAATAAAATTAACATGCTCTGAGTTCATGGACTTGCTTGCAAAAGGAACAACAAACTTTAACGTTAAGTTACATTCGTTTTTGGGCCTTTGACAAAGATTTCATCGATGCGATCGATATGAATGTCATGTGTTCTTAGCCTTCCGCCATTGATCATCGGAGCTTGCGGGAATGTCTTGACAAAATTGGTTGTTTTTTTTGTTTTGTTTCTTTAATGGAAGTCTGTCCGTGAGGATGGATGCTGTTGTCCAATGACAGATTTCACAAGGATGGCACGCTAATCCCGAGTCAAGAAAAGATACTAAAATACATGAATGGTGATAATAAAATCAAAAACACATTGGCAACAACATGGAGGCAAGAATTTTAAAGGGCACCTCTGCAAGCTTCTGAGGGCCTTGCGCTGATTAATACTGAAGTCACACAAAGCCTATCTTTGACCGAATTGCCCCCCAATATCAAAAAACAAAGCTTATTTAAAGCATGTTACCTTCCCCCTCTAGGTATTGATTTTGCTGAAGTCTTATTTTAAACAAGGATGCTTTTCAGTTCACTGTATGAGGAGAGGGTTCTCAGAGGAGAGTCATTGTTATTGCTTTCAACATAAGGAGAAAATTGGTTTTGCATTTGTAGCTGTGATGTCCAGCACGTTCTGCGGCATTATGTAATCACATGGGCGTGCCCGGCATCCAAACATATGAATTTCTGAGAGGACTAAATGCTGTTAAGTCTCGGTTAGAGGCACAGTGCCTGAGAGGGATCAGTTCCTTGTCAGTTTTTCATCCCACCCTTAAATGGTCGGGCTGGGATTTATAAGAAATGCCCATTTATAAGATGCGGCACTTCAATATACGACCGAGGAGAAAAAAAATCATGCCACGACTTATTAAGGGGCAGGAACAGAAACGTCCCTTTGCTCACCCCAAAGGTGATGTGCAATTCCGGATTCCTGCCTCTGTTACTTAAGGGCAGAAAGGGAATGTTTATAACGTAATGATTCTTAAGCCCTGCTGCAGCAAGTCTCATGCTGGTTAAATGTGCTTATCAGTGAAAGCAAGTAGCTAAACGAAGGCCATGCATAAAGACTCTACTTGGCTACTTACTGATCCATTCCAAGTCGTACCTGCAGCTACAGGGTAGTTTTCCATACTCTTACACCTCAGGGAGGACTTAAATGTTATAAAACACTAAATTCTGTTGTATATACCATTTTCCCCCATCTGTCTTAAACCGCCTTATAAAGAACGTTGTAACTCTGTCGTCATTCTTTGTTTCAGTGCAGTTTAAGCTCTGTTTTGTCTGAGGCATGGGGGTGTTATGTCTGTATGAATGATGCAACAGGAGCTACTATTGTAGCCAGTTGCAAATTCTAGAATTCAAGGATTCGGTTTGTCGTACGTGTTACATCCTTGGCCAAGAAAGTTTGATTTTGAGCAGCCTATGGCTCTGTGCAAGCACAGAAGCACACCGGCACATGTCACAGGTGAGTGCCCTATGGAGGCCAAATGTATTAGAAATGCAATTATGAAGTGAGGAACCGGGGAGTTAGAAGATGGGTCCTAGGCCAGCGGTAGGTTCTGGAAGGGCTCAGTTAGAAAGGCAGGGACCACATGGACAAAGCAGGGCGAGGGGAGTTTTCGCACACCTCTACTCATTCCTGGGTTTCATCTGGGACAGAGAGATATCAGGAATGGCCGTGGGGAGACAGAAAGTCGGTTAATTAGGGCAACAGTTAGGTGGCCTAATCAGGGCTTGGCGTCTCTACAGCCAGGGTTTAGGCGGTAGACTTGCGCTGCCTGCTGACATTCTGCCAGAGCTGCCCTTTTCTTCTTTCCTAAGCCACGGGGAAAGTGGAGCCAGCTGGGGTAATTAGTGATCTCCAGGCGGGTGGGATTAAGGGCGTGGTTTGGTTCCGTGGCTGCCGGAATGCCGGCCCACAACATGGGTGCTGAAGTTTTGACAGGTGGCCGCTATCCATGGTGCTGAAGGACAAGTGCAGCCACCTGTTAATCGGCCGCGATGGATGACGGATCCCAAAGGCGGCGTCATGACAACCGATACACAAATCCAACTGCAAGCTGATCGCTACCTGAACCAAGGAAAACAAGCCAATAATGGACGTGTTTATATGAGGGGATCTGATGCAGAGATGGGTGACAGGGCCACATGACACTGAGGCTTGGCTTTCGGCTGCGGTTTTGGTGGGATTTTCTATATTCATGGACATAGAGGATCAACACAGCAAATTAGAATGCTGAAAAAATGGGGGCAGGAGAGGGGGGCAAAATAACATTGCTAGGTAGATATAAACAAAACATTTTCCTGTGCATTTGGGGATTGGGTTGGATTAAAGGGCTTAGGACATGCTTCAGTATGTTGGTCTGGATTACTAAACAGAAGAACTGATACATACTGAGGAACCAGTGTGTGAGGTTTACCATATTAATACCCACCCCGTCTGACTCTCCCTCCCAAGAATGGATCTGCCCCAGCAATCCCCATCTTTCTCCGTTTATTTTTAATTGCAGTATTTTCAGAATATTTGCACAATTGGTCTTGAAGATGAGTAAATCCCACTGCCAGTGAGTGAGTAATTGTTTAGCCTTTATAATTTGTGGTATTGTAATGAAATTCATATTCATGTTTATGTATTGTAATAATTCAAACGCATTAGTTTCTCTACGAATCAGTAAAACCTTACATACTACAGCTATTCACAGCCATTTCCCGAAAGAGACTTCATTTATTAATTAGTCCCTAAGAAGGCGATCGTCTAGTTCTCCTACACTAATAAAAGGCACAAATGATGAGTCAAGCCGCAAGCAGTAAAGAAAAGTGGGTTGTTCGCCGATGACAGCAACTGGAGGTGAGTGATCATAGTGTGATTGTTGGCGGCAGAGTAGAGTGGAACAATGCAGAAAGCTGCATCAGCACACCGGGCCGTCTCAGCTCCTGGGAGCATTCTCTATAAGCCACAGCAGGCCGACTGCTGGGGACCGGCTGATGATTTGTTAGCTAAGTAAGGGCTAAGTATCTGGGGCAGCGATGTGCGGTGTTACTGCTTTCTTTAGAAACAGCTCTATGGTCAAGGTCCATCCTTTTGTCAGCACTATTAGCTATAAGACTAAAAAAGTAAGATTTCACTCTTCATTACAGAGAGCACTTTTGATATTTTGGTACAACGAGATAACTAGCATCTTAGCGTCAAAGATCTAAAATGGCTGAAGAGTGTGGTTGAAATACTGCTTCTGGTCTTCTAAGGGTAAGTTGTCTTTTATATTATGCTAGGAAGAATCTGGGATAGGAAGACTATGCATGGAAAAGGACTAATATGTTCCTGCATTTTAGTTGTAGTTAGAAGCCTTGCGGCTACATTCTTTGGAAACTGAAGACACTATAGGGAAATTTGTGCTCTTGGGAGTTTTACTTACATACATTAAAATTACTTACGTTAAAAATGTTCTGAGGGCAGAAGGAAAAATGATTGGTTCAGTGAGATAACCAATCAGATTGTAGAGGAGGCAGTACCAATCAATCAGATGTCTTGATCCTGTCTCCTCTAGTTGTTTGGACACATTTGGACTCCTCTACAATCTGATTGCTTATCTCTCTGAACCAATCATTTTTCCTTCTGCCCTCAAAACATATTTGTGTTTGTAAAACTTCCATAACTGAAATTTGTGCAGCCAGTAGCACAGTTACAGTATCCTAGTACTGGCCATATTCCACAGATGAAATAAACCGGCATCAGTCCAAAAGATAAGACCTAAGCTGAGTAAGTACCTGTCCACTGAGACCAGGCGGATTCTGTCATCTGCCCAAGATAATGTGGGTGATCTAGAGTATTGGAAGGAACATTTAGGTCCAGAGGAATGCAGCACACTAACAAGGAGCAGGTCATTGCAGATGCCGTTTTGGTGCCATGGCGTTTGAATCAAATATGAAACATGCAAACAGCATTGGAAGAAGATAATGATGCATTTTAATATCTCACATGTTTTTATTCCAATTACAGAGGCTCTTTCATAAGTGGTGTAAGTATGGTACCCAAGAAGTGTGTATGATTTAGTGACTTATCACTACTGCAGCCTGGTAATTTGGTATAACAAGAACATATTATGATAAATCACCACGCCAGCATATGTGGAAGCAATATGCAAAAAGTATCTGTATCGCAGTCCTCCCTGCTGCTGCCTGAACCTGGAAAAACACCTCAAGTTATCACTTTCATAATATACAAGCGCTTCTTCATTGCCTACTGGGGGATTTCCAGTTCAATAAATGTATTAAAGACAAACCTTGGAACGTCCTTATTACCATAAATTAGATGGAGAAGTTCCTTTGCCCGCCGACCCTGTAATGGATAAGTGAAAATGGATAATGACTTGATTCTCTGCCAGTTGCCAGGTGATTGATAAGGCATTTTGCACTATAAAAAATGTATGGGTTATTTGTCTTTAAAGAACGTGTGAAGTGTTGCTCTCACTGAACTTTTCATTCCAGAATTCCTTCGGTGTAGACCGCCATCACTATCTCTTTGTGGCTGAAGGTATTATGTATCGTATTATTTACACATGTGGTACAGGTTATCAGTGGTCTAACGTAAAATTATTTTTATTTATATCCTTTTTCAAGTGCAACAAATGTATCAACAAATATAGTAGTCCGGGCTCATGTTCCTTGGGCCTTCAAATCTTTGTAGTTATGCAGCCTTTTGCAAGCTTGGGAACAGCCTTGTTTACCCTTGCCTGGAGCCAGCTTTATTTATTTTTTATTTTTTAGTTTTAAACATCAATTTAGCAATTTCTAATTCTGTTTCGAATGGGTGGGCTGCCGAAGGCGGCAGGCTCCTTCAATAAACTGTCTGCCAAGGTGACGGTTTGCCCGTACATGCCACGTGTCATGGTGAGGGGAGACGGTGCCGAGGCGTGTGACATCCCTGACTGCTTATTTGGGGGCCACTTGTGACACCTTGGCCAACTTAAAGCCCTCCAGCTCTAGATGGAATGATAGCAATTATGTTCCGGTTGCTATGGAGTCCACGGTCAGAAGACGTAGCTCAGGGTCGAGCGTGTTTGGGTTCTGAGGACGCCGTGTAATTGAAGGGTAAAGGCTTTTGTGCAAACACAAGCATGTGTATATGTATGTTATATTAATTCCCCATAATGATCAGCGTATTGCTGTTTATTGGGAGAAGTAAATGGGGAATAAGGGTAATAACAGAAAAATGAGGCATTTAAAGGATTCCATGCATTTCTCTACAATGATCAATTATGGTTAATAAGTCAGAGTAAACAGAGAAAACCTTGACACTGTTTAACAGTGTAGTATTGGACAAAAGATTAGAATTTAATTATGCAGGTGTTGGAGAAAAGTACCTGGGATAGTTTACATAGAGCAGCAATACCAAAGGCCTCTGGAAGCTCCATTTTGTTTCAGGATGATTTTTTCGAGTCCTTTCGACGACGTGGTTAGGGAACCACACTGTGCTACTTTCCCCAGTGATCATCCGTAACCCCCGATTCAGCAGGGGCATCTGCTTCACTCAGAGGGGCGCCCCCCCCAAGGAAACATTCCAGTTGGCCTGCCACGGGGGGCCTTTCGGGGTGCAGAGCATTGTCCTACCTATATGCATACCTCAGTACCAGGGAGAGTTTTCACACATTCTGGAGAGATGCCATGTGTGCAGTGTGCAGTGTGTTCTGCTTAAATATGCTCCTGTTTATGAAGTCAACTATTAAGTGTCTGATACATT
>JAAGVU020000103.1:18802212-18843585 GCA_011763525.2 Mormyrus iriodes | reverse complement strand
TCCAACCCCTGCGTCGAAGCCACACACTCACAAAGACTGGAGCAGTCGAAGCCGGCCACGGGATCCGGTCGGAAAGGGCGCCGCCGGGGGGGGGGGGGAAAGTAATACACAAACAGGTTAACAAGCTTTATTATTCTCGGTTAACAATCTTTATTAAAAACGTAGCATAAGTGCGATGGTGTGATTGCCATTATATTATAATAACTGTCTGAGAACTGCATGCATATTTGCCGTTTCCTGTACATCTGAAGAAACACTTTCTTCACTATTTTTCAAACATATCCTTGAGCAGAGCAGAGACTTTTTCTCTCTCTTAATTAAGACGACACCCCATAAGTGCTTGGGTCAGCTAAAGGTTTTAATTAAAAGCCAGTGAATAAGCATTCGATGTAAAAGCTCAGGTTGCCTCGAAAGAAGATATATTTTTAATTAAGTCTTATCCTACCTTCCCGTACGGGGCCCATCATCATAATTCTCTTTTACCAGGCACAGTTACCTCTTTGTAGGCTACTCAGTGTGTGCACTGTGTCAGAAGTAGGTGTTATATATTTTATACTTGCCAGATTCGTTCACGTCAATTTAGAAGCCGTCGTCGCGTCTAAGCTCTTCGACAAGAAATGTTGATGACGTAAGATGAGCTTATATATATATATATATATATATATAATGCACGCTTTAACTGTGTCATCCAACGAATGCATGCCAAAATGGTAACATTTGTGTCAGAAAACTAGAAATTATTAGCACTTTCGAATCACTGACACTATTAGCAAATAAAATGCATTTGCAATTCTTACAGTAATGCGCGTTACACAAGGTAATCTTGGTTCGCTTTAAATACCTCTATAATCAACGGGCCAAAATGATTTGAATTCGAAATTGCAATACACTTGCACGTCGTGGCATAGCCAGACGGTGCAGCGAAGCGACCTAAGTACGTATAATACCAAGAATCTGATTGCAACACCGACAGCACCTATAATAGCTTTGAACTGGTATTAGTAAATTGCTACCATGACGACCATTGTGCGGTGAGTTCCGGGGACGTTCGGAGCGCGAGGCTCCGTGTAAAGATGCTGAAGCAGAGCTGGTCACTCACATAAACCTGCGCAAGACAGCAGAGCTGGCAGACTAGCAGGCGAGAAAGGGACACACATTCAGAGCCACCCCCTGTGCCGAGACTATAAACGGACATCCATCTGTCGGATAAAACAAAATCGCAAGTAACGGGGCTGCTGCTGCTGTGTGCTTTTCGCGGTTAATTTCGTAATCGCCGGACTTTCTCATTCCGCCGGAAAGTAGGCGCCGAGACTTTCAGCGTGCAGCTTGCATCCGTGTGCGTTTCTCTGGGCTCAGTGCGCGCAGCATTTTGCAAAGCAAAAGCAAGGACAGTTGGAAGCGTCCCGTCGGAAGCACGCCGAGCCCGCTGGGTTGTCTGCTTCGCCATTCTGTTAGAGCAGTCCTATCGGGGCACTTGTGAATTTCAAGGGCGCCCCAAGCTTGGGAGCTCATTTGTCCACTTTTCGACATTTAGCGCTACATCATTTATTCGAGGCAGTAAATAAAACCACTGACTACTGCGATCGCTTATTTTCTGGAGTTGAATCTTCGACTTTATCGTTTTTCACGCTCCGCCACGGAATACTGAACATTACCAAAAAAAAGTGTTACAAAGTGACCGAAGATGGGTATATGTGGTTATTTTGTGGTATCCTGGAAATGGCTAGTAGTGATCACCCTCAGACTGCTGTTCCTTTTACCTGCAGGAGTGCCAGCTCGGAGCGGAGAATCTTTTTCAAAACCCATGGACAACATCACCGTCAGACAAGGGGAGAGTGCCGTCTTAAAGTAGGTGCTTTTCATTCCTGTATTAAACCGGGCAAGTGCTCGGTGTGCCATCACGATTGGCGTGCTTTTCAGTTATACGCCCGCTTGTTTATCAATATTATGACGTATGCAATAATATTTACAAATTATATGAAATGCATGCCGCGTTCTAACCCGCTTGCTGCTTTTTATGCTTTTAAAATGAGATTTACATAGGTAGATGGAGTTAAAACGGGGGACATAAACATTTTATATGCGTGAGCGGCGAGCGCTGCGTGCAGTATTCCTACTCACGGGGGGGCATGTGAAATAAACAATGCACAAATGACCGCGCTTTACTGAAGCAAGTTTTATTGGTGTTGGAAAAGCGATATATTTTACCCATTCTGGTCGTCTTACCCATTTACGCCTGCAGAGGGATGCGTCTGTGAGAATAAATATGCTTGATATTACCTTATGAAAATAAGATGAGTATTTTCGTATGAATGGGGAATAACATGCAAATAATAAACGTGCAATATCACAAACAGACAAGTGGTTGCATTTATTTAGTACGTTGTGAGACTCGGAGTCACATCTGTGCAATTTTATCAAGCACTTACGTGCCCAACGTTATTTGATGTTTACATATGAGTTTGCGGGGGGGGGGGGGCTGATTTAAAAAGAGATTGCGTGTCTGCAGAAATGCGCAGGCACAGAGCCGCCGCTTCTGCTGCTGGAGAGCTGGAGAATGCGCAGGTCACAAACGACAAAATGCAAGGAATAAGTAAAGGCGGACAAAGAGTTTATTCATCCCTTGGGGAGATACAAGAAAGCGAATATTACGTCAAATCCCAGCCTAGTTTTACCGGGGGCCTGGCGCCAGACACAGCAGCGTCTTTTCTTGAGACATAAAGACCCCCCTGTGAACGCACACCCTTGAAACTTACTGGTCAGAGGATCTGCTGAAAGAGAGAGAGAGAGAGAAAATCATTTTCTCCCCATCAAAAAAGAAAGTACAAAAAGACCGATCAAAGACACCGATCTGTGGACGGTACACAGATCGTTGTTCACTTTAGAGAACTGGGGTGACTGTCATATAATGAAAAAACTTTCTAAATCATTTATGCTTGTCCTGAAATGGGTTCAGTCGTTGCGTTGGACATGTAACAGTCATTTCCATCTTAAATTTTTTTCCTTCACCCCGTCCTTATCTATCTCTCTCTCTCTCTCTCTCTCTCTGCCTGGCTCTTGGCTGCATTGTTTCTTTATCCCAGATATGTTTCATAATGTGAAACATGAAGCACTGTCCTATGCTTAGTACGTAAATCTTTGGCATTTAGCCTTAGGCTACTAAACCACAATTATCTTGATTTTAAAAATAACCCACTGTTGCATTATGGACAGTATTTTCCTGGAGTTTTTTTTTTTGAAGGCTTCTCCCCATCAGCATCATTTCCCACATAGCTTCCCTGATTAATAGGTCTACATAAAGGCTTCTTGCCGGCGGGTGTCGTGAGTGGCAGTATACCTGACTTGATTTTAACTGTCAAGCTGTCACTGTTCAGCCTATGAAGTGATTTTCTGTAGTATCAGTCGCTAAGATTTCTTAGGTGATTATCAGTATAGCTTTCCTGGCTACTAAGTGTGACTGTTTTTTGTGCTTATAATGAACTTTTTGAAACAGATTCATTTTTAATTAGAAGATGGAGTAAATTAATTGATTTGCAGTTTTCCCTGAAATGTAAACATACAATATGAACACCCTGTACTATTTGCTAAATTCTGTATTTATAAACTCACAATGCAACCAAATGTTATGCAGATCATAGAATTAAGTGACACTTTGTTGGTTAAAAAATTCAGGGTGTCAATAAGTTTCCACATGACAACAGTTTTGATGACCTGCATCCCTTGTCATGTGACCTTTCCTGATGTCTCTTCAGAGAAAAGAAATGGCAATATTTTTCTGATAAATCTGAGTCCCCTCATCTAACAATGAACATATGCTAATGAGTGCCAAGGATCATTTTAGTTTGCACACCTTTTTTTAAATACATGATTTAAATACCACATGCTGTGATACAAATTACTGCAAGATGTTGCCGAGTGATAAACAAACCTCTTTGAAAAGAAGATTGTCTTATTGGTTGAAGGAAACAAATATATTACCCAGTAGCCTTTCACCTAAGGTCACCTTAGCTCAGTAATGTACAGAGCATATCTTTGACTCTTTTATCTTCTACATTGTTATATATATATATATATATATATATATATATATATATATATATGTTAATTACTGATGGTTGAATGATCTGCTTTCAAGTGCCCTCAATATGTCATCCAGTGTTTACAGTGTTTGACTGGCTTGAAAAACTTCCAAGATAACCAAAGCTTCCCAAAGAGAAATTACCTTTGATTGCTTCTAGAACCAGCTGAATGAAATGTCCAGTATTGAAAAAAATCACTAATGGATACCATTTTCTCTATTTATTTATACACGACCTTTTCTGCTTTCTAAAAACCAACTTTGAAACCAAAGTAATTTTCATGATATATGAAATATTCAATCCTCATACCGGTCTTATACAGATATCCAGCATATGTGTTATTACAGATGATTTTCCCTTAACTGACAGGTATAATGAACCAGACTGAAGGTTTTAATTAATTATCACTAATATATAGAATGTGGAACAAACTGAACTGAGCAAGTAAACAGGAAACGTTGCATGTTTATGCTCGTCTCATAAAAAATTTAACCTGTTTTTGCATCACAAATTGTTTGCAATTAAAACATGCACCACAAATGGATAAATACTGAGATAAAATCAATTCAGCTGCATTTTTTTTGCTAATCAGAAATCTACGGAAACACGCATGTGGCATGGCCCCCCGACGTCCAACGGCATTCTGCGATCACGCCATGCCGATTCCTCAGGACCGGTGCGCTTTGAAATGATCTCAGTCGTGATTGGAGGAGCTGACAGGCGAGAATGCTGTCGGCCATGACTTGCGTCAATAATTAAAGAGGAAGACTGAAATAATTCAAAGGAGCACTCATCTCCTTTGATTAGATTTTAGTTTATTATCCTGTTGAAAAAGAACATTTCTTTAAAGTTTGTTTTCTGTCACTGTCTCTCCCCTCAAGAATGTAAGTTAAAGCTTCTTTACTTGGAGAAACTGACCTAATTTCCAAGAAGAGCCTTAGGACAGCATGCGTATGAAGCCACAAGGCATATGAGATTTGATAACACGGGCTCTTTCAGGTACAGCAATGAAGACTTTCATGTTTATAATCCTTTAATTCAGTTCCTCTCTTACACAGATGTGGTTTTTTGGCACCGTTTTCTGCAGCAGGAGGCGAGGTACAAATCCTGAGGTGCTGGAACATCAACATGAACGTAATACCTCACAAAACTTTAACTCAAATAAACAGAAAATGCATGCGATCGAATCGGCATGTTTTCCTCAGTAAATGTTACCATAATTTGGAAGTGTTCATCCTGGAAGTGAAGATTTTAACCTTGCCGCGGGTGGGATTACCAAGCTCTGTCAGTCATCGCCTGGTTTAATGCGATGGGTGGAAGGCGCCGACAGGAAGTGGCCGAAACCAGTCGGCGATTGGCAGAGTGTCGAGAACTCCTTTTTCTGATTGGTTCAGTAACCCGATACGTAGCGGCCATGGAAACTGGTTCTTTCAGCCGAACAGGATTCAGGGGATCTGAAAAGTGGAAGACCTCTGTTGCAGACAGTCAGCCCAATTTGGCCAGGGTCCTTATGTCACCAGAATAACAGCAGATGGCTGTCTGATTGCAGTAGCCGTTATTAGCCTAGATTAATGGAGAGAGTTATTGTTCAATTCCTGCCTCCGAAATTGCCTGCAGTTATGACACAAATGTAATGTTGAACAAGCAAAATCAAATACACCCTTGGCGCACTGATTCAGACGGTCATTAGTCTGCTCCAGGGCCAGGTTTAATGGAGTGCCGTTTACACTGAAACATAACTTACTGCATTGTAATCATTCGGCAAACCGTTAACACCTAATCGTTTTTGCGTAGAATCTGGCAGTTGACCTTTCTGCGGTGATATTCCTCTACCGTGCGCGGCAGGGGTGCGGACTAAGCCTCGGTCACTGCCAAAGAGACTGACAGGGCTCACGGAGGACCGCCAAGCCGTCTGTGCTCTTCAGACATTCTTTACCATTCCTCTAGGAACATGTGATGTCTGATCAACATGAGGTATCACTTGTATTTCAAAAGAACTGAAATTCCATCATTGCATCATCATTGTATTATGGTATAGAGAATGTTACCTGTTTGTATTTCATAAATGTTCTGTAACAATACTAATAACCATAAATATGATCTATTAAATCTAAGTCTATTAAATGCTAAGTATAACATAGTTTAAAAAACAAGGTGTAAAATCCTTGTTCGTTTGCCTTTTACTACTGACAGCTCTACACTTTGATAATTTGCCTTGCCTTACAATAGCGGCCCAATGAGTTGAAAGACTGTGGAATCACAGAATACAAGCCAGACCGAGTGGAATCGATTGGGACACTTACACCAGCAGAGCATGTGAGAAAATAAATAAATACTCTAAGCTCCAGAATGTCAGCAGCATTTGGGGCCTAGAATATTGCCAGCAGTTGCTCGGTACACACTGTGCTATGAAGAAATAAGAATGAACGTGAGCTGCTGTTATGCTCATTTTTCAGTGTTGGGGGGGCTGGGGGTTGAGCACAGACGGAGCATGGCCCCAGCAATTTCGAGACTTTCGACGGACTCCAAAAGCAGTCTATTTATTTTGGTTAACATCGTGGGAGATGAATTTTAATCACCGTAAGATTAGTGTGGACAGTCTGAGGAGGTCTGTCCACCAGTCCCAAGGTCTCAGTTCTCACATGTGCGAAGAAGTTGGATTTTCAAGGGACAAAAATAGGATGGAAAAATAATCACGCTACTCGCTCTGCAGATGTTTTCCTCTGTCTTCTGAGGGGGGAGTGTAATTGTTCTGTAAGGGTTTCTGCACAGTTCAGATGTTTGGTTTTCGATGTGATGTGTCAGAGCTTAACGGTGTGTGAGCTGGGTGGAATAATTAATTCCACGAGTGGTTTTTCATGCTATGTTTTGCTCTTTCACCTGTTCTGGGCATGTACCAGAGGGCATCTGATGTAAAATGAATGCAAGATGTTTTTTTTTTTTTCCTATAATCGTAGAACTTTGGCAACACCCCTACATCCATTCTCTGATTTGATTAGTCGGTTAAGCATTACTGCAAGGACTGGGATGTCATTAGCGTTGCATCTGCGAAGGCTAAGCTTTTTCACAAATTCACAGGTGATCCAAGGCAGATTTTAACTTACTGCGTGAGTTTGGTGGCAAAAGTATTCATTACTGTGTGAATAGTTTCAAATTCTGTTTTGTGTGCTTTTATGCTTTATGTGACTTTCCTTCTTGAAGGCTCCACTGGGCTTTTCCAAACGTTCTGGAGAAGGAACCAGGACATGCCTTTTTTTTCCAGTCAGTCCACAGAGTTTTGCCGGAAAGTCAAAGCTTTTGTTAGGGTTTCGTCATTCTCTGAGTTTGTTCTGCCTCCCAAAAGTGAGCAGAAAATGGTTGGAAAGTTTTTGTAGATCATAGCACAAACAGAGGTATATGAAAGCCCTAGAGGATGGGACGTCACTGTGACCACTTGGTGTGGCCGTCACAGAACACTGGCCCAATGGAAAGGAGATATCAACAATAAACAGACTCAGCTACACTCGCTGTCATATGACCTACAAGTCATGTGACTTACAAGTGACTTTCACAGTTAAATTCTTTGTCATGGCCATGGACTTCGGCAGACTGCAAAACCTTAAGACAAAATTTGTTGCTTCTCTTTAAATGTAAAGCATATCCTTGGCTAATGATAAAGTTGGCCCCTCTGTATGAATTATGGCCCCTCTCATGCCTCCCACCTTAAAAAAATCATAGCATGACTCCTTGATACCACAATATTCATGAGGTTCAAGAGGACAATGGCAGATAGTCATACCTTGTTATTAAGAGAACATTTTAAAGTTTTTTGTTCGTATTGTAGTTTGTAGTATAGGGAAAGCATAAATAAGTTACATTGATTTATGAATATCACTTTCCAGTTCATCACACCATCTGCTTTGCTGTGTGTTATGGATTACCCCAGCTTCTGTCCGAGCACCCAGCCTACCGGCCTGTTGTTTGCCCTTATTGAAGAGACAATGAGTTATTCCCGGCCCTGTCCTGTAGATTCGCAAATAAATAGATAAGCTTATGCTGAGCCTTGTTTTTTCCCACTGTCATTCCGTCACACGTCTTTAAACACGAAAACTAAACTCCCGTTTATGGAGCCCGACAGAATACTTTGATTTTTTTTTCCGCATGCTTTCGGTATTGATCCTTAAACAATGAGATAACAAGGAGAAAAAAAACATCCTGATCGATTATGCTAAAGGCTGGCCGTGTGGCAGGCATCCCGACTTTCTGGGATGAGGGCATATTCTGCTCGAGTTTTATAACTGTAGAAGCCGAAACACAGCAGAGCACAGATCTAAGCTAAGGTTTGTCCCAAAACAAAGAAGGGAGCTGGTGAAAATTACCCACAAACGTCGGGGTACCGAATACATGGAAGTGGCCACCACCTCAGATGTACGAGGTGTAGAATGAGCCCCATCAGTCACTCGGGTGGATGTGCACTCGCACAAGCATCCGTCTTATCCACATTAGGCCTGGGTTTTTCACGTTGTCGTAAATCATGGAAGTAGCGCCATTAATTTTTAATAGCTCGCTCTGGTTTCGTTACCCATAGTGCCCTCCTCTGACGCCAGGACATGCATTTGTTATGTCCTCCTGAATCCTTCTCCTTCCCGTGTGTTTTGTTGTACTTTACGGACTCCATTAATACTCATCATTGGAAACACTCCCACTGTGCAACAGCCCCCTCCCCCAAATTCACCTCCTGTGATGATTTTTTTTCTCCTTCATAAACAGAAGTGCCTCCATCTCCCTCGATGGACTTGCACGATGTTTTATCTTGTCCTGATTTTAGGGACTTTTTTTCTGAGCTTGTTACAGAGATAAAAACTTTTCTCGGAAAAGGTTACGGCCGACTTTGCCGATTGTGATATTAAATTGTAAGAGCAGGCACTATAACGTCACGATATTTGAATTTCAGATTTGGCGAGAGACCAGTAGGCACGTAGTTCGTCAATTATCGGCCTGGATCTCGTAGACGAGTCCCCCACCTGTGCGGCTGACAGTGATTGATCTCTGTCTCGGCTGACTTCGGTCCTGCTTCTGTGTTCCTTTCATTCTGGTGCCTGGTACCCTTGACATTTTAACTGTGGGTTCTGTGTTAGATTATGAGATTGCTGAGCTGTACAGTGTGTGTGTGTGTGGGCCGGGTGAGGGGAACATGGCCACCAGGCGTCTCGGGAGCGACGTTCAGGGGACCGGGTTTGTTCCTTTTGATTTGTTTCCACCTGTCCCCTGTGCGCTGTTCTCTATGCTGGCATGTATTGTTGTATCTTGTTCCTGGTAAACCAGATATCAGCTGGATGCCAATTCCCATGACCTGTAATCTCCTCCTGTGTGATCATTTCTCCTGTTCTGTCCCAAAGCACCAGTTACCAGTTATCTCCTTTGTTTCTTTATTCCTGTAAAGCCAGCTTTCTCTTTTTTGCTATGTGTGTCATATTAGCTCCAATCCCCACCCAGTCCTCTTCAAAAACACTGTTCCTTGCTGCCAAGTCTCTGTGTCACATGGCTTTGTTTTCAAACTAAGCAAGACCGGGATTTTCAGTAATTAATTGAATATCTAGACTAGACTGGCCTGTGCCTAACATTAGCAGGTAATTCACAGAGGTGGGCATATTGTATTATATGAAGAATTCTTCCATAGTCCTGAACTGCTGGTCTGGTACAGAAAAGAGATTTTTTGAGGGGGCAGGTGCTCAAAGGCTACAAAAGGAGAGCTCATTACCTTTAAAGCTCAAACACAGGTTCGCATAAATGGTTCGGGCAAAATGGGCAGGTGCCTGCTGCCTGGTACAGGGTCACGGGGGCCTGGAGCCTATCCCAGGGAGCGCAGGACACAAGGCGGGGGACACGCTGGACAGGATGACAGTTGATCACATGGCATGGTGTGGGCAATTTAGACACCGCAATTTATCTTAATCAAATGTTTTGGAATCATGAAGGAACCAGCCTACCTGGACGACAGCCCTCACAATCTCCCTACACACAATTTGTCACGACAGGGACAATCTCTCTGTTACATCCATCGTTGCGCTTAATGTTTTCAACTTTGATAAAACTTCTCATAACCTTCATGGTATCAGACAGTAATGCATTATGGGTGTGAAATTATAAAATAACTCTGTATCTTATTGCCTGAGATGTGTATTAGCATACAGAATAAAGAATGCTGCTCTTGGTGTTGTTGTTATTGTTGTTGGTGGTGATGGAGGTGGTTAATTATAATCGCATTTAAAATGAAATAGGCTTGCATTCTGACTTGGCAAACTATTACTATTTGCAGATGATGAATAAATTAATCATGATTTGTAACCTTCCTGAAAGGTGTCAGTTTCTGCATACAAAGGGCATGGTTTATATTTTAAGTGCTAATAGTATTTGCAGAATTGTTTCAGAAAAAAATGAACACATACATATCAACCCCCCTCCAAAAAAATAGTATAGTTGTTCATAAGGTTTATTCAATCAATATAATTAGTAGAAAAATTGAGAGGTTAAGATGCCAAACAACACATAAATAAACAAACACATAGTAAAGTTCAGAAAGTAATTTATACAGTATCTGTATGTGCTGGTTTGCTGATGCATTTTGCACCTCAGTTTTTGTGAGAAAGAAATGTATGAGGCCAGTTTTTCCCTTTCTGGGGGTATTTTAATCAATCCATCTGCAATTGTTGTAATGGCTTACAGTTCGTAGGTCTAAGTTTTACTTTTTTAGAACTTTGATAAATTAGTATAATGGTACTTATTATGCATGCAGCTAATTTAATTCAACATAATGGGTTACATATAATGAATAATATATAATAAAAACGTGAATTATGATTTCCTTGATGGACATGGTAAAAGCTTGTATACCCTGCTATTAGTTGCTGTTGCCTATAGCTAATTCTGGCTGAATCTGCCTGTATCTCCTTTGTGCAATAAAAGCAGAATCAGAAAAGATTAAAATATTAATTATAATTGAAAACTAGGCAGACGTTTTTGGACTGGCATAAAAAGTGCCGTCATTATCTCTCCGTGCCGGGTTCGGACAGGCTTTGCACACTTCTCAGAAATCCCTGGTGTTTACAGACTAGGCGACAGTGAGTTATTATATCTGATTGATACCGTTCCTCCTCACTTGATTTATTCTTATTGTAGGAGTCTGAGTTTAATAAACCCCAAATGTGCTTGTTTATTTACTTGTTAATTCAGGCAAAGACAAAGCCGGGCCTTTCATGAGCGATATCACATCCCTGTGTCAGTGGAGAAGGAGACTGCGCCGGATCTGTCCCTAAGAAGGCGGTCTGTCCTTTATTTTATGATTTATATCTGGGATGCCTGATCAATAAAGAGTGACCTGAGCCGGCTCCTGGGCATGAACCAAGTCCCTGTCAGTCACTAATGGCTCCCGCAAACACGGCCAGATGCTCCCTTTCCAGCCCCTGGTCTGATCGCAGACACATCTGGCCGTCGGCAGGCATCCATTTTCCCCACTTTTTATGGACAGTTAGCCATCGATATCAGGCGGTCCACGCTCTACCCCAGGGACCATACAGCACTCAAAGCTGGGGATCCTGAAGACCCCACCCTATCCCTTCGCAGGCTTGCCTTCTGTGTAAGTGTGCCCCACAACCGCTGCGTTTACTCAATGCTTTGATGTGAGCAATAGAGGGGGGTCGGTCAGGTAAGGGTACGGCAGGTAAAGTGAAAATGCACAGCATTAGAGCACGAGAACTGTAATTATGCAGCCTTTGGAGCACGTCTCCCGCTGCACTGCTATTTCCAACTCAGAATCAAATCAGCACTAATTGGCTCACTGTAGATTTACAGAAACCATTTTCCTTTGCAGATTTATTATGGTTTGGGGTGTTCCTTAGGTTCACAGAGCTCACGCAATTTTAAATCCCTTTTCCCATGATTCCACGTGCCTGTATGAGCTCTCTTGAGCTTGCAGAAGGGTCTCGCTGTGAAAGAAGGACGTGATTGTGATCAAGGTATGGCTAGACTCTTCTGTTGTGATTACAGCACTTAATGCCGCTGAAATCTGTAAAGAAATCCTACTTCCAGCCCAAGGATGCGGCACAATATGAGAGCAGCTACGATCATTTTAAACACCTACAGTGTGAAACTGTGCATCAAGGCATTGCTGCCTTTGCATTTTTTCATATGAAAACTGTCACTTGTGTGTCACATACTGCTGGTCGACTGTGACTGTGTCATTGTCACAGATATATTAAAGTGGTTGGAGAAACTGATATTTAAGACTTGGCTGTAAATTAAACATTACACCTGTTCATTACCTCAGCTACCTAAGCTATCGTTTTATCTTCATAAAAACCTGACACTTATTTAATTTGAATGTAAAGATTACTTTGACATAGAAGAGACATTCAGGATATCTCTAAATGCTAACTTGGCTTATGGGTTTTGTGGAACTAATATTTTCTATTTAAAGGGGTTTTGAAATTTTTCGAATATATCTGAGTATCACTTCCTGTCTGATTATGAAAATATCTTTAAATCATTGCCTCAAGGCACATAGAAAACACTGTTTTCCACGCTAAAAACCTTAACTAACTAACTTTAACTAACTTTATAAATTAAATGTCTGAATTATTCCATAGATTAAAAAGAGATTGCTTATATTGCAACACAAATCATCCCAAATCATCCTGTTTGATGCCTCTGTTTCTTTCAGCATCTGTTAATAGAGTCATATGTCCATAATAAAGTCATATGTCCATGAAAGAGTCAAATGTGCTTTGTACAGCCGGCTGGCAGTTCCTGTTTTTAACATATCTTACACGGCCAGTTCTTGCCAGATTTCTGTTAAACTGTGAAGCCCGGACTGCGTAACATAATTTTGGAGCAATTGTATGTATTGCTATGATGATATCGTTGTATTTTAATGCTGATTGTACGTTTTACCAGTCTGCTGCTCGGATGCATATCTGCCAGGCAAAAAAGCATAGCTAATTCTGCATACCTTAATTGGGTACTTAAAATAGGCTGACTGTAGTCTTTTTCAAAAAATATTTATTTATGCTTAACCCAAAACAATTGCCAAACAAATCATGTGCAGAACTTTTTGGGCCACCGAGTTCCCTGAAGATAAACCCTTTTTAGAAAAGAAATGAGCTCTAAAAAGCACAGACGTAGAACACGTTACCCTGAGCCAGTGTTGCACAATCCACCAGCAGCTCGTCACATTTAATTAGCACGATACCATTTACTTAACATTACTGAAATCTTGTACAAACTGTCACGCCTTGTCTGCGTGAACGCTTTAAGACCTGAGCTGCGAAATGTGTTATTGCAGCTTAGTCTTTGCATTAACTATGAAACATTTACTAAATCTGCTGACTTGTCACTGTGTATTTTTTTCAAAAGTCATTTGATAAGTTTGATTTAGAAATGAGTTATTATGGGAATGAGGAAAATTAAATGTGAATAATTGACATTGCTCTTCATTTTTAAATTATGCACGATAAAATAAAAAAAGATTCATAAATGGAAAAACATATTAAGATCAGTTTCAGTATATAACAATTAAACATCATTCAAGTGACGTACATTTTTGATAAAGCAGAGTCAGCCAATTGGGGGTTAAGGGCCTTTCTCAAGGGCCCCATGATGACATCACTCTGCCTGCCCTGCGATTCGACCACCTGATCACATGCACAGAGCCACACACTTCCGTATACTTTTCATACACAATGTTGATATAATTCTGTCAATGGATTCCAGAATACATGCTGAAGTTACTTGGGAAAAAATACATATTTACATGCCTCGAGCAAGACAGGAAATCTTATTTCTTGGAAATTCGGAGGGGCGCATGCAAGAATCGAGTTATGCATATATTACACTGTGCTGTCACCTCCATGCGTCAGCGCAGACTTGGAGCATGCTCACAGGGATCAGAAGCAGAGCCGTCTTTGTGTGAGAAGTGTTGCACACTTGGCCCATTGAAAAATTTACCCCCCTGTGACCTTGTCTGCACCTCCGTTTCATTTCACAGCGCTAATGACCTTGTTCATATATTTTTTTTCCTTTCATCACAATTGACCAACTTCAGACTTCAAAAGTGATTATGTACAACCTTTTAAAAGTCAGATTTATAATGTTTAGTGATAGAATCACGATTGTACTTCTGTACAATTTAGTGTTTTTTTTTTTAATAGAGTTTTTTCCTGCTCTGAACTGCTCTGTTCCTTTGATCAGTCTGATCTGGTATAAGGACGATGTTTGGAGATATTTCACATGACAGGGCTATAAGATTACAGGACAAAGATTGCCTCCAGCTCCTGAAGTTCTGTGACATTGTATCTGGAAAGGTTTGGCTTTCACATGACTTGGGTTTATACATAGATGTGACTGGTAATAAATTTGACCTGACATAAATGAAGTTATTGAGGATGTGTGTGTTAGGGAGACTTGCCAGCAGCTCTTTTTTCACAATTCCATTCACGAGTTTAACGTACTCAGTACTGAATATGTATATTTTTTGTAAAGCGGGTGCAAGTTTAATAAAGACTACGCTCCCCTCAACAGTTAAGAATAGAGGTAATTATAGTGTGAATTTTTTCCCCCAAAAAACGTTCCCTTGAAGTCATTCAGTGAAAGCTGAAATATGTGATGTCATCATAAATTCTTAATGATGCAAAAATGCTTAGGTATGCCTGCAGAATTTTTGGGCGATTGAAGCCTCTTGAGTACTGAACCAGTAACTTGGCCACACCCGTTCATTAGATTATTTAAATAAACACATATATCTTTAGGACACACAAGAATAAGTTAATGAATCCTTGCTCACAAGGTCAGAGTTGTCGTTTAAAGCTCAGATATTTATTGAGAATGATTATATTGGATGTCCTTGACTAGTCCTTGACATGTAGTGCTGAAGTTTGCCATTATGAAGCATATAAACCCTAATTGTTAAATACTCTCCAGTTTAACAACTGAATAGAGGTCAGGTTACCATTCCTTTCAGAGTGCGGCTTATTTCACTCTTGGGGGGGCTGTGTATTGTGGCATTGTTAATTAAAGGTACAGAGGAGTGAGAAAAGTTTTTCAGTGCACAAGACGGCATGTTGTACATAAATCATTTATCAGATAAATTAATTAATTAACTATACATTAAATAAGAAATGAAATTAACACAGGCGGTTTGCTTGAGGTTTTAGCCAGTGCTAATTGCTCCCAAAGAAAAAGACAAAAGAGAAAATCTTGATGTAAGCTATTATGTGAATACATTATTTACAATGTTAATTTCTGGAAAAAGATTTTTTTATTTACGACTGGTAGCACATGAGACTGGTGATGTTATCAGTCAGTCAGACAGACAGACAGAGAGCTAGATAGATAGATAGATAGATAGATAGATAGATTAATTTATTGATCCCAATGGAATGTTGTCTGGCAAATAGCCTGATGTAGCCTACATCTTTCAATTCTTAACAAAGGCCAATAAAAAGGAAGTGAAGAGAAGTTATAAAGAATGGATATTACAAAGATGATAGAAACCTAGAACAAAGCTGAACATAAGCATTAGCACCTACAACATGTACAGTATCATGTACACCACACAGCACCAAAAAAGCTTCGCCATGAGCAAAGTACATGCCTCTTTGGAGGTCTTGCTTCCTGTCCCAGGACACCTCTGTGCCCCACTTCCTGTTTGTATCCCGTTGCTTAACCAATTGCAAGGGCTTCATCCTCACTGCGTTTTCCGTATCCTTGAAAACAGAAAGGTGGGTCAGTTATGTGGACTTTCTGAAGACACATATCTGGCCTTAAGGCTGAAGGAAACGTCGCTTAATAGAATTATGAGATAACCGTTCAAAAATAAAATGTTCTCTTTAAACGCACAATATGCCCTGTAAAATGTCACATTACCAATGATTACAAAAATAGTTCTGCTACAATAAAAACAACAGATGAGCCATTACATTTAAAAACATTTTATCAGCGCTGTTAGCAGTAAAATTACATCTCTGAAATCCAAAAGCATTCTGATTTGGAAAAGGACCAGGTGAGGCAATGCAGAAAGGAGGCCAATTCTGTAAAAAGGATATCATAGTTCCGTTATGTGCAGTATGTAGTTTTTTTGTTTGTTTTTGTTTTTGCTCTACATTTCCACTCTAGTATAAATATTACTATTAATGGGTTGAAATGGACACATTAATATTGAAGTGTTGCCTTTTTAAATAGCTTCTTCTGAATATCTTGATAGAAAATCAGGAACAGGAATGGATCTGTCTGTCTGTCTAGTATAATCATCCTGTATAGATCTGTGTTGTGGTAATCTTGATCTTAATATTATGGTACATGGACTGAAATGGACATAGTACACTCCAACAGAGGTCCACAGTGTTGCAGGAACCATGTCCAGCTTGCACAATTGGCCATCAAAAAATTCAATTAATTAGTAAGTGAAGTAATGAATGAGTCAATCACTCAAAAATACTTCAGTCATGAGCTGATAGAATTCCAGACCTGTTCTAATTAGGTGCCTGAAGATCTGAGAACCTTGGTACACAGTGGTGGTTTATCCAGAAACAGGAGCTCCTGATGTATACTTGGCCAAAGGACATGTCATTTCGATAGTGTCATAACAAATTAAGTGTGGCCAATTTTAGCCAAGCCAACAGCTACTTTCTGCTTGATAGAACAAGACAGTAGAAAACAGAAAACATTCTCTATCCTATTTCACAAGGTAGGGCTGGAAATGCTGCACCTTTTCATCAGAAACCTGGAATCCATAATCAGATTGACAGGCAAGGGCAATGGATTCAGTGTTACTGCTACTCCAAAACATTATACACAGTCAGAAATTTTAAAAGGGCACATTTTTTCAAATCATTGTGCTCATCTTTGAGGTCCTCCTACCTCCAGTTCCCATCTATATATCCAAACCTTTCAACTATGCTGAAAGTATTTATGACAAATCAAATGTAAATGCTCTTTCTGTACGCTGAGATGCTTTACATAGTAACTGAGTACAGAGAAATTCAGTCTTATGCTGTTCTGTGAGACACACAGGTGAGAGTGAAGCTTGGGGCTAGTCTGCAGAGTCAGCCATTTTTCCTAGGATGCCGCAGCAGTTTTTTGGGGGTTCTGGGCCTTGGTGTACAATCACTCTGCTTGTAATGGGATTCAAATCTGTGACCGTCTGGACACATGCTGACGCCTAACCTGCAGAGCCACGCATCACCGCCCAGAAAGTGGCGATTCGAGGTGTGGCGTGACGTGGATCTGGGTCTGGGTAGAGTGATTTCTCTGAATTACTAACAATTTTATCAATGTGTCTTCTCTCTGAATTCTAAAAAGCTAATAGTTATTCTTGGAACCACCAAAAATAACTATTATAAATCTATGTGTCTTAAATTGGATTTTGACTGGGAAAAGAATATGTTTAGTGTTCACAAGTAATACCTGTCCTTCTAGAAGCCACAGGTGAATACAGCAGAGTAAAGGTGAAATATCATTTTTTACCTAGAAGAAATCCAATGTCTGGCTTTGTGTTTGAGTAGTTGCTGGATTAGAGACACCTCTGTATTAGCGGTGCTCTCCAGGTTTATTAAGCCCTGACACGGTATCGGACTCTCCCCACTGCACTGCACGCTGGTGTTAGAGCCAAGGGTAGCATTGATCCTCTAAGTCGTCTCAGTGTGGAGGATGAAATGCCGTCCGGGTCACTGTCTCCGCCGGGGTTCCTGTCGCTGCGCTGTCGTACAGTCCTGATACAGCAATACCGGTAAAGGAATCATCGGGCTTTTATGTTGTTTGTGTTTCGCTTGTGAGAATTCTGGAGAATGGCCAAAAAGTAATTAAGAATTACCATCTGCTTGGCCTTCACAATGTCAGTAGCTGTTCCAGTATTCCCTTTAAGAATTAATAACATGATAAAATGTATATAAGTTACAGTGCCACACAAAGTATAGACTTATGTAATATACAGTATGTGTATATAGCAACTGCAATTTGAATATGGATGTATGGAGTGTTTGTGTCTTCCAAAATCCCATAATAAAGTATTAGTATAACAATTATTATAGCATTTAGTTTGTATGCTTTAAAAACTACTGAACTACTTTTTCCATCTATCCATCCATCTTCAAAACACTGTTACATAAAAAAATGATGTGATGGTTGATTTTATAAATAGATGAAATAATTCTGTAAACCATCGCTTTATTTGATAAATATCTCTGTATTTATAATCCGATGTCCCTCACTTGCTATTGGAAATAATGAGGGCAGTAAACACACGTCATTGACACTGACCCGTCTGCCTCCATAATATATTTACGGTGTTTTTCCCACAGATGCGACCTAACACCATGGAGGAGGTCAGAAGCACCACGTCCATCATTTCTCAATGCTCCGTAGTTGCCTCTGATTACAAGTAATGAACGCAACTAATGTCAGGCCACATTTAGCGGTAATTAATTGATATTTTTAAAGTTATGCAAGTAATGAAATTTGATTGATACGGAATGAGTCTTCTGACGGTGAAATAGCCAGAAAGTACTATGCACTCGAGCAGACCAAGCAATAGGCGTGGAGACCTCCATCCTAATTAAACACGAACAAGGCACATCATTGTTATCACATGTGCAAGCTGTAATTTTTAAGAAGTAGAAAACAGCATTTAATTAACTTGTTTCGAGTGAAAACCTCAAGATAAATCCAAATGGTGGTCAAAGATTAAAAGCCCTTTCGTTAAAAGCAGAATGATTAGAGCTGTGTGGGCCTTTATTTGAAATATGTACGAACGTAGCGTATAGGTGAAAAAGTGAGCAGGGGACCCAACCCATGGCATGTTGAGATGTCATTGTGCTTGTTAAAAGTTGCTATAGTCAATAATTAATGATTAATACAAAATGTAACTCTTTAAACTGTTCAAATCCCTTCAAATGAAGTCTTTTTTAAGCAAATAAAACTTTGAACATATATGGAACAGATTTTTCAGTATGTCAGTGATTATTTCCTGTTCAGACAGGGTAGGTCAATTGTAAACGTTTTCAAAATGAGTCATACTTAAAATGCTTTTACCTTAGGTTCAGAATCACAATACACTTTGTATACGGTTCTATGGACAGTTAATATCTTGGGAAAAAATACCAACTATTGACACTGATTCTCTGTTTCAGATGCAGTGGTAGCTTTCATGAATGAATCAATAAAATACATACAGAAGTAGTTGTATGTCTCCTTGATTTTCAGTTAAATACAGCACGTACTTCCCATTATTCCTTCCCTATAAACTCGCTTTAAATCACTATAAAATCTCAATACCTACTTTTATATTTCATAGCCCATGAACTATTATATTAACTATAATAAGCGCATATGGAAGGTGTCGGGAATTATACTGCCACGTGGCAGCTGATGTATCTTAGGAACTGGAGTAGAAGAGAGGTGCTGTAATGGGATCTTCAGAGAGACCTACACAAAACTCACCAGAGTGCGACCATCTTGGAAAAGACACGCGTGGGTATAATTTCTGGGACACTGTCTGACAAATTGGCAAATTGGTCCCTGGTTCAGGCCCTGGCCTTATGCTCAAAAGAAATGATGTTCAGATCCATCCTAAGTCATAAATCCCTGCCGGTGTTTCAGAAGGAGCTAAGGAGATGTACTTAAGGAGCAACTAGCTGAAACCCAAAGCCAGCACAGTATCTTTTCACTCCAGATTCAGATTACGAGCCAGCAAAGAGGTATATAAAGAAATGAAATAGTAAAACTGAAGGTATCAGAAACGCTCAACTGGTACAACTCAGGGTAGTTTTTTTTTGTGGAGGCTGGATGATGTACTCTAACGTGGAAACCCTTTGACCTGTGTGTCATTTTGAAGGATTACCAAAGCCTCTCTAAATTGTGATGTCTCTCCATCAATAGTGCCGTACAGGTCTTCAGATTCCTCCATTGAGGTTATTCCATGGGCTTTCGGTTCCAGAATATCAAAGAGCCTTGCCAGAGTATTCTGCCTTTTTTTTTTTTTTTACTCGCACTTTCACCCCAAAACATGCTCCAGGGTATGCAGTCAAGTGTGCTCAGGTTGCAATTTGCTCCTGACTTCTGCTGGAGACGAGGGCTGAGAATCCTCACCCCCGCTTACAATGTTGTCCCTGGTGTGGAAAGCACAGCCGTAAGAACAATGGGGTCAAGCTCACTATGGTTTCAGTGTGCATATGTCCAAGCCCACTTCTGTCCTGGGGGGGTGTTCCATGAAGCAGGATTCCATGTTTAGCTGGATAACTTGTTGGATTTACGGTAGTTTGGGCTAAATTAACTTTATCTTCATTCACTTGCATATAGCTCTGACTACCTTAAATCCGACAAGTTATCCAGCTAAGCAAGAAATCCTGACTGGTGGTACACCTCTCAGGAGGTCCTGGCTGTGTATACGGTGTTATGAGTTGTAGATGTTGCCGTTATCAACACCATTTAGCAAAAACAGGCAACAGCGAGGAAGCTACAGTTTATTTCGATGTTACGTTCGATGCGAGCTGAGGAGTGCTAAAACAAGCTTCAGCGTTAATTTGACCCATGAATACAGAATGGGTGAATTCAAGGGTGAGTCACTCCCTGGTGTGTGAAACGGTGATAAGATTTGCGTCAACATGCATCCTCACACTTTGTGTGTTCTGCAATCTTCTAATTGATGGGGGAGATTAAGGAATTAAGGATGAGCAACGGCTTTGGGAGAGCAAGCAGTCAAGCTTTCATTTACAGAAGATTCTCTGCGAAGATTAATATCGCGACTGCCCTTGATAGTGTTTTAATTAATAATCATATCAGCTGGGTTGGTAGCCTGGTGGAAAAGGACATGTGTTTGAAGGGAATCTATTGCTGTGAGGGTGGAGGAGGTCAATGATGTTGTTCTCGGCAGAGTGTGGTACTCTCATTTGTCTGCCCGTTTGTCTGCCTAAGGGGGTGGCACATTTGTCCAGCGAATAATAGAATACTTCCAGAACATGGAAAAATTAGCATGGGATAAAATTAGCTTGAAAGCAAGGGCGAACAATCTCATTTCAGTGTGCCTCAGTAATAGATGTTCACCGGTTCTACCAATTTCTCTGCACAGCTACTGACACCACACATAGAACGTAACGCTTAATTGTTAATGTCTAGTTAATGTATAAGTACTACACTGCTTGATTGGTCAATCCTTTAAGACTTCTGGGTTATTTAATGGGCAACGGGACTCTAAAATCATCATAAAAACTGTAAGAAAAAAAGAAAAACACACTTATTCATGGTTTTATTATCATGCAATTCAATGGCATGTAATAAAAAGGACTTACAGGTTTAGAATGCATTATAATTATTGAAGATATTTAAAAAGACTGGACATCCAAAATGCATGCAATGTTCTACTCAGACATCAGCCTGCAGGGAGTAAAGGAGAATTTGCCTGTTCCTCACTGTGTGCTTGGTTGCTGCCAGAAGTGTAACGTAGCAGCTTTGATTAGAGCTTTGTATTGTGTTGTTGTTCATACCTACCATCTACCACTCTCGGAAAAATACCAAGTGGTAAGAAGCAACCTCTGCTATGTGGCTATTTTGGCAAGGAAGAGGGGCTAATTGTAATTTAAGATATTTAAAATTGTACTAAACACAGTCAGTGCGCCAATGCACATTGTAATTTCAGCTTATTGCTGTATTAGACATTGACCTGCGGTACCTCATTGTAAAATCTTTTGTTGTTCTTGTGGTTATTTACCCCAGGTACAGAGAAGTGGGACTCCACAGGGTGGCACTTCCCTGTGTGTCCACAAGGAGGTGCAGCGAATGCCCCGGATAGTAGCAGATAGCACTAGTTCTAAGTGAAACTGTGGGAATCCATAAATGCAAACCCAATATTCCCAATCAATTCATAATTTGACTTTTACAGAATAACATGCTACAGGGCATTCTAACGTACCCAGGAAAATAGCCACATATCAAATATTTATTCATATTTGGTGCTGTGATCGATACCATTCAAAATGTCCATAAAAATATCACCTTGACTGTAATATGACACAGTAGCTTAATTGCTTTTTTGTGTTGATCCCTAGAGTGGGCTTGTAAAATCTTTAAACAATAACAGCATTCTTGCCTTAATAATTTTGCTCTAGTGAGTTTTGAGAGTGAGAGAGAATCCTCTTGTCCTTGATGTCATGTTGTGGGCAGTATTAGCGAATAATGAGGCTTAGAATTCTTTCAGCATTGGTAAGATAGTTCTACTGTGTACCTGACTGGATGCTAGCATCCGGGTATTTGAAGCTGCATTATCAGGTTATTGTAGAACTAAAGCTTTCAAAATTAATGTGATTTTTCATTGACTTCCAGGGTGAAAATGTGAACTGTTGGAAGACACAGAAACATGTTGAAGGCTTAACCTCTGCATGGTGCGTCGACCAATAGAGTGAAGCATTGGAGTGCGAGCTGACGCTAGTTCTGATGCACAGTTTGGGCGGCTACGTCTATAAATCTCATAAACCTGACTGCCCTGCTCGGGGACCTTATATCTCAATTCAGCAGCAAGAATGAGGTTAGTTATTGGCAACACGGCGTCTACTAGACATTTTTTGTATACATTGAGAAAAAAAAGTTTCACTTGAAAACTACATTATATCTCATAGAGAGTTTCTTAGCACTTGTGTGTGTCTGTGCCAACACACCTACAACATTATCTTTCCAGTTGACTGTGCGGGTGTTCTTTTGTCCTATGAAAAGGTCATTTCTTTCCATGCAGAAGGCCTGTGGGGTTTTTAGATTGCGATACAAATCTAAACCTTGAAGATTTCATCGCTGATGTGGGAAGATAATCCCGCAGTCAATAGTCAGATTCTCTCCGCAGTTGTCAGCGCTCTGACTTCTGCCTTTGTAATTCTGTCAGCTTTTAAAGCCGCCAGGGGAATTAAATATTAATGCGGTACAGGTGCATGAATGCTCTATTAAGCATCAGAACAACTCCAATATCACAACAAGGCTGATAGTCTTCCCGAAGTTTTTCGGAGTTGTATCTTTCTTCACCCTGGGCAGTTTGTTGGATCCACTACGTTGTACAATAATTGCACTGCAAACGAGCGTTGACTTTGGAAGCTACCCTTGCTGATGAAAGCGCGGTAAATGCATGCGTAACAGAAGTTTAGCACTATAGCTACACAGATTTATCAAAGGGGGCAAAAGCATTTGTTATGTTAAGAATGCGCCTTAGGCAAAAATGTGCAAAGTCATTCTAAATATTGCATTTTACCATTTATTTCGGTTACAGAACTGTGTAATTAAGCATGACTTTTCACTTGCTATAGGGGAAGATAATGTATCAGGCAATAATAAATTCACAGAGGAAGAACGGATACAATTTCCTAAAAAAGAATGAATCTCCATGTACGACCGGAATGAAGGACCATTAAAATGTTAATTTAGTTCATCTATTTACCAAAGTTTATTTGTTAAACTTTTCAGCAAGCTACTTCCTTACAGTAATAATGCAGTCCAGAAAAATGCAAGCTCAGTAGTCAAAGACAGTACTGAATATTCCTCATAACTGGAAAAGCATCATCATCGTCATTAAATCTGACCCTATTTCTCACCTATAAGTCTGCTGCTATATAAGCAACTCCTGATATAGCTAAAGGCAGTCGAATGGCAGTAAAGATGGTGTACACTCATGTAAAATCATAATGAATATGTTATTTTTTTAAAAAGGTCCCCGTGTTAAGTTTAACGAGTTTGGGGGGAGCAATCAAACCCTATCACCCGCTTAACCACAAGACTTCAGTGTCATATAGCTGTGCTTATACATTGTATTTTAGTCGTGGCCGACCTCTAACTGCAAAATATACCGAGAGTTGGTGAAAGAATGTTGCGATTCGGTAGTTCCCTGGTGTATTTCCTTTGTAAGGGTGGCTCTCACTGTAAAAAAAAAGGTGGAGACCACTGTTTTATTCATTGTAAATACTGTGTAATGAAATTAAATAAATTTTATTGCGATGTGCTATGTCAGAAGAAAATAAAATAAGAACGTCGAGACAGGTTCCCAAAATGTACATACAAACTTATTACGGGATCGATGGTAGAAGAGGGCAGTGGGATTTGCAGGCATGTCATCCTTTCCATTATGTGGAATTCCGCATTTCACAGCACTGGCTTTTATTATAGCGTGTGTATATATATGTTTGCCAGGCTCGACGCTCTTCATTTGCTCATTGCAAATTTATTTCCCGTCCTTTATTTCAAAATCAGCACCGCGAGAGCCAGATGGGCCCCAGCTGCTAAGGCCCACTCCCATTTCCCCCTTCGTTCTTATCCTGAGACAGTCTTCAGGGTCTGACAATATATATCCATCGGCAGCAAGTCGGTCCATTTTTGGCTTGTTTATTGGGCTGCTTCAGGAAGAGTCGTGTTACAAGGGATGAATGTTTGAGGCACCAGATAGGATGGCTTTCCTCAACAAAATAGAACTAAATAAACAAATAGAATGGATAGAATGAATGAAAATAAATAAATACCCCCCTCCCCCCTACACACACACACACACACACACACACACACACACTAGAGTCGGATCATGTTTCCATCAGCTCTGACTGGTCTGTAGTATTTGTATCGATTTTGAAGCTCAGCACGAATGGATTTTGAGTCCCCCTCTTGTGGATGATGAACACAGCGTTGCAGTCAGGCATCATCTGTAACACGTTAAAGTTTCAAAGTTGCCATCTGATCGCAACATGGAGAGATAATCTCAAACTTTTCCCTCAGATACAGTGAGACCGTACATGAAGAAAAGGAAAAATAATTAATAACATAGCCCAGCAAATTTCTTGATGATATGAGCATCTTCATGTAGGACTGGCTAAAACCATAGTAACGTGCCATTTATAACCAACCTCCGCTCTAAGCCACTGTAACATTAGTTAAATAATCGCTATTTGTCTGCTGACATTTTTCTACAGATATTAATATTTGTATATGAAAGATGTGCCCGTGTACCGTGTAATTTGGGACGTTAAGTGATCTGCCTTGTGCTGAAGCAAATTTCACCATTTCACATTTAATTAAGTCAGAGCCACACTTTCAAGTGTAGGAAGAAAAGAGAAAAAAAATGCTTTGCTGTTCAAAGATGTAGAAAAAGTCAGTTATTAGGATTATGTTGGGGCCTTTGCTGACTGAAACAAGTGCTTAAAATGATGTTTTATTATTTTATTATTAACTGGAACAGTGTCAGCAGAATTACCTTGCCTGGTAAGGTGTTCTGTAGGCTGTATTTTTTTGCATTTGAGTCGTGTTTGTATTTGAATTTGTGGCACATGTTGGATACCTGGAAGCAAATTTTCCAGCGTGACAGAAATTTCCCTTGCAGGATTTCTACTGCAAAGAAGTCTTTATATTCCATTTTTAAAGGGGGTTTTCAATGCTCATGTATTATTCTGAATGTTGCTGTTCTGGCACATGCAGGTAAATAATTCATTTTATTTTCAGGTGTTTAAATAAACACTGTGCAAACAAATAAAAATAAACATATAGCCATATGGACAAACCAACTGGGAATTAGCTTTGGTGCCTTCTGTGGTGTTTTCAGTCAAAAATATAATTAGTAGATTATAAATTCATTAGTCTTTATAAAAACACAACAATTACATATAATTGAAATACGTGTCTGAAGAGGATTACGAGATGAACGGGTAGACAGTTATAGCTTAATTGTACGGCAGTGAAGAATCCTACAAGGAATTGTGGTTAAGTTTACACGGCACATCACAATTGCTTTGAATTTTCTACTGAGCTTTTCGCCAAGTTTCCAATGCCAAAATAGTTCTATACAACATTCTTCTCAATATTGAATCCTGTTAATAACTTTTTCAATTCTTACATTCCAGCTAATACCTAATTTAAAATGCAAGAAATTTATACCAATGGCAACAACAAGACCTAGATAACTAGTTGGGTGTAAGACCTGTATTTCACCAGTCTTTTCATTTGCGAAGCTAAAATACCTGGCTTTAGGTAAAGGTTGCAATAACTACACCTTAAAAAAACAATACAAATAACAACAAAGCAATTTTCTATTGATTTAGAACCTGTACAACAAAGTGCTCCCTTACCACGGTTCCAAGAAATATCAAAGGTAAAATAATGCGGCTAACATGCACTAATTCAGCTGGACGGGAGAGAACGAGAGATTTCTGGTGTTGTGTGATTAAAGGTTTTATAGCTGTGATTGTTGTAGGTTCGATGGAGGTGTTAAATCACAGTTCGTTGATGCCTTTCAGTGAGCCAGAAGTCTGGTGATTAGCAGGACCAGGGCCCTTTGGATCTGAGCACTGTTGTCTTGGAAAGCACCCCTCTTGGCAGAGTAGAAGTCTCCATCATGCAGATGATCCCTCAGGACCCTAACGTATTGTGCTTCATTAACTGTGCCTTATAATGGATCCGGGCCTTGCCAGGAAACCCCACCTCCCCCCAACACAATCGCGGACCTGCCACAATATTGTACTTCTGAGACTGAGTACTCAAGAACATGAGGTACCCAGGGCTATTGCCACACATACAGTACACAATCGTTTATTGGGAGCTTGCTGAAGGGTGACCTGTCAGGCCATATCTCAGAATTTCACGAGGCCGGAAGTTAATTGTCTCTGTTCCGCACGTCGCCGATGCTGCAAGCTGGTGTTGCCGAGCGTCACGAGCCATTTGTGGCCACGAGGCCCCGGACGGCCTTTGTTTAGGCTCTTTTCAGAATCCCCACAACCTGTGCCGAGGCTCCATGCAGTTTATTCCCTACGGCACCGCTGTCTGGGCTTGTACTCCTGGCCACTGTCTCTATCTCCATAAGCCGTTGTTGTTGCCATCAATTCCGTGTCTTCTTTGTGACTTTGAAGCGTATGCCAGCGAGGCAGTTGCACTCACTGAGGTCTCGTCTCACACTGCCATCGAGATTCATAACCGTGCACTTGAGGAACAGCCGTATGTGAAGAGGAAGTCCACGTATTCTGAATACCCAGTATGTGTGTGTGGTATCCATACTGCGCACTGCATGTTCCACTCTCGTTATATTGTCGTGTTTCCATGGTATCTGGCGCTGTGTTTACAGCGAACGTTATAATCATACAGCTCCAGCAATTTGCAGGGTTGCTCTGAGGGTAAATGCACGTGGAATGTCTTTGAATTTCAAAAAGCCAAGTAAGTAAGTAGGTCGAAAGGACAGGTTGACTTTTATGGAGCGGGAGCGTTTTTCAATTTGCAGTCTGACTGTGCTGCTGTCATGGCAGAAAAGCATCACGTTGAAGGTTAAATACGCCGAGGTTTAAAACTGAGGCCGCAGGTGAGTTCATTATTTTTCTAGTAGTGCCATAAATAGATTTTGCTAAATTGTGTGCCACTTACATAACTTATCAGAAATGATACATTATTGTAAGGTTTTTATGTTCTTATGTTTTTAAGTGGAATCTTTGAGCTAATAGTAAACGATAGGATATTGCAGTCGTAATGCATTTTAAATACAAATATATTTTATTTGTTTGATATTGGTGCACTTTTCATTACAAAAGGATTATGTGGTACAGGGATAAAGGTCTTTAATGTATATTTTCCATGAATAGTAAACAGAGCAGTGGTTTGTGTTTCTGGATTTACCTAATTAAGTAAAAATGTGTATAAAACAGCCATTATCCATCACACAGGCAGTGGCTCATGCAGGATGTATTAACAGCCCTGTAAGATATGCCTGAAATACTGCAAAATACTGTTTTAGTGCCTGTAGAAGATATGAAGGAAATAACCAAATACAAGCACATTGTTCAGATCATTATATTGACACCTGAACTCTTTTAGCATAAAAAAATGTACCTCTTCGTGATGAAATACCTTTTGGGTATGTTGGAACCTGCAGTAGAATTTACTGTTGGGTTTAGCACCTTGAAACAGTATTTTGCACTATACACACACACACACACACACACACACACACATATATATATATATGTGTGTGTGTGTGTGTGTGTGTGTGTATAGTGCAAAACAACGGTGTCTTGGTTAGACCTAATATTGGCAAGACTAAAATGAAAATTCTAGTCTATTGGTTTAATAAACACCACAGACTGTGGTTGTCTGTTTACAGTATACAGTTATGCATCCCACAAACAGTGGAAGCAATAACTCATTGCAGACCAGGCTATAGCAGACTATTTGCTTATGTCTCAAAGTTTTCTGCCTTGTTTAATCCACTGATGGGCTTCGACTCGATGAGACTTTTTGGGAATGTGTGTATCCTTTCTCGCAAAAGTTTACTTATGAATCGCTCTCAGTGAAAGTTGCTGTTATGGAGTGGGGGAGGGGGGTTGGGTGAGACGATTGATTTTTTCGATCCACTACAGATTAATCAGGAATATTGAAAATCAGAGGAAAAAAAATTGGCAGTGGACATGCAGAATATTTCCTGCTGGGTGCTGTTGTAATTTTTTTACAATCTCCTTCCTTTGTGGGATTTTTACAAAGGGTGCATTTTTCACGCACTGGATTTGCCATAAAATTTTGGCAGTGTCCCGGTGCACAATGAAGAAGTGCAAACATCGACCTCGATGCACAAAGAAGGATGCAAGGGGTGAAACTGGCTCCTGCTCTGGGTTCCTGGCACTTCCCTGGGTGATTAGCTGGAGACAGTCGGCACCCCCTTCAGCTTGAAAGTGAGGGCTTTCATTTGTGGATGAGAGAGCAGTTTGGCCGCGCCGATGTTAATCCCATCGATTGGAGAGGGCTGGTTTTTCGGAAAGCAGCTGTCTTAATCTTCTCCCATCATCACTGGGTATCACAGCTGCCATCTCTTCAGGCCTTTGGAGCTCATCTCCTCAGCTTCCTCATTGGCCATTGCCTGTTCTTGACCCCTAGCTCTTCAGCTCGATAGGCTGTCAGGAGTTCGAACAGCTTTATGGTTAAAAAAGTGTGTCTGCGGTCAAAATGATAGTGTTTCTATAGTTTTTGTATCAGAATACATCAGCTTGGCCAGTTATCCTGGCAGAAATATCTGAGGAATGCCATCCCATTCATGCACTGTGTGCAAACGGTGGTGCAAAAATCCATAGGAAAACAGGGCACGTCCCACAGCTTTCCTGATGACACCTGACATGGTCCCAACCAATTGTGAGATCCACCCACTTTATTCCTTCTCCTTTGAAATACTTATCCTGGTCAAGGTTATTGGGGGGGGGGGGGGGGTGGCGGCTGGAGTCTATCCCAAGCACCACAGAGTAGAAGGCTGGGGTATACCCTGGATGGGCTGCCAGTGCATTGGAGGGCACACACAGAAACAATCACACAAAATGAGCAATTTATAGGCACCATTTGCCTAATTGCACATGGTAAGACTACAGCATGAAACCAGAGTACTTGGAGGAAAGCCACGTGACACGAGGATAACATGCAGACCCCCTCCCACACACACACACACACACACACACACACACACACACGTTTGTATCCGTATCTTTGTGGGGACTGTCCATTCATTTCTATGGGAAAAACCCTAATCCCAACAATGACAACCTTAACCCCTATCCAGCTCTAACCTTAACTATAAGTAACCAAACAAAATACAAGTCTAGCATTTTTAGGTTTTTGATTGCAGTCTCAGATTTTTATAAAATTGAGCTTCCCCTTGTGTGGATTGAAAAAAAGAGGTTTTTATCACATTGTCAGGACACTTGGTCCCCACAATGTAATATATACATTGAACCCCCGCCTCCACACACACACACACAGCAGAGGTAGGATTGGAACCCAATACCCGGGAGGCTAACTAGTGTCTCTAAATTGCCTATAGTGTATGCTTCTGCATGTAGCCCCAGGATGGATTTTCCTCTCATACAGGGTGTACCCCATCCCTGTGCCCTACAAGGCCTGGGATACGCTGCAGACTCTCCAGAACCATGTACCGACTACCCACTTAGAAGATGGGTGGACGCACATCCAATGCCAAATCCCAATTGCAAATCTGCTTTTTTTCTAAGTTTTATTCCAGCATAAATTTTTGTTTAACTCCACAGCATGACCAAGCTGCCTTTTGCTGATGTGACAACAGTGCTTGACTGTCACTTAAGCGTGTCATGTATGAATATTCATGCAGAGAATTGGCAGGGGACGTTTTACAAGAAAATGGGAAGGTGGAATTTGGAGAAATAATCTGAATACAAAAGCAGTTTGACATGTTGCTATGGAGGAAAATAATCCTTGCAATAAACTATTTTCACATAGTAAATGTTTGTCATATTGAATAAGTAGATGCACAAAGGAAAGCCACGAACAGATTTTAAATCACCAATGCTAATACACAATGAAGGAGTTCATCAGAAGCCGCATGAATGTAATATCGCAATACAATTCCTACGAATGCTAGATATCCATATATTTGTGAGTCATATAAATGACTCACCTGGAGATGTATCCTGAGAATTATAAATCAATCCAATAAAAATCTGAACAGCCACATCTGATGACAAGAGCCAACATTAGTATGGGAGTTCATGTCTTTCTCTCAAGGCAATAAAATGTAGCACAAAATAGGTCGATGTCTGATGATAAGAATGAAAAAGCTAAGCTTTCAAATTCATACTATTTAATGGAAAATACACGGGACCACAAAGAAAGGAGCTGTATAAGATACCAACATAGCAGATATCACTGCAGTTTTATTATTCATATGACCAGCAGAATATATGAAAAGGACCTTGCGATATATGTGAGTCACCATTTCAGCCATGTCCAATTTCAGCCCAGCCATTTAGTGAAACCTCAGGTACCAAGCAGGAAGCACACCTTAGACAGACCTCCAGTTCATCCAAGGCTCAGCAACTAAAGCAAATATAAAGACACCAGCTCAGCTGATTCAAAGTCCATCGGGAGAAAGCCCAGCCGAATCGTGGGGGGGGGGCAAATTTGAACTCACAACCTGCTGAGCGACCACGCTGTGCTTTAATTAGCTATTACACATCTGATATACTGTTTTGGTCTCCTCAGACTGAAGCCTGCCAACCAGTGGAACAATTGTTTTTACTATAGTCCCTACCAAAGATATATTCAAAGTGGGTGGGAACCTTCCCTCCCAGAAAAAAAAGGTTCAACTGTCATCTGTGCTAAAGTCTACAGTCTGCAGCCTCTCACAAAAATAATACATTTTGAAAAAGAAATATATCCATCTCCTTAAATATGCATCAAGATAAAATCAAATTAGTATTTAATAGGCAATTAAAGGTTAGTCATTGTTTTAAATTATTCATACTGCCTTTGAAAAAATGAAATTAATCTACACTTGGATTTAATAGCCTGAGCCAAAGCAATTTGTGGATCTCTTTCATTTATATATGTTTTTTTTACTTTAAATTTTCCTAAATTAGATATGATCATCATTATAGATAGGCAGTCGGCAAAGTAAACCAACAGTTATTTTTCCTTGATATAGCTTTCAAAGGACTTCTTATAACACAAAGACATGAATCTTGTTTTGTCTGCCCTCGATACCCCACCACCGAGACCTAATATTAGCCTTCATGGTTCGCAGTGAGCGAGTCCGGTGCCTCATATTGCTTCGTAATTATTTCGGAATTGTGCGTGGCTGACATTTAATGACACCTGACATTTTATCAGGACTTAACCTAGTATAGCGGAACAGCGAAGGCGCACACATACTCACAACTCACAAAAAAAAAAAAAAACCCACATATGCACACACACTGCTCAACTTTCTCACACAAGCAGAGATGCAGTCAGCTATATGACCATGCAGATGGTGTCTAATGTTCACGTCTTTGGCGATGACAGCTGTGATAGACGTTGAAGGGAATGTGGTGATTCGATTAATGGATGCATGGATACGTAGATGCAGACTGATCAGAAAAAAACATCCTTCAGACACCATTGAACATCCTAACCGAATATATTTCTAGTGGTTTTTTTTCATAAAGGTGTATTGGTTAGAAATGAATGCTGTATACTTCATATTCATCTTCACTTATCTTGTGTGCTCCTGTCCGAGGTAAACAGTTGGAAGGTGGATGAATGAATCTTCAACTATTCCACTATCCAAACATTTTTGTTTCTCCAGTGGGAGAAAATATTATAGTTACAGCACGAATAATATTTGTATAATGCGCCCTCTTCTATTCTGTATATTATTGTGTATTCACATAAAACTCTCAACAGGAAATACTTATAAATGGTTATGTAAGATCTCAGTCTTGCACCTTTATGAACATATTTACTGAGTTTTTATTGTGATGGAATTATTTCTACATTACAAATCTACAAACGCATCATTAAGAATCATTCTTCGTAACCTTTGACCCTTCTACTCACTGTCAGAATTAGAAGGACCTTTAGACGTCATGCCTTACTCAAATGGACCCTGTTTCCAGGCTTGTAGTGTTTTTTCCGTGCGTGAAGAGTCAATGACAGACTCAGCTCCTCCAGATCCCTTGAGGTTCTGGAAAAAAAAAAATCCAGCTGTATGGATGCATACATATAAAAGCACAAAACAACTATATTGAGTGAAAATTCCCGTCTAGATAGTCCTACAGCAAATTCAACTCAGGTTTAACTCTTACCATCTCTTTTGCCAGGAACCGATATTGTCCAGCATAAAATGTCAAGTAGATTTATTGTGCTTTCGAGTACTTTAGCATGTTTGAGAGCATGACGGGAAGAGCTAATATTTCTGTTTGTACCATAGTTGTCACTTTCCTCAATGAGGCTCTCTGTGCCTGGAGAGAATCTTTATAAATCACAAGGCCTCACAACCTACCAAGCATGTAAGGCCACAGATAAAAACAGCTTTCCCATTCCTCTTTAGGACTAAGGCCATTTCCTTAAATTTGCACCAATCGCATTAGATATTTACATTTATCTACTGCATTGATTGCAGGTCCTCATGCTGTCCTAGGAGTCATAATTTACCTGTAGCTAAGCTGTTTCTGTGGAGTGTATATGTTTATTGGCTATATGTTTTAACCTGATATCTGAGTGTGAAACCACCCTCGACCTAAGTCTTCCCGACTGTCTGAGGAGGACAGGAAATTCCAGTTGTTTTGTCGGTGATAATTAGCACGGCCTGTAATTTAAGTGAACCGAGTCCTGTCATGTGACTCCTGCTGTTCCGATTTTCAAACAGCCCAGGTGCAGCCTAAAACGGGGTCAGTGATGGGCATTTAGCAACAGGCTGATTGCATTTATTTTTATTTATTTGATTTTTGCTCAGTCTAGGACAATCCACCATGTTTATTTTTGAGGGATCCGAAGACTTACCGTTCACTTTCTTCCGTATGGTAGATTTACATAAGACACACCTGTTGGAAGTGTGTTAAATATTACATAAAGGATTTTGCAGCTGTGGGAGGTGAACCAGAGCCACTGGCAAGATTTCGTGGACTTGATTCCCAACCCGCGAGTCTCCTTGTGCTGCATAAAGACCCAAGCTTGTTGTGATTTGGATGACTGATCTGATGTTTAATCAGTGGAACTGAGGCAAGTAGGACTGGGGGAAAACAGTAAATACAAGCTTTTCTTTCCAAGCAGTTATTGAGCTTTGAGTTTGATTTCTCTAACTTTCATTCTGGTGTGTCTATTTCTGGTCAACAATGCTTTTTTTTTTTTAAACTAAGGACTGCATACCCTGTATCTGTTTGAATCTCTTAATATGCCCATTGTGGCAGACTTTCCCCAGAAATGGCTGGCAATTTCATACGTGTAAGTCTTCACCGCAGTGCCTTTACTTAAGAATTCCAGCTAGACGTGTTTGAAAATTCTGGAATGAGCATCGTTAGTCCACTACTGAGCCCTAGCCGTCACCGTTGTTCCTTACGAAGTCATTATGCAGCACCAACATTGATGTTTCCACCATAGCTCTGTCAGATTGCATTCCGGCAAAATACTTTATTGTATATTAGCTAGGGGCCTACTGTGCTGAAGACACTGCTCTCACTTGATAGGATATATTATGGAAATCGGATTCACCAGAGTGATTCTGCAGATTCCCCGGCACCTGTGTTTGTCAGTTCTGAGCTCCGTGTCGATTAAGCTCTAAGTACTGTCTCTTACTTTCCACTCTGTCTTATTAAAGGCTGTCCCCCGTAAAAAGACATCTCTTTTAGTTGTACTTTGGGAACATGATGATGCATAAGTCCTTGGCCATAAAGGCTCCCCCGTGATTCAGGATGCGAGGTGTTTATCAGAGCGCGGGGGCAGGCCGGACGGAATTGATACCTTGCAGCACATTCGTATTTCAAAGACTGTGCTCATGTAAGCATGGATTTCTTGTTAAATTGGAAGCTTTTGGTACAGCATAGCTTTTCTTTGCTAAAACCAATGATCAGACTGGCATGTGCTCTAGTTTCTAAAAGAATAGTATGTGTGTGTGTGTGTGTGTGTGTGTGTGTGTATCTGTAGCAGCGTGTCTGTAGCCCATTGTTAACTTGCAAATTTTAATCGCAGTTTACTCATAATGATAATAATGCAGCACAGTAACTTTGCAAATTAGTTTCCAACAAAGGCTTCCTACATGAAAATATGCATAATACAAACCCAGACGTTATTAAATGAGAGTTTAAAATTCCCGACCACTGACTGGGAGAACATAAATACCAACATCTTGAAAAAAAAGGTAATTTTCCAGGCTATTGTATTTATACCAGTGTTACACCAATATATGGAACATTAGAGCCATATCATTAGAGGCATAATCTAGATAACATATTACCTGCAGTAGAAGCATATTTCGTTGTCCTGCACTATATGTTTTCCTTATTACCCTGCTGTCACTATCAGTCTTTAGCGCTTAATGGCAAAATGATGTTAGAAACAAGGATGACAGTGTTTATCCCGTACTGCATTCATCCGTAAAGCAGGAGTCATTTCAGCTCTTTTTCGAATGAATTCCTTCGTAAAGTTCTGTTAAAAAGCCCACCAATGTTGCTTTATTACGAAAATGCTAGATAAATAAAATATATTCATTTCCAAATGTAGTAGTGTATAATAAAGGGGGATTGCACGGACAGGTATGGTTTGATCAGCATGTAGTGTATCTTGAATGAATCACCTCAAAGTGCTGAAGTATGACTACAATCCCTTATACATGCACACAGACACATTTCCATAAACACTGTGTTTTTAATGTGTTTTAGTCACGCTTCTGCCTTATTGAATGTATTGTGTGTGTGTGTGTGTATATATATATGTGAAAAATATAGAAAAAACAAACGCAGAGTCCCTTGTGAACAAATGGAAAAAAGGGGGCAATATACGAATGGCCCTCTACAGAATCACCCCCTTTATTTGTCGGTTAAATTCATTGGCAAGCGCTGAAAACTGGAGGGGGGTAGGGGGCGAAAAATGCAGACTTTGACGCATCTTAGTGGAAATTATAAAAGGCCTGATATCATTTACACAAGCCATTCAGTTTTGGAAGCAATATTTGGTTAATGGATTATCTTTGAAAACAAACCTCTCTTAAATACAATTTTTTTTTTTAGGATCTCACCAAAAGTAGTATCCACTTTACTATTTAAACCATGTTCTGAAATTTTATGAAAATTACAGTAAACGAATGGAATAAACTGAAGGATAAAAGTGACTCTAATGGAATAATATAATAAATAGTAAATTTAAGAATAATGCTAGCGGAATGCTAACATGTCGTAATCTATGAAAGCTAATTAAAAGGCCATTTTACTGTATAAAAACTAGATATGAGTAGCAGCATTTTTTCACTTATACAATTAGGAACTATCCTGCTTCGTTTAGAGTTCACTGTGCGTGAGGCATATGTCTGGCTGAGGGGTTACGTTTGTAAGCTGATAGGTGTTAAACAACACCCATCTAGCTGAAAATGGGCAGACAACTGATGTCACAACTGAATTTAATTATGCCGATTCGTGTAAGGCATGTTCTCTCACGCCCTCCGTGGAACTGAAGTAGTGAACATGGCAAAGCTGAAAAAACATTTGTCAGCAGAGCTGGTCTCTGGAAGCAGCTGGCTTTGGATGGGAGCTGGAAATGGCACCGCAAACAAATGAAGATTAATCAGTATCTCTGACCGCCAGCTCACAGCCGCAAGGAACCTGCCAGAGATTTCTGCACACAGTTCATGCATGGGCAGCATTCTTCTCATTCTTTTAATAACTTTAATAACTTCTTCAACTTTTAATATCTTTAAGGCACTTTGGAACATGGTAGACTTACCATACTTTAGTTTAAAAACAGTCCTTTACTTTTTGCAAAAACTGGAAAAAAAATCTACCCCAATAAACAATCTAACAAACAGATAAACAGACAAACAAAAAAATGAATGGATGAACAAATGAATGAATGAAAAGCAAATCGCTTGGGATCGATGTTGAGTAGGAATTGATATTTTATACTCACCATTTCCTGGCATTATAATTCTAGAATTTTATTTCACATACAGTTATAGGACTGTCCTGGGAAATTATTGATTTGAAGTATCCATATGGGCTAGGAGTGAAATGTTATTTTGATGGTACAATTTAGCAATGTTAGTGGTCCACTTCAGATTTTCCTTTATGGTCTATTTTTTCAATGCTAGTAGGTTATATCATTCATTATGCAAGTTGCAGCAAAAGTTTAAAAAAACTGGCATTGCTCACATTTTATAGAGTTGTATGGCCCTTTAAGAACTGAAAACTTCTCTCATATGTATTAATATATATACCCAATAATTCTATCTGTCTACGTATGCATGTGTTCTTTTTTGGTACACAGCATAGACAGCAGTGATGGTCAACCAGAAAGGCATCTTGGAAACTGTATTTTCAAAATCCTGTATGACTCATTTTTTGGCCTTTTGCAACATCAATGATACTCAGAGGTAAAACTGTCCTGCTGCCTTGAGACGTCACAATGTCAATGTTTCATCTACAGCTGAATGCGTCTAATTACTTGCCCTACCTGATAAGATGAACGGCGAAGGGCTGCATTCCAAACATTAGCCAGCCCTCACTCAAGCATTACGTATTATGTCTTATCAAAGTGAAGGAATAAACAAAAATATAAGGATGCCTGGATTGGGCTACTTCTCACTGTTGATCATCTAGATTCTCCAGGTTTCCATTAAGAGGCCGACGTTTCTTTCCGAGTCAACACAGGAAGGCTGGCACATTTGTGCTCACTGCTGGTTTTGGCGCTGACAACAGCACCGCCACGCTCATTAGGGCGACGTTTTCAGTCACCGACTGGAAACAGAAAGCCCACTGTTCCGGTGCCAAGCACACATGTAATAATGGAAATTATGGATCCGGGAGACGAATCGGCTGAGGGAGGGCTAATGCCGCATTGGCACGTCGACGTGACAGAATAGTGAGAGGATAGAGCGAAATAACGCTCAGTGTTCATCCGGTACTCTCTTAATGTAGATGTAATATTGTGTGTGGTAGATCCCATATTCTCCAATTTCGCAAATAAATGACATTCTTCAAGAATTGGCATGTCCTACTATGGAGTGTGTACCAATAGCTCAAATATTTACTCAATCATTTATCTAATTTATGTAGCCGTAAATTATACCAGTCATAAAGTGTTGTAGAAGGTCCTTCTTCACTGAATGACAAAATAAGTATTGCTAGTAGTTGTTTGATTCATATTTTGGGAAATACGCTCAGTTGTGCACTGTGTAAAACACAATAAAACAATACCCCAAAGTCTTGTTTTGGTGAGTAATGTACCTGATTATTCTAAAAGATTTGTGTGGCCCCGAACAACACGAGCAACATGAGCAGGACGATGGAGGAGATCGAAATTGAATGCATTCGGCGCGGGAAGTGAAAATACATTTAATCGGAATCATCTGTCTGTGTGAAGCAATCCGACCGCGTGTTTCTGCGCCTGTCACGTTTATATCGGCGTCATAACCGTGATGCAGACAATATTGCTCTAGTGGTTAATGGAGGATTTGCATAAGTGAGCGCATCTCCAGCTCAGTTACAAAAAAATGAATGAATCATCAGCCAGCATTGGCTGGTGTTTATTAATATGCAAGATTTTTTTTTTTGGTAGCCAGTCTCGGCATGTGGCCCTATCTGTCATCCATGCGATTATAATTAATAGTCAAGAAAAGGTCCTGATTATTCTGGAATATTCCCGCTAGTGTCCTCTGACCTTTATTTAAGGTCAAGGGCATATGCTTCATGTGTGAGAGTACAGGACTTACTTAGACTTAATATAGTCCATAAAAATTCTGTTCTCATGTATTACTTTACTTCTCACATTTTTATATTTTTTGTTTATATATTTTATGCATAAATGTTTAAGCACAGCCTTCTGTGACGTTATGTTGTGTCTGTTACCTCATTATATGACCATATTAACACGTCTGGCATAAGTCACGCTATAAGAGACTTAAAGATACTCATATTGCTTAGCATGATGTACTGTCACAGTGGGATGGGTGTAATGCCTTGTGTAGAGCACTTGGCCTTGGTAACAAAAGAAGGGGATTGGAAAAAGAGTGAAAGACGGAGAGAATGAGGGAGAAAGAAAGAAAGAGAGTGCCATGCTTTTACTCATTCTAGAAATGCAACTCAAAAATCAATTTGAATACTCTGGTTTATGATGGGCACTGATTCTGACTTTGCCCGGGGTGGGGGGGGCGGATCTCCAGGAATCTTATTATTACTTGAGCGTTTATCTAGGAAATACAACAACCATATTAGTCTGCAATGGAAACTTCCACACATTAATTCCACAGCAGAGTGGAGGGACATTTTTTCCCTCATCATTTGTAATTGCTGCCAATTTCAGTACCAAAATATAGTTAGGGAAAAAAGTAATAAATTGACAAATAAATAAGTAAACAAGGAAACAAATAACAAGGCAGAAATGGACCTTCGACATGTGACCAACAGGTGTCACCACGGTATTTGGACACTGAAATTGTCATTAACTGATCTTCTCATTCTCACTGTGTAACTCGTTAGGTTAGGGATCTATCGCCTTGTCCAGGAGGTTGTGGGTTCAAGGCCGATGCCTGGCACAGTATTCATATCAGTGTTAGGCACTTCAGCAACACCCTTAACCATGAACTCGTGCTTTCCTTATTTGTATGTTGCTTTGGTCAAAGGAGTCTACAAAATATGTAAATGAATTTAGGTGTATGAAGTATGAACAGGGTCAGATCTTGGAAATCAAGGATCTTTCATATAGCCCAGCAATTCAGTTAGTGAACAAACATGTCCAATTAACTGTATATAATATTGTACATGCAGTTTAGCCCAAAATTATTCATACCATACCAAATGTTGATCTATAGTGAATTTTTATTTGACCAATAGGCTTCTTCTGGCTGGAAATGGCATAAGCATCCAACGTAAGGTGGGCAGACATTATGTTAGAGATTTGAATGGAAAAAAATATATATTATTTTGATGTTTATTTTAAATTTTTATGAAAAATGCCTTGTCCAAAATTAGGGATGCACCGATCCCATTTTTTCTGTCCCGATACCGATACCTGGGCTTTGGGTATTGGCCAATACCAAGTACCGATCCGATACCAGTGTTTAATTAATAAGCACTGTTTGATTTTCTATATTAGTGAACAAAGCGTACACCCAGGTGTACTTATAGTGGTTATTGAAACTGAATTGTTATTTATAGCTAACATTAAGTATGTTTAGTTGTTTAATGTTAGATATAAATAATGCTTCAGTTTTATTTTCACTCGTTTCTCCAGAATTTGCGCTAAAGTTCATACATTTTCATACATGTAAGCGGTTGATCACTTTAAACGATTTACTTTAGTTGAAGCCTGAATTTTCAGCTCAATCATTTATATCAGGCTTCTCAATTCTCAGCTTGAAAGGTCTTTACAGAGGAACAAAACCTTGACTGTAAATGCTGATTTATACTTCTGCGTCGAATCTCCATCATAAGCAGGGCGTAGCCGCGCACCCTCCGCCGCAGCCTGACCCACACCTCCCCAGAAATGCAACTGCACGTCGCGGCGAGAACTGTGACTGGTCCGCTTGGCCATGATCGTTTTTTCCTTTTTATAGGAGTGAAGAAAGCGTATACCCAGGTGTACTTATATTGGTGATTGAAACCGAAGCGTTATTTATATCTAACATTAAATATGTTTAGTTATTTAATGTTAGATATAAATAACGCATTGGTTTCATTTTCTCTCGCTTCTCCCATATTTGCGTCCAAGATTGTTGTTGCGGTCGTTCCCTGCCAGCATTAGCAGAGTCCGTGTATTCTGCGCTATGGTGCGTCTTTAGATGTTTGATGTAATTGCTTGTGTTAAATGACGTGCTGTCCCATCTTCCTCTTGACACTTTAGCAGAACAGACCGTACAGTCTGACAAAATACCGCGGCTTTGAATTTTACTGTAACGTAGCAATTAAGTGGTATCGGTTCTTGGTATCGGACAATCTTTATGAGTATGAGTATGAGTTGGTACTATATGACCACAGTATTGGCCCGATACCCGATGCTGGTAGCGGTATCGGTGCATCCCTATCCAAAATTATTCATACCCAAAGCCTTTATTTGCCATCACAGCAATCAAATGGTTCTTATAATTGCTAACAAGCTTTCTGCGTGTCTCTACTTGGATTTTGGACCACTTCTCTTTTGCAAAGATCTCCAGGTCCCTTTGAGTCACCTTTGAGGTTGGAAGGCTCCCTTGCCATCACTCTGGTCTTCAGTTCCCTCCACAGATTCTCGAAGGGATTCAGGTCTGAGCTCTGACTGGGTCACTCCAAAATGTTAATATTGTTTTATACTAACCATTTATTGACCACTTTGGTCGTGTTTTGGATCATTGTCTTGTTGAAAGATCCAGTGCTGCCCAAGGCCAAGTTCTCCTGCAGACTGCCTGATGTTTTCCTCCAGAACCGTAATGTAGTCCTCTTTCTTTCTGATGCCATTTACTCTGACAAGGTTGCCTGACCCATTGGCTGAAAAACACCCCCAAAGCATTACATTCCCACCACTGTGCTTGACCATGGGGATGGTGTTCTTGAGGTTGAATGTGTCTCTGTTTTTTCACCGAATGAAAGCCACATCTCTGTGTCCAAACAATTCCATTTTCATCTCATCTGACCCCAGGATTGATGACAAAAAGCTTTCTTCTTTGTCCAGGTGAGCTTTGTGTGCCTGTCTTGGGGAATTGGAGTCCTCCACGGTCGGCGTTCATGGAGAGCAGCCTTGTGCAGTGTCCAATAGAGTGTCTGCCTTGTGATGTTGGTACTAGAATTCCTCAGGATTTGTCAGGATGGCCTTGGTGGTGATCCCT
>JAAGVU020000103.1:18760731-18802112 GCA_011763525.2 Mormyrus iriodes | reverse complement strand
CTTATGCCATTTCCAGCCAGAAGAAACCTATTGGTCAAATAAAAATTCACTATAGATCAATATTTGGTATGGGTATGGATAATTTTGGGCTGTATAATAACTATATGTATATGTATATTTACATGTACGTGTGTGTGTGTGTTTGTGTGTGTTATATATATATTACATTGTGGGTGCCAAATGTCCCCATACGTGATAAAAACCTGATATTTGGAGATTGTGGGCAGCATTTTTTAGTCCCCATAAGGGGAAACTCAGTTTTATAAAAAAAAATAAAAATCTGTGATTGCTATCAACAAACTAAAAATGCCAAAAATCTTGTATTTTGTTTGGTCACTTATGGTTAAGGTTAGGGCTGGTTAGGGGTTAAGGTTGTCAGTGCTGGGATTAGGGTTTTGTCCATGGAAATGAATAGACAGTATCTACAAAGTTATGAATACAAATGTGTGCGCACACGTGTGTGTGTGTGTAAAATCAAGGTAACACATGAATCCATTATGCACATTTTGGAAAGATAGCCAAAGAAATAACCAAGGAAGGTCCTTCAAAGTCTTTTAGTTTATTATAGTATCTTTTCATCTCTGAGAAAGTTCTGAAGGAAACAAGTGATTTGCAAAGCTTGACTAACTACAAAGTAATATTATTGTATAAGACACATCCACTGCAATTACGTAAAATGGTATAGCATAATATGATACATTTTCCGCATCTTTTAAAGTGCATCACATTTTATCACATTTTATTTAAATGTACTTACTCCCTTTCATTCACTTTACCAATCTGGTAATCTAAAACAATAAGTTGTGTTGAGAAGGCAGGAGATATATTAAAGGATATAAGAGTAAACATTAATAATATATCTCAATCGTGACTGCTTTTTTTGCCTAAACGAATTACCAAGAAAGCACTGCATAATTCTGTAGTTGTGTATATAGTTTTAGAATATCATACTGTGATGTTACATTTCAAACCATTTTTTCAGACAGAAGCAGGAACTGCAGCAATTAACCAAAAATGGATATAATGCAGCCTCTCAGTGAAGGTTAACATGGAAAAAAACGGCTTAAATATACAAATATGTGCTGCAAAAATGTTAAAGCGTCGTTGTTCTGCTTCAAGCAATTTTACATTTGTTCCAAGCGGTGGAAACTACTGTTGGTGATTCTCCAGACAGTCCCACAATAGTTTTACAGTAAAATCTAATTAAACAAGTAATATAATCGTAAGAGAAGGATCTTTGGGAAGGAATTAGCTTTTTCCTTCATTGAAAAAAGCTGAATTGTTAGAGTCAGTATTCCAGTCAAGCAGTGAATAATAGAAATTTGTGCCAATGAAGGCTGCTGTAATAGTTCTATATTTAGAATGATTTGTCCTATTGAAAAATTTAAATATAAGCCTGATCATAAATGAGAATGGCACATGTCTCTCTGTGCTGCATGTAAGAGATCAAGGACAGAATTACCAGAACAGACACTCTTCCATAACAAAACGATATGCATACTTAATTCTAGACCTTATTATTGTAAATATTTATATATATACATCCATAGCAAAAACAGGTCATCAGTGTGACATTTTTTTAAATTCATTTATTTATTCGTTTGTTTATTTATTTGTTTATTTATTTATGTCTAATGATCAAGTTAAATAAACACAATATAGCCTCGAAGAGGGGGGTATTAATAAAACAAACATGATTATGAAGGAAGAACATTAATGGGTAATTAAAGATACTTATGGCCAGGAGATTTACTAATGTGAATTCTATTGAATGAATGCATAATTCAGTGTACTCAGAAGGGGCCAGTAAATTGGTTCTTCCTCATAGCAATATTTGTCTGATTATGATGAAATGATGATAGCAGAAGAGAAGATCATCAGAGGCTACGGATCCCCTAACATCTATAATCTTATTCTGTGGAGGAAAAATTCAATTGCATGATGCTAAAGGAATGAAATCCAATGCTTTCGTTATAGTCGCACCAACACTAAATCAATAACACATTTATGTAGGTATAATTCACACAGCATTTTCTGTGCTTTATTCGGTTTGGGGGGAAAATTCTCGAAGTTTTTACAGAAATAATGCAGCTGGGTTTTTAAATCTCTGTGGCTCAGTCCTTTTAGATGATTGAACTGGCCTCTCAGAATGATTCACAGACTGTCTTGTGGGAGGAGAGAGGGTCCTGTTGAGAGCATGCAGATAGATTCGTTGGCATGCCGTTGCAAAGTCTCCCGCTGATTGATAGGCTGAGAAACGTGGGAGGAGTATCACCACATTCCACCACGGGTCAATCCTTCAACTTGACTGGTCGGCCATCAAGGTGGCGCCGAGCCTTAAAGGGACGCTTTGTCGGGGGAAAAATGACACGAGTAGAATGTGAGTGTGTTGAACCTGACAGCGTTGACAGAAAGGGCAGGAAGTGTATGGCTTGGAAAATAAATGGAGACGAATGCCGTCCAGTTGGTGCCTCGGATCAAAAAAAGAAGTCCTAATTCTCCAGCATGGTGCCCCATTGTTTGCTACGGGATAATAAAATTAATGTGCGCCAAAGAGAGCGAGAGAGGGGGAGTCAGTTGGTATTATATTGCTTATTTACACTGTGTGGGACATTTTGCTCTTATCCCTTGCGCCCAGCTTGGACAAGAAGCCTGTCGAATTAATACACGCCTATGAGGGAATTTAATGAGTTCTGTGGCCTCATATATTTCTGACAGCACAAATCATAGGGAAAATGGAGTTCAAAAGCAATGTGTATGGCTATTTTCATTGCATAAATAATAAGCAAACACAAATGCTAATTTTATAATACAGTTATTTTCATCTCTTTGACGCTTGACTCTTAGTGATAATGTGTGACTGTTTTTTTATTGGATTATTGAAATCTTAAGCTATGTTCATGAGCAGTAATACCAGTGATGTTACTGTTCCAATCCATGAATCAGTCTGCACCACCATCAGTACCCAGGACAGTCTTTCAGGTCGAAGTTCATATGTTAGCAATTAGCCAAATAACCGGCAAAATGTTTGGTGAGTTTAAAAGTCAGATAATGCTTTGTGCATTTACAAAAAACGGGTGTTCATTGTTGAAAGTCAATGTTGAGGAAAATACTTTGTCTAATCAAATATAGTATAGACAGAGTGTCAATCAAATTTTGCCCAAAGCCAAAAAACATGATCACAGAATTTGTCCTTCAAATGTCATTGATACTCGGTGAGTGCTGTGTTTTTTGAATAAATAAACGATAATCTCATTGTGTCCGCTGTTCTTCGTCTGTGAACCACAATGCCCCCTTGAACAAGTATAGTATCAAGATTACGTAATGTCCATACAGCAGACTTTGTTTTAATCTTTTGTTTGCATCCACAATGATGTGTTCAGGATGCTTGCAGTATGATCTTGAAATGAACTGATAAATAAATTGCAAAATTTTACTGTAAGACTTCTAATCTTCCTATGGGACATTCAGGCATGTAAACACGCTTTTCTTACATATATACAATAGTAATATATTCCTGTTCCTTTTAAATTATATGCAAATGTAACAATGCAGGTCTAGCTTCATATTCTTTTTAGAAGATCTATGATAAATATAGAAATAACCTTGAGTATGGCGGGCTATAAACTTTTGAATATTGTGATCTACACGCAGAAGAACTCAATGTGGAGGATGAAGCTCCATCTGGGTCCACACTTGTGATTATTAACACCCCCGGGGCATTAATTATTCATCGTTATTTCCCATATAAGTTTTTGCATTCAGGCCAACTTCATTTAGTCTGAAAGTTTTTGCTTATAGCATAGTGCATAGTGGAGACATAACTGTTAAGGAGTAGGAACGGAAACAGGAGGCAAATACATCTTAATAAATATGCATTAGTGCCAAAGAATGCCATCTGGCTGTTTTTAACCTGTCACTGAAATGATTATTGGTATCTGCTGTTCCGCCGTCCCAGGTAGCATATTGGAATAGAGATAATTGCAATAATTGGGAAATGCACAGGTCAGGCTTCTGGAATGGGGCTTAGCTATGCCATTCTGTTTCCCGACACATAATTACAAAAATGGGAAATGTAAATACAGCCAGCAACATATCAGTTGTGTTAAAAGGAAGCTGGAATACTTCATAATCGAGATAGAACTTTACGTTTGTGAATGTCCTATTATTTTGGTAATAATGCCCCACCCCCAATAGTGGTGTATGGTCACGTGTGTCGTCAGCAAATTAAATTGGTTTGATATACTTTTTGATTGCCAACACATGCATTGTGATTCAACCACAATATGCCCAAGCGTAGCATTAACTATTCTACCACAGTTAATAAAAGCTTATATTGAATCTTGTGACTGCTGTGCATACAAGTCCACAGCTGTGCCTTTAAGAGAAAGCATGTTATGTTCACTAAGTGCCAACTTATATCACAATGTAGAATATTACCATATGCAAATGTGATTGATCAGTGTCCCGGGCTTGCCGTGACCCCGTTCTGAATAACCAGCTGTTGAAGATCAATGTATTCAAATACCTGAATTTGACCATAAAGAGAGGGGCAATAGTGAAGTAACTCATTTAATTTCTAGTAATTATTAAAATAAAGATTTGAGTTTCATAGCCTGAAACCATATTAAAAAAAGGAACGAAATAATATTAATTGAACAAAATGAGAATGTGGGTGTAAGGAAAGTTAAATGTGTTTCACAAAACATAATAATATGCTTATATATTCAGTGTTATAGGAAGTTGTTGGCTTCCTGGCCACTTCTCAGGGTTTATGTTTTTCATATGTTTATTTAGTGGCAGTTACCTTAACTGTTGTCTAAGAGGACAGGCATTACACCCAAATGTCAATACATGTTCCGCTCATCTTTTGGACAAAAGATCAGGACAGCAAAGGCTATATCTTTTTACTTCTCAGAATAGTTTGTAAGTATCACAGTGAAAGTATATGCAGGAGAACAATGATCTTTGCCACAATTTTAACAATAATTGTTTTAACTAGTGTATGCACTGTATATGTACTTAAAACATGAAATAAATGTACTCTGCCCATCAATATAATGGTCTCATGCTCCTTCAGGTTGCTTTATTTTTAATTCTTTCTTCTCTTAACTAAGATTTCACTCAGAAAGCTGCTGGTATCTCATATGAGTTAGTTTAAATGGGGTATCTGAATTGACCACCTGGTTAGGGGAACTTTTCCAGCCTCTTAAACACGTCTCATTAGCGGTCGAGATCAAACTTGGTCCATCATATTTTATTCATCCTTGCCAGCAATGATATTACTTATTTACTTTTGTAAATAGAAAATAGCACACACGATGATCCATAAAAATTCATCCATTGGAAAACAGCTGGTTCGTCCACGCAAACCATCCACCCATACTAATAAATTGCAGGAATTACCCCCATGCTACCTTAAAAAACATCATTCATGAAATATATGTTTATTAAGAACAGAACAAAAGCATGTTCTGAAGGTTGACCTTGATTTACAGTCTTGATAAACAGGGGAATGGTTCTGCTTTGCGTCATTAAATAGAATCAAACTGATACTGACATAATATACAAAATGAATTTGCCTAAATGACTGACTGTCGTTACTCAGCATCGCAGCATCAGGCTAAACCATCTCTTGGTTCCTGGTGGTCTGACAAACACTCTGAATATTGCATGGTATGGCAGTGATCGTTCCTCCATTAGCTTTCGAATGAGACCACCTCGCGATAATGCTATCCATCGAACAAGGACGAGTGCGCCACAGTGGCGGGGAAGGTGGGGTGCAAAAAAAAACCAAAACAAAACACAATAATAACATACAGTAATGGGAGGCACATAATATATGATGAAAATACACCAAACTGTTCTGCTATTAGTTAGTCTAGAGCTTGAGGCGGGAAAACACCTGTCAGAGACAAGCTCAAGGAGACGGATAGCTTTAGCGATGGGGGATGCTTTGCAAATCCCTAATGCTGTAAGACTCCATCAGAGTCTGCTGTGTAAGGGAACTGGATACTCTTGCTAGGATTTACCGCATGGATGTCATTGTCTTATCCAGAACAGAAAGTATTTAGTGCCTAACGTGTGTAGCATCAGGGGAGTCATGGCAGTTTAGCGGGTAGCACTGTAGCCTCACTCCTGCTGTCCCCAGCACTGTCTGTCGAGAGTTTCCATGCCCCCCCCTCCCGTGTCTTTGAGCCTTTTCCTGCAGGCTAGGTGAATCGGTGCTTCTAACTCAGCTATGTTCAGCGTGTGCATGCGCTGTGCAAGACTGGCGTGTCCCCTGCCTGCTGCTGGGAGCTTTCTGGGTTAAGCTTCCAGCTCACTGAAAGACCCTGCTACGGGATAAGTGCCTTGGAATATGGATGGATTTATAAATGTTGCTGTTATTTTTGCCGTAGACCAGGGTGCGGTGAATGTGCTAATGGTCCCACTGGTTTTGGACTGGGAAAATGTACATAAAAGGCATGTCTATCAGTTTATCAAGTCTGTCCTGTATAGGAGTATCTCTATTATCAGATCAGGTGAGGCAGACATAGTGTGCACACAGATTAATGCCATGACCTGAATGTTTTGTATAATAGAGGCGCTAAAGATAATTATTGGAGGGCATGTGTAATTAATAATTAAAATAAGCTGGGTCATAAAGGTTGAAGAAATGCAGAATAGATCATGGGCACCCAAAAGTTACTGCCTGATCGCAGTCAGCATGAGTGCTGTGAGTATCCCGTTATAGGTGCCAGGACTGGTTTTTGTCTGAGGGCCGATCTTGGATTACTAATGCTTCGTCGCAAGGTACGTGAGACTCAGTTTCTGGAACGTTCTTCGTGGGATGCCAAATATAGGTAGTCCAAGGCATGAGTGTGCATCTGCGCGGGGATCTGTATGATAGGTTCATGCCCAGACAGACTCCGCCTCTCGTGATGTTATATGGCTCTGACTTCCGAAAGTCACCTGTGACGATATACCACCCCGAATACCCTTTTCAATCTGCAAGCCAAGTGTTTACGATCTTCTTACTAAAGCTAAAATCAAGGTAGGCAATAATTCATGTGGCATACTGGATGCTTTGCAGAGTAGGTCTGTTCCTTGTTTATGTGCATGCGTTAGACAGAAGGGACTTACATGAATGATAGCTTTATATAGAGATATGCTCTGACTCTCCTCTTTCCAATTCTGGCATTTTTTCATTCCAAAACACATTCCGACTTCAGCACTCTCAAACGCAATGTAAATGATGTAACGTTCCCAAGCTGCTCTTCCCGTTCCAATTTAAACAACCTGGAAATCCTGCCCGCTTCTGGAGGGAATTCAGAGCGGCGTGAATGAAAAAACTCTGAAAGCTGTTACTTTGAAGATCAGTCTCAGAAGCCAATACACAGGAGGTCCACTTGAAGATACATCGAACATGACTTTTGTTGTTTTAAGAGGGTCCTTACCCTGCATCCCTCCTGGAGAGAATTTTAATAAGGTGGCACATGCAAACCCACATATATATTTTTTTTACACTTATTTTGTGCCGATTAACATAACCCTTGAGAATCGGAGCAAGTTATTGTGTATTGCAATCTTCCATATCCTTTTTGAAAACCTGATGTGGGGGGCGGTGTCTCATACTGAATCTGTAAAGCTCTAAAAGCTCTCCCTAAGCTTAAATCTCTGGCAGCTTTTTGTGTGAGCTATTAGAAGAGAAACTTTTTGAAGGGTGTACTGAAAAAAAAAAAAAAAAAAAAGATTTCCTGCAAGGCTTCCCAGTATGATGTCACCGTCATGTTCACAGATACAAATGAAATCAGCTTGGAGTCTTGGCTGATTTATGACACCAGCTCAGGCAAACATGAATAATAAAACGCATTGTTATAAAGCAATTATACTGAAAAATGAATTGAAGTCTTGATATACACGTTAAGTGCATGTACCTCCAAAGTAATATGTATTTTAAAACTAATGAGTCACTAAATGGAATAACTGGTAAGCGTTCGTCACTGATAATCAGCTCTGTGATGACAGTATGTCAACATTGAAAATCTGCACAGACTGTCACCATTGAAAAAGGACAACAATATTCCCCAAATGATGCTGGAGAAAGTGTCCCACACTGGCCCTCAAATCTGCCACTAGCGTGGATCATATTAAATCTCAGAAGCTAAGAGTGTTGTTTTTGTAAGGATGTTGGAAACTATTTATTCATATTTTCTCTACCAGACAAAAGTTTTTGCACACCAAAGCTTTTTACTACTTTTCTATTTATTTCATAAACCGCAGATTTTTTATTCACGTTAAGCATTGAAAAGTTGAGTAAACAACTATAAATGACAATATATGTCAAATAAATCCAGTTTCTTTTATAACATAGAAAGAGTATGTAACAGCGCATGTCTGACATGATATTAACTGGCTGTATGGTGATGGTATAGTCAGATTCTAGGCTGTCCTTTAATTTTAAATACACTAATTAGCCATTTCATCCCATGAAACAGAGCAATATTTCATATCCGTTGTAGAAAGAATTACTCGACTTTTCACTGCTGTTATAACTGCTGGAGTTGGTTACTTTGATGAATGAAAGATGTGACATTTTCTTGCTAATAAAGGTACTCCAATAGTGAACATACTGTAAGTTCATTTGTTAGCAAAGAATATTGAATATATGTTACGTAAATGTTACGTGAGTAACATGTAAATGTAGAAAATCTCAGTGTGTACAAAAACCTGCTTTTGATGGGTAGCGTAGCTGTGGAGTGGGGGGGTGGAGATTGATCAGGATGTCAAAGGTGGAGGAACTCTCTGTGTATATGATACATGGAGTATTAAAAAAAAAAAACTTTACTTGCGTAAGAACGAGTAGAGGTACATTGGACGATCTCTAATCAGGTTTCCCATGAGCCACGCAGGCAGCTCGGGGGTGCTCCCCCTTGGGCAGGGTGTTATGGGCCTTGCTCATGGGCCTCTGGATATCTGACTATTCTGCCGAAGCCAGGATGACCACCTAACCCATGGCAGGGAGGACACCATGAGCTACTTCAGGTTTTACAAAATACTTTAAAACTGAGAGGCTCCTGTGCTTGGTTAATTAATTCAATTCTTCTTGTGCTTTTACTGGTTTGTTCCCTTGATTGAAAGACTTATCCAGCTATTTCCCATTAACATTAGTCACACATGCATGATTATAGGAGACTGACCAATCAGCACACAGTAAGAACTCAGCACTAAAGTTAAATCTGGTCTTTTTAATGGAAATGGTACTTTACCCTGCCCTAGCTCATACTGTCCCCCCTGACATGGATTAGGTGGCCACCCTAGCCGAGGCTCAAACTGGTGATCGTCTGATCACAGACACAGGGGCTTAGCCCACTCAGCCACTCACCGCCCTATTTGACTGGTAGTTAAGCACTTCCACTATAACAGTCTTGTAATAAATAAACAACAAATCAGGGCTTTTAAGCACTGATGCTATTGATGATGCTAAAAATACCACATTCATTTGTTAACAATTTGTCAGTGCCTATTAGCTGTTCTGGAAAGGAAATAGAAATGCGTCCCCATCATCACCACCATGTTCTTCTCTCCAGCTTGCTTCTCTGGGGGCCCTAGGCTGACTTGGGTAGGGGGGCCCTAAGTGCACCATTTAAGCTATTTTTTGGAGACGAACGAGAAATGGGAGAGCACTAAAAACAATGGATCATCAACAATATCCTAATTAAAGTGTGGGGTGCCAGTGGAAAAACTTACTGATCATGGTGGGGGTGGGAGTGCTGTAAAGTGTGGTAAAATCTGCCAATCGGGTGGAGGGGGGTATTACGTCGGCAGATCGATCCACCAAATCTAAGAAGTTTGACTGTTCCCTCTTTTTCCGTGGCTCTCGGCTGTTAGCCTATGCCTTACTCCGGCCCTAAGGCTAAAGTTGGTCTTGAACTTTTGCATACTTTTGTTTGATTGCGTTCTCTCCACGTCTGTCCACAATTTGTTTACCACTGTAGCCGGACAGTATAAAAGACACAGAGATGTAAATCTTCTATCTTTGTACTGGTTTCATCTTCTGTCAGGCTACTTTGTGCCGGTCCACTTGGAAGTGAAGCAACTTGTAGCCTATCACTAGACTCCAGTGTGAAATGAGAACTGGGTATTGTGAAGTCTCAAAGTAGGAATAGTCCATTACAATAGGGAAGGGGGGGGGCACTTGGTCTATCCTGAAAACTGTCGCTAAAAATGCAAATAACACACGTTGCTATCATTTAAATGATCGTATTATCTTATATCCATAAAAATAACTTCATGGGGCCCAAGGTTTTTGGGGGCCTAATGGTAAGTTGGCCCCTGTCTCCCATTTATGTATCCAGATACAACTGTGATACACCCAGTGAACACTGAGAGATACCAAAGATAGGACAGTTATGTTTAGATTTGAATATAACCATATGGTGATATTAAATTCGCTATCAATGAACTGCGGCAACAACTGTGACACGTGTGGGGTGGTCATTCTTCCCATTTGGGTAGAGGGGGTCTGTAAAATAATCAGTTAAATCAATTATCTCTTGCATTGAAGGTCATTGTATTGCCAGTGAGACTTATCATACTGTCAGGACACCCAGGGTAACAAATGTCTGTGTTTTGCAAAAGAAATGAATATCTTTGTGTTTAAGTACAGCTGATATAGAAACTGAAACAGCTTTGGTGAACCCTACAGATTCGGCCTTGCGGATTTCCCCTTATTCCCACTTTCTTGATCATTCTAGGTCTAATTGTTCTGAAGTAATTGTAAGATAACTGAGAGATTTTCTATTTTCCATATTAATTTATTATGCTGGGTCACAGAGAAGCTGGACCCAGGAAAAACAATCCGTGAGACAGGAGACATCCTGGACGGGAGGCTTTATTAAATGCTCGTTACTGCTCGTGTATCTCATCTGTGAAATGTAAATGTGTGTGTGTGTGTTTTTTTTAACTATATGTTTTTTCAAAAATATAGCAAAACTCTTTATACATATTTTATTTAAAGGTATCAAAGTAGCTAGCCTATACTCCTGGTATCTAGCTGTAAGCACGAGAATGAACTCTCAGCATACTTACTGGGTAAAATCGATGCACTTACCATTAAGCATTCACTGTTTCTCTTCGGCCATTGCTAAGCACGTCCGCACAGACGGGTTATCCAGTGGGGAATGGCATTTATTAACTTCAAAGGAGATCATCAAACCAACAGTGCTGCCTCATAACTGACAGAAATGACCGAGGTAGAGAAAAATTAAAAAGAATGGCGCTTTGCTCGAACTTCCCCCATTGCAGCCAGATGAAAGTCAGTCTGTCACGCTGCTCCACGTTTTAATAACTTTGATGCATCAAACTAGCTTGAGTAGTTTAATATGAACAGTGACACATCAGAAACATGTACATTCACAAAGAAACTGTTTTTTTTCTTTTCATTGCAATTTTAAACCAGATCAGCCATTTTCAGTTATGTATCCTAACCTGCACTGTTAAGGTGTACAGTCACACTCAAATACTATACCAAAATCAAATCACTGTTAGACACATATATGTATGTACTGTCATATGTATACACATTTGTTTGTTTGTTTGTTTGTTTGTGTGCACTAGAGTGTCAGCACTGAGCATAAGCGGAGCCTTCCTATGGTTACCACAATAAGTGGGCCAATCCCAGTGCAGTGAGAGGAGGATGATGGGAATCTCAGCGGTATTGAGTTTGAACCAGGGTGGCAGACGAAAACAAGGTTGTTTGTTATTGGAATAATAGTGAGCAAATGACTCGTTCTGTAGTGGAGACTGATATGGTTTTGTGAGAGCAAAGTCCTGCAGGGGCAAAATAAGCCCACCGCCTCCATTTAGTTATTTATTTATTTCCTGTTTGTTTTGATGATTGCTTTTTTTGCACAGTTTCTCCAGTGCAATCTCATGCTGTCGCCACAACTGATTTTTTTGGTTGCACTACAACCAAGAAAGAAATGCGGATAGGAAGACTAATGTAGCTTGTTTCACTGATAGACATGCATTACTGCAGCATTACTTTTATTAGTTTGCACTCAATATTGCAACACTGAAGACTATGGATTTCACCCTAGCAGATCCAGGGCAGAAAACTTGACACCAAGTTGATGACAGTGGGGTGGGGGTCAGTTCCATTATCACTAGTTGCAGGTCCTGCCTGGCACCATCCTTGTTTTATTTTGTTTGCTAGTTTGTTTAGAGATGTTTGTATGTAACACCTACATGACCAGGCCAGGCCATGCAAGCCTGTACAGATAAGAAGCTTCTAGAGTTTCGGCCGGTCTGTGAGCCTGCAACAACTCCCCGCTAATCTGTGCCTCGCCTTGAAAGGAAGTCCCGCCCTCTCCTGATAACCTTCATGGCAACCCAATTACTGGAATGTCGCATACCAAGCCAGGGGGGGAATGTGCCAAGATAGAGGGAGACTCAAACCATCCTGCTTGCATCAAAATAAATTCTGTTACACTCTTGGTTATGCCCCCCCCCCCCCCAACACACACGCACACACACACACACACACCTGCGATCACAATCAGGGAATAGATCCAAACAGTGCCGTGAGGTATAGGACCGAATCCGCAGAGGAGGAATGCCTGGGTGAGAAGTGAGCCTCATTCCTGCCTTAGAATGTCCCCAAACACATTTCATTTTACACCTCTCCCTCCATCTCATACTCCCTGTTTTCATCTTGAGCCGCAACATCTTGTTCCTCCAGAGTATAGATAGAATGGGAAGGGGGGGAAAAATCATTTGTTCTTATCCTGAAAATGCCATGGTGCAAACTGATTAAACTAATTGAAAATCACACGCCATGTGTAATGTGAAACATTGTGAACTGCTGATGGAATTTGGTGCAGAGCCCTGCATTAAGTTACAGGGGAAACAGAAATTAGTTCATTAGCTGAACTCAAAATAGAAGAGTAAATTAAATTAAAGAATGGCTGAAAATATATTTTTATCGTCACATGTGCTTAATCACTCTGGATGCCCCCCCCCCCCTTTATTACACCCCCCCATTTTCATATGTGCAACGAAGCTTATTCTTGTAAAACTGGCAGATGCACAGAGGAGCCTTTTTATCAACAGAAGCCACACAAACACCACAGTCACAATCTGCTTATTATGTAGCTTTCATTGAGGAAGGCGACTCATTCCCCCCCCCCCACTCCCAACCTTTTACTTAAACTGTGTTTGGAAAATATTTAAAAGAGGCAGCGGAAAATATTAAGTACACCGGCAACTTCGATTCTTCAAAGGGAGTTTTTTTGCCTTACGGATCCTTAAGCTGGAGACCTAGATTACTTGGCCGTGCAGGTAAATAAATATTAATGGATCATATGGAACGGAAATAACTGGCTTGCTTATCTTTGGGTTATATGGACCCAGGTTGCAGTCAGTAATGTTTCTGTATCAGTGTGAACTTTTGCACACTGTTATTATATCAGCCCTTGTGTTAAATGTCCATCATTTCTTTTATAAACGTGTGAAAAGGCACCTAACTTTTGGGTGCAACGTTGCCGTAGAGAGAATAACTGCTTATCAGCGTGGGCCTTTTGCAACACATGCACTTCATCTTGTCTGTGATCTTAAAACGATCTCATCTCAGTAGATGTCCGACTCATACTATTTCCCCTTTTTGCAATGAATTTGACATGCTGGTCTGAAACTTAAGTCTGATTTGCATAAAGCAGCAGCTAAATTTGCCTTTAACGAATGTGTGACCACCCATAATCAACGTGAGCTTGCTATCAAATGATTAATGAGCCCATGTCTCCCGTTAATTAGTTTTGCAGTCAGGATGTAGGTCATGTTATTAAGTTTGCCAAAAAAAACACTTGAGTACATCCAGCTTGTTATTTGGGATTGAACTAAATAACATATCAAAGCGTCACGTCAGCATGAGCTGCTTCCGAGGAGAGTGGCTGTGTCCTAATTTTAACGCACTGATCGCTGTGCTTCGCCAGCATGAAGTCGAAAAGCAAAGTACCCAGATGGCATTACACGAAAGTACAGAAATAAAGTACAGTGTAAGGTACTTTACCCAGGCAGGGTACCACACAGCAACTAAAGTCAAAATCCGTGCAGTATTGATGCAACTGCCAATAGCTTGTTAATGAGGATGTATCTGGTGGTACTATTGCTTATGGTCCAGGGATTTTTACATTACATTTATGTTTGACATATTTTGTGATGTAATATCTCTCTTGCTTGCATGCTGCTTTGGCGTCAGTTATCATTTTTTAAGATTTTAAATATTTAAGCATTGATTTAAAAGTGCCACGGTGTTCTGATGGAATGCACCACACATTCCTGTGTTTAATTGGTGAAGTGTTTAATGCTGAAGATTCTGGCTGACAGTGCTTTGATATCTCCTCCACATTCAGTTTTCAAGTGCATAGTGAGGTTATATATGCACATTGGGGCACAGCAGAAGAGATTTTCCTTGCAAACGAGATAATTTTCCTACTCTTATCTGGTTCCGGAATCGAAATGAGTTAGGATTTAGCCTTAATAAACAATCATACCCTTCAGTCTGCACTCCATCACCGGGGCTCAGGGTTCCTTAAATGCAGAAAGCAGCTTTAGCTCAGGACGCCTTAAAAACATAAGGGATCATCTCCATAATGATGTGGAACACAGAACTGCTGCCCTGTGTCCCGGGAGAGACCATGTGACCATTGTGCATGAAGGGATTATTATTGAATGTCAATAGCACTGCACCAGTTCAGAGGGCACACTGCTCGGTGCTGAGCAGCTCCTATACGGTATAAACCAGGAGCAGGTTTTAATGAGCAGATTCAAAAAGCATCCAGAGGCAAAATGAGGTGAATCGGATGTTTTCAAGATTTTCCACCTCTATGTGATTTAATGTTTTGATTCACATTGTTAAGTAGAACATCCAGTGCATGAGAGGAAAAAAATATCTAACTTAACTAGAAAGCTTATTTGACAGAGGGCATACACAGGGGCAGGACCGCAGGGGCACTGGTCTCAGGTGAAAGCTAATTGGCCCCCAGAGTGCCCCCTCCCCTGTCACTCAGCAATTCAAAGCATATCATTGGCTAATGATAAGGTTGGCCCTTTTCAGGGGCCCTTGGCAAAGCTTTCCTTGGGATGCCCCTCTACCAAGTAAACTAATGATCATTTCACTTCCTCTGCATTGCAGGTAATTCCAATGCCATAAGCAACAGCCTGTTCTGTCTATAGTTAGAGTTGCCCCTGGGTTGACCACATTGTATAAATTATGGCCCTGCTTATTCTCTCACCTTAAAAAAATCCTAGAATCACCCCTATTGTTTGGAGTGATTGGGTACTTATCCTACACTAAACTAGTAAGTTAACCCATGTCTGTCAGCAGCTTTTCAGTCGTTAGTACCTTACATGCTGATATATTAAGTGTGATTACTGCTTTATAAGATTTATTCTGTATAACAGGGAATAAACAGACTTTTTTGCTTTTTTAGAGAGGCTTGACCTCCTGTAAGTGCAAATTCATTTAAGTTTTTACACGTTGTCACATGTTCCCCAGTGTGCACTTTTGTAATCCTTATTTGCAGTATTTTCATTCCATCTATTTTTAGGTGGCTTGAGAGGAAGGTTTCCATTTAGCTTTCTTTAGACAGTTTTAAGCCCAGTGTAACTGTTGTTCACGCCTTCCCTATTCAGAAAGCCAGGCATACATTTATTATATAGTCTAAAGTGTCTGTATCTGGTCCCATTATTGCTTTTCTGATGATAATGTGGAATCAGCTGGGATTCAATCGAATAGTTATGCTGTAGAAAAACAGAACCACTATTTGTTGTGTGTGCGTGTGTGTAAATTTTATAGATTAATATTATTTAAGATGAAGAGCATTACCCCTAGACCATTCTGGGAAAAAATCTTGTAGAAAGACAAGGTTGGTTTCTTCAATAAGTTTGCAGATCCACTGTGTATTATCCCTGTATGTTGTATTTAAAACCAGTATGGCAATAATGGGAACCACTAATGTAAAGACTGCTGCAGTGGGGAAAGCGCCAAGTGTCAGATACCCAAATTTACTCTGAAAGTCTTGTAAGTGACAACAATTAAGTAGCGAAGATTAAGCCATTAATCTTCATCATTTCCCCACTGCCAGAAGATTTTCCGGCTGGTTGTTGGGCCCCAATCCTGACATAAACAGAGAAGTGGGGGCAGATGGACGGATAGTGGAATGCCTTCAGCAGCCTCTCTGGGGCTGTGGACGTCTGTGGAATTTGAAACTTGCACAGAAATACTTTTTTTTTTTTAAAGTAAAACCGACTCTGTGAGTTTGACTTTGATGCATAGAAGCAGTCGAAATCCTTCCATAACAAATTTCCATTTTCTTTTAATCTACAGAAGTGCTTTATACTATAAAAAACTGAACGTAGAAATCAAGTTTGAAACCAGCACTGATTTTGTAACTTACCAAATACATTATAGCCACTTACGAATTCCTTCAAGAAACATGCAATCTAATTTAGGTAATTAAGGCGTACAGCATTGGATTTTGTAAATGAGCCCAGTCACTAAACAACTTCAGTGTTACATTGTGTAGTATGTTTGCTGTGATGTCAAGACCTTGCAACTTCTGGGTTTTCAGTCTTTTGTGATTCCGTACATTCGGTTAGGCCTAGCAGGTCATTGGGGTTCATTTATGTGTCTCCATTTTCTTTGGGGCCGCACAAAGCTGCCGCCGAACACCCTGTCCAAAAGTAATGAGGGTCATCAATCCACTTGAAAGCACAGTTGAGTATAATATATCCCGTGTTGGAATCTAGACAGCCATCCAATGACAAAGATCTGCAATCACTACAAACATTAACTGGAACCCAGTGACCTTTCCATATCTCATATCTGTGGTCCTGAGATGGGGGGAAAAAAAACTCACACACAAGAGAGATAAACAGACATCCTTCTGGAACTTTCCTTTTAATATCCCTACTAACTTTCAGTGTGTTGTGCCAGTGTCTCTACAGGCGTCTGTTGTGTAAGTTTAAGTGCAGCTGACTCCGATTTATGTCCCAAACTCACCTCTGCTTAATATTTTCCTTGAAAAGGTATAACGATACTTTTCACGTGTCTCTTAGGCTACGGCACTCAAAAGCAACATTTTGTATAGCTATGACCATTTATTATATTCGTGAAGTATTTGATACTGGATGCAAAAAAAATAAATAAATACCCTTGAATATTATGGTCTCCGTCTTGAAATGGGGACAGAATGTATTTGCTATACATCAGACACTGTGCTTGACCCCACTAATATGAGTATTCATCGGCGTTAGAAATGACGCGCTCTGCAGTTCTTGTACTGTTACAAGCACCTGATTTAGCCATTATTATCAGGCCTTTGGTGCAGATCCCGTCTAAGGGAAGGGTGACCTCTGTCACCTGGCCTTGCAGTCTCACAATCAGCAAAGCGTGGCACACCAGGGACCTCAGTTTATTGAAGTGTGCCATGCGTCCAGTGTACCAGTCGTCCCTCTCTGTGCCTGCTTCACCCCGAGGTCTCGCCCCCCCTAGGGGAATTACTTGTCAGTGTGAGCTTCTTCACAGGCGCCTTCAGTGTCTTGACTCACAAGGGCTTTTCGCCGCCTACTGGAAAAAGACCACCACCACACCAGCTTCTCACACAGGCCCAAAGTGGCTGTCTCAGTCTTATTGTTTGGTCTTGATCTCATTGTAATAAAAATGTTTCAGGTATTGCCCTATGAGAAGCCTTTTAAGAACTACATATCCCATGATACACTTGGTGGTGGAATTTCAGTGTGGGGATACGACACAGGATTTTTTGGTTAATTCTGCGGATAAACTCAGGAGGATTTGACAACACAAGGTCATGCAGAGATGTATCACGGAGAACTTGCTGGCTGAAAAACAGCAAAGAAGTGCAACTTAATGGAATAACCTTATAACCTTATAACCTTAGTAATCAATATACTTTTTTCACTGTATGTATAATACTATCACAGCTTAATTGGACAAGAATCGTTAGGACAAATATATAAAGCTGATTTTTTTTTAATGTTCCCTGACAACCTAATCATATCATTCTCCTTTAAGGAACTTTATTCATGTTATGCTCAACTATCTTAATGGGTTGGAAAATGACTAAGTTAGACAAGCAATCTATCACTTTAAAATGGCTTTGATGGAAAGTTGGAAACTTTCATTATAATCTAACTGACAGACAAAAAAATCCTTTCTGTTCTTTGATATTTTGGAGAAAATGTAATACTACCATGTAGGTTTGGGCAGAACTACAGTAATACGGTATACCGCAGAATTTTATTGCCAAGATTTCAAAATACCAGAATATTGTTGCTTTTGAAAATACTGTCAAAATACCGCATACCACAGTATAATATCTACCTGGTATGAAAAATTTGATTCTGCCCAACAGTGTTGGGGTAGTAGTTAGTTACATGGAACAGCAATACATAATTAAATTACAAAATAAATAATTCTTTACAGTTATTGAGAAAAAATGTGTCATTAAATTTCAAATGATCTTGATTACAAAGGGGTTACATTTGAATATATTCTTTTTCGTAGAAAGCTTACAGCTTTTATGTAGAATAACATTCATTTAGTTGTTTTGCATCTTTTTGCCATGTAGAAATGCCTTCTTCAGCATATTTACAGACAATGCAGGTCAAGCAAAGCTGTTGGGACTTTTCTGCTTTATAGCCCAGTTTAAAACATTTGTTAGAAAAGTAATCAAAAAGTGATATATTAATCAATTAATAAAAATGTGATATATTACATTAATCAAAATAGTTACAATATTTACTAGATTTTTAACAGAGTAACTAGTAATATGTAACTTACCTTTCAAAAGTAACCTTCCCAACACTGCTGCGCAAGCCATTGCATGTTTTGTTTCATAATGGTAATATGATACTATAATGAGCCATTTTTGCAAAAACTCTTTTAAAAGTTCTGTCCATGTGACTTTGTTGGTAATGTGGAATTTGAAATGTGTGACTGGGACTGGCAATCAGGTTCACTGCTTTTGTTGCCTAATTTCTAATTATTTTCCTTTAACATTAATGTATAGCCCAATTAGAATTGCCGCAATTAGCGGCCATAACCAAAGACAAGATTCTTTAGGGTAAACAGACTCCATGGTTAGAATGCATCTGTAACGTCTGTGGATTAATAAAAAGTACGTATCTATTAAAAGTAGCTTGTGCATTAGGAACACATTTATTGTCACTCTTGTTTAATACGATGCTCAACCCAGACACATATTTGACATGAGGGAAATGGATAAGGAAATGCAGAAATTAACTGCATAGATTGCACCGTGAAATCATTTTATGAAACGTCAATCACAAATAAACTCAACAAGCTGTCACGACTCACTGACATTTGAGCACGTTAAACCATTCGAGTTTTGAATGAGGTCTATATGATTTTGCAGTTTTCAATCTTGGAGTAAGCATCATAATTTTTAAAGTACTTTATAGCTTTTATAAGTACTAGTTTTATAATAAATTGAGTCAGAAAAGAGCCAGTTTGGTATAACTCAAGTCTCTTCCCAGTATTGAAGTCTCTGAATCATGTCCCTGTTAAAAATAAGTGGATTTGAGTTTTGAGAACTGGTTAGACGTACAAGGCATTGCCTCAACACTTCAAAGTGAGAGGAACATAAAATTAAAATTTGATTTTACTGTCTTTCCCATAATAATGAGCTGTGCGGTGGCCATGTTCTCATGTTAATAGGACAAATGGGTGTGTGTTTAGTGTAAGGATAGGAGGAGCAGTAGCCGAAGCGTATACACTCTGCCCCCTCCGAAAGCTGATTGGCCACCAGAGTGCCCCCTCCTCGTCACTCACCGATTCAAAACCTATCAGTAGCTAATTGTAAGGTTCGTCCCCCTGCATGAATTATGGCTCCTCTTATGTCCCAACCTTAAAAAAAATTACAATCACCTACAGTCATCCCTGACTATTAGCAAACCAAACACAGCAACCAGGAACTGGTGACCTAAAATTGCTAACCCTGACTAACTGACGCGTCCATCAAAAACAGCAAGCTGAGAAACTGGAGGCTCAGGGGAAGATGCTGTATTCCCAGTTATATATCCCCATTGGCCCTGCCCTTCCTCCAGCTGTACCATTCCAGTGTAGGCTGGTTTGCTTACAACGGCTGGACTATGTATATGCCAAGGTGGTGGGGCAGAGATCATGGTTGTTCCGAGCAATAGGTGGATGTTAGGTTTACCCAGTAGCATAAGGGTGGGTGGGGATGAAAAAGCCTTATCTGTAATGACAGGCCTTAATTTGACTGTATATACTTAATCAATACACTTATCTTTTATTACAAGTTCCTAAAGGGTAAAGAGGTGTCAGTTATTGGTCCAGATGCCAGTGTATGCAATGTCCCCTCCCATCTGTTGCTGGCCCAGGTATACAACCTATTTTGAGCAAGGGCAGATAGCTTTCCAGCAATTTCCATCTAAATGCAGAGATGTCACGATTTCCGTGATTTTTTAAGGTGTGCACAGTGTGTCTGCACCGAGTTTCTTTAGAGTTCTTTCAGGTTCAAAATTCCCTGGGTAATTTAAAGGTGAGGTAGAAAAATGTACCTTTTTTGGCTTGCACTGAAATATAAATAGATTGATTAAAAATTGTCGCCGTATCTTATTACAGGTCTCTTTTTAATAATGTAGTGGGAAAGCGTGGACAATTTTGGGAATAATTCTGTTGACTGCCTGTGTGAAGGTGATAAGGTCTACATTTGCTATACAGTTATGGCAGTTATTTTTCAAATTAATGTTCCCTGGTCAATATGGCTGACATTCTGTTGGATTAATGTGTGCAGTAGCAATATGACAGTGCCATTAACAGTCCGAATAAGAGTTGAACCCATTGAGTCAAAGAGTCAGTTTCGTTTATTAAAACCCACCATACCAGGACACAGTACTGATGTCAGAAACAGGGTGGCCGTGCTGTCTATGTCATTGCAAAATGTGCTTCATCAGATTCCTGGCATTGCTGGATGATTTAAATGTTCTTTTTATTATGTTTATTTCCCCTTTTAGAAGAATATTTTGTTATATTTTATTTATTGTTCTTTTCGCCTTGTATAAAAAAACAGCTTGGGGTTGCTAACCATTATCCAAAGTTAACAGAAGTGTCTTTGGCAACATTTTTTTCACATAATTCTGGCGTGTGTGTGTGTGCGTGTGTGTGAGTGACTTGTAATGGACTGGCATCTTGTTTGGGGTGTCCCCTGTGATGCCCCCTGAGATGGCCCCAATACAACTCTATGCTGGATAAGCAGGTGTAGTAGTGGGTACATGGACATTTTTGTAGTAACTCGAAAAGATAAACCCATTCAGTCTTTGACACTGCACATTACTTTGGGTAAGATTTTATGTCATTATTCATGCTGGGCTCTCCACAGTACTATACAATTTTCAAACCTTATGTTCTGTTCATTTTAACTACTGCTATTTACATTTTATTTGTTTAGCAGATGCTTTTATCAAAAGTGGCATACAGCTCAGAAAGCAGGGTCAGGCAGTCCCTCGAGCAATAGGGGGTGAAGTGGATTTGCTCAGAGGCCCAACAGTGGCATCACTCTGCCGAGCTTGGGATTCGAAACGGCAGCATTCTGATTATAGGCACAACATCCACAAACCGCCCCACACATCATACCATCCAGCAGAAAGACACCGATGCTACCAAGTATGCAGGGTTTTTAGAGAAAAGTCCCATTACATTCAGCAGTTGTAACAACTGGCCTGTTTCCACGGTGGCTTCAGAATTAATTGCTTCTCTGTTGGATAATCTATGAAGACATGTCTTCTCCACTCTCTGGGAAGGCAGGATCTGTTAAGCCTATGAAAAAGGAATACTTTCAAAACGGCTTGTCATTCGTTCATTTTGTTTTCACGTAGTTTTCCATAACAGTAAAACGCAACAGTTTTATCACTACTATAAAATGAAACAGAATAATGTCTCAAGGGAATTCTTTTATTGGAGTTCTAGGTGTCCAGGTGGTTTTTATGTTTCCCGTCTATTTTAATCCATCCATCTTACAACCGCTTATCCCTGTCATGGTCACGGTGGCCTGGAGCCTGTCCCAGGAAGCATAGGGCACATGGCTGGGACATACCCTGGATGGGATGCCCGGTCATTGCAGAACACAAACAACACAATATGGGCAATGTAGAAATCTTAGTTAACTTAAGTGCAGGTCTTTGGATACCCATGCAACATGGGGAGAGCATGAAAATAACACACACATACACACACACATAAGAATTCAAATCCCCAGTCCCCGAAATGTGAGGCAATAACGCTACCCACCAAGCCACCCCATATCTATCTTCAGTGATATGAAAATTACATCTAAAATTCTATCATATGCATTTTTAGTATAATAAAAGTTGAATTGATGGGCTGACAAATAAATGTGTGGCCCTTACTTTGTTCTTATACCTCCTCGGATCATTATTTTTGCATCTGTTTGATGACGTCATTCCTTCTGTATCAAATGTTTTGCGTTTCATGATGTCTGCCATACATCTGGATTTAATGCTTGTCACCCCACCCCCCCACCCTGATCTACTACTTCTGACAGGTTTCGGTTATTTTTAGATGCAAGTGTTCAGCTTGCTTTGGCTGATAAGATTCCCTACTGCATTTACCTCTGCCTCTGGCTCCGAGTCTGAAAGGGACTATGAGCACACCAGGAAATCCTTCCCACTGGCCCATCCAAGCGGTCTGGGGCGAGCCGCTGTTTGCCCGCTTATTCTTCTCTCTCCATCTCTCCTCCTGATGCGTGAGCCATTTGAAACATGATTTAAACACAGACTTATCTGCACCAGCGGAGGGATTTAATGCTCACCCGCAGGGCCTTCCTGAGTCCCCTTGGTCAGCCGGTGCTATTTTGGTGCCCGCTGCTTTGGTGCTTGCTGTCTAAGCTTGGCCTCTGCTATCCCTGGCCCAGCTACATCGACACGCTCTTTCTTCTGCCTATATTCCATCCGGCCCACACAAGAGAACCCGACGGGCTTCAAAGGCAGTGTCCTGCATTCTGGAACACAGCGCCCATAATCTGGCCTTTTTTGATGCTAACTTTAATGGGGCTCTTTGCAGACCCTTCGCTAAACCCCACCAGAATTGAACAGATTTGCAAGTTAGACAACCAACTTCAGACTTGGTAACGAAGAGGTTCAAGGACATCTATTTCAAATCGGTACCAGTCCACCAAGTATACGGTTCCCATGCTTTCACTGACACTGTTATGTTATTATAGTTAACTGTGTATCGAATATTTGCCATATATTTTGACAGGCAGGCTGCACATATTATCAGCATCACAGCACCGCTGTAAGAAATAAGCACAAACAGGTGTATTTTAATTGGACTATGTGCGAATTCCCCTTTCTCCTGTTATTGGAGTCCACCCTGCAGCCTCCCTGATGAAAATACCTCATGGACAGCCTGGTTCGCCTGGAGTCATGTGGCTCTGAACGTTCCGATGTCCCTCATGGAGAAAGCAGCTTGTGAGACATGGGTAGCGAGGTCCGATTCGCCTTCTGAATGTGTCCAGAACATTCCCGCCTCAACAGTGGCAGGTGTCTGACTGCTGACAGATACTCAGCTCTTACCTGCTTTCCAGACATTCAATGGTTTGGTGTGACACATGGAAGATGTCTCACAGTTCTTCATGCTGCCTCAGTAAGGATCCCTATTGGGTATTATCGACAGCCTACTTACACCGCACCTTTCGGATTACCTTCAGTTAATCCGATTCGTTCCGTGACTGTTGTTAATTTTCAAACGGTCCTTCTCACTGTCCTCATAAACAAGCTATAATTGGCAATTCCAGCAGTGTCAGTTACCATATAAAAACAGCAGGACAATGAGGCCACCAGAGATATCTCGCATACTTTTCCTGCAAAATGCAAACATAAAAGACTTCCTGACTCTGGAAACAAAGAGAAAAATTTGTGTGATTGTAAGCTTTTGTCGTTATTTAATTACATGTTTTCCTCTACCTACAAAGCTTCAGGATAACATGTTTCAAAACTGGGTGGTCTGTGGACAACCTCTTAACCTCTCCTCTGGGCATGATTCCTTGATGAAGGTTGTCAGTCAAACTTGTAGCATTGTGATGCTTCCATTAAATCTGTCGTTTTTTTTTTTTTCTGTGGTGATATTGGTGTTTTGGACGTTGGTGCTCCTGAGTGCGGCATCGTCTCTTATGTTTGGCATAAACTGTCAGGGTTTCTAGTTTACAGAGCAGGAGCCATGTCAAAAATCCAGTTCAGACCCCCCGTGTCACTGTTCGAACCGCTTCTGACTGTCCTAGTGCGCCTAGCAACCACAGAAACCTTCGGGAAAGACACCCGAACAAAGTCGGCTGTGAAAAGCCTCGGATGGCTTTCAGAGGATGGAGTGTCCGTGAATGGAATTTGAACAGAATTCCGTCCCGGCTGCAGCGTTATGCAGAGGCTATCTCCGGTATTCCTGCTGGCTTGAACGCAAGCTGGAGTTCTGGGTTTGCAGTGTTTCTGAAGCTGAATCAGTTCCAACCGTTCCTGGCCCTACTGCGATCTTTAAAGCTGGGAGATCTGGTGTGCCCCCCGGAAACAACTCAAATCAGCCCGGAGGTTGGTAAATGCTCTCGCGATATGCGTTTGCCGAATTCCGTCCCCTTTTTTGTACTTACGCATGCTTCCCTTTAAACCTCGGCCACTTAGCATCGTGTGGATTTCTCGGCTGTGGGTGAGCTTGGTACCACCTCTGCTGTGTTTGGCCCGGCTGCAGATTTATGCTGCTCACACGCTCCCCATTCCTCTGCATTATTTTCTTAGGCATTCTGAGCCCATTGCCACCACCGCTCACCTCCTGATGAAGCATCGCTTCGAGAACCCCGTATATCTAAAGCCGTCATTGAAGCCTGTGCATACATCTTTATCTAGTCTCCCCTTACTTTCCTTTTTAATGGCAATGTATCAATTCTAGCTGCTTTTATTTTGTGTCCATGCCACTCTGCCCACGTGGGGCTTGCCGCATCGTGTGTCGGGCCAGTCGATGCGACTCTTTTCTGCTTCACTGACTCTCTGGTGTTTGTCTGTTTTTTTTTCCCAATGACTGCAGTTTTCTTATGTCTCTTCTTCCATGCCCAGAGGGAGACACAGACATGGGCCACACACTCCCTAAGGTTATTTTTCACCATCTGCTTTCCCCCCCTCTTCCTGTCCTGATGTTGTTGTTTTTTTTTTGTTTTTTTTTACAACGATTAGCTTTTCAGAAACTTTTATTCACCATCCATCTGCTTGGCGACACTCAGACTCACCTTTGTAAGCCGGCGGCCTCACGCCATGTCTACGCCAGTAGATTATTAGGCCGCTGATGTTGACGGTTCACACTTTTTCGCAACTGATTCCTGCACGTCAAAATAATAGCTCCATCCTTTAATGTCAGATATTGGCTTGCGACAAACGGATGAGAGTGATGTTCTGGGACACGCCTTCTGCTGATGCATTTTATGCATTACCGGTATGTTGCTGCACTTCATTTGTTATACGTGACATTAACCCGTGAGCCTTGTTGCTTCTTAGACTGCTCCAAGGGCACTGACAATGCAGCTGTGCTGTTCTTCTGTCGTCAAGATAAACAGTCCGTCCTCTCTGTCCTAACGGATTACACACTAGAATATTTTACTGTTAAACGTCATGTTTGAATATAAGGTTTTACAAATTGACACTTGGAGGTTTTATGCATCCATTGTCATAAACCGATTATCCAGCCTGGGGTACACTGATCTGCAGGGCACACACACACACACACACACACAGATAAACATGCATGCATCAAGGACAGTTTAGAGTCACCCAAGGACTCGCAACTCTTGCAAACTTGCAGAGAACGATGACGTTGCCGTCCACCGTTTCGTGCCGTGGTGTTATATGCAAAACTTTGCGTTCCATCTTACTGGTGGCGATTCTACTGCAGTAAAATACTTCTGAAACTGATACAATGTATATATGCAAGTGTGTGGTAAATACCTTCAAATGCCACCGCCTTATCTGTGAAGTCAGTATTGCACAAGGGTCCAGTCTATTTACATTTAAATCCAATCTGAATTAATTAAAGGGATGAAAACAGAAGTACGACAGGGACAGAAAAGGATCCTTTCATAATTCGCATGGCCTGTCTGCAGGTGGGTGCGGCTCCTTAACCTGCACATGGCTGGGAGGGATAGATTTCTCCTCCCTGGCGCTCCTTCCAAGCACTAAGCCCCGTGTGGAGGTGACACGGCTGGATCTCCCTTTCGCAAAGGAGAGTGACAAGGATAAGAGGGCCAGCTGTGTTGCCAGCAAGGGAGGGGAGAGGGAGGAGAGAGAAAGCAATGGAGACAGATGGATGATAGGGTCTGCTCTCCTGAAAGCTGGGAATGTAACAGCCGCCTTCTACATGTGTGTGTTTCTCTGCTTGCCTGAAGACACCTTGGGCTGCGGAGATATTCCCTCTCTGAGGAATATTTCTGCTAAATTTGTTGGTATTGTTTTTTTTTTAGTTTGTTCTCCATTATTTTAGAAATGGATTATAACCAGAAGTCGCATCATAAAATTACTGTAGGGGCATTAAGTCTAAAGTGGTCCAGCTGCCATCGAAGTCTTGCCAAGAACTGCATTTTATAACGAAACAATATTAATTGAGCTTTAAAATAATTTTTTCATTACTGAGCTGTTTTTTTTTTTTTTACTTTGTCCACCGTTATCATAATAATTATTATTTTTGTTGTTTTGAGAAACCAATTATGCATACAGTAATTACCGTTGACCTTCAAAAAGTGAAAAAATAACAATGTACTTAGATTTATTTAAAAACAGAGATTTATATTAATTTTTTTTCTTTTTATTAGTTACGTTATTGTAATCACGGCCAAACTAACTGAAGATTTTTTTCATGAATAATGACACAGTATTCCTAAGATGGACTGGCATCCCATCCAGGGTGTCCCCTGCTTTGTCCCCTATGTTTCCTGGGATAGGCTGCAGGATCATCACCATCACATGCTGGATACAGGGTTCTGGATGATATAACATGTTTATTAAGTTATACATTATTCTTTACTAGTAAGCCTTTCAATACCTGCTTGCACATCTTTACAACAGACTCAGGCATTACCAAAAATAAGAATCTGACTTGTAAATTAATCAAGAAATTGTGGATAAAAATGTTGGTTTTATCCCAGGCAAAAAAAAATAAAATTTGGCTTGTAGTCAAGAAGCCTGGAGCAGCTGATCTGTGGTGTGATTTATCCCTGCGAGCTGGTGAGGGGGGTTGCCGTGCCGAGCAGCATGGCCTGAACGCAGGAGTGCAAGGAGCTGTGTTGTTGAACCGAGGCAGTTAAGGTCATCGGTTCAGCGCAAAACCTGAGGTCCTGATAAATTTTTCATGAAAGTGATACATGTGATGGAAAGCTGAGAAAGCTTTGATATCTTTCCCAGAAATTACCCATAAATGGGAGCTATTTACCTTTACTTTGAAATCAGATTCCTCCACCTATACATTTTTCATAATTTTAGTAGTCAAAAAGCATTTTGCTAAACATAGCATGCATATGTTCTTATAGAAACATTGGGTGATGGTACAGTCTATGGTACACAGATTTTAAGGCATATACACAGGTGAAGTTTTTTTCACAAAGACATTATGCATCCAATTTTAAGTCACACTTCATGAGTGCAAGAACCTTAATTATATTTAATTTTGGAAGAACTTTTAACTTTAAGGGCTGTCTGTTTTGTAGATTGTGTTCCTCCATCAAAACTCCAGGATCACTTCAGGTTAAATGCTAAAATCTACTCTAATTCCATAGTGTCCATCACCTAAACACTCTGAACTTCACCCTGGAGTTACTCCTGTGGCTAATGATGTAACTGAGAAACACAGTCGTGAGGAACTTTCACCCTTCTAAGTCAACTGGACCTTCCCACCTGAGGACACCGCAGTCTCTGCTTGGATCTCCGCTTGCCTCACCGACATCCTGTCTGGATGAGGGATCATTGCCTTCAGCTGCATCTCTCACAGTTCAAGCTTCTTGTCAAACCACTGCAGATGGCTCAAACTGCAGAAGCTCGTCTGGTATTCAAGTGGCCAAAATGCTCTCACGATATACCTCTCCTTGCCTCTCTTCATTAGGCAGTTTCACACTGAAGTTCCAGAACATGGTTCCAGTGTACAAGTCCCTGGGCCGTCTCGACTTGGAACTTTTGTAGTTCCAGGCTAAAAATTTTGGTTAGTCTCTTACACACCACACACCAGGAACTGTGACCATTATGCTAACTAAGCATCGGAGATGCAAAAAGTTTGCAGGTTAAGCTTAACACATAATTTCATATGAAACTACATAACCATGCCAAGACAATGAAGGATAAACAAGTCATTTTTTTAGTTATTGGGGGAACTGATTGTGATCAAAATGGGACACAGCCTTTTGTTTATATTTTACTTATATGACCCATGACATGATTCTTATTAAGTCTGGCCAGCAGATCGATCTTTCATTTTCCACAGAATAAAAAACGATGTAACATTATCACGCTAAAAAGCGCTGGCTAGTTTCACCGTCAGACCTGGTGATGTTAGACAAAAGTGTATTGGTTAGCGACCAAATTTTCCGTTGAAGAAATATAAAGGTGCAAGCAAAAAATATATGAATTGGTGCAATAAATGTAATTGGGGTACAAAAATAATTCTGTCTGCTGAATTTTTAATCCGCTACATCTCTTTTTCTGCACTTTCGCGTAACTTTGTTAGTGCCGGTGCTTTTGGTCAACCAATCAGCAAGCTTTATGTGCTATAAGCGCCTCGCCAGTAGTTCTTGTTCGAATGAAAAGTACCTCTTCTGGAGTAGGTACTAAAAAGATTGGAGATGTTCTGGAACTGCCACTGAGGAACTAAAATGGGCCAAGTTTCTTCTGTGCGAACACAGCAAAAGTCCCTGGTTCCGGAAAAAGGTTCTGGCTCCAGCTTTCTAGCACCCATATCAATTGAGTCACTCTTCAAGACCTATATCCCATCTCACCATTTTCAATCAGCAAGCCAATTCCACCTGGAGATCCCCCTTCAGACATTTCTTATGTGTGGTTCCTCAATGATGGAACCAAGCTACCCATCTACATCCAGTCATCAGAGTCCCTCTCAGTCTTCAAGAAACACCTCAAGAAGAAAAGGATTTCCTCAGGAATCAATAAAGTATATCTTATTCCATGACTCATTTTTTCTGGGAACACCTTAATTAGCTCAACCCATCGCTGACTGGATCTGTCTTCATCTCCTGTGCCTTTGTTGTGGATTATATTTAATACTGGATCCTGTTGCATTTTTGTACATATCTCGTAGAGACCTAGTCCTCATTATGTTTTGATCCCAATAGCTGTTATGTTAATTTTCAGCAGTTTTCTGTTAAGTATTCTGTTCCAGGGCTAACAACTAACACTTGTTACTGGTCATTAATTGGAAACTTAGCCTACCTGCACTTGTATCTAGTTGGTTCCTAAGCTTGTACATCACTTTGGTCAAAAGCATATATCGCTCTTTGTTTAGCAGACGTTTTCCAAACATATGTCCAAAAACAGCATACAAGTGAAGAAAGATTGGGGTTACAGAGCAGGGTCAGGCAACCCCTTGCTCAACGGCTCAATGGTAATATGATTATAGCATAGTGATACTTTACTCATGCCCGTGGGGAAATTTTGCAGCTTTCACGTATCCCATCTTGCTCTCCATGAGACAAAAAGGCATGTATACAGATAAGAACCAGGTCTGGAGTTAAAGAACAGGGTCAACCAGCATCCAGCACCCCTGGAGCCATTGGGGGTCAAGGGCCCAGTGGTGGCATCACTCAGCCACAGGATTTGAACCAACAACCATGCAATCCACATGCCAATAGCCCTATACCACAGAGCCACGCAGAACCTTCAAGTCATGGGCACAGATCTGTAACTTTGACCAGCAGCTGTATACAAACCCTTGTCTTACATATAAACCCTAATGCCTAGCTCCTTGTGTCTTTGCACTGTCCTGTATTTTACACTTTAATGAAATGAAAACCCTCCCCCTGTCAATGCTATTGTATGTTGCAGCTTGCTCACGGGGGAACATAATCTCGTGCCATCGTATTCCTGTATATGGGTGGTATGCCAATAAAGCCCACTTGATTTGATTGAACTCCAGCTACTAAATAAATAAAGGCAATACAATTGTAAGGTTTCAACCCCACTTCTTTTCTTCTGTGCTCTCTTCCAGATGCTCCGTGGACAACAAAGTGTCAAGGGTGGCCTGGCTCAATCGCACCACCATTTTATTTGCAGGACGTGATAAGTGGTCGTTAGACCCACGTGTCATCCTCCTCAACAATACGGGCGCGACGGAATACAGCATCAAAATCCAGAATGTGAATGTGTACGACGAGGGCCCGTATATCTGCTCCGTCCTGACCAACAAGAAGCCCAAGTCCTCCAGAGTGCACATCATCGTACAAGGTATCTCTCAGATTTCCTCCCTGTCCGATGTCTGTGCAGAATCGGATCTTTGTGTGAGACTTGTCATCCGCTATTACTCCGACTAATTTTGAAGGTGGAACATTTCCTAAGGAGACAGAGTGAGCTTTTCTGATTTGTTTTAGTGTTTTACTGTTTGAGTACTACATTTAAAGCCTTAATTTTTATCACATTTTATTGAAGCTAGTTTTAAATCTCTCAGGTTTATTTTTAGCATGACACAGTGGCTTAGTGATTAGCTCCTCCAGGCTTGGGAGTTTGAACGCACCCCTTGCTCTTTGTTTATGCAGTGTTCATGTCCTTCCTTGTATGGGTCTCCTCCAGGTTCCTCTCATAATCCAAAAAACATGGTGGTAGACAAAGTATCCTCAGTGTATGATCACTTGGGTGTTTGTGTCCTGTGATGGACTAGCATCCCATCCAGGGTGTTCTCCTGCTTTGTACCCAAGACCCTCTGCTGGATTAGTGCTTAGAAATTGAATGGATGGGTATATGGATGGTTCGGTTGTTCGTCTTTTTCACAAGATATTTAAAAATGAATACTTCCTTGGTCAGCTATAAATGTTTGTGCAACATGAAAAGAAGAAGTAATGGAAAGACTCTGACCATTCCTTGAAGACGGCGACCTAATTAAAGTGGCACCCCCTGCAAACGTGATACTCAGTGGCAAAATTGGGATTTAATCTCGGTTTAATTTCAGATCGTTGATAGATATTGATCTGAAAACAGTCTCAGCCAAAAAGGTCTCGGCCCACTTTCAGCACGAGGCCTTCCTAAATCAGCTGTCAATACAGAGACTCTCAATTCAATCCCTTTCTGCCTCGTTTAGTTTCCAGAAACAATTAACAATGATGCCCCACCCACCTTTTCAGCCTTTGCATGAAATCCCACTCATGAGTTAAGGTTACGTTTAAAGAAAAAAAAAGCCAAAATTGAAAGCTGGTACTCACTGATAAATTATGATTGAGTTGGTGCAATGAGTGGGAGTGTGTTTGTTTATTTGTTACATAAATGAATTGTTTTACATATTAAAATAAATGCATCATTAAAAATATGTACTACTCTGTGTTCATGACTGTTTCGTAGAAATGGCTTCAAAACAGTTTGTACTGCTTTAAATTGATAACAGTAATGGATAGTAATTATAAAAGGTAAAATTTAAAAAAAAGTATGGATTTTTTAGATCAATCACTGATGGAAAAGTCAATGAGGTAGCGTATAACTTACATAGTGAGTGCATATCCCATTTAAATTATATTAGCATATAATTATGGAGATTGTATTCTTCAGAGTCAGCAACACATTTTTTTAGTATGTTTACATGGTAACTGTAAGATTTGGAGCTGGTTGGTGCTTTAGTGTAATATTTAGGCTATTTAGGCTTACTAACACAAGGAAGGCAACAGAATTCAGCCCAAACATGTTTATAATTCAATTTATATTTTTGCCATGGCTGCAGTCAGCTGGGAATTTGTTAGTCACCCCTCTGAAAGCTGAAATTGCATAAGAAATTAAATAGCCGGTGGGGTGGAGATTTCCCGCTGCCGTCGAGGCCGACTTCTCAGCCTCCGTGACCGGTGATCCGTTAAGCGTCGGCGCACGGCATGTCGGCCGGCCTTGGGCCCTGGGTAGCGTCGGCGTGGAGACCAGCAGCTGCTCAGGGAGCGGTGGCCAGATGCCGCCCGCTGGGCGCCGGTGACCCTGGCTCAGAGGTCTGGGGCGCTGTGCCTGCCGGCTGTGACCCTCGCCTGCCAGTCTGTCCCCGCCTGATCCACACCGTGAATATTCAACGCCGGACACCGGTGCTAAACACACCGTCGGTAGGGCGCGGTGCCCCTTCTGGCACCTCACATTCGCTCGGGATGCCGACGCCGGGCCACCGTCCGTGGCACTAATGATGACACAGATGGGAAGCTGGCACAGGTGCGTGGCATGCCCCCTTGATTGTTTTATTGAAATAAAACCCATCGCCTGTGGTATGACCCCTTTTAATACATTTTTCTTTTGCCAGTGATCTTCCTGAAGTGCCAGTCTCTCGGAATTAGCTACTCCCACCCACGCTACCACCCACACAATGTAATCGAGCATCCAATCTATTAAAACATGCCTGTGCCCCCCCCCCCCACACACACACATAGTCACCAGCATAAAAAGCCACACTCCTGTCCTTATTTTTGAAATAGCTAGACTACAGTGTGGTGAATCCATACCACGTCAATTTTACCTGTGAATTATGCCAATTGAGAAGCGGGGGCTGTCGCAGGGGCCCTCGCGGGGGCCCTCGCCCCTTTCAAAACAACAATTTCTGATATTGATCCACAGTTACTTGATAGGAAACACAGGAGCGAGGCGAATCTTGGCGCCCAGACAGGAAGCTGAAACCCGCAGTCAGGCTCCATGAACAAAGCGCCGTTTTAAGGGGGCCGGCAGACTGGAAGACAAATGAAGGTTATCCCCGCACTTCGGAAATAGCCTCAGAGTTCCCTCAAGCACCTGGAAGACTCTGCATCTCCGAGACGACGCAGGGCATTTCTCGCAACACGCTTTCCATTCTCCGCGAGACAGTTTCATTCAGTTTTTAAAATATTTGACAGTCTTGCAGTAGATGTTGGTTTTTTTTCCCCAGACATTTCCCTTCAGTGTTCTTCCTACTGTTTGCATAAAAATTTTGTAAAAAATGCTACTACGATGTATATTTTATTAAATCACAATTAAGGTATTACTGGCTGTGTGTTTGAAGTGTAAATTAGTAGAGTGCGAAATCTAACTCATACATAATGCTTGCGAAAAATGTCACATTCATTAATTGAATCCTGAAATAAATATTATACTTTGAAGAAGTGAACCTAGTTAATCACATAAGTTCATTAGAACCTGTACCAAGAAAAAAAAATCTGGAAAATTCCGTGGAAACACTTAGCTGTCTGTTGGGAAAGCCAATTTAATTGTGTACAAAAAAGAGAACACTCATTATCTGCCGCGCAGCCACTGTCACTGTTTTCAATAAGACATAACCAGCCTTTTTTAGTGTGGTCTATTTAATAACATTTGGCTGCCATTAGTCCAAGGATCATTAACTCCATGGCAACAGTTTTTAATAGTTCACAACACATTCTAATGGATTTAGGGGCAAACTTACTTTTATTGTCGTTTTATCTGAGCCCGATGTGCCTGAGAAGGATTAAATATGTGGTTTCATATAACAGAAATCAGTTTGATGTTTATGCATTAAACATTTCATATGTTAAAGGAATGATGATGTTTATTATTAAAGTTTTGAAGCGTTTTAATTGCTATAAGGCCATTCCATGGTTGCATCCGTATATACTATTTAAAGGTACATATTTATGAGGTTTCTATAAATTACCCCTATATATTTAATAATTTCTAATAAAGCCTTTTGCTACTTTCATTAAAGATGTCGCCTGTAGCATAATGTCTATATATATGAAGTTATGAGTTTTATTTGTGACATTTACACAGGGTATGTAGTGAAATGTACTGTGCAATTAAAAATGCCAAAAAAGTATACAGAACTTAATGATATATAGAGATATGTACAATATTAATATATTAACATGTATTAGGGCAGCATGCAAGGTAAACGGCACAGAGTATGTTTCCATACGCACAATATGTATGTGTGTATTAAGGCACTAGTGTTTTAAGAGGCACAAAGAATGATATGGAGTTTTTAGGTTGAATTATAAGTGTATGATGTGCAAGAATCAATTCAGATATAGGCAGAATGTAGAGTATATGAAGGAAGGGGAGGGGGCGGAGCCATAACCATCCCTTTAAGATTTAAAGGCTCCCTGCTCTTACCCTGTTGCCAGGTGATCATTGTCCAGGTCATTTCATTCATGTTTCACGCATAAATATCCAAACGGAAGAGTTGCGTAATCTTCCTCAGAGCGACCTTGTGACATACAGTGTGGAACGTGGGCCTCAGCTTCCACTCGTCACATTTTTACCGTCCTCCTTGGCAATGTGTTGTTGAAATTACACTTTGCGATGTCTTACCATTGGGAGAAATGAATTAATGAATGAGACATCGCCGTGAGAAATTGACATGCATCCCTGCGTGCAACTCAGAAACGGCTCCTCTCCCTATTTCAAACACGCGTAATGAGGCATTTGAAACTTTCACAGGCATTAAGAGCAGAAATTGGAAAGGCTTCCCAGCCCTGTTAACACATTACGAATGGTTCTTTCCCTGCCTTCTGATGTTTTAGACTGGGTTAAACATGTAACTCAGGCATTTGAGCTTGGTGGCTACAACTTAATTTAATCTTATTTTTAATTTGCTCCCTCGAATATGCAATTTACGCAGACACGTTTCTTTGTATTTGCCAAATGATGAAAATAATTGCGGCAGATTTTATTACAATAAGTTATTAGGTATTCTGTCAACTAAATTAAAAGATCCGAAAATTTCTATCAGTGACAGTCTTGTAAAATCATCCCCATCAAGTCTCCCTAGTAGAAGAAACCTCATTACAAGTCAGAGTAATCTTCTGTGGTTCTGAAGTGTCAAAAATCTATATCCCAATTAAATGGGGTAAAAAGGCTAAATTATGTGCATTGCTTTGATGGAAAAAATCCACAATAAGCCACGTGGCTTCAGTAGGCTGGCTAGAATGATTGCTGAACTTCAGAAGAGAGAATAATCCCATCTGCACCTGAGAGAAGCTGTCAGGTGGTCATGGGGTCTTTGGGTTTCAGTGATCTACCCATTAGGCCAGCTGCAGTGTGAAGGCCCCGCAAAAGCAAGAAAAGCCTTCCATCTTGCAAGAAGCTTTACATCAAGCCTTGCCATTCCCACTACATCTCTGATAACTGGTGATGTTCCTTCGCTTGTTTTGCTGTTCTTCTGGCTGATCTCCTTGTGATTGAGGTGATATGTGTGTGTGTGCGGGAAGGGGGAGGGTTCTGGTCACATGTAGCCACTTGGCATTTTAGATGTTGATCTTCCCCAAACTGCTTCTAAGCAGCGTGACGTGGCACTCCATGATCCCTGAATGCTTTTAATGTTACACTTTCTGCTAATTTCGGCAGTTGTGTTATTAGCTTCTTGCTGTTTGGAAGATGTTGTGTAGCTCCTACTCCGATACTGCTTGTACTTGTACCTGGGTGTTCGTCGGAAGCTCAGCTTCACTGCACTTATGCCTAGCCGACTCCTTGACAGCATGCGTGTCCACAGTGTGCTGTTTGTCTCACGTGCACCAAATGAAGTAAATGTAACAGTAATTCTGCACAAAAGAAAAAAACACATGAAAAAACATGCACAAAAAGCAGCCGTTGTTAGCATGTCCACTTACCGTGTTCAGTAAGACATTTCAGCCCAATATTAGCAGATCAAACACCAAAAAAAATTGGGTGACTCATGACTTCTGGGTGACTCATGACTTCAACACATGGGGCCGTGCCCTCAATGGTGACGAAACGTAATCATGTGACCCGCTAGTATCATTATCAGTGTGGGAGCCTCCCGCGGGCTAATGTTTGGTGCTGTGTTCCCTCCAAGCCTTCTGTTTCACCCCATGTCTCACTGGGAGCCACGCGGTAAACGTGGCAGCATCGGGATGCGTTAATGTCAAAGGCTAGCTGGGTTCCCAGCCTGGGGGCTGCTGGCAGACTCTAAGGGACAGCCTGACATTCAGTGACATTCACCAGCCATCTGAGGGACTTTGGAGCAAGTGGAGTTCTGCTCCCTGTGTAGACCAGGCTCACCTCTACTTCACAGTATCCCTTTGGAGTTCAGTCCCCATGGCTCAGGACGCATACCCACGCTATCTTGTTCTATGCATATTATTATACTGTAATTTTATTTTAAGGTATTTAAATCTTGTATCCACTTATCCTGGCCAGAGTCGCGGGGGCTTAGGGATATGAAGCTTAAACCGTAGCAAATGTTCATGTACTGTATTGTGACAAAAATAGTATGCAAGGTTATCAAGGGCACGGTGGGGGGGGGGGGGGCATAAGGGGCAGCAGGGATTTCTGGTATCTATTTTTTTCTTGCAGATGAGCCAAACTATGACATTACCTACGACTAATAGTTCACACTCAGCTGTAGTGAGGTGGGTTTAATTGTGCTCACACTCAGCACGGGTGGGCTGAAAAGCGCCAATCGAGTCATACCTGACATTATGCCATTGCAGACATCTGTTTAAGGTGTTTAATAATTAACTTCATTTAAATGAACAGGAAATAACACAAATAATGCCTTTAATCGTAATAATTGCTGTAATTCAAAATATGTCACAATTTTTTTTCATATATAAAAAACAAATAACTAAAAAAAGACCATCTCAAGCACCTTAAGGAAATAATTAGCAGACTTGTTTTGTTGCGGTTAACAGAAATGTATGGGGTTATTAATTCCTAACCTGCATGACTGTGAGGGTAATTTAGGTGGGAACGGTCTCACTTCACTATATAGTTGCAGGCTGGCTGCGCGCGTCCCACGAATCTCCCCTTGCCGCCGACATCTGACGTCGGGAGCGGGAACGTGTTAATGAATTTCACATGTTGTGTTAGGGATGAAAGTAATTACTGGTGGATCTCTCCCTCTTAAAGCTTGGTTTTGGTTTTTCATTCTCACCCATACCGAGCGTGCAAGGGGGACAGTCGGCAGGCGTTTCTCGGAGGGGGGATTCACCTGCTCGGGCTGGCTCATCCAGCGCCGCTCCCCCGCTTGAGTGCTTGAGCGCTTCAGCGGCTGCTTGTGCGTTTTGTAGGCGCTGATCATCTACCCGGTGCGGGGGCGGCGATTTTAAACCTCGCTTGACACGAACCGCCGACTCAAGATTGCCGGCAATGCTAGGGTAACGCGGCTGTGTATTTGCGTTGTGTATTTCCCTCCCACTGCCCTCATTAAAAAGAATTGACTGCGGTAAAAAAGAAAAAAAAATGCAATCAGCCGTTTAGACCCAAGGAAGGAATGAAACAGAATGGGAAATGCATGTAGCAAGGCACTGCATTTTCTTTATGCATCTCTGCTAAACTATGCAATGCGAATTTATTGTTTACATAATCGCCATCAAAGTAGCTTTGCAGGATACTGCATCCCTATTTCAAGCTCATGAATTCTGCAGGACCCCCCGGATATGGGCAGAAATAAAGTTTGGTCACAACAAATAAATGGACAAGAGGAAACGGTTAGAAACTGTCTGCACGGCAGCTCGGATGTAGATGAGGGAACCTACAAATCAGAACGTCAGAAATACACGAGTAAACTGAATGTGACTTCTGAAGGTCCTCTCCACATGCTACAAGCTATTAAATATTAAAGCTTTCCAGGATATTGTATTTTATGACTGTTGAAATGAGGAAACTGTTAAGGGGAAATTAGCGCATTAATAAAGATGGAAGCAAGCGCGCTACATAATTTTTAGATTTTAATTATACAAGTGTATTTTCAGTTCCTTTACTTAAAAGAATGTGTCCGATTCTTTCAGCAAGACCACTCTTCGTATCCGTCTTTGGCATTGGACCCTGATACATCTACAATAGCTCCTGCAGCTATGTGAAAATTAACCTAAAATCTGAATGCCACTGATGTTCCTTGGGGAGACGAGTTCATGTATTTCTCCCGATATTATGCTCTCAGAAATTGCATCCTTGTGTGAAATAAAGGCAGTGTCTTCGTATATATATAAAAAAAAGCTTTGCTACGAACTGATGAAATATGGCACTCCAGTGATCCAAAAGTGGCAACATTATCATGCTGCCTTTATATTTAATTGAATAGGATCATTTGTGTCTCCCCGATCCCTTGGATGAAAGCATTATTGCAATTTAGCCGCACTGACAGCGTCGTGCTCACTGACACCCATTACCAATAATTCTACGCGAATAATGGGACTCTTCAGATTGTTTTGCTCTCAATAAATCTCCTGTCTGTGGATATGAAAGACCTGATGATGATTAAATTATTTACTCCAAATGAGATGGAAGATCATTCCGGTGTCTATATAATTCCAATTTTCGACTTTAAATGTAGGCCATACTAGGTTTTTCTTTTCTATTTTTTATAATTAAGCTGGCAACATGGTCTCTAGTTGTTTGCAGCATCACATATGTTGCCATCCCTCGCTATGCAGTAATAGAAAGCAGCGGTGCCGAGCTTGCCACCTAGTTCTAGCTCCGCTACATTCACACGCGTAATCATTAATTTCCCTTTGTTTGCATGTGTTGGGGGGAGATGGGGGTGGGGGTGGACGATAAATCCTGCCGCGCCGTCCACCCATCTCCACGCAGGTCACCTGCCTATCGATAAATTCACCCTGCAAGAGCGACTTGTTTGCATGCAGTGCTGTGGTATCCCTTGGAAGGTGTGAGAAACTAATAATGATAGTATGAATGATGATAATCCATCCATCCACCCATCCACTTTTTATCAGCTTTTCTGGTTCAGGGTTACCGGTTGAGCCTGGAGCCTTTTGTAGGCAGCATAAGGCACAGGTACACCCTGGTCAGGATAATGATGATGAGGAGTATTATAATAGCTTTCAAAAAGCTTTGAAATAAATTGAATAAAAGCTTTCAAAATTTTATATCTTATATAACACAATATGTGTAAAATCATGTTCTAAATGCACTTTAAGCCTTGCACATTCAACAGTCAGCAATTTGCCCTTTGCGTTTAACCCTGGCCTCCCAATATGAAATGTTTTTCCGGCTTTATGTATTATGAATCCGCCGACCGCATTTCCCCGACGGGTTTGCTTGTTGCGTGCTGTGTCACTGATATCCATACGCTCTGTGTTTTCCTTTCTGTAGTTCCGGCCAGGATTGTAAACATATCCACCGACATCACGGTGAATGAGGGCAGCAATGTCACACTCATGTGTCGGGCTTTTGGACGGCCCGGGCCGACCCCCATATGGAACCCCCGGTCAAAAAGCGGTAAGATGCCCCCCCCCCCCCCCCCCCCCCCCAACCTGCTGTTTCTGTTAAACCCAAAGGTATAAGTCTGCATCTGAGATGCTTTTCAAAACCAAAGTGTTTTACACACCAAAACATTCCACCCTATATATTTCACAAGAATTGTAAAGGTGACAGCAAGACAAATGTCCGTAATCATTTCTTTTTCAAGCTTTTTATACAGTGGCAAGAAAAAATATCAGAGCCCTTTGGAATTACCTGGATTTCTGCAGTAATTGTATTAATTAAAGGAGGTTTAACGATTTATTAAATCCAAAAATTCACAAAGGCCTACTTTTTACAAACTACACTGAATGCTTGAATGATGTACTCAACTTGTACAAGAACAATACAATAATATGTATGTTATTAGTTAAAACAGATTGTGTTTCTTCATTATTGCAACTTAGATGAAGATGAGATCACATTTCCTGACAAATTAAAGTGGAAAACCTGGTCATCCCAAAGGGTTTATACTTTTTCTTGTCACTGTATATACTGAGGATATGAAAAATAATTGTTGAGTTTATAGCAATGTGATATATTAATAATATAAAGCACATAATTCTTGCCTTCGTGTTTTAGAATGTCACTCTCTCCAACCATAAGTTCAGCGTAAATTAAATCTTATCTAATGCAGCCTTATAATTAGTCTGATTTTTTGACCCGCCTACATACGAGCGAGTAGGCAATGCTAACAAGATGACATTTTCTGAGTCATGGCTCCCACCTAAAGTCTGTGTTTTCAGACTGACGTTTGATTGACCGCTCTTGGTAATCAACCAGTACAGATTGTGGCGATGCTAGGGCATCTTCCACTTGCGGCTGACACTGCGATGTCCAAAAAAATTGTATTAAAAAAAGATACGATCTGGAAAAAAAGACTGTTCTGAAAGATCAGGGCTCCCCAGATCCGAAATGAAAATTTAATTACAGAAGTTCCATATTATTTTTCTGTAGAGGGTGATGGCAGGCGTTTTCTTGGTCCAGCAGTATGTGTGATAGGGTGAGCGTACACAGAAACAGCCAACCAATCTCATCTCAGAATGCCTTTCCGTGAATCATCGTGCCACAGGCCAGAGAACACGTCTGAGGCTTACTCCAGTATAACCATGCTCTTAGAATGCAAGTTTGTTTCACTAAAATGAAGAACAAATTGCAAATGGGTAAGTTAAGCTAATTTGACTTATAACAGAGTCTCAGCCGAGAGCAGAACTATTTAGCTAAAAGCTAACGGCAGTCATATTTATCTAATTTCCAAGGCTGCGGTACCTGGGTGACTTTTCAGCACGCCTTGTGGTCTACAGGAAGCCAATAATAATGTAGCTGTTATCTGGGACACCGTAGGTTGACATGGGGCCAGTGACAAAGGCTGTCGATATTCAATGATGAAATCTCTCCTCGGAAAAGCGGCAGGAGATCCTGAGCCATGGAAGCCGGTTAATGTCACAGGCTCTGCATAGATTTCGTGTTATCTCTGTTGACTTTCTGAGAGAGCTTTAATGAGAAACAACGTGCGAGTGAGGTCTTGGGCCCAGGGAAGGTGTTTACTAGCTCCTCAAGAGCCTGTATTTTGGTGTTTTGCCACAGCCTTCCGCTTTCCCCCGTTACAGACCCCGAGAGTGTTCCAAGGAAAAATGGTGCCTCCCGTGGGGCGCCTGAGATAATTTTAAGCATGCCGTTTTAATGGGCAAAAATAAATGTAGGGTTGATTATAATACCCGGCATTCCAACAGAGCAACAAAGTACCTGCTAGCCTAGAAAAAAAAACACCCGCATTTATGGTGCAGTGCGATTGGATAAAAGCCTGCACTGGGCGCTGTAATAAATTAATTATATTCACATTAGTAATGGGGTTTTTCAATTTCGGGCATGTAGCAACTGGTAAAACATAT
>JAAGVU020000103.1:18722171-18751343 GCA_011763525.2 Mormyrus iriodes | reverse complement strand
AAACCACCCCGAAGCCCACAAAGGGCTCCTGAAAAAAAAGAAAATCCAGTGGAGGAAGGAAAAGGGGGGGGGGGGGGGGGGGGGGGGGGTGTTGAGTACTCTGATTATCCTACAAGGGCTGTTGCTGTTCCTTCAGATCTGAGTCATGGCTGGAATTTGAGAGGAGGGTGCTTGAATTTTTCGGATCAATAGGAGTTTTTTCTTTTACTCCGTCTTTCCAGCACTGACTGCAAATCCCTGCCAGCTCAGGCCTTTCAGTTATGATTGTCCATAATTAACAAAAGGCTGACGAGACTTGTTTGGTTTTCGAGGGGGGGGGTTGTTTCTTTCACTGGGGTGTCCATCCCCCTCACCAGCCTGCAATTCTCATTGGCTCGACACCGTCTTCAATACTGCTCGGTAAACCTCTGAAATTGTTCTATTATATGAAACTCTGATTCATCCTTAAACACACCTAAAATTTCACTGCATTTATATGAGAGACTCTGCGAAGTGTGAAGTTATCTTGTATGTTTCTTTGTTTAGCAACAAAACGTAGAGAAGTATTGAATTTAAGTACAGTCCTTACAAAAATGTGGGGTGGGGGCACTGTGTGGCAATCAGAAGGTTGCTGGTTCGAATCCCATTCATGCCAGGAGTGATTTTACTCCGTTGTGCCCTTTAGCAAGGCCCTTAACCCACAATTGCTCCATCCTGGGTGTAACATTAACCTACATCCAGCCCTGCACACAGGTCCTCCGACGTATAGGGAAAACTTGGGGGTTGGTGGCAGGAAGCAACCTCACACTGTTCTGTTCCATTCCATTGAAACTAGTGTGGTGCTGAGGTATCACCTGCTGTACTTGGGTTCTCATTCATGTAGTGGGTGCAGAAAAAATATTCCATTTTCGAAATCCTGCACCAAGGGCATAGATTTGGATCTGGACAGTAGGGACATGTCCTCACCAGTATTGTGGGAGTACCGTACATGTTTAGGGGGGCAGGGGGCTTTGGGCTGGTTTGGTCCCTAATTTTGAAACTTTGCCCTGTACACCTTGACAAACGAATGGATGAATATCCTTCAGTGCTTTTATGTACATGAATTGCATAACCACTTTCACTTTCCCATTGTACGAAAGATGACTGTGTTGGGCTCGGTTATGTTTGTACCACACATCCTGCACAGTGATTTTTTTCGTTTCTGTGTCGCTGTATCGAGTGTGTTCAAGCATAGCAATGAATGTGTTACATTACTCTGAAGGCTTTTAATTGCATGTAAAGAAGTGCATGGTATTATTTATAAAACACACATTTTATTACATTGCTTTATAAAATCCCCTAGCCTCCATCAGAGGAAAAGAGTCTGAAATGCAGTTGAGCTATTTTAGTGTATATGCTGTTAAACTTTTAACTGAAGACAGATCTTACAAATTAATGAAACAAAAAGCATATTAATAACAATGTCATGATTGTAATGGGTAGAAATACTACATACATCTGTAACCCATCCATCTACCTTCCTTAACTGTTTATCCAGTATAGGGTCACCGTGACCCTGGAGCCTATCCCAGTCAGCACAGGGCACAAGGCAGGAAGACCCCCGAATGGAATGCCAACCTAATACATAAGCAATGAGACAATTGAGATAAAAAATTAAAATGATATTCACTAATCACTTTTTATCCCAATTGGCTAAACCTTCACCCCATAATTTGGCAGATCTACTCCCAAAAGATGGCGACCAGATCTAGATGTCTGACAATTTGGGGCCCAATACTTACATCATATCTTGCCAAGTCAGATCTTCTAATCCATATAATGTGAGAACAGTTAAGTAAAAGGCTTTTTACTGGCTTTCAAAAAAAGTGTCAGATGTAGTGCGAAAATCAGCAAATTGGCGACGCCGTTGAAGGCGTCTGAGTCACTGACATGTTCCTTGAGAACTGCATCACCACTGAGCCTGACAGACCCCTTTTCAGAGCAGTCTGTGTAAAGCATTGCTCCTCTCTCTTTGGCATCACTGAACATACATTAATAAAATATTTTTGCTTGGTGCATTTTTATTTCCAATTTATGTGCTGTTTTCCACCAGAGTTGAGTACCACTCTGGTGTAATTGATATTCTGATTACTTTTCAATCACAAGAAAATCTAAAAATACACAATAGACATACCATTTCATTTTGGGATGTGAATAAAAACTAGTAGTTCACTTGTCATCCACATGCTTATCCTGTTCAGGATCAAACAGGGGCCTGGAGCCTATCCTAGGCAGGGAAACACACTGGACAGGATGCCAGCCCATCACAGGGCACATAAACAATCACACATACTCACACACACAGTTAACGATGTTCCGGTCAACTTTTTTGGTACCCCAATTTGATCCACTCAATATTTATATATGATGATTGTAAGTTCCAATTGATTTTTTAATAAATATTAAATGAACACGCAAATACTGTAGGCATCGGTGCATTTGTTGTCTAAATAAGCCTTGCGGTTTCTCAGTATTGTTCCTTATGATGTTTTTGAAAGTGCCTAATCATATTCGTTGTGTGTTGTTCCCTCCTCTCAAAAGGATGGCATTGCAAACATTACAAGTGGCTGTTGGGTTACTCTGAGTTGGCAATTTAAAGAATTTCCACACGACTGGCATCTTGATAGTTTCTAGTTTCAAGCCAAGTGCCGCAGGCTTACTGCAGCCTGTGACAGAACCTTACAATCTGCACAACTAACGCAAATTAGGTGGATGGAAGAAATTAAATGGATCGGGCAGTTGTAGCGCATACTGATCAATTAAAAAATACCTGGATTGACCCTGATTCTGATCTTTGATATGAATGAGTGAATGAATGAATGAATGTGACATTTGTATAGCACTTTTCAAGACACCCAAAGCGCTTTCTACAGAGCCAATGGGAAGCCACTTCAAACCACCACCGCTGTGTAGCCCCCACCTGGATGATGTGATATCAGAGATAGTTTTGGAGACAATTTATCAGAGAAAGAAGGAAAAGCGGCCAATGAGTGCTCAGTGTATATTTGGGACCTCTTTCAGGACAGCTGGAAAAGCATTCCAGGAGGAGAAAGTAGGGTCAGCCCCCCACCCTCAACAAATGAATTTCTTTGTTTAATATTTTTTTGATCAGTACATAATTCCATATATGTTATTTTATAGTTTTTATGTCTCTACATCTATGAGTAGGTGTGTCCACATTTTTGACTAGTACTGTATAGTCATGCGATGTAAATGACGTTTCGTTCAACAACGGACTGCACATACGAAAGTGGTCCAATAAGATTTTAACGGAGCTGAAACATTCCTATCGCCTACACAGCACTCACAGTTTTGTGGTGATGCTGGTGTAAACAGACCTACTGCACTGCCAGTCATGTAAAAGTATGACACATACAATTATGTACAGTACGTAATACTTGACAATGATAATAAACAACTGTGCTACTGGTTTATGTATTTACTATACGTCGTTAGTTTAGGCTTTATCGTATAGCCTAGGTGTATAGTATAGTAAGCCAAACCATATAGGTCTGTGTAAGTTCACTCTGTGATGTTCTCACAGCGGTGAATTCGCCTAACGACACATTTCCCAGAACGGATCCCTGTCGTTAAGTGGCACATTTCTGTATTGAAACTACACTATACATACATTATTTCTACTTTAGATATACTGTGTATTTATCGTGTCATTTCTGCTTTTACTATATATTCCCAGTCATTTTAGGTTTGATGTATTATTTGGTATGAATTAGTAGGTTACATTTTCGGTAAGGGAATGCTCAAATTTTTTTTTCCCAATTGAATTAATAGTAATTGCTTCTTCACTTCCCATCATTACGCCATATGAAAGGTTTCACAGAAAGGCTCTACTTCCGTAAAATGGGGGAAACCTGCACCTCAAACCTTCTGTTGGCAAGATATCCCTGAGAATGTAACTAAAAGTTTACAAAAACATTTTAAAACAATTAGATCAAACTATGGTGTGCTTGTCACAGTGATCCAGATGCTGACATTCTCAGTTTACTTAAAATATATTTCTTGTTCGTTTTGTTAGCTGGAAAGTGCAGCATTCATTATATTTTCAAATTTGAGGAAAACCGCCTATTGATTACTTGTTTCTGTAAAGGTCACACATCCATATTAATGAGGGGCATAAAGTTCACATGTAATTATGGGATTGAAATAGGATATGAATTGTATATGTTATAACTGGAACAACTGTTTGATAACTGTTATAATAGCAAATGTCTTTATACATTCCATCAGTTTAGAAATGCTATATATATATACACACACACACACACACACACACACACACACACACACACACACACACACACACACAGTTTCAGTCAAAAGTTTGGACACACCCACTGATAGAAAGGTTTATTGTACTATTTTCTACATTTCTGAATTATTATAAAGACATCAAACCTATTAAATAATATATATGAAGTTATGCACTTACCAAAAAAGTATTAAATAAAAAATAATAATAATTTGTTGCGGGGTGCACCTCTGTGGGTTGGGACTCAGAAGGTTGCTGGTTCAAATCCTTGGGTCAGCAGAGTGATCCCACCACTGGTCCCTTGAGCAAGGCCCTTAACCCCAATTGTCCCAGGCACTGGCTGACCCTGCTGTCTCCTTCATGCCAGTTTCATCAGGTGCCCTCTTGTGATGCTTTGCCAGCTGTCCTGAAGGAGGTCCCAAATATATGCTGAGCCCTCATTGACACTTTTCGTTCACTATCTGGTCAAACTCCTTTAAAACCATTTCTACTGTGTTTAGGTCAGGTGGCCAGGTCACGTGATGCAACACGTCGTAGCTGGCTTGGTACTTTTGACTGGTACTGTGTGTGTACATGTGTGTTTGTGTGTGTGTGTGTGTGTGTATATATATATGTATATGTGTATATATATATATGTATATGTGTGTGTATATATATATATATATATAGCTCTTGATATTACTGAATTTTATGTATGAGCCATAACCTTGGCATAGTTGGGTAAGCATTTCAGTTCTCGGGTTCTCATTCCATGCAATTAATTTTGCTGACGACATGATCATCAAGACTGTTAAGCTACATTTCATCAATTACCCCAAGTGTCCCTCTTGCCAGTTACACAGATAACTAGGGAATTAAGCAAAAAAGAGGGGCGCTGAGAGGAAGAGCAGAGGGACTTTAAACGTGCATTACCCGGCTTATATTTCAAGCGTTTGATGAACGGAGGAGCAAAACAAACCGAACCGCTAAACGAATTAGCATACGCTTCAAACGCGCTTAAACGTTCCGGAGTGTCTATGCAGATGCAGCCTGCCTGCTACATTGACTCGTTAACTCATCCGTAATTGATTGTCCCTGTGAAATACATAAAGAGATACAAAACCTCTTTTGTATCTGCCAATTCCTCCGTGACACACACATTGGCAGATGTTTGGACCAGTTCATCAGTTTTGTTTTCAAGCACATCAGCAGTTTCGGGTAGCTGCTTCTTCTTGTTAAACAGACTTTGGGCGATGCTTCTCGGACCACGCTCCCATTTCCCGGCATTCATCCACGTGTTCCCGGGCGCCTCCATCTCCCTTTCCATAATGCAATATTTTCTTGAGTGCATAGCACTCCATCGTCGCCATATCGTCTAATAAAATCCGAATCTGGCGCTCAGTAATTGTCAGAGGACATAAATATCCCTGTCGATGCTCTCATATTCTAATTGTTTAAGGCCACTGGTGATTCTTGAGTAATCAGCAGAGAGACAAGTAGTGATAAGTGAACGATAGTTAAAATCAGCGGCGACCACCCGGCCCCCCCCCCCCCCCCCGACATATGATTGAAAGGCGTGTCTGGAAAAAAGCTATGGAAAAATACCCCACCCCTGACATCCTTGACAAGCTAGGCTCATGTGACGCAGGCATGGTGGTTTTTATGCATGGGTCCGCCAAGGCGCCTCGACTGTCTACGCCCCTGAATTGATGAATAAAAGCATCACTGAGCATTACCTCCATAGAAAGCAATATTACCAATAAAAATCCACTAATGCTGCTAACTGCACTGGTGCCATCAAGCATATTTTTTCATACACCTATCAATATCCGCCATAATAAGAGGTTACATGAGTTCACTGCAAGTAAAACCCAAATGGGGGCATTATTTAGAGTAGGTCTGATAGTGCCTGTGACCCGTTACGGTAGCAGCCAATCCAATATGGTCTGAAGACACAAATTGCTCATTAGTGCAGATTACATTTTGGCTTGGTTACAAAAATATTTATCCTGCAACAGCCCTTAAATATAATTCGACAAGAGCAAATACGGTTCAGATTTCCGCCTAGCTGGTCTGCCCTGTGCCCATATCTAAGATAAGATGAGGTAAATTCGTCCGCATGCAGCAGCAAATGGTTGAAATGCAAGGTAGCTGACAAATATGTTTACGAATGTAGTGTAAACAAATTTTAAAAAGCACACAAACAGAACATCCACCCATTTTCTGTAATTGCTTGTTGTATGCAGGGTCGCATGGGGGCCTGAAGCCTGTCCTGGAGGCTACAGGTGCAAGGCAGGGAATGACCCAGGATGGGGCGCCAACAGATCACAGGGCACACTCACACACCTATGGGCTATTTGAAAACTCCAGTCAACCTCAGCATGTTTTTGGACTGTGGGAGGAAACCCCACAATGACACAGGGAGAACATGCAAACTCTACACACGTGGTGGAGCCTGAAACTCTGGTCCCACAGGTGTCAGGCAACAGTACAAACCACAGCATCACTATGCCTACCAAATCAGAATATCCTTAAAAAGAATATTGATTAAATGCAGAGATATAAATTAAAAATTCAATTGACAGAAGGTGTATGTGCACTAAGAAGAATGAGATAGCACAGGCTTATTCTACATCAAAAATGTGATGCTTCCTGGCGTGTTTTGGCTGGGTTGGGGAATGGTGCGTCGGGAGGAATCATTGTACTTCCTGTTGGCAGCAGGTAAGAGCGATCCCCAAAAGCACTTCTTAGCACTTGAGCCTGCTCTGGAAGCAGATCTGTTAGCGGTTCGCTCCTGTGAATATTATGAATGATGAGCAGTGAGTACATGGTAAATGCCTGACCTGGCTGATGTCAGAGGGTTTGAAGGATGTCACGAGTACAGGTGGCGGCTCAGACTGACAATAAATAATGGGATCTGACAGACAAATACGCTAGTTATACCATTTGGCAGGCAAATCTGCGACATTTATCTAAGCTCGTCGTTTGGGATGCCGGCGTGACAGGAAGCTGTTGTGCACCCTTAGCTATCCTTTGGAAGCGCTAGCTGGGTCAACGCTGTGCATAGCAGTAACCTGACATTCAGAGGTAGATGCTGGAAAACAGGAAATCTTAGACCGAAGAGGGAATGGTTAAATCAACATAAAACTGCACATGATCACAACAGAAAATGTCAATCTGTGTTATATATTTACAAATACACAGTATTGTCATGCAAATCAGTACATATTATGAACTTGGAAATAAGTCAGATAAATTGTTTTCTTTAATAAGGAGCCTATGTTCATGGCCATTTTATTAGGTAGCTAGCTAGCTAGACCTGGGTAAGACCCACTTTTGCCTTTTCTCTGCTTTAAGGGTAGGAATGTTGTCTGTTCAGAGGATCCTTTCTACACACAACTGGTGTACCGGGCTGTTATTTTTGCAATTGAGGCCTTCCTATTAGCTTTAACGAGTCTGGCTATTCTCCTCTGACTTCTCATTAACAAGGTGTTTTCGGCCACAGAGCTGCCCCTGATTGGCTGTATTTTGTCATTACACCATTCTCTGTAAACTTGAGACACTGTCATGTGTGAAAATCCCAGAAGGGAGGCTGTTCCTGAGATGCTGTAACCACCACGTACGGCATCAAAAATTACACCATGCGCTTAGCTGCTCTAATGCTTAGTTGAACAGCATGTGACCCTGTCGGCATGCTTCATCTATTCAGTTGCAGCCACATGATTCATTCGTTGGAAGATCAGGATGTTTGAATTAGCAAGCAGATGTACTTAATAAACTGGCCAGTGAGGGTATATGGAAATGTTTCAGACATAATATCATGAACATTAGTGAGGCATGGGTGAGGCAGTGGGTAGCGCTTTTGCTTTGCTTCTCCAGGGTTTGGAGGATTGAGACACACCCATGCTCTGTGTGTGTCTTGTCTGCATATTCTCCCAGGGTTTGTGTTGGTTATCTCCATATACTCTGGCTTCTCTAAATTGCTCCTATATTGTTAGCATGACCCCTGGGAAACATTAGACCAGTGTTTCTCAACCCAGTCCTAAGGGACCCCCAGACAGTCCACATTTTGGCTCCCTCCTGGTTCCCAGCACACCTGAACAAAACAATCAGCCAATCGGGAACACCAGATACCTGGTATAGATGTGTTGGGAGCAAAAATGTGGACTGTCTGGTGGTCTCCGAGGACTGGGTTGAGAACATCGCACTAGAATCCTGTCCATAGTATCCCCTTCCCTATAGCTTGTGTTTCCTTGGATATCCAGGACTATACTGGATAAATGGTTAGGGAAGCTGGATGATGGATCATATATATAAGCAACTAAGCATCAATCCATCTTCCAACCAGTTATCTGGGTCAGGGTTGCAGGGGGAGCCTGGGGTGCACCCTGGACAGGATGCCAGTCCATCACAGGCCACATGCTCTCATAAACATAATCATACACTACAGGCAATTCAGAGATGCCAAAATGCGTGTCTTTGGACTGTGAGTGGAAACTAGAGTACCCTGAGGACACCAACCTGACACATGCAGAACATGCAAACTCCACACTACAACTACGCGGCATTTGGAAACACATTGCGTGAATCTATTCAATATTAAGGGAAATGGTGACACTCCCTGAGAGAAGTGTATAGATCCAAGATCCGATTTATTTGAGAATGCCCCTATTACTAGAAATAAAATGCTACCATTTTTCTTCCCAGCGTTTCCACTGCTGAGAAAGTACAACGTTTGTACTGTATGTCAAATTAAAATGCCCTGATTCTGTCAACATCTTGCGAACTATTGCAAGAAAGTACAGGCGGTCTCAGAACGAAAAGGACTTTTGTTCGTTCTTCAAATGGGTCAAACTAAACCGAGAAACACAGCTCCTCGGTGTAGAAATAGTAAGTAGTCCAAAAAGAAGACAGTTGTCTGCTTACGTTGTGTTATTGTGCATTGTGTGTGAGATGTGGAATGTAAATACTGTTCTCTCTGTATCCTAACCTGAGTCTTGAGGCCTTGCAGGCACCCTTGTGCTTGGTGTTGTTTTCGGTAAATGGATAAACAGACATCCCCACCTGAGGAAGAAGCACCCTTTGTCTTTGGTCTCGTCGGATCAATGGGCTGGGAAAAATGTATGGGCCAAGCAAGCAATCACCTTGTCCATCAGACTGTAGCAGGACAGCAGTTGCCACAATTGTTCTTGTTCTGCACTTTCAGGATGCTCTGTGATGGTATGGTTGATCTTCACTGGGGGGAGGGGATGGGGGGGTTAACTCTACATCTGACAAGGCACCACAGCTTTCAGCTTTGGATTCCCAAATAATCAATTTGTTTGATGTATTAATATGCTTCATATGATGGTTCCAGGTGTACAATCATTTGATCCATCTGCCCCCACAAATTAAAATAGCTGAAGGCTTGTAGCAACGTCTTGCTATTCAAACAGTTTGCGTTTTAGTGTGCATGTCTGCATGCACGATGACCCCTGCTTGGTATTAATTGCCTGCTCCCTGCCAAAGCACAAACCTTGTATTAAAATGAACAACTTCATCTGACAATGGACTATGTATTTCTAGGCTGTTATGGACAAATTCACATAAAATTTAATCTGAAGATTTAAGACATGAATATCCATTCATAGCACCGCTTGTCATCTTGACACTCATGTCACGTGACAGGTGTGGATATGACTTCACCAAAATTTTCAACATGTTGACTTGAATCCACACTGTCTTGAGAAAAATGGGCTAAAAATAGAAAATTAATGGATTACAACACCTGTGGTGCCGTTTATTTTCAGCCTTCTTATCTATATTCATGTGGCCATTTATTTTTCCAGCAAACATTAATTAAGCTGCAAGCTAATTATGGCATCTCCTACTGTGACGGATGTGAATGGTGTTCATCTCACCATTCAATCTAAGTTTTAAAAGGGATTATCGAAGCATTTTATGAGACCTGTGGCAAAAACTGTGATGTGATGTTTGGCAGTAAAGTACCAAATCTTATTTACCAAAGTGCTATTGCTTTGTTATCACCTACCTTTGCTAAATGTTAGATATTGATTGTGAGTGTTCGAACAGCTCACTGGGCTTGTCCCAGAGTGGACACAAGTTTCTCTGAGACTGATTTTATTGCTGTAAGATCGAATACAATAGGGATGATAAGCATCTCAAACCTGATCTTACCACACACACTACCTGGGTTCCTGCCCAATGGTCCTTGAGTCCGTTGGACAGGACACCAAAGGAAATGGATAATGACTGGGCTAAGGCAATACGCTATATGGACAAAAGTACTGGGATACACCTCTTAATCATTGAATTCGAGTGTTTCATTGAGACCCATTACCACAGGTGTATCAAATCAAGCACATAGCCATCCAGTGAGATTTACAAGCATTTGTGAAGGAATGGGTTGTTCTGAAGAGCTCAGTGAATTCAAGTGAGTTATAGGATGCCACCTTTGCAATAAGTCACTTCAAGACATTTCTTCCCTGCTAGACATTCCACGGTATACTGTAAGAGGTATTATTGCAAAGTGGAAGCATTTAGGAACAACAGAAACTCAGCCACAAAGTGGTAGACCACGTAAAGTAACAGAGTGGGGTCGCCGAGTGCTGAGGCGCAAAGTGCATAAAAGTTGCCATGTTCTGTTGACTCAATAACTGCAGAGTTCCAAACTTTCTCTGGCATTAACAACAGCACAAAAACTGCACTGGGAGATTCATATAATGGGCTTTCATGGCTGAGCAGCTGCATGTAAGCCTCACATCACCAAGCGCCAAGCGCAATACCAAGCATCGGATGGATTGGTGTAATGCATGCCACCATTGGACTCTGGAGCAGTAGAAACATGCTCTGTGGAGTGATGAATCATGCTTCCCTGTCTGGCAGTCTGATGGGCGAGTCTGGGTTTGGCAGATGCCAGGAGTACATTATCTGTCTGACTGTATTGTGCCAACTGTAAATTTTGGTGGAGGAGGGATAATGGTGTGGTGTTGTTTTTCAGGGGCCTCCAACTTTGGGAACAGTTTGGGGAAGGCCCTTTTCTGTTCCAGCATGACTATGCCCCAGTGCACAAAGCAAGGTCCATAAAGACATGGTTGGGTGAGTTTGCGTGGTAGAACTTGACTGGTCCACACACAGCCCTGACCTCAACCCCATCAAATACCTTTGGGATGAATTAGAGCAGAGACTGTGAGCCAGACCTTCACATCCAACATCAGTGCCTTACCTCACAAATGGTCTTCTGGACGAATGGGCAAAATTTCCCAAAGACACACTCCAATATCTTGTGGAAAGCCTTCCCAGAAGTGTGGCAGCTGTTATAGCTGCAAAGGGGGGACCGACTCCATATTGATGCCTATAGATTTAGAATGAGATATTATAAGTTCCTGTAGGTGTAACGGCCAGGTGTCGCAATTCTTTTGTCCATATAGTGTAGATAACGATAGTGTAGCAGATAGCAGATAGTGTAGATCACACCAAACAAAACGGATAATGATTGGACAGAAGATTTCCAGAACAAGGAGTCGCTCGGGTGTGGATGGTCACTCAAGGACTCAAGTGTGGATGGTTGCTGGAGCCAGGGAGAAACCAAAACCAACTAAAAGATAAAGAAAAAACAGAACAAAAATGAGACAAACCCGACGGGCATGGAAAAGCTTGGATCCAGGAGCAATAAGCCTGAGTCTCGAGTAAAGCTTGTGGATAGGACTTCCGGTATTAATTAAGTCCCAGGTGATATGGGCATAACAGTGGTGGCTGCTACGAAATTCTGATCTTGACCAGTACTGTTTTTGAAGGATCTGCAAGCTCAATGGGAAGCGGAATCATGCAGGTAGCGTTACAAAGAACAAAAGATCCGTCATAAAAATACATCTCTGCTCACTTCTTGAGCATGCATAAAGCTCACTGTTATAATGTGCTAAGCTACCTGTGAAGTGGCTAATATGTTCTGCACTGGTATACATCCTTGTTCTGAAGAAAAACTTATTAATAAGCAGGTGATTAAATAGGCTGCAGAATCACATGGCCATCAAAATGGCATAACCATAACCAGGGTTCAGTAGGGGCATGGACACCCTGGCAGATTCAGGGGGCCCAGCACGTTACAGGGGCCCTTGAATACATGGCATAATACATAAAATTATAAGTAAAATCCGGTGGGGCCAAGAATTTCTAACTGTGCCTGTGATTGTATCCATAATGTGAAGTGTTGGAAGGCACATTTTCATATGTACATCCATTACTATAGGTGGCTTCCAGAATAGTGAAATAAATCCAGAAGTCACTTTCCTGAAGCCACTTCTGTCACGACATGTCTCTGCTGTGTGCAGGAGAAGCAAAAAAAACCGAAAAAGTTAATATGGGCAATTCTTGCTGGCTCCAGTACATCTCTCCATTTTTTTTCCCAAGAAACTTTTTCAGGATAAGGTAGTCATTTCTTGCAGTCAGGAGAATAATTTGCCTCCCGTTCTATGCCTTTAAGTAATCAGGAGAGATGCTATGGAAATTATGTCAGTTCAGGGTTAGTCAAACTGCAACTTCTCCACGGGGGCTGGTAATGGAGGTGGAAATTCCGCAATCACAGCTTGAGTCGAAAACCTTAGTTTACCTCCTACCATTCTTCAAAGACCCTCTGCTGTAAGTCTTCAGATGTTCACCATGCTGCACAGATACCCTGAAGCATTTTATTTCTTTTCCCTGTTAATGACTTTAAGTGCTGTGTGAGGGGAAGTCTGTACCTGTCACAAGTCGTGAGCTTGACCTTGAAAGGCTGGAGCGTGGCGTTCTTCAATTGTGAACTTATTTGCAACTTTTACCATTGTCACCGATCGCGCCCCCCCATCCCCTTTATCCATCAGGGGACCCCCCAAGACCTTTGACACAATTCCACCACTGGTGCCCACCAGGGGTCAACATCATAGCAAAATGATGGACATTGTGATCAAAATGCAATTTGTACCATGGACATGGCATTTCAAAACATATCCTACACAGACGAGTCCTGCCGTGGACACGTGTTTCCGAGAATGAATGGGTTGACGATACCTGGTGCCTACTGATCATACCCAGATGCCCACAACAAGTGGGTTTCCTGGTACAAACGCTGTTGTTGGTGCTGCATTGTAGACATTTCATTGTTTGCGCTGCCATTCTGACACTAACTGGCTAGCGAGGAGAAGGAAGAGCAGCAGTGGTTGATGCAAACGTGATTGCGGCCTGCCTCTCCTTACATCGTGTCTCGGAGCCTACCCAGAAAGCATCCATGGGGCTGGAATACGTCAAAATAAAAGACGACGGTTAGCATAGAGCTGCGCGTTCTGAGCAGCACGCGTAGGTATATCCGTGAAGTTTGTTAGCAGCCAGCGAGAGGATTGTGCTCGACGGCAGTGTGTTAGCCGCTATCTAGCCTTGGCTTTTCAATTCCCTGTGTCCCCATTAAATGCAGGCTTACTTTTCTGCCCGCGCACGGGCTTTCTGGCAGGTGTCACTGTCTCCTTACACGGATGACAGGGCTGTCCAAGGGCAAGCAGATGACATGTGAAAAGAATAACTTGAATATTGTTATTGAAGGCCAGAAAAAAAAAAAAACTAAACGGCTGGCGGGTGATACTCTGCTCCATTCTGTAAGAGATAACAAAGAAATAGGTCTAAAAAGGATATGACCGGGACTGCAGATATAGATGTCAAGACTGTTTATCTTTATGCTAAATAAAAGCACTGGGATATACAGATATATTCAGATAGCCTCGTATATTGGTATTTTCTTCATAATTTTTGCTTAAAAAGGGGCTTAATAATGGGCTTCACACAAAACTGACTTTTAAAGGAAAGTAATTATCTGGTCATTTCAACAGCAAAGTCAAGACACCATAAATTAATGGCAGGCGTTGAGTTAATTTGCTTGTATGAATTTATCTTCATTACGAAAGGCGGCCAAAATTGTCACAAAACTGTCGACGTCAGCTGGACATGACCGCAAGCTGGTCTAGATATAAATTCCAGCCATTCAGTCTCCTCGAGGACAGTGCTGTACAGCAGCTGTCTGGGTTTCAGCTAAAACATCCAAATAACCAGCCATGGCTTTCAATATACCTACTTTCTTACTGTGGCAGGAACGTCTAAGGTTTTTACCACATGAATTTAGAAATTATGCCCAGCAGTGAACTGCCATCCGAATTAGGATGTACCCCTGCGTTGTCTCCCATGCTGCAGTTTGCAAATGGATGCATGGATAGAATTTGTAAATGTTGTATTTTGCATATAATATTCAATCAAAATCACTATCACTGTCACTCAGTGGCCAGTTTATTAGGCACACCTGCTTGCCAAAGCCCTGCTCCTCCAAGCAGTGACTCATGTGCCTGTAGCAGAATAATACAGCACACAGACAGGGTCAAGCGGTCCACATGCTGTTCAAGTCAGCACTGTAATGGCTAAGACGCTTGATCTGAGCTGGTGTGATCGTTGATGCCTTCCATAGTGGTACCAGCACCTTGGAACCAGCCACAATCCTGGGATTTTCACACACTACTCTGTCTAAGGTATACAGAGAACGGTGGCGTGAACAAGAAAACATCCAGTCTGTGGCATTTCTATGGTTTTAAAAAGTTTGTTAATGAGAAGTCAGAGGAGAATAGCCAGAATTGTTAAAGCTAACAGGAAGGCCTCAAGTGCAAAAATAACTAATGCCTCAGTACACCAGTGATGTGCCAAAAAGCTTCTATGAATACACATCGCTTGTGCCTTTAAAGCAGCTCTGGAGGCAAAAGTGGGTCTAGGTGCTACTATCTAGGTGTACCTAATACAATGGCCACTGAGTCTACGTGCATATGATATGACTGATGTGATTTTAGTTTGCTTCTGTCATAACACTTACTTTTTTTTTCTCATCCATCCATCTTCCAACCATTTATCCAGTACAAGGTCACAGGCTTGGGGGGTGGGGGGTGCTGCTGGCTATCACAGGTGCCACAGGGCAGTGGGTGAGGGAACACCCTCAGGAGGAAGCCAGTCAATCACAGGGCACAAGCACGCACACACTTCCACAAAATGATGTCAGCTCAGGTATCGACATGTCTTTGCACACAGGAAGATCATGCAAACATCACACACCCCAGCAGAGGTGAGATTCCCCCCCTCCACCCTGGATCATTGCCCAGCGATCCACCATGTCCTCAATTTCAGTTATTTCAAACTTAAATGAAATGTAATTTAAATCCTGGGGTTTTCATGACATTGCACCAGTCAGAAGCCATAACGTACTGCGAAACAGAATCTTCAAAGCCTGATGGTATCAGCCAAGAGTGTATCTAAACAGTATACTGGAAGAGTAAAAAATCCAACTTCCACTCTGATCAAACCCATAGCCGTGCTTGCAAACATAATTTATTCCTTCCTTGAGGGAACCAGAAAAAACCCACATATGGCAAAAAAAAAAGTAAGACCCAGCCATTGGTTGCACGCTGGCATATTCTATCTTTTCAGTACGCTGATCAATGCCTACTTTAAGGGAGAAGCTTCTGACCACACGCTTCAGCCCAGTGCACGTAACGCTGATGGTTGTATGTCGATAGGGCGCCGTGTGGTTCAACCTCACTAATGAGGTGCCCGTGCTGGCCTCCACACGCCAACGCGGTCCCCCACAAAGCCGTTTATATAATAAACGGTCTAATTAATAGTCAGGAATTTGAATCTTTTATTCAAGGCGTGTAGAATGTCCATGCCCAATCTCATTAGTCCCTCAGATGCAGTGTAATCAGGTAATCGCAGTACACATCTCACTGCCTGAGCCCTTAGAAGCCTTTTTTAGTATTAAAGTCTGTGCCACAATCTTACAAAAAAAGCAACTGCGTCCAAGAAAATAACGTGTAGTTAGAGTTGTATGTGCATTACCGTATTAGCTGTTGTCTGAAAGCAATGAATGCTTAGTATCACTTTTATCAGGATTTCTTAATACTCCGAAGTCCTAAATGCATTCTTTTCTGTCTCAGATCTGTTCAGTTTCATTCAATTTTATATACACAAGAGCTTTTTTCTTATATTGCTACAAAAACAGTGCTTGCAATATATAAAATGCTTTCTTCTGAACTGTTATGATTTCCAGCACATTTCAAGGGAGTCGGCTTTCTTGGCTTCTATTTTTTTTGTGTGAATGCAAGACTTGTCACAGTACTTACAGGTAGAAGTATCAGACATAATTAAGACTGTGTGCTGGAGAAGATTGATGGTAGAATACACTCGAGTCTGCAAACTCAGAGCCAAGCTCAGTCGTGCTATTCCTAGAAGAATCTCTGATCTACATACATCAAGGTTTTGCAGTACTGTATCTGAAACATCATCCATGTCAGTTACTGTACGTGTGGCTTTTAAAAAAAACTTCTCCAAAATATTTAAATTTGCATCCTTCTAATATCAGAGAGCGTGTCTTTGGATGCTGCTTTCCTTTCACAGAATAAATAATAAAATGTTACTCATCGCTGATCCCCCTAACCATTCTCAGAGTATGGTATTCATTAGGATGTTAGCTTGAGGCGTGCATAAACAGATTTAGTGTGCAGTTGTTTATTTCATAATAAGCCAGGAGATGATGATGATGCATTGTTATTCGGCTTTAGCCAAGCACGTATTTGTTGTATAGTTTCTTACTGCTGGAGTATTTGAGCTGGCATACGCTGGCGCTTGAGGTTTGTTCAAGGACTCCTCTGCTCCACCTGCGCGTTGTTCATGCTGTCATGTTGTGAAGATGAGAAGACAGGTATCAGACGGCGTGTCAGGGAAAGAGCGGAGATCCACATCTGCCATTTTCTTTGGAGCATTAAGGCATTTCTGCTACGTTTTAATCATGCAAACAAAAATACATCCAACTGAAGCTGAACGTCCTCCTTTCTGCCTCTGAGCACAAGGCTGCCTGTATGTTGTGTAATCAAATATGACTTCTGCATGCAGAATTCATTATTCTGCTGCGGTTAACCCTGCCTACTCTAAATGCCACCGATACTTCCAAAAGGCAGCATTTTAAATAAAAAAAATAATAATTAAAAAATTGTCACAACCGACATCCCAGGTCTGGGAACTGCCAGAACAGTTCACTTTAATTAATAAATTCACCTATTAATAAAATTACATTTAATAATAAGGTAACGGCACACAGTTTTCAAAAGTTGAATCCACCGGACTCCTCAGATGCACAAGGAGCTATTCTGTGAAGGGTCTGTGTAGTTTATGTCTCTGCCCCCTCTCTGATTCAAAAGATAAACTATTTTGACAAAAGTATTGGGATACCTGGCCATTACACCTACAGGAACTTTAATGACATCCCATTCTAAATCCATAGGCATCAATTTGGAGTTGGTTCCCCCTTTGCAGCTATAACAGCTGCCACACTTCTGGGAAGGCTTTCCACAAGGTTTTGGAAGGTATCCGTGGGAATTTTTGCCCATTCATCCAGAAGGGCCTTTGTGAGATCAGGCACTGATGTTAGATATGAAGGCCTGGCTCACAATCCGCATTCTAGTTCATGCCAAAGGTGTTCAGTGGGATTGAGGTCAGGGCTCTGTACAGGCCAGTCAAGTTCTTCCACACCAAACTCACGAACCATGTCTTTATGGACCCTGCTTTGTGCACTGGGGCAGAGTCATGCTGGAACAGAAAAGGGCCTTCCCCAAAGTTGGAAGCATAGAATTGTCCAAAATGCTTCGGTATCCTGAAGCATTAAGAGTTCCCTTCACTGGAACTAAAGGGCCTTGTCTAACCCCTGAAAAACAACGCCACACCATTATCCCTCCTCCACCAAACTTTACAGTTGGTTCAATGCATCTGCCAAACCCAGACTTGTCCATCAAACTGCCAGACAGAGAAATGTGATTAGTCACTCTACAAAACACGTTTCCACTGCTCCAATGGCCAGTGGTGGCGTGCTTTACACCACTCCAATTGACACTTGGCATTGTGCTTGGTGATGTGAGGTTTGCATGCAGCTGCTCAGCCATAGAAGGCCATTCCATAAAGTTCCAGGCATCCAGTTTTTTGTGCTGGGGTTAAGGCCAGAGGACGTTTGGAACTCTGCAGTTATTGAGTCAATAGAGTGTTGGTGACTTTTACGCACTATGTGCCTCAGCACTCAGCAACCCCGCTCTGTTACTTTACGTGGTCTGCCACGTCATCGCTGAGTTTCTGTTGTTCCTAAATGCTTCCACTTTGCAATAATACCACTTACAATTGATCATGGAATATCTAGCAGGGAAGAAACTGACTTATTGCAAAGGTGGCATCCTATGACAGTACCACAATTAAATTCACTGAGCTCTTAAGAAGGACACATTATTTCATAAATGTTGGTAAACCTCACTGCATGACTAAGTGCTTTGTGGAAATGGGTCTGGATAAAACACCTGAATTCAATAATTAAGATGTCTGTCCCAATACTTTTCTCCATATAGGTTATCACTGGCTAATGATAAGGTTCAGTGTGAATCATAGTCCCTTTTATGCCCACCACCTTAAAATTTTTTTAGAATTGTCCCTGACCACTGGCATCTCACAGAGGCTTGAGGGGGATTGTCTGTTTGTCTTCTATGGTATCTGTTATGATCAGTTGATGCTTTATAATTACAAACATAGCTAGTCTTTCCCCCGTGTTATTAAACCAGGTGCATAGCCAGTGAGGCTATTGTATTCCCATAGTGGCCACTCTCTCTGTCTCCCTGTGACCTGCCAAAATGTGTCAGGAATACGTTTACTTCGACATCTGTATTCCCCAGCAGTGCCGCTGGGAGAGACCTCGCAGATCTTTATCGTTTGTAATTGGACAGACCTAGGACACCCGTAAAACAAAACCAGAGGCAATGATATTTCAGGGGCTGGCATTTATATTTAGCCAGCTTGAATTCTGCAGATGCGTTTGAACTTGCCTGGTGTGAGGTGATTTTCACTGAGAGCTGGTGTTACAGCTGGAATCCTCACGTGTTTGAAATTACAGCAGCACAGGGCACGTGTGAAAAACTATTCCAGATTGAATAAAAAAAACAGTAACAAGACAGAACGTTCTAGATACATATACTTAGTAATGAAGGAACGTATCATAGCAACTCACAAATTTAAAGGGTTCAGGAAAGTACAGTATGTTTCTTCAGAATACAGCCCTTCCCAGACTGACAGGTTTGTTCAACAGGTCTGCATCAAGCAGTGCCACTGGGCTTTAAACTGAAATGACATAAACAAAACTCTAGTGTTTTGTCTGCCTAACACACCTGCGAGATATAGTGAGCTCAACCTCTTTGTGCTTTTGCCACTCAAACAAAACCCTAGACAACAGCGCCAGACAAACATCCAATAAAGCGATAATCACTCTCCAGTCTTCTCCAGAGAAATTGTATTAGAATAATTGATTGGCAGTCAGTAATCATAGCCACTCTGTAATTACACTCTAAATGCCTCGACTCTGAATGGTCTAATGGATATATATTGAGTGATTTATTTGCAGCTGTGCTGTTGTGCCCAGGCAAAGAAGAAGGGTTTAGGGAATGTCTATGATGATGAGTTTGGACCAGTGGTGTAACCATGGTGACCTGTTGCTCACAGGAAGCTGACTGGAGAATTCAGCTTTTTCCACATGAGGCGACAATGAGAAACATTCTGTTTTTATTGATATTGTATGGATACTCAGCACACAATGAAACAAAAAAAATCTTATTACGCTCATCTATCTTGTTCAAAGATATATAGATATGCAAATATCATGTTTTGTTTTTTCTCTGGATCATTACACACATCCAATTATAATAATATAAGAATGTTATCCTTAATGTTAGAACATCTTCAATACCGAAACATATCGCAAGCAGCCTTTTCAAAGTACTATTTAAGGTGCTGAAATGTTCCCTTTAGAAATTATTATCAAACAGGTAGTTATATAACTATACAAAATATTGTGTGGCAGCATAAGGCAGTATGCAATAATACTGCTAATTTGTTGTCTGCTAGTTGACATTTGTGTTTCAACTGGAGAGTCTTCGTATATTTTAAATATATTTATTAGAGCTAACAAAAGGAAACCAAAGGCAGTTTATTTCTCTTTGCTTATGATCTGTGTCTTTTTCACATTACGAGTGGAGTGTACACCTTACTTCATGGTTACTAAGGTCATATGTATGCTGGGCACACACAGCATGTTGAAAATAAACACACACACACGCACACACACACACACACACACACACACACACACACACAAATATCCTGGCAGGCGTATCTGAGATGCCAGGTTCTAAAGGAAGCATATATTACATGTTCATATTGTGTCAGTCTGCATATTTTTAAATGCTTACTAGGCAAGGGACAATACAGTACTTATGTCCATATAAATGGTACTAGGCAAGGCTGTACATTTTGAGACAGAATTGTTATTATTGATGTTGTTGTTATTCTTATACTACTACTACCAATCGTAATAATAATAATTATAATAATAATGAAAAATACGAATCTTAGTTAGATTTTTCATTATTTAACCAAATTCTGAAAGAAACAGAACATAGGCAATAATAGCTGATCAGCTGTTTTGAAAATGGATGTAATTTTCTGCAAAATAGCCAACAGAAAAAAAAAAAGATTTATCCCAGCTGGGCACACAAACACAAAGTTATTAACTGGTTGAAGGATTAAGCACTGAAAACACTGTTGTGGATGAATGGCATAGCTGACAGAGGTATTAGTTTCAGCAGTAACATAATACCAAATGCTTTAGTGCCCTCACTTTTATTCTCACGTAAAATTTGTTTCAAAATCAACATCATCCATCCATCCATCCATCTATCCATCCATCCTGGTCATGGTTAGTCTGGAGCTGAACCTGTAAAGCGTATGATACGGCACCCACTGGATAGGATGCCGCTTCTTAGAATTTTTTTGTTGAATATTTTTTTTTATAAAATGTAGAAAAATGACAGAACAGAAAAAGACGTTATTTCCTTTCAAAGTAAGCCCATTCAACAATTGTCCCTAGTCTCCCCTAACCAAAAGATAATGCTTGTTTATTCACCATGAAATGCTATATGCATTTTTTGGCAGCCATAGTATATTTAATATATGTTTAGAGAACTTCAGAGCCCAACCCAAGCCTATTCCTAAGGTTCGGGTACATCTTGGATGCCATTCAGCAAAGGATAAGACTAATTTAATCAATCAATCAATCAATCTAATTATATTTAGAATTTTCAAGGAAATATACAGGAACAAAAATATGGAGACAGAGCCCCCCATTCAGTCAGAAAATGCGCCTGGAGCATCAAGCAAGTGTAAGAAGGCTGGCCTGCTGCCTCAAGGACAGTAGCGACAGCAAATGCTGACCTGCTGACCACTTCTGGCCGTCCCAAGAGAGGCTTGAGAGAAAAGCACTGCTCCCCTCCCAATTTCAGCCCAAACAACACCTACTCGCTTATTTCTGATTTGTGTAAAGTTTGCAAGCCCAGCAGGGGTTGGCTTGTCAGCTGGCCTTCAAACCTTAGAGGGTTTATTATTTTTTTTATTCCTGTATCTATCAGAAATGTTCTGGTCTACTCGCAGTTGCCTAGTGGCATTTTCGACACTCACTCACTCACACATGTGCATTTTTTACACTGCATTTTTTAATACTGCGTAACCGTATGGCTGGTATAATGTTTCCAAAGCTGCCCTTGTTAAATCCTTGTGAGGTGCTTCATGGATAGGCTTCTGTGCACTATATAAAAATAGTGACTCTTCCCATATTTGCTGCCTTGGTCACCAGCCGCTGTCCAAACAGAAGCCAGTTCAGTCCAGCTGCTTAAATATGCAGCTTCTAATTACATGTTTCATGAGGATTAACGATAGCTGTCTATTAAGTTAACACTGGCTGATAAAATTGTGATTTGATCATCCCTACTAAGGAGTTAGTGGCTTAATTGTTGGCAGTGTCTTTAATGATTCTGAAACACATCATTAGGCCTAAAATGAAACTGTTTTAGGACAGTCCGGGGTCATGGTTTGTGACTGCTGCGCTGTTTGATGTCAAATCGTTGCATTCAGATGGTGTACTGCAGACAGGATATTTTTGTTTTATTATTATTATTATTATTATTATATTCTTTCTCTGCGTTTTTTTTGCACTTTTATGTGGGGTCAGTGTGTCTGACCAACCTTCTTCATACACCTTGGTCCTGAACCTCCTCTCCAGTCAGAACCTTTTCCTTTGTCATCCTTTACTCCATTCATCCACTTCCACCTCAGCCACCCCATCTTTCTCAGTCCCTGATCTTCCATTGTCATCACTCTCCTACTAACATATTCATCGTCTCTCCTCATCAGATGTCTAAACCAGTCCTACGAACTTTCTTGTACTTTGTAAGATATCTCTCCGACTTTTGTTGTACCTCTGATCCTCTTATTTCTAATTCTGTCCTTCTTTGTAACTCCACACATCCATCTTAACATTCTCATTTCTGCCACATCCAGCATCTTTTCCTGCACACCCTTCACTGCCCATATCTCTCTCCCATACATCATTGCTGGTCTCACCCCTGACTGAAAAGCCTTGCCTTTAATTCTTGCCTTGATTCTTCGAGCACACAGTACTCCTTCTTTCAATTGTTCCATCCACACTGCACCCTGTGGGTTATCTCTCCATCCAGTCCTCCATCTTGGCCTATCATGGATCCTTAAGATTTAAATTTATTCACTCTTTTTAACAGGTCTTCCTGTAGGCTAACTTCTGAATCTTGATTCCATCCATCCATCCATCTATTCATTCTTCATTCTTCAAATCTCCGCAACCACTTACAACGTTCTGGTACTACTCAACACAATGTCCACCAGGCAAAAATCATGCACCAGGGGGATTGGTCTTTTATTACAAAAGTCAACACATCCTTGACCAGATAAAAGTGTTAAGGGCTCAATGAGCATCCTTAGTGCAGCCCAACTCTAACCGGAAACTTGTCTGTAACTCGCTAGTCTCCAAATCATTCACTGCCTCTTGCGTCTCCGATTTTTCACGCACTTCTTCCGAAACCTGTACCTCGGTTCCTGCCCTCTTTACCCCCTTGTTTACCTGCCCGTACTCGTCTCTATCCTCCTCCCTCCCTGACTGGTACCACATCTTCTTTGCCTCTTTCTTCGCCTTTACCACTCCCTGCCCCTCACTGTTTGACCACCGCATCTCTTTATGCCCAGGTGCTCTCCTTCCTGTTGTCCTATCCAACACTTCTTCACTATCCTAAGTAAAACTTTGCTATTATTCTCCCATCATTCCTGCACACTCTCAAATGACTGTAAAAATGACTGTAAAAACTTTCTCCCTAAACCTTTTCTGAAGCCCCTCCTCTTTTAATCTCCACCACATTATCCTTGGCGCTGTTCCCTCTGGTCTTGTTCTCCTGCAGAATCTGATTCCCCAGTCCATCACCATTACTTTATGCTGTGCTGCCACACTTGAAACCATTTATGACCTTGCAATTCTTTTTTTCTTTTATATGATTTCTTCCACACATTAGGACGTTTACTTGACTTTCTCTTCCTTCAGTACTGTAATGATGCTGTTCCACTTCCACCAAGAACTGAGCTGCACTCTAGTCACACTGGCAGTTCTCCATTGTGAAGTATGACCAAACCGAGCTCCTTGCATCACCACTATCTGATTGATCAAAATGCATGGAGGTACCGGTGTTCTGTGTACCGATTATCTGAAGGAAAAAGCATATATTCTATATATTATTCATTATTAGTAGTATCGCACATCGCAATGTACTTATGCATTACTAATAACTCGGAAATGTCCAACCTCCTACTTAAAAAAGTACTATATAACAGCTAAACGGAATGGATTTCTAAGTGAATGTTAATTCCGCTAGCATTTTTATGCTAAAATAAGATGGTGACTTTCACAGACGTGCTCATGGAAATTAGTATATCATAACAGTAAATAAGCGCCGCTTAGGTTATACGTCACTTTTGCTCACCAAAACTGGCAATGCCTTTACCGAGCCAGCCCTTCCACAGTGGAAAACCTAAGCGAGCTAGAACCGCGCTGTAACCAGTGTGTTTTTGAGGTATGGATCAGGTATGGTTCGCTTCCTGTATGCCAGTGGAAAAGCACCATTAGTCAGAAGCTGGTTTACTTTCTTCTCAAAAAATGTGTTAATTAATGGTAAATCAAATGCCATGGTGAAATCTGCCATATTCTCTCCTTCCTCATGTTTTTCCTCCACTCCCCTTCCTCCATATACCCTCTGTACTCTTTCCCATATGCCCATTTAGATCCCCATCAGCAATCACCCTCTTCACCCTCTTATATTGGCTAAAACTCTTCATACATTTGTGCCCAGAAAGCCTCCTTCTCCACTTGCGGACCATATGCGTAATTGACATTAACTACAGTCTCACTGAGGCCCAACTTAACACTCACCACCCTGTCACTCCTGACCATCCTTAAGATCTTCAGATAATGCTACCCCTACACCATTTCTCCCTTGATCTTCATCTTAACCATCTGCTCCACTGCATAACTCCATTGCCTCCTCTCAGTAAACCCGCCTTGTTCCCCTTCCTTTTGGTTTCCTGCACACACAGCACCCCCACCACTCTCCTAGCAAGTCTGCCAACTCTCGTTGTCCCCATGTTCACTGTTCCTCACTCTCAACTTCAGCGTCTGGACTGAGTTCTTTAACCGGACCTGGCCTTGAATGGTAGGCCTGGCTCGTTTCCCACAGGGGTTAGGCGAGGCCCCTGCGCATCGCTTATGGGGTACACCCCAGAATTCTCCAAACTGTTTGGACTTATCACATCATGAATGGCTTTGGCAAAGGTTTACAGCCAGATGCCCTTCCTGACATGAACCCTCTTTATTTATCTGGACTTGGGACTGTCACCAAGTTGGGCTGGTTTGCCCTCTTGGTGGCTCTGTTATTATTATTGTTGTTGTTGTTGTTTTTGTTGTTGTTGTTATTTTGATTCATCGGTTATCTTAATGTGTTTATGTATATTTTATATATTCATATGCTTTTATATACACAATTTCAAATTGGCACAAAAACTTTCATTAGAGCTGTGGGACCACTGAGTGAAGTAAGGAAATTGAATCAAGATAACTGCATAGCCACATTTATCACTTGGAAAGGAAGCATACTGTATAAACAAAAGCATACACGGCCAGCCCCTGACCTTTGCTGCTCTTTATTTTCCCTTCCGTTAGCAGCCCGCTCGGGCTCCTGCTTAGCATTTCTACCGGCAAATCGCTGGGAATCCTCCCCCCCGCCCCACCACGGCAGGAGTGGACAGCCTCGGCTGACATTCCATCGGGGGCATTATCAGTCGTGGAACGGGGGCTTGCAGCCACCGCAAAACCTAATTAGATAAGCAGTTATTGAAAAGGGATGGATGGAAAATCGCAAGGAATAAACTCCCCATACATCACTGGGAAGTTTACATCAATATGCATCCTGCACCACGAAGAGGCACTGTGGGTCTTAATGTTCCGTCTTCATAAAAGTTTCATTTCTCTCCTGTGTATGTCTGGGTAGATGATTTAAATATAGTCCCATATGGATGTGAATTTAACATTATTTACCCCAATTATATACATTACATGTGCATCTACTCATGCGCGCACGCACACACACACACGCACATATTACATTTTATTATAACATTGTTTTGCTGTTATTTATGTGTACTGGTTGTTAGTTGTAAAAAGTATTTTTGGAGAGGTTGCTAGACAAACTCAAAAATAACTTAATCAATATCTGGAAATTAAATACACATTAGGTATTTTCGTAATATATTCCCGATGAATTATTCCACAGAAGATTGCCTTTTCTCTTGAGAGGTCCGAACACCAGGCAAATAAATTGATATCAGATCTTGATGCTTGGCAGAAAGCATGTGAATTTTTTATCGTAGTAGGTCATTATTTTGGAAAAGCCTTGTAAATATTCATGTTCCTATTCACAAGGTAGATGCTGCAAGGCAGAACATAACAATAGAACAGAGAAAACACAGTTTAAAAGACAACAGCTTTTACTGATGTCTAAAAACTGAAAGTTAAATTCTAGTTTGGCAGTAAACTCAAACGACACACTTCCTTGTGCTGATCCATGAATGTAAGGTCACTGTTGCTACATTAAAGTAGAAATGAAACAGGTGAAAATGATCTAAGTAGGACCATGAGATTAAAATAAACTGAATTTTCTTCAAGCTTAACTTCCCCGTGTAGCATCTGGGTTCTCATTACTAAAATGTATTAGACTGTATTTCAATAATTAAATCGCAAGCTATATATTTTATATACACTATTAATAATTAGCATATGCATAACAAGACATGGCCTGGATGGGATATCGAACAGAACCATGTGACCAGGGTGATTTTTTTTCATCCCAGTCTTGCTACCTACAGGCCGATTCTATATTTTCTATATTTTGGTCAGCGCAATTTGGTAGCACTGTCACCTCACACCTCCAGGGTTCAGATCCTGCCCCCTCTCTGTGTGAGGCATTTTCACGCTCTCCCGGTGGTGTTTGCGTTGTATACTATCCAATCCAAAAATCGTGTGATTCTGTGTGTGCCCTGCCACGGACTGGCACCCCCTTCCTGACTGTTTCCCTGCCCCCTGCCCTATGCTGGCTCCGGTTCCCCTAAGACCCTGTGCTAGATAAGTGGTTATATGATGGGTAGATGGATGAATGACAGTATGTTTTACCATTTCATTGAACTTTTACATTAATAACAAGGCCTGCGACCTTGACCGTGATAAGTGGTTAGAAAATGACTGAATGGATGGACTGTTAACAAGGGTGGTTTTTAATGGCAGTTTTAACCCGAAAAGCCTTAGGTTTCTGTAGCCATAGTTAGCATATATAGTTTTATAGCTTAGGGAAAATGCGCTGGTGATTTCAGAGAAGGTTTGTCAGGGAGTCAACCAGGGTTATGAAATTGCAAAGTTTTGTGCACTTTTCAAGTGGTACATATGTAAGAAGTTAGTCAAACATGCCCACGAAATGATAAGGAGTGAATGAATTTGGGAACTGTGTATACCTGATAAGAAGAGAACATGATAAGAAATGATTGACTGACAGGTTGCCGTTTCATAAAATCTAACTCTCAGACTTTAAGCCTTATATATTTAGACGTATACAGAAACAATTTCTGCATACGTAACAATTTCAGAAATTGTTTTTCTTTTTTTAAAATGAAAACTCTTTAATTTAGCTGCAAGAGTTCAAGAGTTCATGCAGACATAATGAAAAGCATTCTTGATAATATCTTGATCACACAGGAGAGAGGACACCAGAGAAATAACATTTAAAGGGTATAAAATTCAAATTAACAGTACTATGCAAAAGTCTTAAGTCTGCAAAGAAAATTACATTTAAATTATGTTTATGTAGGCATAAAAGAATTATATTACTTTTCTGTGTCAGCCATCTGAAAATCACTGCTCAAGTCACCTATTATTTGCAGTTACCGTCCAATATAATCATGTATTTGTTGAACTCAACCACTAGCACACCATGTTGGGTGAATCAATACCTTGAGTCAGTTAATTAAGTGAGCAGGTTGTGAAATTTAACAAACACGTTCATGGAATGACGGTGGTGCCCCAGAGGAGAAGTTTAGGAAAGCTGTCTTTTAGCCATCCAAGAAGATATCAGTGACCTTTTTAGCAAACAGATGAAATTCAGTTCAATTCAGTTTATTTTTATATAGCGCCTTTCACACCAAAGTCGCCCCAAGGCGCTTTACATGCTGTGTTGTGATACATTCCTGCATTATTTATACAGAAAATTAAATTCTTATCGCTTGTTATATTACCGTATATTTGTGCATACAGCCATTCATCAGCTTATGTCCTATCGAATTAACAGCCGATGTCCAAGGTCCCATAGGAGCCTTAATAAAGTTTAGGGACTTCCAAAGCTGACATAGTGGATATTAGCAGACGGACTTTACCATATGTGCAGCAAGAACCAAAACAAACTGACTGTGTAGCCACTATAGATAATATCTTCTGTGTTATATTGTGTAATATACTATACTTGACCTTTCTCCTATAATGATCAAGGAACACCCAGATTGCTTTATGTCCTCACTTCTGTAACAGAACCCAGTTGTAAGTTGATAGATACCTGTATTCTAATGTTACACAGCAGGCAAATACACATATTCTTCCCAGATGCGTCTACTATTACCTGTGAGTGTGTGAGTGCAAGACAGGATATGCGAAAACTCTTATGTGGAACAAAATGTCATCATTATCTTTATTTAAACATGATTTTCTTTGGTGGCCTAAGGCTTTTGGACACTAAGGTACAGCTAACTTACAAATTCCTCTAAACCAGTGTAAATATGTACTCTGGATGTATATTTAGAAGTACAGTTTTTAGGTACTGGCCATTGGATAACAAAGAGAGACAAGATAAGAGATGATATGAGATGAGGTAAGACAAGATAAAAGATAAGATAGGATAAGATAAGATAAGATAAGATAACATACTTTGTTGATCCCGGGGGAAATTCATGACTTTCCGCATTATCACACATGTTTTTGACCTCTCTAATACATGGTTAAAAGGATGATGACCAAACTTTAAAATAATTCATCCCTTTGCTCTTGGTCCCTATTAAAAAACAGTGAGCAATGTAAACATCTGATAGCTGGAGATTGTTCCCTATGAAGCCAGAATAAGTTCTCAGAGGACTAGGTGTGATTTAAAGGCTGCTGGGAGTGCTTGTCCTGAAAGTAGCACGCAGAAAGTGAGAGGTGACACTCCAGTGTAAAGCCATTCATATTTGTCCTCTCCAGTTGTCTGTGATCGTAGTTAATTACATAAGAACATAAGAACATAAGAAATGTACAAACGAGAGGAGGCCATTCGGCCCATCAAGCTCGTTTGGGG
>JAAGVU020000103.1:18695560-18713013 GCA_011763525.2 Mormyrus iriodes | reverse complement strand
TGTATAATGATGTCTCAGATAACATGACTGAGTGTAATCTGTCGGGAATCAAGTTCCCCTACACAATTGCAGCTCTTTCGTGGAGAGTAGCTGCACTTTGACGAGGCCTGTGAGATTTTAGGCCGAAAAACAATGCATCACAAAGCATTGGAAGAGTCTTATCAAGTTCACTGCTAGGCACGGCTATGTCTCTGCGAAGCGTGCAGGATTGCGGAAAGGACTGCACAGCCAAGCCCCGTATACTCTCCATGCAGCTTTACAATGGGCACAGGCCGTGAAGCACGAAGATGAGCTCAGCAGAAAAAACGAGCAAACAAACCCCAACACAGCCTGAAGCGTCGTCAGACTGCTTGATTTATCGCTCTAATTCAATTCGCAATCCTTGCTTCTGTTTTGTAATAAGTGACAAACATTGGTTTTTCTCAAAAAAAAAAATTATAATAAAAAATAATAAATAAATCTTCTTTTCTAGGGCATAAATTCATGAGCGAAGGAGAATACATTGAGATCACAGCAATCACCAAAGACCAGTCTGGAGTGTATGAATGCAGCGCCAACAATGACATCTCCACCCCCGATGTACGGACTGTGCAAGTCACTGTCAATTGTAAGTATGGCGATTGTCCGCATCGCATAAAGCCGGCAGCTCGGGAGTCTTTGGGGCTTTTGTACAACCACACTTTTTGCAAACATCAACTGCACATTCTACACTTTTACTCCATTATTAAGCCGCACTGGAAGTCTTGCGCGAGCAGATCACGTACGCCCGTGTACCACTCGCTTTTGTTAAATGCTCAAGGGTAAGCGGTCCTTCTCTGAGCTGCTTCTCTGTCCCACACAGATCCCCCCTACATTTCGACCGCCAGAAGCACCGGCACGCCACTCGGGCAGAGGGGCATGCTGCAGTGCGAGGCCTCGGCAGTTCCCGTGGCTAATTTCGAGTGGTACAAAGAAGACCGCAGGCAAGTTAAGGTCCATTATGGCACACACCGAGGACTGGGATTTCCAGAGGATCTGGGAATCTTACTGCATAAGACGTAGCTTATCTGGACACCCGTACTCATGACACAAACATAATGGCACTGCTCTTCCTGTTTAAACCTGGATTTTTTTTTTCACTTTAAACCAGGCCATTGCTGTTTTATAATGGCATAACCTGAAAAGTGGAAATAGATTGCAAATTTATGAAGAGAAGTATTGGAAGAAAAACATGTATGGAATATGCGAACAATATAAAGATTTATTAAGTAAATATACCATTATATTACGTTTACCAATATGTATGTGTATATATATATATATATATATATATATATATATATATATATATGTATATATAGTGAGCACTAGTACATACATACTTGGATGTTAGGATTTGAAATTTATTATCAGCTGTATAATTTACAGCTAATTCCAATCCTGCAGTCTTTCAGATCTTTGAAAGTTGACGTAATGTCAATGAGATGTAAAACCATCCTGGTCAGTTTAGAGCAGTGGTTCCCAAACTTTCTCTTCAGGGCCCCCCTATTCTAGATAGGATCGTTATTGAGCCCCCCCATTCAAACTACACAGGTTCAGATTCAAACTTTATTTGAAATACAACTCACTTTTCTAATTGAACGAAACAAATGCAATTACAAATGGTGCAATTTCACCACTGTGGGAGAACTAAAGAGCATACTGAAGTGATAAACAAGAATAAAACACTGGCTATCCCATTGGTGCGCCCCTCCCCCTGCAATACCACTGCGCCCCCCCAATTTGGGAACCACTGGTTTAGAGGAAGGCCTTAGGTGGAGGGTTTGATTTACACAGGAACTGCTCGGGTGTGTGTGCCAAATGGAGTTTCCATGAGCACTATGTGTGCGGCATCCGCCGCCCCAAACTGTCCCAGTAGACAGCAGGGTGACTGTTATGTGAGCTTCCTGGCAAGTACTGTGTCACACCTGGCGCCTCTTTGGCTCATCGGCCATGCAACCAGGGACTCACTGGTTGGACAGATGAGATCATTGACACAGACAGTGAGCAGGAAAGATTAGCATGTGTGCAGGTGAAGAGGTAGAAGCAGACCATCTGAATGCAGCCTGCAGCCAGGTCCTGGGTAGGACAGCAAATCACTGATGGCTCTCTCATCTGCCTGTTAGGGAACCAAGCACAATATTAACAGAATGCAGAAGTAGGAAAAACAATCTGGTTGTTAGAAAGACTGCAGGGCAAAATATTGTGTATACTATTAAGTAATATTTTTTTTGCCCCATGAATGAGTTAGAATCAGTTCTTACATCAGCAATGTTAGTACTTTAACTAAGGTAGTAAATTATATACTATATTTCAGGCACTTGTTTTCACTAACCGAAAGAAACACAAAGATTTTCGCTTTTACGAGAAAAAAGAGAAAAGCGAAATTAGCATTTAGCGTTTGTTTATCAGCAAGCCAATTATAGATATACAGTCATGCGTTACATAATGACATTTGGGTCAATGTGGACTACATCTGTGATAGTGGTCCCATAAGATTATAATGGAGCTAAAAAATCTCTATCGCCTAGTGATGTTGTATCCGTCATAACGTCATAGCAAACCGCATTACTTATGGATTTCTGGTGATGCTGTTGTAAACAAACCTACTGCGCTGCCAGTCGTATAAAGTTTAGTACATATGTACATATGAACTGTACATATTATGATAATAAACAACTATGTTACTGGTATATGCAGGATTGCCAACTTTGATCAGCTGGCTGGAGACATTCACACAAACATGCACATTTACATGTATGTAACAATTTTATTACTTTGTAAATAGTCTTTAGGGTTTGAAAACTATCCTAACACTTTTGATGTAACTAATTTTAGGTTTATAATGAAATAATATAAATTTGCTGTAAGATTTCTTGCATATGACAGCGTGAATGTCATGCCAGATGCATGAGAGTTGGCAACCCTGTTTATGTCTCTACTGTGCTGTACCTTTTATTGTTATTTAGGCAATACCATTTAGACAGTGCTTAATTTGTAAATCCGAAAATGCCGCAGCTCCTTGGTGTGTATGTATGTATGTATGCGTGTGTATATATAGATATATAACCATACATACACACACATACAGTTGAAGCAGATATATACATAAATCACATACATATGTCCAAAATTATTCATACCCTTTGCAAAAAAGAAAAATTCTAGTGGATACATACAAAACACTTCTTAGCAATTATAAGAACCAATGAGTCATTTTGGACATGGGATTTTTCATAATAAAATAAGCATCAAAATAGTTAATTTTTTATATCTCTAGCACAATGTCTGATCATATTCTGCCAGATGCTGATGCAATTTCCAGCCAGAAGGAACCTATTGGTCAAATTTACTATAGATCAACATTTGCTTAACTCATGAACATGAAAGTAAGGTTAATATAACTTAGATTACAAAATCTTTAGTTTTTCTGAAATCAGGTGATGCAAAAATGAATACACCCCACAACAAAAACTACTACATCTAGTATTTTGTATGACCTCCCTGATTTTTGAGGACAGCATCAAGTCTTACAGGCATGGAATGAACAAGTTGGTGACATATTGCAACTTCTATCTTTTTCCATTCTTCAAGAATGACCTCTTTTAGAGCCTGGATGCTGGATGGAGAGTGACACTCAACTTGTCTCTTCAGAATTCCCCAAAGGTGTTCAATTGCACTCAGATCAGGAGACTTACTTGGTGCTGAATCACTTTTACCCTGTTCTTCAGAAATGCAACAGTGGCCTTAGATGTGTGTTTTGGATCATTGTCATGTTGGAAAAGTGCACAAAAACCAAGGGCACGGAGTGATTGTAGTATCTTCTCTTTCAATATAAGGTAGTGCATCTGTCTATTCATGATACCATCAATGAAACACAGCTCCCTGACACCAGCAGCACCCATGCAGCCCCACATAAGGATATTGCCACCACCATGTTTCACTGTAGGCGCCATACATTTTTCTTTGTACTCCTCACCATTGCAACACCATACAACTTTGAAGCCATCAGTTCCAAAAACATTTATCTTGGTCTCATCGCTCCAGAGTATAGAGTCCCAGTAGTCTTCATCTTTTTCAGCATGGGCCCTGGCAAATTCTAGATGGGCTTTTTTGTGCATGGGCTTTAGGAGAGGCTTCCTTCGTGGACAACACCCATGCATGCCATTTCTCTGCAGTGTACGCCGTATTGTGTCACGGGAAACAGTCACCCCAGTTTGGCTTTCTACTTCTTTAGCTAACTGCAGCGAACTTGCAAGGTGATTTTCAACCCTTCTCATCAGAAGCTGCTCCTATTGAGGTGTTAACTTGCGTGGATGGCCTGGATGTCTCTGTGAGATGGTTGCAGTCCCATCTTAAAGTTTTGTATCACTTTTGCTACAGTAATTTGACTGATAAGTAAAGCTTTGCTAATCTTCTTGTAGCCTTCACCTTTCTTGTGTAAAGAAATTATGTCCTTTCTCAGGTCTTGTGACTTTTCTCTTCCATGTGATGCCATTGCTGACAGCATGGAATGGGAAGGGGTTTCTTTGTTAAGTAATGCCCTTTTATAGTCAAAATGCCTGTCTAATGAAAAATTAGACTCACCTGTGGTTGATAGCTTGTTAATAAGAATTTTGTAGCCTAAAATTTTGCTTTACTCCTAAGACTTTCAATGCGGTGTACTCATTTTTGTAAAATGGTCTTGAATGATTTTGTTAGTTACTTGTTAGACATTTAATTTTTTTGTGTGAGCAAATTAACAAATCTTGTTTGCAATCAATGGCCCACATTTGTGGGAATATTTTGTAGTACATTATCCCATAGAAAATGTTGATTCTGAAAGGAAACTAAAGGTTTTCTGACAAATCTGTTGGGGTGTACTCAACACTGTATATATACATATGTGTATATAACACTGAGCAGACCGAGGCATCGCAGCAGCAGCGGTCAATGCACGAAGACAGACCTGATATGGTTTCTTCACAACCAATAGTTTTAGCCTTTGTAGCTAAATAATGTGTTACTACAAACTATAAAATATTGAAAACCAGTATTGAATACATACTATTTAAAGCTGAATAGTATTGAATATTGAATACACACACATATATAAAGTATCACATTATAATAAGAAATGTATAGGTAAGTTGAAAAAATTATAATAGAGTACATAATATTAATAATAATTATTATACAGTAATAGTAGAAGAACGTAACTACGTACTGTATTGTATTGTAGTGAACCTCGAGAACTTAATTATACAGCTGATAATAAATTTCAAATCCTAATCCAATCCAGCTAGGGCAGTCCACATCTTCCAGCCTACCATTTCCCAGAAGTCTTTGCCTTACCTCCATCTTGTTGCAGTGGCTTATAAAGCCAGAAGAGGCAGAAAACCCAGGCCCTTTTTTGCTTGCTTGGTGCCGTTTTTTTTTTATCGTTTGTGTTCTTGGTAGACTTTGCTGTGTTTGTCCTCTTTGACTATGATTTCTGGACTATCCCTTTGTTTAGTTTCCTAGGTTTTGTCTTGGAGCTCTGGTTTTTACTGATCTCTTTTGCTTGCATACTGGACTACAACCCGTATGCATCTTAAGAGACACTAGAATCGCTCTGTCGATCATACTGGAGTCAATCCTCTGATTGTCTGACGTCTCCTATGCTGAACATGATGTCCTGATACAAGAAATTGAGCTGGGTATTACTTCAGTTCCACTTATGCACAAAGGACTTGACCAGAATGGTTAAGGTCACAGTGCTGCCGCAGCTACCTGTCCCAGGAGTCTCCTTTATCTTGTGAAATGACCTGGTGGGTCCAGGGCTCTGTTCCAGCTCTAATGGATGAGCTCTTGTCATGAGCTCTAGCTCATGTTCTTGTGCCAAATCACCAATCTGTTTTCCCAGCATGTGTCCTGACTTGAGCCCAGACACACAGGTTTGGAGATGTTCCTGATCTCACCAATTTGTTTACATAAAAATCCTCTATCAAGGACTCTACGAAGACTGAAATCCAGTCGCTTTCCTTTGAGACATCTGACAAGGTATGTGACGCAAATGTCATCTTATTTTTAGACGGAACAGCTAGTCTTACAACAAGAAAAGGATTAGAGTCTTGTTGGTTGTTTTGAATCTGCGGTGAAGGAATCTGTTAGCTACTCATCACACTGCTTACTTTGTTGATGGGGTCCTGATGAGAAAATGGACTCCAGCTTCTGCGTCTTCAGAGCTTAGTGACATGGTATAAGTAGTAGCTCTGGTTTCTTTTTGTAAGCATGTGCTTGTATTAGCCCATGACCACCCTTTGTCTGGTCACCTACGGGTTAGGAAGACCTATGATAGTCTCTTCAGATTTCATTTGGCCTGGCATGAAAAGTAACGTGGCACAACATTGTCATTCATGTCATACCTTTCAACTTGTGGGTAAATATAACTCAGGCTCCAGTGGTAGACAAATTATATAAAATTAAATACAAATTATGCAAATCTATCTATGGAAATGCAAATCTATGCAAAATCAATTCACATATAACCCTTAATTAAAAAGGAGATACTCATATTGCTAAATGTGCTTTTACTAACGTACTGATAATGATAAGCTCCTGTTAATACAATGTAAGCCTGCCTGAAACGAGTGTGCTGATCTGCAAGAAGACTGGGTAAGGTGCAGACCTGACCCTGAAGCAATGATAAAATAAAAGATACATGCATGGCTGAATTTGAATATGATTGTGCAAGGCAGGGTGAAAAGGACAGAAAGGAAAGAAAATAGAAATAGAAATGGGGAAGCTGGTGTGTTGGGAGTGACGGAGTTTGGAAGGATCAGATAACTAATTTTCCTTTCCTCCCAAAATCAGCGTTTCCAGGACTAGACAAGAGAGCGCATGGATTGGATCACACCTCGCCAGATGCAATGGTCTAGCTGTTTTGTAGGTAATGGGCTGCTCCGTTGTTCACTAACTATGCCTGAGTTTTGTTTCTAGGTGCTCCACATGTATGATGCACTACATGGGTCGTGCATTGAAAACATTCCTCACCACAGGGAAGAAATAGAAATTGCAAAATATCACATGTAGCAAGACAGTATGAAATTGTGAAATATCAACAGAGTTATGCCTATAAAAACTGTATGAACCTGTTGCTCAGGGAGCAAGACGCACAACTGAGTGCTGAGTGCCTGTTCCCCCTGAGCTCAGTGGTAAATAAAGATTTGTCAAACTCTTAAACGTTGGCTCAGAGAAATTTCTTCCACAATCCCTTTTATCCTATTCCCATAGTAGGTCAATCTTTTGAGCACATTGTGGTTGATTGTGCAAGCCCTTTGCCAAAAACCAAATTGGGATACTCATATCTACTAATAATACATGCTGCTATTCGCTTCCTTGAAACAATCCCAGTCCGCCCCTTGAAGGTTAAAGCTGTTAACACTTTATACAAATTTTTCACCATGTTTGGCCTACGAAAATGGATACAGTCTGACTAAGGTTCCAATTTCACCTCTTAATACATGAAAGGTTTTCTCATGTATTAAAAGAACTAGGCATGTCAGGAGTATAACGTCAGTCCTGAATCACGTGGTGCATTAGAATGTTTCCATCAAACCCTGAAAAATGCTTTACGTACCTATTGTTTTGACACCCAAAAGGACTGGGATGATGCCTTTTGTTTTGTTTGCCCACCTGAGTGCAGTTCAGAAGTCTTTAGATTTTAGACCTGGTGAGTTGGTGTTTGGACATAACTTCCGTGGTCCTCTGAAACTTTTATAGTAGTGCTGGTCATCCTCAAAACCTTCCTTGAAGCCTCCGCACATCAAAGAATATGTGGCATCACTTAAGCACAAGTTGCAAGCTGCATGAGAACTTGCTTCTCAAAGCCTAAAGTCTGCCCAAAATAGAATGAAGGAATGTTTTGATTGTAAGTCTGTTGAACAAAGTTTTTTTTTTTTTTTTCCTTTTCTTTTTTTCTTTCCCCCCGGGACTTAGTGCTAGCACCATTACCTCTGGTTGGCTCCCCATAGCAGGCCTGCTTCTCAGGTCTGTACGAAGTTCTGGAAAAGGCAAGTTCAACAAACTATGTAATCAGTACTCCTAACCGAAGAAGAAAGTGGAGTGTGTTTCATATAAATATGCTGAAGCTATATATTGATCGCCCTAGTGTGTGTGTCCTTCTGATGTTCTTCCCACCTTGCTAGTTTTAGGTACAGAGTAAGTACTCACCAGATCCCAACGATCTTAGTCTAGGTAGATAATGTCTTCCAGTAACCTGGCTTTAAAATGCTGAAATCTCAACTGACGTGAAAAATATACTTGGTTACCTACCTCTGCCTTTTAGAGATGATGTAATAAAATTGATTCAGCAGCATCCTTCCTTTGCTGATATTCCCTTGTGCTCCCATTTAATTGAACATGATGTTGATTTGGAAAACCATCCACCAATTAGGCCCATATCATGTTAGTCCTCATAAAAGAACACTCCCAAAGTGAGACACTAACTATTTACTTGAGTATGGCCTTGCTGTTCAGAGTGAAAGTCCCTGGAGCTCTCCTTGTTTTTCGGTTCCAAAACCAGATGGAACTTTTTGGTTTTGCACTGATTACAGAAAAATAAATGCTGTAACTAAAGCTGACTCGTTTCCACTGCCTTGCTTGGAAGACTGTGTGGAGCAAGTTGGTTCTGGAAAGTGTTACAAAATTAGAAATTAATTAGCAAAAAAGCAATTATTTACCTACTGTGGTAGAAATTTCATTGAGTCAATGTATTAGGAGTTTGACAATTCTTTATTACCACTCAAGGGGGAACAGGCGCTCAGCAAGTCTTTCACTGCATCTTGTGCTCTGCTCCCCAAAAAACAATTTCAGCACACTTTTATACACTTCTCAGACCATACAGCTTAGTCTACCTACCTTTCCTGCATTGTGGTTTTCCCGTTTTTCAGCAGCGCAGCTGCATATCTCTGCTTCTCTTGCATTAATATATCATCTTTTAAGCACGTCATAGCTTTACTTATTGGGATACGTGCATTTATCTTTGTCCTAATAAACTTACTGCAACTTAAGGTCTGTACCTCACCTAGTTCCTTCTTGCAACTCTTATGTTTATTTTTTCTGAGAAGCCTCGTGTCTAGGCTGTTTCCAAGAAGCATTATATCCAGTCTAACACCTTAGTTAATTTTGACTCGACCTATGTTGATTTCAGCCTGTGGCTCCTGCTTGTGATGAACCCTTTATTCTGGCAACCTCTTGATTCTTCTTCCACACTACAAATAAAAGGGATTCCTGGGAACGTGCTTCTGTAAAAATTCTGGATGGTTTTACTTCTCGCTAAGCTCAGTCCAAAGGTATCTTCTGTTTGGTCATCTGATTGTCAGATTTGGTTCATGGCTGTTAAATCACTTTTAACTAACTCTGCTCCTGATTATTCTCATCCATTCAAGCTGGAAATTGATGCAAGTGCCACTGGAGCTGGCAGTGTTCTGCTACAGGAAAATGATGATGGACTGGATCAGCCTGTGTGTTATTTTTCAAAGAAGTTCCTTAGGCATCAGCTGGCTTACAGTACTATTGAAAAGGAAACGCTTGCATTGCTTCTCGGTCTACAGCGCTTTGAGGTATATTTACATTCTACCTCTAAGCCCATTGTTGTTTATACCGACCATAACCCACTTGTCTTCCTATCTTGTATGTCTAACAGCAACCAGCGCTTGATGTGTTAGTCCTTGATTACTCAAAGTTTTAATCTTGTAATACAACATAAACATGGGACAGATAATGTATTTGCTGATGTGCTGTCTTGATATTGAATTATTATTGTAAGCCTATGTTTGCTGAGGCTCACACTTATGAGAGAGTGTTACATCCACTGGTTCCTCTGTGCAATAGATAATCCAATCCAAGTAGGCCAGTCCATATATTCCAACCTACCATTTCCCAGAAGTCTTTGTCTGTCCTCCATCTTGTTGCAATGGCCTATAAAGGCAGAAGACCCAGGTCCTTACTTGCTTGGCACCATTTTTGAATTATTTGTGTTCTTGGTAAACTTTACAGTGTTTCTGTTTTTCCCTTTTGACTAAGATTTTTGGGCTATCCCTTTATTGTGTTTGTTAGGTTTTGTCTTGGAGCTCTGGTATTTACAGACCTCTTTTGCTTGCATGGTGTTCTACAACTACAATTTGTACCTTGCCCTTTGGAATACCATTTCTTGGAGCCATATGAATATACATTTTTAGAAATATAGCCTATTTTATCTGTACCCCCCTTATGGTGTTTTTAGTTTTATGTGTTTTTTTTTCCTTTCCCTTCACTTTTCTGTTACGGCCTCCACTCCTAGACAGGTCAGAACACCATTGTATTTAACCAAATTTTTTGCATACAACAGGCCTTATGCCAGTCTGTTAGTAAGTACGAGTTGTCCATAGGTCAGATATTCTTAACCTGGTGAATGCCTATATAGATGCATTTTTGAACCACTTCAGTAGACTAATAAAACACTTTTGAAGTACTGAAGTATTATGCATAACACCAAACAAGTGACATAAAGAAAGTGTTAAAATCGGTTTAGTTTTGCCCAAGGTTAATGATGTGTCAGTAGTGATGAGTTGAAAACCAAATGTATTCCATTTCACAATACATATTGGCACACAAGAATAAATGAAGCATAGTCATTCCTTTCCATCTTCCTCACCTTGCATTTGGTGAACAGCCACCTGCTTCTCTAACATTAGGTATGACCACTTGGCATTGGGGACCTCTTGACCTTATCTGTATTATTTTGATTCGATATGGAACTTTCATTCTATCCTTATAGCTTTAACATAGCCAAAATTATGTCATGGTGGCTGTGGAATAACAGCAGATGGAAGCTTTTATACAGTTAAAACCCTAAAATAAGTTGTTATGGCTTAGAGATTCAGCACCTCAGGGACAGAGTGCACCCTGAACAAACAGGATATCGAAATAAATGTAAATGTTACATTTTATTAATGTAAAGTCATAATTATCATAACAATAAATCATAACCATGTGCTGTAGAATGTATGTGACTCTCTCTGTCTCACACACATACACAGCCACTGAAAAAAATGTTGGAGTGTGACTCAGTTACTGGCACTGGATTATGTACAATATTATCATATGCATATTACTAACATGATATCGATACTTTATTTTTTAAATATCATGGTCATTGTCTATGTGTTTGTATGCACCCATACAATAAAGTATTAATAAATCTGTGCCACGGAAAAGTGTCTGAAGCCTTTTTTCTTTCACTGGGATTTTCATACAAGTCAACAATAACTATCATATGTTCTTCACTATTATTGAAGTGAAGTAGCCGATATTTACAGGAACAGTGTGCAGGTGTGGTCTCTCTACCACCATCACATTGCTAGGTGTGTCTTTCACTTATAAAGTATTTAAAGAGGTGTCTTTGACCTCTTGTGAAGGATGGATGTATCTCACAGAACATAAATTGAATAATTAAATATGGCTAACTATATCCTACCCTCTAACCCATAGTTTTAATGTTTGACAGCATGTTCTATTAGTTGCCATATATTTTGTATTTTAGCATTTAATTAAATAATTAAATTATCATTATTAATTTATTACATTGTTGTTATCATTATTATTTAATTGCATTATTATTGTTATTTGATTTAATTATTATTAGTATTAAATGCTAAATACATTAACTATCAATACATTTCTTAGATGTACTGCTTTTGTTTTGGTTACAATTTAGTTACAAATGACTTTCTGATATGTTATACCTACGCTCTGTAAAAGCCATTGCTTGAAATTGGTGACAGAGTTGTGGAGAGCACAGCAAAACGGAACCTGGGGACACACAAAAAGACCTTGAGACACACAGTCCTTTGACATTGTATGAGGCCTAGAAACTTATTGCATGCAGCATTGTCTCAAAACAGCATTGATAAGGCTGTAACACATTAATTTTTTTGCAAACGTTTTGAAGCGTTCTTTTAAACATACACCTCTAAGGCTGTAACACATTAATCTTTTTGCTCACCCTAAAGAAACTCCCCTCTAAAGTTAATTAGCAAGAGATGCTTCCTCAATCTCTATAAAAACATATAAAAAGCAAGACTTATTATTATTGTTGCTGTTGCTGTTTTTTTACCATTGCTTATATTTTGTAACTCAATCGAACTCAAAATATATATATATAATGATTTATCAATTAGTTTAAACATAGTTCAATCATTTAGTAATAAGTTCATATTGCAATTTTTTATTAATTATATGTGTCTTTTTTGTGTACATACATGTATTTTTTTTAGAGGTATGGTAGTTCCATATATAAAAGTTTCTTGGCCATAACATTTTTGAACACTAGAGGGAGCATACAATCCGTTTTTTTGTGACAGATAACCAGAGAGCATTCACTTTAAAACTGCAGTTTTTATTATTTTTTGAATCAGTACTATTTCTTATACACATCAAAGAGTAATGACCTACTTCCTCTGAAAGGAACACGGCATTCACTATTACCATTTCATTACAATTACTATATCATCTACAACATAGGTGGGTACTATAGGCTCATTCAGTCAGGCAGGTTTTTAACAAGTTGTTTATATTTCGGCCATTTTGGTAGTGATTTGAAGGGGTCTGTAAGAAATATGTATACTACTCATCCTGAACAGGGTCACAACAGGGTCCCAGAAAATGCAGGACATTTGTACTTTGGGAAGCATATCAGTTCATGTAAATGAAACAATAAATGCAAGTTATACATGTTCACCTATGCATAACCCTAATCCCAGCTATGACAACCTTAACCCCTACCCAGCCCTAAACATAACCATAAATAACCAAACAAAATACAAGACTTTTGACTTTCTTTAGTTTTTTGATTGCATTCACCGATTTTTATTAGTTTCCCCTTTCGGGGACTGACAAAATGTCCCAAAGGACACTATACTATTTGAATAAAGAGATGAGTCATGTTTCCTAATTGGAAGAGAGGGTATTAATAAAATTACACTTGTAACCATCTACCTCAAACACATTTTCACACCTTTAGTGTGCTATCTGAACACTACTTGCCAATGTAAAGACGACAGAACTCACTGTCTTAGCAATTGTGTAAAATTATTTAATCGTAATTAATTGCTCTTTCTGAATTCAAGAGAGCACACGACATCACGTGAGATTCGGGCCACCGTCGCACTACTCGACTCGTATGTGGCTTGCACCAAGTGTATGGCTTGCCGTCGTGTGCTGTGTGGGTTTAGGCATGGTGATTTCAGCTCAATTTAAGTCAAGACAGACCACAGGCACCTCTATTGTATAAGGTTTTCTTGGATGTAGGGTGTATGTTTAAGCCAAACCTGAGTAGGCGCAACCGTGTCAACCATCCTGACAACTTTTGTTACATTTGTGGTAAATACACGCCAGGTGATCAGTGCAAGAACATGACCAAGAAAGTAATAATTGCTTACAAGCGCTATTTCAGATGTAAAATTGGAGAATGGTTTGGCACAAACCAAAAAACTTCTATTTCTATATGACAAGAATTTCTGGATTTTTGAAGAAGAGTAAGTCAAAAATCGTCCATCCTGTCCCAGTCTGCTCTTAAACCAGTGCCTCATGATGCAGAAAATCCAGCGCCAATTCCTCCTGTATTTGGTTCTACTGAAAGTGACCGCTCTGCAAGTGATTAAGATGATGATTTTAATGCTGATGAATGTTATGAACCTGAATTTGATGAGGGTAAACCGCATTTGCTAAGCCAATCTGAATTAGTTGATCTGGTAAGAGACCTGTCTTTGTCAAAAGAGAAATTGGAACTATTAGCCTCTAGATTAAAGGAATGGAATTTGTTAGAAAAAGGTACTACAACTTCACACTTTCATGACCGTCACACAAAGTTAGCAGTTTATAACAAGCTAGAAAATGCACTCTGTTTCTGTACTGACGTTAATAGTCTTATTCTGGAGCTAGGTTCTGATTACATACCTGAGCAGTGGAGATTATTCATAGACTCTAGCAAAGCTAGCTTGAAAGCTGTACTGTTGTACAATGGTAATGAAAAACCTTCTGTTCCTTTTGCTCATACTATGGGAATGAAAGAGACATACGAATCAATGGAGCTAATTTTAAAATTGATCAACTATTCAGCACATAATTGGAATGTTTGTGGTGACCTGAAGGTTATAGCACTCCTGCTGGGCCTACAGATGGGATATGTTAAACACATGTGCTTCCTGTGTCTATGGAACAGTCATGATGACAGCAACCATTATAAAGTTAAGCACTGGCCACCCAGGGTTGAGTAAACTGTTGGTGAAAACAATGTGCAACACAAATCGTTGGTTGATCTGCTGAAAGTATACATTCCACCCCTTTACATTAAGCTGGGCTTAATGAAAAATTTTGTCATGGCAATGGATCACAGTGGAAACGGTTTTCAGTATTTGAAGGACAAGTTTGGAAAAATGAAAATGGATGCCAAACTGAAAGCAGGAATTTGTGTTGGTCCTGAAATCCGCAAATTGATGGGTGATGCTCGTTTAGAGCCAAACTCAGTCTACTTTGGACTCATTTGTGCTAGTTGTGCAAAATTTTCTTGGTAACCAGCGAGCTGAAAACTGTGCTGAACTCGTAAAGAACATGCTCACAGCACACCAGTGACTTGGCTGCCGGATGTCACTCTAAAATTCATTTTTTACATTCTGACCTGGATTTTTTCCCTCAAAATTTAGGTGATGTAAGTGATAAGTAGCCACTGTAACCAAAACATGATGGGCTACTGTTGGTTTCTGCAGCGAGCAACAATGGACACTCACAAGCACGAAAGCAAGTGCCCAAAGCACTTTTGAACAGTACATTAGGTCTTGATTTAAGTTTCTGGTGAACTTCTGTTTGTAATTTTGTTGCAACAAATTTTTCAAACATCATACAGTTATAAGGCAAAAATTCCTTATGTATAGTATTTTTGTAAGAAAAAAAGTAATTTTTTTCGCTCCTGCATGTATAACTTGAGAACCTGACGTGATAGACAAAATGTGCCTTCGGGTTTGACCTCAGCACACTGGATTTAGCGTAGGACACATGGATTAGACAAAATAGCAGACAGAAATTATTTTCTTGTGATCCAGTGAATGAGGTTATGACTTTTTAAATTCATCACTTCATGATGTTCAGCTGTGTATAACATCTGACAGCAGTGAGCCCACTGCTGAGGGGTAAATTGGCATTCAGCCACACAGTGTGTGCAACGATGCCACATACATCTAACTGTTTGCAGTACAGTTGGTAAGTCTCAGTGTAGGCTGAGTTTTCTCTCAATGTTTGTGTGTGTTTCTTAAAGGTACTCTGGGTTTCTTCCATGGTCCAGAAACAATCACTTTAAATAGTTTGCTGTCCCTAAACTTTGTGCCCTGTGATTTACTTAGACTAACTGGATAAATGATTATGAAAAGGGGAACATTGCTGAAAGACCAAAATAGAAAGGAATATAGGCATAAAATTTCTGAATCGTGTTTCATTGTAATATGATTTTTTAAAATCATTTCTGATGTATACACTTATGCAGGGGGGAAGCTAGAAGTGCTGAAGCTCCTGAATCTGCCAGGGCATTCATTCCCCTTTGACGCCCCTACACCTATGTAAAGCCTCATAAAAACTCAAGTCAAAGAAATTTACAGATTACATTATACTATATACCTCCAGCTGATTTAAAATTTTGTTGTGACATTTCTAAATGCTTAGATAAATACATCGAGTAACATGAAACAGATGTATTTCTAATAAATAATAATGGTACATGCTGTTGGCCATGTGTTTTGTAGTTAAAGGAAACGGGGAATGGGTATATCTTGGAAAATCAGTTTTTATATTTTGTGTAATGGATAGTGAGCAGTATGGAGCCCCTAGGTGCCATGGTAGAGAAAAATATTATAGTAGTTTGTGCTCTCGAGAATGAATGTCTTAAAATGTGAATTGAATAGAATCAAAATTCAATTCAATTGGGCACTTGTGAATCTAAATTGAATCGAATTTGACTTCAGGACTGATTCCCAGCCCTAAACAACACCATTATGTTCCTCAGATAAAAAGACTTTAAAGTCATTCTGAAACATGACATATGAGTTTTACACTTGACCATTTTTATTTTAAGCTATTCTTTTCAGTCAGAAGTCATTTTTGTGCTTTGGTTTTGTTTTTAAAGAACTATACCCATATACATCATATACCATATGTCCTTTGGCCATTTTTAGTGGTTTTCGCAATTTGCTTCCAGTGCCTCTGTATTTGTTCCATTTACAGCTTTTTAAACATCTCTCCAAATATGCAAAGCTGCGATGTAGTATTTCATATCTCATTCCTATCAGATTAATATTGAATTGGAATCAAATCGGACTGAGTCAATTTGTTAGCTTGTGAATCAAAACTGAATAGAATTTGGGCATCTGTGCTAATACCCAGGCCTACACGAGAGCACAAAATATTAATCCAAGACCACGAATTACTCACTCAAGAGTATGAATTATTTCGCTGTACCGTGACACCTAAGGGGCTCCGTAATACTGCTTGTAATCACCAGACTCCATTTTTAAATTTTTAACTTTTCTTTTTTTGCTTTCAGAATACTTGTGTAACCCTTTGCAATTCAGATAAATATCACAGTGCTGTGTATATAGTCACACTTAAATTGCAGAATCTATGGAGGAAGGCACAGATTATTATAGTACATAGAGTTTTATGATCATATCTGTAAACTGGCAGAAATAACAAAACTCTTAAAATATTAGCTTAAACTGAAAAAGAAAGATGATTTTCCAAACAATTAAAATCTAATCTTCATAGCTTTAAAGAAACCAGGAAACACAATACAATGACATCAGAAGACTTGTTGAGAGTATCTTCAATGTTTACTCGTATTCTACACTTAAAAGTAAATCATGAACTTCATGGTATAAGAGTTTTAATCTCATGACACTGAGTTTCAACACTTTTTCTGTGAAAGTAGGCTGTTTATTGTATTTTACTACCATCCATATTTATCTTTTTCATCACTGTTTTGAAACTTTTTACCACAGGTTATGCTGTTAACCACAATGAGCGTAGCATCATATAGAGGAACAGTGAGCCTCTCATAGTGTAATTCTTGTATCAAAATGAAATATCGCGGACATTTAATAATTACACGTTTGTATGATGCCATACCTATTTCTAATGAACTTCCTGGCTCTCAATACAAGCCCCATGCATATTTCAATAATGAATGTGTATTTCCATGAATTACCCAGCTTCCTAGTACAGAAAGGTGTCTTAGTCAGTAGTACTGTTGCCTCACACCTCCAGGGTTGGTGGTTTGAATCTTCCCTTTGTATGTGGAGTTTACATGTTCCCTCTGTGTCACTCCTCCAGGTGTTCTGGTTTCCTCCCACAGTTAGGCAAATCAGCTTGGGTGAGTGTGTGTATATACA
>JAAGVU020000103.1:18631213-18680958 GCA_011763525.2 Mormyrus iriodes | reverse complement strand
CCCCGGGGGAGGGGGGGGGGGGAGGGGGGGGGGGGCGCGGGCTTTTTTGGCCCCACAACCGGCCCCGTTTGGGGGGGGGGGAAATTTGGTTGGGGCCCCCCCCCCCCCCCCCCCCAAGCACGTTAACATTATTTCAGGCTACATTCTGAGCCTGCGAGGACTTCAAAGGAGCCTCACATGCAGGATGTTAAGCAGCAGAAGTTCTCTAAATTATTCACATGTTCTCTGAATAGCTGTGTATCTAGCAAGATGCAAAATACACACATACATTCAGCATTCTGATAGTGATTAATAAATGCATGACCAAAGATATACAACTAAAAATATGTGAACTGACTGTTCTAGTGATATTTTAATTTCAGTTGATCTGATTTGCCACTACGATAATCATTTCAATTGACGTTAACATTTTATATGAGGGGGCACATTAACTTAGTCATTCAATACCACTCAAGAACAAATCATGAACAAATATAAAAACTGCATAGAATACATGAACCGTTATGACTGATCAGTCCATAACTAACGCTTTCCTGGTTTATTAATACATTAAGCACTACTACATTATTTGTGCCCCCTCATGTAAAGTGTTACCCAATTGATAGTTCACTTGGTAGACAATTGAAACAATCAGGTTCTTTTTAAGTTTAAGCATTAGGATATATATATATTTAACAGACTCAAATTGTTAGCTTTCATTTTGGCATATATTAGCAATGGATACCTTGGGGCAGCTTTAGATACAGAGAATTAAAGTGCACAAGCTTAGGGCAAAACTGGAACATATCATCTATGTCATCTACGGCTTAAGGTCTAGTAGGGTAGATAGGTGAGCTAGCAGCACAGTGTCTAATGACATGAGCTTGCAAACAGAAGACCTCGCTGTTATACCTTATGGTGAGTACTAAGTCTGAATTGTCCTAGTATGACTGGGCAAAATCTGTATGCCACTTTTAATTAAGGTGACACTATAACAATGTAAAAAGCACTGGTGTGTATACATATATAAAGGGGCAAAACTCTTGAATCATTTCTTGTATAAAAGGATTAAAAGTGACATATTGAAGATCAAGAAAAAAAAAACCTGAAAAAAATGAATATTAAAAGGAACTCAAACTATAGACATACAGTATTGTGCAAAAGTCTTAGACAGCCCCAAGGAAATTATGATTAAAGTTATTTATATAACAATAGAATATATACAAATAAACAGTAATACAATAAAAAAAGTATAAACATTTCTTGTGTTCTTCTGTTGGATAGCAAGAAGAACACTTTAGGTCCTACAGCTCTCCCCAGGGGTACCCCAGTCATTCACTGTATACACTGAATTTCACAAACAGCTCATTTTAAGTAACCTAATCGGCTAGATAACTTGATAAGTTTTTGATTAGCCAAACATGTGTGGGGTCGTCAAATACATGGATATACTGGAGGGTAACTGCAAATACTGGGGTGACTTGAAGAGAGTTTTTATAGTCTAAGCAGATATGTTTCCACAGACATAAAATCATAATTTTACATGAACAAAATTTTTTAAAAGAATTTTAAAATAATTTCCTTTAGGTGCCTAAGACTTTTGCACCATACTGTACTATAGGGTTTCATTGATTGAGTGCCCCTGCACTGATAAAACAGTACAACTGTAGGTTCAGCTTCCACAGTAAATTGTCAGTGATGTGCATAAATAAGTTTTAGTTATTACTTAAATGCAAAGCTCTGATAAATTCAAAGCACTTGTTTTTCCTTATCGCTAAAGTCCTTCTGAGAGCATAATGTAAATCTGTACCACCTTATTTGGAAAACACAAAATGGCTTGGGATTCTCCCCATGATAATTCATCCGTCCTGTGAAAATTCAGTCTGACGCTGCTGGCTTCCTTATCCAGTACATTCTCGGGCCCTATTTACTAGACAAGCAAACCCCAAGACACTGCCATGCTGTTTCCGTAAACTATACCTTCCTCTTGCTTGAATGGGGTGTTGCCTGAAGATATGCAGCCAAACAATGGCTGTTTATAGACTGCTTAAGAACAAGATGTCTAACATTAACTGCAAAAAAACTACATTGTTAAAATAAATCAGACAAAGAAAACATTCAACATGTGCCAAAAATATTAAGTAGCCCACTGTAGCTACATATCCAAATGCAGTCAATTGTCATGGTGGTTTTGGGGAATTGCGATATTAGTCATGCTAATTAACGTCAAAGGAAATAGTCTAAACAACTAAGCAAATTGTTTATTGAAAAGGTCAGTCGTTAGGTACCCCAAAGATGTGATCAAAATGTATGTGTGGGAACAAAGCATGACACCCAGTACCACATGGTCGAGACAATAAAGGAGAGGAATAATGAGCATAATTAAATATACCACCGCTGTCAAGATTTCAGTTAATGAATAGATGTACCCGTCTCATATTATATTGTCATTAGAAATGGCTACTAACTAACAGTGCAGTAATAAAACATCGTTTGAAAATAAGATACAACAGATACAACATTTTATTATTGTCAGTTTTAAATATGAACACACAATCTTCAAAGAAAATACAGAATGAGCCAACGATCATTTACATAACAGGGAATCAAGTAGAAGGCTATTTCTTTCATGGCGGAATGAGCAGTAGTGAGCAGAGGGCCGCATACACATTATAAGAAGGGCATAGAAGGGGCCGGTGTGCAAATTGATATCAGCGGTCGAAATAAAACCCAAGTGAATATAATCAGTTTATTATAACCAGATCTGAGAAACGATCATGCAGAGTCACGGACATTCCTCCCGCAGTGTCCGGTCACCTACGCCCTGCTTCTCAGGCTTCGGTACGAACGGAGAGCACCCTGACCCGTTTACAATACCGTCACGAAACAACACATACAGCACTATGGGGTAGGCGCAACTGAAAATGCTACCGTTGCCACGATTCCTCAAAGGAGATCCAAGGAGAAACAAAGAACCAATCGTTGAAAGGAAAGAAGCAACCGATTATCTAAAATGTATTGCGGACATTTAGTGCTCAGTGTCTGTACCTTTGTTTACCTAGAAACAAGAATGAGAAGAAAGCAGTGGTCTGGGGGCTTTTATTGTGTGTACCCTAAGCATTGCAGTAACCTTGCTGAAGTTCTATCTATAAACATTAAATATAAAGTAACTCGCTCATCCTGCTGTCCTCGGTTAATGTAGATAGTTCCAAACTTGGATCAGAGTGCTGTGTCTGCTGTCCTTACTTGACACGACCATCCCTGTCGGTAAATAATGTGCATCAAGTGAGTCGGAAGTATGCATTTGGCGTTTGGGGGAACGTTAGGGCCGACACCCTGCTTAAGCGTTAATCAAAATGCAGAACAGCCAAAGCTGTATTCAGGCAAAAATCGTGTGGGTTTTCTTAGAGGACGAAACGCAATGTTCCGTTCCAATAGACTATTTCGCGTCATTACCTGTTGAAAAAAATGTCAATGCCACAGAAACCACGGAAAATGTACTCTGTAAGTCTTTAAATTAATTATTTTTACTTTGGAGTAAATGCACATTAAGGTCGCACAACTCTTCCGTTTTGTATTTTATGACATTAAGAAGAACGCACCCTATCTTCTACTGCTACTTGTGGTATGAAGCAGTGCAAACCTGCATAGTTACGCAAACCCATAACCAGCCAACCATCGTACAATGACTAGCTTAATATGGGACGATAGGATGGCTCCCGAGTTTATAAACAGAACAGATAATAAAACGTGGTGGGGGGGGGGCTCCCGAGTGGATTGGCCTGTAAAAGATGCATTTACAGGCTTATAGGCGAACCCAACGACAGATAATTCATATTCTGCCTTAGGGGAAATTAAAATAAAATAAAAAAAACATTCCAACATACAGACAGACCAGAATATGCTGCAGAAGAAAAGAATGGATAAGCAGAACGAGCTAGGATTCAGTTTGACTCACACTTTGATGGTGTTCTGCAAAATGACACCATAGATCATTAAGAAGAAGGGCTTAATTCCAGCTGGAAATTCGGAATGTGCTTTATGCCTGATGCATCTTGTCCTCCAAGGACCAAAATTACAGAATTTGTGAGTTACACACATGCATCACGAGTCTTTGTATTGTCTGAACTGTTGGATGTTTTACATCAAATTGAGCCATGGCGATTACATGAAATGCATTCCATTTAACACTGATTAAATCTGATTATAAAATTTCTTATTACAATCAGCATACAGCAATATCTGGTGATGTTACCTTTTTTTATCCCATACATCTTTATTAAAATATACACATATATTTTGTACATTACTCCTCCAAATGTTATCTTATTCACTGAACTGAACAGTTCACAGTCCCTGACAGGATTTTGCTGTGTCTGATATTTTAAGGAAGTGTGAGGCTGCCAGTCCTTGGGGCCAGTTGATGGCAAAAAAACAAAACAATTATGTCATTCGGAAAAGAATGGATGACGAGAAAGGACGAAATTCCTCTGTTCCAGAAGCCCTGGCTAGTATTCACTTTGCTTTTCTTTTTAAATTGTTCTCAGTTCCCTTTCAAACAGACTCACGTCTCAACCATTTACTAAGTACAGCCTCATAGTATCATAATACAAATTGTAGGATGTTAACACTCTTGAGATAAGTTTTGATACCTAGTGATTAAATGTACTATGCTCGCAAAATAATTATTTCCCCCATATATTACATGGTTATCAAGTTTTACTGTTGCTCCAGTAATTGGTCTGTTAAACTCTTATCGTACAATATTTTCCGGCTCCCTACAACAAGCTGTTACTATGAATGCTTATCCTTTTGCCTGTTACAAATACATCCAGCCACAGGAGCTAGATTTGTTCTTAAACCCTTTCTTGTATAATTTATATAATCTCTTTATATATAATTATTTTATTTAGTTTTGCATTAAGTATGTCACTAATAGTACTAAAAATATAGTGTGGCTCAAACCAGTTAAACTTGTCTTGCAGAGGAAGAACACAGACTTTTGAGTCTGGTGTTTTATTTCTATCATTCCGGTTTCTTCATTTGCCAAAAAAATATTATTTGTATTATTATCATCACGCTAAAAAATAAGAACCCTTGAGATCGGATGAACATCGCACATGAAGTCAATGGCAGTACCATTTTTGCACTTCACCTGAAAAACTGATAAGAAATAAAACATGTTAAATCGATTTTAGGGTTTGGGGACTGGACACGGGGTAGCCCGCAGATGTACGGGGCAGCAGTCTGTGTTTCTGGGTGACAGAAGAAGACACAAGAAATGAAACCGCCCCTCCGAAACGTGTCGTGCATCAAAACTTGGGCAGGAGCTGAGTGACGACGACGAGCCAGATGCAGGCCGAGGTGTGTGTCCCTGGGCCCCCGCGGTTCCCATCCTGCACTGCTCCCGGTCCTGCCACAGGGGGACAGACACTTTCGTGAACAACACAGCTCGTGTACATCCTTCTCCTGCTCTACACCTATTGATGAACGTTAATTTAACCCTGAACATCTACTAGCTTGAAGACCCTAACACTGTTTAATGTGCCGGGCTGAAAAAGAAAGAATGGAAATGTCCGTGCTTACATCTGCCCTCTTCCTCCATCAAACAGCCACATATATTTGACATTTAAGCACTTGGCGTTATAGTATACTGTAAATTATTAAATGCTTTATATCCTGCATGAATTTAATTGAAACACCAAAGGTCATAACTACGAGAAGTGTTAAATTCTATTGGTTAGTACGATTATTTATTATTTATAACATCCTATATTATTATTATTATTATTATTATTACTACTACTACTAATAATAATAATAATGTATTCATAGGCAAACCTTTCCATATTGTATATCCCATATAGTCTGAAGAAGTCATCTTTTCTTAAACAAACATCTTTTCTGTTAAATTCTGCTGGTTAGTATAATTATTTATCATTTATACTATCCTAATTTATTATTATTATTATTATTATTATTATTGTTATTGTTGTTGTTGTTGTTTTGTATTTACAAACCTTCCCATATTGTATACTCTGAAGAAGTTGTCTTTTCTAAAACAGACGTCATTTCTACAAGAGAAATCATATTGAAGCGGATTGTAAATGAGACAGTGGTCAGAGTTTCGTTCTGAACTACTACTATGCGCTAATGATTCAGAGGAAAGGCCCAGCGTAATTGGACTTTAATAGCATAAGTGCCCGTCCTATTCAAAGCGTGCCCGTTCAGTGTTTGTTCTGCTCCATTTCCACTTGCCGCTCTCGTGAATTAGCGCATCGCAGTCATGCATAAGAATCAGGCCACGTTGCGTTCTGAGATCCTTCATTCCCCTTTGATGGGGGTTTAAGTGCTGCAACTTGGCGGCCTTCGCATTACACAGTATTGGAACAGCTGTTTCCTGCTCCTGTCGCTAATGCGGCCCCATTTGGTCATGTGACGTCATCACCACGCCAGCGCAATAAATTCTTGACCACTCAACCACTAAGGTCAGTCTTAATTGTAGCCTGGTGTAAACAAGGTAATCACCTTCTGCCCAGATGGTAAGCAGCACTCTTAGCGTGGTTAGTAATGGACCTGGGGTCCCGACCAGGCGGCATGGGGATACGTGAAGTATGAAGCATGTCACACGCTGAGCGTTAAAGAGACCGATTAGCCGTGCGCGCATCTCATGAGGCAAAAATCACCGCACACTGTACCACAGGCAACGGTCAGGGATCAGCTTGAAAGGCATCTGTTTCTATACCATTCATCAGTTCATGCATTTTTTATAGCCACTTATCGGATTAAGGGGACGCGGCGATCCCAGCTAGGATGAGGCGTCTGTCCGTCGCATACATAAAGCCAAGGACTGAGGTCACTCTTATACTGGCACTTGTGATCCACGAAAGCAGAAAACGAACGCCGGATTGGATTTCCACACTCCCTGCATCCTCGGAGGTGTGAGGGCGACAACAATCTCCACCAAGCCTCTTTCTACTGGTGTCTTTATATATAGACATGCCTACGTCTCATTAACGACCAAGCCTCTTCCATAAATCGGGCACCTCAGTGGATGGAATTTGAAATGAATTACAGCTTCACAGAGCTTCCGCACAAGGAACCAAGTAACACATAAGATTAAAAGTATATAAATGTACAGTCAGCTTGATAATAGCTTCTGGGTTATCTTTAGTTCTCCGACGCTCATATGTTAGAAAACTGGACTATCTGTAGCAAGATCCAGTGACTCTAAGGTAAACAGTGTTAAATAGACGTGTTTTCGCCAAAGGCATAAATCATTTCTGTGATTTATTTGTTATGCAGATTTTATTGTTTTAACAATGGAAGCTACATTCTTCATTTTATTTCCACTATTACCGCTATTTGCTACCATAATTAAAATGCTTTCTCTGAAATCTCATTTGGCGTTCTTCGATAACATGAACGTTGACTTGCGAAGCAGCAATAAAATCAAAAAGTCCTTGAGTCCTTCTCATTTAATTACTTGTTTAATTCTCTTGTACAAACACTCATGTTGAGATTATTAATGCAACCTCTCGCAATGGCCCTTTTTTTACATTCTCAACACCTAGCATTAAAACTCATTCATAAACTCACAATTCAACCTCACCTCCATTTTCGACAGAATTATGTGGAATTTCACGATTCTAATTATTTAAGGAACCTCTGTGGAAGATATTGGTTTTTACTGCCGGTCCATGTGAGGTCATTGAAATCAGTGTATGCTGGGATTTACAGGGCTCCCCTATAAATAAATGTTTTACAGGGGGAGCATTATTAAGAATTGGCTAGATTAATGGATTACTTTGATGGCTATAATACAATAACTTCTAATTTCCCTAGGATTTTCTTGAGTTTAGAAGGATTTCTTTAGGGAGAGCTTTCCAATTATAGCACCACAGCAGATTATACTAAACCCTGTACCAGGGTAATTAAAATAACAGTGTTTTCCTGGAACAAAAATCAAAGCAGTTCATATATCTCAAGGGAGGACAAGTAGGGGGTGGACAAAATAATGTAAACACCGCATGAAAAAGGATGTTAATCTAAATCAAAATTGCAAACATGGTGATATTAGGTTGTAATGTCAACTAGCAGTATGTGTCAGTTATAATAAATGTCTGACAATCAACACTCTCATATGTTTTAGAAGGTGACATAAGGTGATGCTGAATTGGCCAAGCAGTCAGTGCCCAAATCGGTCACAAGAACTAATTTAATGTGTCAAGGGGAAAATCATCTAAAAAAAAACATGACAGCATAAGCCAAACAGGGACAAACTGCACTGGATAAGAGGGGCAGGAAAGCGAGAGGTCAGGGAGAGTTGAAGCTCACCAACAGGGATAGACAGACACCTAATAGGATTGTAGCTAAACACCACAAAGTTACTGCCTTAAAAACGACCATGGCAGTGAAAAAGCACCGCTGTAACCCCACCTCTGTCACTCCATCTGTTTGGAAACCTCTTGGAATCCAAGGCCAACACACAAAGATGCCTATCCTGGACTAAAGAACAAAACCTGCATCCCTGAACAGTGGAATAAAAAGTAACATGTTCCCATGAGTCATCTTTCACCCATTTCCCCTACATCTGTATAGATTTTCATTTGGGGATTGCCAAAGGAAACCGTCCACCTACAAGGCCGTGGGCTCCATGACGGTATGGGCGGCCATCTTGTAGGAGTCGTAATGTGTGACGATTGTTCCACATATATCAGCTAAGGAATTATGAGGCCATTTTACAGGAGTAAAAAGTAAGTACACCCTGAGTTGCTTTATGTCCCCTCCTGTTTCCAGCAATTTGCCCATAACACTGCTAAGCACATTTAAGAATGCTTTCATAAAGCCCAGGATGAAGACAAACACTTTCCACGGTCTCTCTGATCACCTGATCTAATAACCTTTGTACCTTTATGGGAAGTTCTGGAATGCAGAGCGTGAAGCAGATTCCTTGATATTAGTATCAAGCTGTCCTTGATATTGAATTATTGTTATGCGTTTCCATTAAAATGTCCACCCCCTGTATTACATTAATCCAGTTTCACTAATTAATCCACAATTGTTTGCATACCTTAATGTAGTTTAGATAAAAGCAGGGTTACTTTGATTACAACAGCAATAAGCCGATTTCTTTGTGTCATTTTTCACAGGACCGTAAGTGAATATGGCAACAGTTAGCACAGACACGGGCATTTCACCAGGCACCTTGAGCGTAAACCTGAACATGTGACTGAAAATCATATCAAAAGCCCAAAGGCTAGAAATCGTACATTGGAGAGTTACTGTAGACACATGTGTGAGATGATTTTTGAGCAGTTTCGGAACACATACTTACATGCAGATGTAAGCGCATGCAAAAAGCGAGAATGGAGCCAGGCCAGAGGATGGGGAGGTTAATTTGAAAAGAGAACAAACTGTTAGCACATGTGAAATTTTAGCAGCGTTTCCATTTCCACACAGGCTCGCTCTAAAACTGCTGTTACCCCCGGCTCAGGGGGAGCCCCAGCATGCCCCGGTGTCGCCGAAACCGATAAGGCCAACACGGCTAATGCCCTCGTGCCACGTCGATAAAATGCTAAGGTGCCACATCGGTAACGAGTTTCCCATCATTCCGAATGTAATCTCGGGAGCAGCAGCGGACGCTGGAACTGGAATTTGAAGTTTGCTCGCTCAGTGGCTGTGAGGCAATCTAATTTTATCAGAATGTGCCAGGAAAATTATCTCACGCTTCCAGAGGAAGGTGCCATCTCTCCAGGTCTCACCGGACAGCCACCTCACAATAACAGAACAGCTGCTATTAAAAAAAAAAAATTAAATATATATATATTTTTATGTGTGAAAGCGGCACCATGATTCATGCAGGCGGTGATTAAAAGTGAAGGCCACAGTGGTCATGCACAATACTAACCTTGCAATAGTGTTGAGCTAGTGGGTTCAATTACTTCTACATCAGAAGAATAAAAAGGAAAGAAACAAAGCAAAAAAACAAAAAAAAACAAATGCAAAATCATTTGAGATCATTTAATTGGGAACAGCAAGAGGAAGGGCTGATGCTTCTTCTGCAGGAAGTAAGGCTAGAGAACTGCCATTGTAGCTACCATTATACAAAATCGTCAGCTGTGGCACAGGTCCTTACTTCCCAAACATGAGGATCCTTGTCAGAGACAAGATCCGGGAGGATAATATCTATGAATAAGCTCCTTAATAGCCTTGCTTGCTTTTAGCATAGATTGAGCTGTAATTACACTTTACAAGCAGGTTCATACTCACCGTAGAGGACGACGCTCGTGTTGGCGCTGCCCAGTTTGTTGACAGCCACGCAGGTGTAATTGCCGTAGTCCGCCGCAGACACGTTGAAAAATGTCAGCATCGACAGGCCGCCGGTGTTCTCAATCTCGATACCGGCAAACCCATTAAAGATCCTGCAAGACAGCCACAGTCGGCGACGGTAAAAGCTTTGGTGACCCCACCACACTCTGGATTCAAGAGCTTCGAGGGAAAAGTATGTGTTAATTCCCATGATCGCTGTCCTTCGCTGAACTAAGTGCAGAATGACAGCTCCTAACAATAACGTATTTATGAGAGTCAGATGTGCAAAACCTCGGCATACACCCAAATGCCAAATGTATTGTAGGCATTTAAAGAAATCACAATGAAAGAATTCGCATTTTAAAAAAAAACACCTTAAAAGCCTCCGTAACTTAAGTTTATTTGACAAATGTGTGACATTTCCCTTTTTCACATTCTGCAGCTTTAAAACTATACCGAGGACTACGAATAAATGTCGAATGTATCTATTTAAAAACATCAAAATAAAAGTATTCTCATAAAAAAAATTAAATTAAAAGCCACCCTAACCTACGTTTTTAACAAACATTTCCTTTATTCACATTTTCATGCACATTCAATGCAAATAACTACAGGAGAATTTTAGACAGGCACGCTGAGGTAAAGTGATACCTCTTGTCGTCTCGGTACCATTCGAAGTCTGCCAGGGGCTCGGCCTCTGCCTCGCACTGCAGGACCCCTTGCTGGCCCACAGTGACACCAACATCTCTGCCTTCCGACACACTCGGGGGGTCTGAGGACACAAACCCAGAGAAAGACATGGGGTTCAGGCAGATCTTTAGTGAAACCCGTGACAAACCCCAATCAAATGAAACGGTCCTGTTGATGAATTTTTTGACTTTGCATATTATAATGCATTAAATCTAAAATTTATTTTTGTTTCTATTGATACATTTGTTATTAAATCATTCTGCAAAACCATGGGTGTTTGTGATTTACTTAACATGAACTTGTGGTTCACTTACAGTTGACTGTTAGATCCAAAGTTTGTACATCTGAGGAAACGTCATTGGCAGCTGTACATTCATATGTTCCTGCCTTGTGCCGGGAGATGCCTGGGATTTCCAAGTACTCGTCCTCTGATGCAAAACCCTGGACTGAAAACAAAGAGGGACAGCATGCTTTAGAACTCACAGTACAGCCCCAACTCGGCATCTGAGGCCTGCAGGCAATGTAGAGATTAAGGGCAGGTACATACACGCCTGAAGGTTGCCAGTTCAAGTCCCACTAGAGGCTGAACTGCTCCAGTTAAATACCCAGTTGTAAAAATGCTGATTTAAGATGAAAGCATGACACAGAGAACTAAACTTCAGATCTCGCGAAGGGACAAAGTTTAGATATTGTTATGAAAGTTCAGTATTAGAAAATGCTTGACTCGTTTGTGGCCATGAACGAGAATTTGTGCCATTCCTCGGAAGAGAGAACAGAAGTCACCCTTCAAAGGGCACATTTTCTTTTCCTTCTATTTTTGCATCTGACACAACCCACAGCTAATAACAATGTTCAAGAGGCTTTAGTGTTCTAGCTGAGCCATTGTACCCCTGGTTAATAATTAGCAAAGCAAGATCTTTCTCTGAAATGCGCCGGGGTTTGATCATTTAAGACTGAAATATCAATGCAGTACATTTTAATTATTTTACTTAATTCACAGTTTGGACACTCAAATGCATTTTCAAGTTCTTGAATATAAAAATACCATCACATTTTATACATTTTAAAATAAAACAACATTTTATAACATATAGTTTAAACCAAGTGGCTGATGGGGGGGGGGGGGTCCTTGCATCATAGAAACTCTTTTTATAACCTTAGTAATAGGTTAGCCTTGACAGAATTACAATGCACTTGTAGTCTCTTTGATGCATGTGGAGAGGCAGTACCTCACACCTGGGAAGACCTGCTAATGAGAGGCAGGATTGGAGGAAAGCGCTCACCTAGCAGGGGATGCCAAGAGAACACCGCTACCACCTCACCTGTGAGGAACTCGAAAGCCATTCAAAGGTGCCCACAATTTTTGGCCACGCTCCTGGAAAAACCCCGTCAGGGGCAAAGCAGTGCATTCATCACAATAACAGACATTACTTAAGACGGAAATTGACAATGAGGTCAAAACCTTGGAAGAGCTGTGGCGACTTGATTCTCTGACAATCTGATGGCAGTGAGGACATGACGAAAGCAGACCGGAATTTAGCCCATGTCATCTATATAATAAATAACCCAATGTGAGCCGTTGGGGTGGGGAGGGGGCAGTAAAACAATATAAGAAAAAGCCAGCTGTCCTGATGTCAATAAATAAATGAGTAGAGCGAGATCCAGCTTCCAAGAGGAAGAAATAATGGGTGGACAAAGAGTCTCTACATCAACTACAGAGAATACTTTACATCCCAAAATATGAAATTGGGAAAAGGTGGTAAGATGTATTAAACAAATAAACAATAAATAAACAAATACAATATTCTATTTTTATGCTAAGCACATGTCTATTTAAAACAATGACGCTAATATGCAATGCTGTAAAGATAATACATAATTCATGATAATGAATATATGCAAATTTGTTCTGATTGTGAAGAAACCGTATGGATCAGTATGAAAACTTACAGATGATGTTGAAACAACCTAAGGAGCCACTACACAAACTCATATTTTATAACCCTGTATAGACAATCTATTATTAAAGTGAAAAAGTACATTAGTGCAATCAACATTGGAATCCTGAGACAGACATACATGCACTACGCCATGAAAACCAAGATTTCCTATTAGGAAGATTAACAATCTACAAGGACCAGAGAAAACTGCCTCCTAAACCACAGGGAAATAAAAATACCCACTTTAGCTTAAGAAAATGGTTGATTGCAAAGTCAATGATTCCTTGCAATCAATGAATGTTCAGGCTACAGGATTTTTGTTTTGTTTCTGTGGTGTTGATGGAGCCTGGAGACAGGAGAGCCTGCATCCCTCTGGAAAAGAACAGGCCATTCCAGTAATAAACCTTTAGCATGCTGACAAATACCAACAATGTTTAGGCTTTGGTTTAGAAGGTTACAAAATCTGCTTCTCTAAGACAGCGTCTCTCAAACCAGTCCTTGGGGACCTACAGGATGTCCGTGTTTTAGTTCTCTCCAAATACCCTGGGAGTTTGGAGAGAGCGAAAATGTGAACCATCTGGGGGTTCCCGAGGACTGGTTTGAGAAGCATTGCTCTAAGAAACACTCTTCATGATAAAGAAAGTCCATTTATACACTTACATATTAAATTCACATTAATGAGTATTTAAACAGGACATCTAATGTATTGGAAATGAGGTATTTTGCATAGTACAGCTGACATCATTAATCAATCAAATGTCATTACCCGTTAAGGTTAATGGTGCATTGAAGATGCACAGATACACTCAGCAGGTGTTAGGGTGCCACATTTTCAAAAGGTGTATTTACAGATACTGAAATTTTATTCCAGAAAATGAATTAAACAGGAAAATTGTTTGCCTGACCACATCAGCTCCTCCATCTGATGTTGAGTTCATGCGAGCAGAGCAGTCTGGTACCCAGACAGACGGGCAGTATATGAGGAGATGCGTGGGTTATCTGGGTGGGGCGGCAGACACCGCCCCGCACTCTATGAAACTCGGAAAGGAGCACGGCCACGCCGCAGGCTGATTCTTAGCGAGGATAAACGGCGGCAGAGACTCAGCGGAGCAGTGCGCCGACGTCACTCCGCGCGATCAAGTCGAACGGGAACCGGGACAGCATGCAAGGCATCGCCCCTGTGTGACGGCCACCGACCTCCGGCAGCTTCATCGTGTGCTGAATTAAATGCTGGAGATCCGAGAAATGGCGGCGACGCGGAAAAGGGATCGGTTATAAAGGACACGACGGTCTAAACGTTAAATGTGTCAAAAGGAATTAAACGCCATGAACGGCGCTGCAGCCAAGCCGCTGTCTGATGCACTTCGCTTGTCGCACCGTCAATCTCTGTTTGTCACTGTACTCAGTCGATCAGCTTTCTCAAATTAATGACAAACAACAACCACAGCAATACATGCTTCTGCTGCTTGCACATCAGTCAGAATGACACATTTTTATTAATTTACGTAATTTATTGTTTTCGATGTATTTCACGCTGTTGCGTTTAAACAGCGATCACCAAGCAGACAGCTTGAAGGTATCTTATTATGAATTATTATGCTTCCTTCTTAAAAATACTTGGACCAAATATAATTTTCTTTGACAGTCACTTTGATTTCACTGAAATATTCAAGCCTTTTGTTAAACTTTTCAATGCGATATGAAAACCACATCTGTTACTAATGCTGGTATTTACAATTTTTAGAAATACCAATGGTATCTATTTATGTTAGTCTTAAACTGGTTATGTTACAATGAGATTTTTTTGGAAACATACATTTAACCCTTTCTTCTGATTGGTTTTGAATGAACTGAGATTATTTTTGGATTAGCCTGGGAAAAAAGAAAAATAGTTCTTAATTTAGGCCTACTTTATGGCTATAAGAATGTAAATATTTTCATTCAAATTCAGGATGCACCATACCCATAGTCTATATGGCAATATGACAATGTTTAAAAACTACAGTGATCCTACCCAGATGTGAAACCCTTCAAAATGACCCCATACAAAAAAGCGATGCACTTAAATTATAATTAAAAACACAGGACCACATTTGCAAATGACCACCTGAACGATTGGATACATGACAAATGTTTTCTGGGCAGATGAGCTTATACATGTTTCGGCCACAGCCAAAAATACTTGGAGGAACACTATCTAATAAAGAAGTAACATAATCCCAACGGTTAAGCACAGTGTTGGAAATGTCACAGGTTAGGGTTGCTTTTCTGAGAGAACCATAAATTCTGAATCATACTGGAATGTCCTGGAGGAGGACAGGAGGCTGTCTGGGTTGACACCACACTGGAAACAAGTTCTGCAGTATGACAATTAAAGATTCAGGAGACATTGGAGACCAATTTATACCTATAGAAAAAGTTCCAGAGTTATGATTTATCTAAAGATGAAGGGTTCAAATTGTATCACGTAGAACTAAATGGAAGTGATTCATGATTGAGGTATGTATGAATTAGAACTAGGGCTTCCATGTTAATATATGACCCTTCGTATGTAGGCGTACTTATCAAAATAGTTCAAAATCTAAGATTACAGACATGATGTGCAGAAAATGTACAAACCCCTTAAAAATCAGTGCTTTCTCTTGCATTTACAGTCAGAGACTAAAACCATACTCGAGATCATTTTTGCCTTCATACTCATGGAAACCAACATTCATGTGAAGGCAAAAAGGCAACAGATTGATAAAAATTATTAAAAAATAATACATTAACCAATATTGGTTGCTTATATGGAGCCACGGGTGCTAAGCTTAGGTGTGACTAATATCAGGGAACATTCAGAAGTTCTTCAAAGTTGTAAAAGGGGATTGGTCAGGAAATGGGTGAAAAAAAGATTTCAACACCGCCCCCCCCGAGACCATCATAAGGAAGTGGAGGCATATTGCACAACAGACCATTCTAAAATAAGGTTCTTCTCTACTCAGAAACCCCAGACGAAGGCTTGTTTATCGTATGCAAAATAACACTTGAGGGATCTTGGAACCCAGCAGGGAAAAAAGCTTATTGGTCTTCTGTGGTCTGATTAGCCTCGATACAGAGAGACGTGGGAAGAAAACCTGCTGCCCTCTACAAGAAAGCTGGAATCAGGAGGAGTACTTTACCTTTCAGCACGACAATGGCCTAAAGCATCGGCCGAGTGGCTTGAGAACAAGAAGGTAAATGTCCTGGAGCGGCCTAGCCAGATCCCTGACCTCAATTCAATATCTATCAAACTGAGAAGCTGACGAGCGAGTCCACTAACAGTCCCCCTGAAATCCGAGCAATGGGCTGCACATTTCCATATCTAGCTGTGCTATTCTGGTGGATAGCTACCCAAAAATAATTCCAGTGAAAGGTGCTTATGCAACCTGTATTTTCTATTTATTCTCCTGTTTGCTTGTTTTCCAGAAAATGGGAGCACCTCTTTCCCACGTACAGGTTATGTGTTGATTTTGGGGTGTTGGCTAAAAAACAAATCTTTTTATGTACTTTATATACTAGGCTTGGGCAGTATCATGGTAATATCGGAATAGTGTTACTTTTAAAAATACCGCCAAAATACACAAACTGTGGTGTAATGTCAGGAAGGTATGATGTATGAAATATTTAGTACTGCCCAAGTGTAGTATACACAGCAGAATTAGCTGGTCTATAGAGGTAGAGGAGAAAGTATCTATTTTTGAGATTAAGATGTGAAACTTTGTAATAAAACATCACTAAAATATTACTGTCATTTAAAAATGCATTTAGTTTCTTCTTTGGAAAAATTCACCATGGTAATATTGTAAAATGTATTATATCCTTACCCCCTCAATTTTTTTAGCCACCAGCCGCCACCGATATACAGTAAACACACAACGTGATGACGTTTGATGTAATTCCAAATTGTCAACTGATGCTCACAGTTAAATGGAACTGCTGAATCGACTCCCACTGGCAAATTAACACATCCGCCGCCATCCATGCGGATATAAAGGTTATGCCCCTCACTGAGCCCTGACCATCTGCTATCGGGGGGCAAATTCTGAATGGCGGTATTGTAGGGGAGATCTTTCACCACGGTGCAGATTAAGAGAGCTCTGCTGCGGAGAGACAAATAGTTCTGTCATCGAGCCGCTGTGACCCATAATGTTGCACGGAGCATCCTTGATACAGCAAAAGCCCGCAGGCGATCCATCTATCAGCCAGACTGGAGCCAGAGGTCCACTGTGCCAGGTTGTGAAAACGGGGGAACACACCAAAGCGGGGAAATGTGAATCCCTGCTCTCCACTAATGCCTTTTATTTCCCTTGTAATATCTGAGTAGCACCTTATCCACTCAACAAAACCCCTCAGAAGAATGAATAGTTTACTCCACAGGAACGGCACTTCTGGTGGTGGGAGTTATTGAATGACTTTTTATTGATATCACAGGTTTCATTTTATTCTGCATAACTGCATAGTTGTTAGAAAAACTCCAAATACCATCTTTTGAAGGGGGCATTATCCTGGAGGTTCACATATTCTGCCCATCGATGACTGACTGTTTACACATATTTTTCAGTAAAGGTCTGGCAGTGTATAATGTTGCATGTGTGTGTGTTGTTTAGTTAATAAGACTATCTTTAATTCATTATTATGAATGAAATGAAGATTAGATCACATTTTAGCAGCCATTCATGCAGAAAACAGATAATTCCTTTCCCCCATAACTGCATTTGTGTCTTTTCATGATTTTAAATGTTTTTTTTTTTTTTTAATTCTCTGTGGTAGATTACCACGTCTCTAATCTTCTTGGATAGGTCTTTCAGATGTAAAACTCTTTGTGATGTTAACCATATAATTTTTTGTGTGTGTGTGTGGGGGGGGGCACACATGACTGCCTGCATCCACGACAGAAGTGGGGCGTCTGATGCAACAGTCGACCAAAAGGGGGCAAAAATCTCTGGAAAGACAAGGGCAGCGACCTGACAAGCCATCTAGGTTAAGTTTCAAGTTTATGACCATGGGCCAGTCTCAGTGCCCTGGCACGGTGTCTATACTGCATTTATTTGATAGCCTGTTTAATTCATTTAAAGTATTAAATGGACAAATGTGCTTATACCAAATGATAAAGCTTCTGTTATTATACATCAAACATCTCTGTATACATACACGCACAGACAAATACTCTCACTGGGAACCACTCTTCATTAATCATTCATTTTCTCTGTTTTGTTGAGATGAAGGATTAATTCATCTGTGTCGTAGTGGACTTATGCTGCTGGGCAACAACCCAGCCACTGGTGAATAAATCACACGGGACGCAAAGTAAATAAAATTAGAGGAACCTTTAGAATAGTAGGGTGATCTACATTAATTTACTTAAATCACATACATTTTTTTCAGATTTAAGTACTGAAATATGTTTTAAAGAATGTATACTTATTTGTCACTGTTACATGCTGCATTTGCATGCAATGCAACAGATACTCTACATTCCCCAGGTGTTTCAATGTGTACTAGGAAGATGGAATAACGTTTCAAGTAATGCGTTTACAGACGATAAATTAAGTGCAAGTGGGGGTAATTGCATTGTTTTTCAGGTAGAGCACTTTTATAAACTAGAAACTAAAGACTTTTTAAATCTAAAATATACTGGAACGGCAGTAAAGAAGAATGTCTGCACAGCGTACCGGAAAATGGGAAAAAACTGATGATAATAATCTCCCACTGACACAGAGACTAAATAAAATAAGGTGTGGTACTGTTGTAGCCAAACCAAGAGTTTGTCACAATGTAACATTACATTTTTTTTATATGTTCCTTTCTCATTTGTACATTTCCTTTTTTTTCCATAAAATCCACCCAACACATCGCACAGAATCATTTTTTTCTAACAATTATCAGAAGCAGCAAATATATCTGTTCATTTTATTTCTTGTCGACACATTAACATCTACATGCAACCAGAATACCCAAAAGGAACATTATCCTGAAGGAAACATACCACTACATGTCACTTTGATTTAGTTAAATACACTATATGGAGAAAGGTATTGGCACACTTGGCCATTACACCTACAGGAACTTTGATGATGTCCCATTCTGAATCCACAGGCATCAATATGGAGTCGGTCCCCCGTTTGCAGCTATAACAGCTGCCACTTTTCTGGGAAGGCTTTCCACAAGATGTTTGAGTGTGTCTGTGGGAATTTTTGCCCATTCATCCAGAAGAACTTTTGAGAGGTTAGGTACTAATGTTGGATATGAAGGCCTGGCTCGCAATCTCCATTATAGTTCATCCCAAAGGTGTTCAGTGGGGTTGAGGTCAGGGCTCTGTAGGCCAGTCAAGTTCTTTCACACCAAACTCACCCAACCATGTCCTTATGGACCTTACTTTGTGCACTGGGGCACAGTCATGCTGGAACAGGAAAGGACCTTCCCCAAACTGTTCCCACAAAGGAAGCATAGGTCAGATCAGGTCAGGTTGGGGAGCGTACGCTGATACAGAGTATTGCCACACCCACCACACAACGAAACACCTCGGGATTGTGGTTGGTGACCCCCCCAGGCCAACACACGATCCAGTTTCACCCTCCAGAAATGGCCGTCTATATGCCACTGCCAGGTGTTACATGGCTACCTCCTTGGCCTGGTCCAGCCACTCGGGTCCAAGTGGCCTGGTCCAGCCACTCGAGTCCAGCGATGAGAATCCTGCGAGTCGGATCGCCCTCAGGGCATCGCGCCACATAGCCATAGTGCCGTAACTGATATTCCCACAAAATGCAGGTAATCTGCCTCATTTGGTACTCTCTGAGTAACCACGCCTTCAACACAAAGTCAAACCATCAGTACCCAAGGGTTCTCCCAAGAGACACAGTACCAGAGAAGTCCAGTCTTCGTCTTTGGTCACTACATAGTTCCCATGTATTGCAGCCATACAGCAAAACTGGGAGCACCAGCATTCTAAAGACTTAGACCATCGTCCTCTTACAAAGATATCAGGAGGCACCCCCTGTAGGTGCCACACACCCCTTTCCATTGACCTAATGACTACCCATGCTCTGCCATTCCGTCTACTGACATCATAGGAAGACTCACCAGAGACATGAATGTCGCTGCCGAGGTAAGTGAATCTCTCAACGAGGTCAACATTCTCCCCACAGACAGACACACTGCTGATAGCTCTGCCCAAGGGATCATTAAAGGCCTGGATCTTGGTCTTTATTCAGGACACACGCAAACCCAGACCCTCAGGACTCAAATTCACATTTTATTCAAATGTTATTTGTCACATACCAATCATACACAGTATGACTTGCATTGAAATGTTATTTTTCAACACTCTGTAACATAAAACACAACAGTGGGATACAAATATAGCAGGGTTAGATAGGGTTAGATTAAAAAAATACACATAGGAATCTAACAGCTGGGGGAAGGGTACAGATGTCATAAAGTACAGATGTGCAGTTATAGTAGTATGTGCAAATAATAAAGCAAACTCCTCACTCAGTCTCTCCAGAGCCCCGATCAGAGCCTCCGTTGACACCGTAAAGATCACAACATTGTCAGCAAAGTCAAGTTCAGTGAATCATCCCTTACCAACAGATGTCACACAGCCGCTGGACCCCATGACCCTGCCCAACACCCAGTCCGTGCAAGCACTGAGCATGTAGGAGCGAAAACCCACCTCTGATGAACCCCAGAATCAACTGGGAAGAACACAAGGATTTTGCCTCCACTCTGCACAGCACTAAGAGCACCAGTGTACAGGCCAGCCATGACGTCCAGCAACTTCAGGGAGCTGCTAAGTCTCAGAATGTCCCACAGGGCAGCTTGACCAACTGACTTGAACGCTTTACGAAAAATCAATAAAAGTTGCAACAAAACGCTGCCGATATTTGCATTTGCGCTCCATGAGCATCCGCAGAGTCAGAATGCGGTCTATGATTGACTTCATAGGTGTAAAACCAAACTGCTCAGGTTGCTGGTAGGCGAGTAAATGATCACGGATCCTGTTGAGGATTACCCTAGCAAGGCCCTTACCTGGCACTGAGAGCAGTGTTATCCCCCTGTAGTTGTCACAATCCAGGTATTCATCCTTCCGTTTCCAGATAGGGACAACAAGTCCCGTTTTCCAGTCATTTGGGATGATGCCCATCTCCCAAATGGAAGCAAAGAGTGCTTGCAATGCCAAGGGGACAGCCTTACCACCAGCCTTGAGATGTTTGCCCCGGATACCACAGATCCCTGCAGCCTACCCTACCCCCAGCTTGTTCACAACCTGTGCAGTCTCATTGAGATTGGGTGGTTCAAGGCTAATCAGAGGTTCAGCCTCAAGAACTGTGGACCCAGAGATGTCCAATGTCCTATCTTACAACAGCTGCTCAAAGTAGATGGCCCAGCGGGTCACAACTGCAGTGTCATCCATAAGGACCGCTCCATAATCCACTCTGACTGCGACTCTCCGAGGAACAGATTTAGATATGCGTAATGCTTCAATTCAGTTGCAAATAAAATGTCTTCCTCAACGAGACATCACTCACTGTGGTCAGAGCGTACAGTGAGACAACAGACATGACACCCAGAGAGTGCCTTAGCCTGAGTGTCATAATACACTCGTTGAAAGGAGTGACATCGAACACCATTGGGAAGAGCCGACCTGCCACAGCAACGGCTCCTTGCCAAATGTTGTAGCCATCAGACCAATCAGACCATTAGTAGGTGTACCCACCTACAAAGATCTGGCCACTCCCCGGTCTGACCACCTCAGAGGGGGCCTCCACTGAAATGCAGAGTTTAAGAAGCTCCGGCAATAGCATGAAAATATGGTCATCATGCCGGAGAGACAAGACGTTCCACGCGCCTACCTGGATGGGCTGCCTCAGATTAGGAGCACCCGAGTGCTGCTGTGCAGCGGGAGACGCCTCAGCACCACACCAGTTCCGATCCCCAACATGCCTGACTCCATTGGCTCTCTGGTGGTTTCGTCTCTTTCGGGGATGAGGCTCCTGAGGGCTTCCTCCATCCCCTTCATGATGTGTGCAGCCTTCCTGTCGGCCATCCCTTCCTGGCAGCTGCAGCAGAGCTACTCCCGCAGAGAGCAGAAAAGAGTCCTGTCTGCTTCGCCGGAGCTGTGTGAAGTTTTTTCTTCTGTGTCAATCCTGCCACCAACCCCCAAATTTTTTCTTGCAAGTTGGAGGACTGCTTGCAGGGCCGGATGCAGTTTAAAATGCCTTGGTATGCTGAAGCATTAAGAGTTCCCTTCACTGGAACTAAGAGGCCTAGCCCAAGCCCCAAAAAGCAAACCCATTCCTTTATCCCTCTTCCACCAAACTTTACAGTCGGCACAATGCAGTTAGGCAGGTAACATTATCCTAGCATCCACCAAACCCAGACTTGTCCATCAGACTGCCAAACACAGAAGCGTGATTCATCACTCCACAGAATACGTTTCCACTGCTCCAGAGTTCAGTGGTGGCGTGCTTTACACTACTCCATCCGACACTAGGCATTGTGCTTGGTAATGTGCTTACATGCAACTACTTGGCCATGGAAGGCCATCCCATAAAGCTACCTGCACAGAGTTTTTGTGCTGGGGCTAATGTCAGAGGAAGTTTGGAACTTGGCAGTTATTGAGTCAATGTTTTTACATACTATGTGCCTCAGCACTCAGCAGCCCCACTCTGTCACTTTACGTGGTCTCCCACTTAATGGTTGAGTTTGTGTTGTTCCGAAATGCTTCAACTTTGCAATAATACCACTTAGAATTGACTATGGAATATCTAGCAGGGAAGAAATTTCACGGACTGACTTGTTGCTAAGGTGGCATCCAATGACAGCACCACATTTAAATTCACTAAGCTCTTCAGAACAACCCATTCTTTCACAAATGCTTGTAAACCTGTCTGCATGGCTAGGCGCTTGATTTTATATATCTGTGGCAATGTGTCTGAATGAAACACCTGAATTCAATGATTAAGAGGTGTGTCTCAGTGCTTTTGTCCATATAGTATGTGTATATAAATATATTAATATACACACGCAAACAAACACATGCTGTGCACTGAATATGGTTGATGTAACAACAAACCTCCACTTGACTTTAAATACTTTAGTTCACTGTGTCATGGACAGTCATACATTATGGGAAACAAGGTGATTTACTGCTCAGACACCTGAACTCTTCCTTGTGTTAGTCCCAGGAGGGGCACAGGAAACAGACACATTTTATTGGATACCTCCCACTGCATGGTGAGAGACAATTGACTCTGAGTGACAACCTGCAAGCAAGTCTATGATACGGCGACACAACAGAGAGAATGTTCCTGACAGCCTGAGTGAAGCAGCGATTGTCTATGCACTAATGAAGCATAAAGGCGGGCGATTGTGACGCTTGGAAAACGAGCCTGTAATTTATCAAAGGAAGGGGGAAATGTGTGTATGTGTTATTGAATTACAAAGTCAAATCAACTGAGACGGGGAAGTGCATATATTTTAATAAGGCACTAGGGGAACTAATGCACTTTGGGGGGAAAGTCAACCGAGTCATGCTTTTAATGCAGTTACTTTGCTTGTTATGAATGGCGCGGCACTGCTTTCATGAGGCTGAGTGGTGATTAGACTGGTCAACAAAATAAGCCACTTTTTGTAATTATGCAGAAGGGGATCCTTTATGTCCTCGTTTGCAACAGAGAGGGTTCTGGATAAAATGGCTGCGCAAGCATTGCTAGGTAGTTCAATACTTTATTTAATTGTATTTTGTTTATTTATTGTAATTATGATCAATGTCCTTAAATTATTAACAGGCAATAAAATCCTTGTCACAGAAAATCTATAGAAACAAAATAAATTAAGGTATTATATTCAGGCGATAGACACTTCACCCACGGCGTAAGAAAATACCACATAGAGGACAAGCTATTTATAAAAGGAGTTATACTGAGAGTTGTAGCATAAAGCTGTACCTAAAGGCAGATTAGAGACAGGAGTCAGCAAATCAAACAGTCAAGGTGAAATGTAGAAATGAAGACCAACTATAGTTCCACAAAGACCTTAAACACATTTCCAACAAAGTCCCGCCACACCTGTCAGGTGACCATCGTATCATGCATTTCCCTTTGATCTAGAATTAGTTAGAAGTGACTGGAGTCATAAGAATTTCAAGACTGAAATGTACCTTCAATTAATCTTCTCTCATAATTATTTCCAAATATACTCTTGGAATCCTGAGATATGTGGAACGTCAACCTGATGCTATTTGAAGACCATCAGTGTATGTAAAACAGTCACGCCCAGCCCACCCAATGAACACCATGATCAGCAAACATTTAGATATTATACTCTGAAAATTACATATTTAAATGAATGTATATTTAGCACCAGTGAGCTTTGGGATACTGACAGCAAGAAACACGGGAAAAAAAAACCAGGAAGTTAGACTTTTAATGAGTTCAAATAAAGGAGGCATAATCTACCCCTGGGCACCTGTGGCAATAAGATAAAGACGTAGATAAGGAATTGGCAGGCTCACAGCATTGCCACACACAGCCACAATTAGAAGGCCTATATAAACAGGAATTAATTAAGTGTTCATTCCGATAACTGATAAGAGAGAATAAAATATATTTTACAAGGCCTAATTATTCGATGGTACCCTAAACCCAAGCCTGACTGAAGATGAAAAGAAAAAAAGAAAACAGCCAACATTGTTTTAAAGATACTGATTTTATTAAGTTATCCTTCCACCTGATTACATGCAAGCATTAACCTCCAGTCATCCTGGGCTAGCTATAGATATTAAATTAATTTCATTTCACTTTGCACATATCCTTGATAAATACATATTCATTGGCAAAGCCCATTATCTCTATATTATTTTACAATTATGCTCATGCAAATGATCCTTGCCTGTAATTGACCTAGGTATTCTGAACTTAGTCATGTTCGTAGCAGTTGAAATCAAATCCCTACATTACCCAGTCATGATTTAAAAGCTCAGTGTTCAGCTCATGTGTGAGTATACAGATACATACAATACAAGTGGGTGTGTCTGTGTACGCAGCCAGAGGTGGTCAAAATGCAACATATGACTAAGGGTAACTGAATCATAACAGGCCGACACTCCATCAGCTTTCTAATACGGCTCTCAATGCAATGTGTGGATAACAGGATTTAAGTTTTTAAAGCTTTCCGTGAGCCCTGGAAAAGGGGAGTTGATCACCACATTTCTCACAAGGCGCTGCACCCCACCCCTTCGCCAGGGAATAAAAAGCAGCTTAGGACCTCAGTAGCATTTGGATGATTTCCAGCGGCCAGAGTTTTCAGCAGTTACGGACATTCTGTTTATTACATTTGTGTGACCACTCTGAGTTGTTGCTATGAGACCAAAATCCAAAGAAAATGAGCTCATCTTCAGGCTCAGGGCTTCAGAATCATGGGCAATGCGAATGCTATGGTTTAAGCATCTTCCACAATGCATTTCTGAGCACCAGCTCATCTGAGATAGCATCACGGGCACATGGTAAGCTACAATGGCTAAATATAAAGCGCTGAAAACTGAAATATTATATATATTTTTGCAGCATAAATTCCAAGAAAACAAGAAAATATGTGCCGACAGTTTAACGCTGGATCTAACCATGAAAAAGAAAGTTAATTCCTGACATTACTATAATATCAATTCTCAAAGGTTATTGTGAAAAACATGTGCTATTTTCAGGGTACCCAGGCTGTACAGTAATATGCTTTCAGAAGACAGAAACATTTAACATTACGTGACCCCTAGAGGTATAACACTGCTACCACTTTCTCTTCCTGATTGTATGCGGCTGTGGAAGGGCTGTTTTCTCCGGTCGCCACGCCGCAGTACTGTGACCGCCTATGATGCAGAGCTGCTTTTCTGCACCCCATTAAACAGCAAACCAATCCTACCAACAGCTGTCTCGGCTATCATCGATTCCTGTCCGGCGAGACTCCAGGCCAGCATCCCTTTTCCTTTCGGTCTCTCTGAGGCTTACTGATTAACAACAACATAATCATCAACAAAAGAAAAACAAATGACTGAAATCAAGCTGTCAGGGGGGATTCAGCTTATGAACATATCAGACCAATATAATTATTCACAATGCATCTGTGTTCAATTAAGGTTTCCATGTTGCATAGATATTGCATTTTTATTGTATGATTGTTTAAAAATGTTAAATTTTCTCTACACACTGCTAAATATACTCAACTTGAGCTTATATAACACTTAGAGTATTTCTGCAGTATAAAATGAAGGAATTTGCCCTAGATGTGCTTATTTTCATAGCCAAACACGATTATATTAAAAATGGCACATAGTCTTGCGTATTCTAGGCAGAAGTGTCATGGAGCTTCACAGTGGCGGCGTGTGTCATCAAGGACCGCACTCCCACTCCCCTACCTCTCCTGAATGGTCACGCTGGAACGTCACATGACAGCCGGAAAGCCCGCCAAGGACACATAACTGCATTTTTTTCCCCCGGGGTCTCGCCAACGCGGCACCTCACTAGCTGAATTCCCCGCACTTCCTCCCATATGTCGGCTTACCTCGGAAAACGCGGCCTTCAGCTAACTATGTATATCTCAAACATTACTGCCAGTGGCACCTCAGGTAGGGGAAAACGCCAGCACATCAAAACTTTCTCACACACTTTACAAACTTGCCACTGTGTTCAATTTGTTGCCAAAGGGATGCTAACAACCCAGCATGAGGGCCCCTTATGATCTATAGGAGAGGGTCCCAAATGTGGTGAGTATTCAACGGGGCCAAATAAAAATAGGGGTTTCAGAATGGATTGATCAATTTCCAAAATTAAACTATACACTTTCAAAGCATGCCTTTGTCCATGCACTTCTATCACAACTTAAAAAAAGAGAATTTGAATTTATTAAATCTGCCCCCCGGCCCATAACACTTTATGCATCCATAAAGCATTATAAGCATGGCTATAAATATTTATAAAATGGCAAAACACACTATAGATATGTTTATTATGCATTAAGAATGAAGCTATCATCAATAATGCACTATAGATACCTTCATAATGTAGTACAAAGCTTACCTTAATTATTATGCCAACAATTATAGGCCATTATGAAGGTATCTACTGTATAGTGCATTATAGATGACAGCTTCACTAGAACTTATGAAGTATTATAATCAACAATATAACGCCTTATGACTATCAACAGAAGATGTAATGCTTTGTTAATTCTTATATTGATGAATACAACGCATTATGAAGGTATCTATAATGCATTATAGATGAAAACTTTACAATAAAGTATCACCAAATATTTTATAGGGCACATTACTAATCTATTCCTGCTTTACTCACAAAGGCCAGTTTACCCCACCCACACATCCACCCATCCATCCATCCATCCATCCATCTTACAAGCACACAGCCATACATGTTCTTGAAGAGGCTGAAGCCTTTCCCAGGTAGCACAGGACACGAGGCAAGCAAACATCCTGGATGGGATGCCAGCCCAGCACACACTATTTACAATTTAGAGATGATAGTCCATTTAACTGTGAAACCTTACAACGCACATATACCATGCAAACTCCACAAACACGGAGTCAAGCCAGGATTCAAGCCCCCAACTGTGAGGAAGCAGTAAGTCCAACCAGTTTAGCTCCTGCCTGCATGTAAAAATTTTTTCATGCACTGGAACTTACTGTAGAGCACCAAAATTCAGGGGGCGACCCTACCTAGTTTCCTATGCCTTGTTCCCTCACTGAGAGCTGCTTGAACTTGTTTTTGATAAAAATGGCCCATGGCCATGCAGAAATACTTTTGCAATGGTGAAATGCAGCCAGACATTATAATAATCTCAAAGCACAGTGCACTGATCACCAAAATGACTATGAAGGGCAATTTTACAACAGCACCGTTTTTGATCCGGCCATGTGTCCAAATTGTAAGGAGGCCAAAATCCTTTAAATTAACAGGCCAGTCCTGCTCTACTGCTCGTTTCTGTCCCAAAATCCATGTAATCACACAGTCCAACAACAAGGAGTAACATTCAATCACCCATTCAACCGCTAGCCCTGGTTAGGGTCTTGGGGAGCAATGAATAACATAATTAACAATAAACCTTTAACTGAAACTCAGCTATGTTTTCCAGTTCTTGGGCTCAGAGTGGGAGGCCCAAAATTGTCTTAAGTTCTGTGAGAAAGTATAGGGAGATACAATTTAATTTAATTTAATATCATTAAATATACTATTTTACTTCTGTTATATATTCATGCGCTCCTAGTTAATTGTGGGAAATCGCATAAGAGAGAACTGTAATTAGCCAACAGGTAACACGCAGCATTCTAGAAAGAAAAGGCTCAGTCAAAAAAAAAAAAAAGTTAGCGAAGTTTGTTTTGTAAACTGGAAGACTGATAGATAATCATGGCGTGCTATTTTGGTGCCCAAAAGAGAAAACTAAAAAAAAGGGATAAAGAAAATGAAAAATCAGGAAAATTAATGGGACTGTACTTTAAAACCGTCAGGGAATCCACACTACAGTCTCAGGAGCAAGGTGAGGGTGATTTACATATTTACATTAAAGCAATGGTTTCTTCACAGTTTTCATCTCTTTCTCGCTCTCTCTCTCCTGTCTGTCTCTCTCTATCTCTCTCTCCCAAAGGATAGAAAGATTCTATCCATCGGAAGAATTGGAACCGGGACAAATCAAGTTTTTTCAGGTTGATCTTTCCTCCGTATGTCATGCAATTTCCCTAAAGCGCAAAACCGCTTCAGCATTGTGAAAAAAGTCATTTCAGTGTGTAGTGAACAGACAGACAGAGAGGAGAATGTTAGCTGTCTTTTTATTATTATTATTCTGGTTGAATGACTTAATGGTCTACTGTACCAGAGTGCTATAGTTGATGGTAGCCTGCATTTTGGCTTGTTTCCACCTCTCTGACAGTTTAGACAACCATATTTCATAAAAAAGCAATGAGGACCAATTGTGTTTGTAATATTTTGCTTTGAACTGTACGGCATAATTAGAAAAAAAAAATCACCTCTAGTTTAATGTTACAAATGAAGCAAAAAAACGTCCTAATGTGAGAGTTTGGCCTTAGACTTAATTTTCACACATAAATTAGCAGCACCCAAATCAGTCAAGTTCTACATTAAGGTGAATTTGTTAGATAAAAAATTTAAAAAGGAATTTTCAATGATTAGTTTAGCCACACAGTTTTCCAAGTTTTCCAATATATATATATAAATATTATTTCCAGACAGGGATCTTACATTTTCTTATGTACTGTTCACCTAAAAATGGAATATGACAAAGAACTGAGATGTTAAATTAATGTTAGCTTTCCAATAAAAATTATGTTACATCATCTATTCAGTACTAATTGTGTAAAAAATTGCTAAAATCTTGGCAAGTGACATTATACACGAACATAAAACAACCTCCGGCAAACTTCAAAAGAAATATTTCTTTTACACATTAACACTAAGACTCTTGACAGCCGCCAGGTAGGTAATTCATTTTCAGACCATTCTTAAAGAGTTTAAAGCCCTAACAGGTGCTCATGGGGATATGTTAGCTTGTGGTTATTTAGTTACCTAGCAACCTATTACAGGAGCCAGCGTTACACACTGGACTGATGTTTACCTTGGGCCATCTTCATACTTAGTAATGTTTTACAGCTTCACAGAGTGTTTTAATAGTAATATTTCGCAAACACTGAATTATAACACTTTACATTGACTGTACCTTCATAATGAATTATTAGAACATTTATTGCACCTTTATAATGCATTCATAGAACATTCATAAGCAGCATGTACGTATAACTTAACATCCTAACATACGTTAACAGTTTTAATATACATAAATAAACAGCGTTATAAGATTATAATGCTTGTTATTAATGCATATTAAAAGTATGTTAGAATGTTAAGGTACGCTTAAATGCTGCTTATGAATGTTCTATGAATGCATTATGAAGGTGCACTGCATGTTATATTAATGTATTAGAAAGGCATTATGAAGGCGCAGTTAATGTAAAGCGTTACCCACTAAACATTAGTCTGCCCTGAAAAGGATAAGCATCCCATTCAGGGTGAATATTAGTGATGTCATCTAATCTATATACAAAACTGTCAGGGTCTGTACCAGCCGACCCCGCCCTCTGTGACCCTTCCCCATTTGGCCAACAGGCTTTGCTGGCCATTCAGCCTTTTCTTCCCTCTCTGTCTCAGTGTCTTGTCTAACCCTTGTGTTTCTCCTGCTTCCCTGGCCACCGTGTAGCTCAGTGGGCTGAGCATGTGGCACAGAGGCCTTCGTTCCTCCTATTGTTAGCCCTTAATTGTGTGTCTGTATTCCTAGTGTTTATTTTCTGCTATGCAGTTAGGTTCTTAGTTTTGGTACATGTTAATTAAGTTTCTCCACCTGTTGGTCATTTTCCCTGTACTGTGTTCATTGGTTAATTTGTCATGTCTCACACCTGCTCCTGGTTAGTCATTGTGTTTTATGTATTTAAGTGTCTGCCCTCATTCAGTTCCCATGTCAGTCATTGTGTTAGATGTATGTTAGCGTTTGGTCCAATGTGTGTGTTAGATTGTGTTAGCCTGTGTTTATGCTCTGTGAATGTGGCTCTGTTTGGTTCCCTAGTCCTGCTACCTAGTTGTGTGCTGGTTTCTTAGTTGGTTAATCAATCTGCATTTTTTTTTCTTGTTTTCCTTTTGACCCCACGTGGTCTTTTTGTTTTGTAGTTCTCCAGCATGTTCAGTTGTTCCCAATAAACCCCTGTTTTCGTCTTGTAAGCTGTAAGTGGCTCGTTACCCTTCTTTCCTGCTGGCGCCGTGACACAAAATGGAATCAGTACTAAGAAGACTATCTATCCATCCATCCATGCATCCATGGGCATCCTGCTCTGCAGGTTAGGACATCATACTTGTGAAGAGATCATCATTAGGTCCCTGAGCAAGGCACTTAACCCCAATAGCTCCAGGCACTGGCGGATCCTAGTTTCTCAAAAATGTACATGGAGCAATGAACCATAAACGGGGCATGGATTCCCTGGCAGATTCAAGGGGCCCAGCACTTTACAGGGACCCTTGAATATGCAAGAGTTTTTGTAAAAATAGGCAGAAGGGAGATTTGTATATTATGTGATATTACCACATTTTTATACATATTTAATTCACAGCAAATGTCACCCCTTCCCCCGTCACATACACACAAAGCAGTATTTCGTTTGGCCCAATGTTTCTAGCTATGCCCTTGCTGCTAAATAACTAAAATGTAAAAGACTGTCTTACCGGTTGGAGAGAGGAGTCTCCAGCTGATTGTGGGCTCTGGCTTCCCATTCGCAAAGCACATCAAGGTGACATTGGAGCCTTCGTTCACCACAATGTCATTTGACAACTTCATGATTTTCGGAGGCACTAAATGAGGGAGAAAGAAATGAACTTAAGCGTGACAATGAAACAGAAATTCTAATATCTCAGCGTTCTTTGCTGCAACTGACTACTGAAATTACATATATTTTTTCCTTAAAAATCTTCCCCATCCACTAAGTTTTAATGTCGGGACTCAGATCTCGGAAGAACTGGGAGGTTCCTGAAAGGTTAACATTAGGGGACATGTGACAAGGAATCCATAGAATATGGAGGTAGATGCAGTTAAAAACTAGTGGAAGTCATTGAAAATGAAACATCAGAATAAAGCACAACTGACAAGTCCTCAGAGTGTAAAACAGGCATAACCTTTAAGGAGCAAAAGAATAAAAAATAGACACATTCAAAGCGTCAGTATTGGCCGAGTCCATAGTTCCATCGGATATTTTTATGGGACAGTTTTTAATATGTGAAAAAGCACACAAACAATAAACAGTATTATTTACCCTTTAAGGCAACTATAGATAAAAAGGTAAAGTTGTGAGTTCATTTAAATAAAAAACTGTGACATTTCCACGTATCAAATTCAAGGTAGGATGCATGCCTTTCCTGTAACTCAGTGAATTAGGGCACTCTGCCTCTATGCCTGTGCTCACAAGGTCACTGCTTCAGATCCTATGGTCAGAAGGAGTGATTTTACTGTTGGGCACTTTAGCAAGGACCTTATTCCCCAATTGCTCCAGGGACCAAATGACCCTGTTTTCACTCACAAAAAATGTATGTAGCTTTGGATAAAAGTATCTGTTAAATATGTTACTAAGTAATTACTATTTAGTAATTAATTACTTAGTAATTACTTTCTATATCCTTCCTGCTAGCACCTTCTTTGATTCACAGAAGCTGGATTAAGAAAAATAAGAAGGGAAATTTCCTCATTACAGCAGCAGTCGATGTTAAACCAATGTAAAGTATGCAAACAACCAAATAGCAGCCAAAGTGTAAAACCTGGGATCGTACTATACAAAGTGACAGAATGTGTAAACCTTGGACATGAAGTTGGGTGGTTCAGTGAGTGGAGACATAGCACAAAATAGTAACAACAACAACAACTTATTGCTGTTGTAGAATCTGACAACAGCAGGAACCAAAGATCTACGGAACCACTCCACAGAGCAGAGCGGGTCGGTGAAGGAGCTGCCTAGGGCACACAGGGACTCATGCAGAGGGTGGGAGGAGTTGTCCAAGATGGCCTGGAATTTGGCCACCATACTCCTCTCACTCATCACCTCCAAGGTGCCCAGGGGGCACCCATCATGGATCCAGGCCTGCTGATCAGTTTGTTCAGCCTCTTCCCTTTGCAATGTAGCAATGCTTCTGGGCCAGCAGACAACCGTGTAGAAGATGACCGATGCCACCACTCTGTCATAAAATGACTTCAGAATTGGTCGTTGTACACTGAAAGACCTTAGGCTCCGCAACAGGTACAGTCGACTCTGGTCCTTCCTGTACAAGGCAACGGTGATGTCCATCCAGTCCGGTTTGTTGTTGACATGAACATCCAGGTATCTATAGGATTGGACAGGCTCAGTCTCCATCCCTTGGAATCTCATTGGACTGACTGATGGCAGCTCTGCCCTACGAAGGTCCACCAGCAGTTCCTTGGTCTTCTTAGCATTGAGCTGAAGGCAATTTCACCAGTCTGCAAAGTCATCGATGAGTCCTCTGTATTTGCGCTTATGCAGTGCTTCTTCAATGCATTTATGATGGAATAGATTGTCTGATTTTTCAATCCACCACTTTCTAAAGCCATTATTTCCTGATGTTTCTATGGCAAGGTAAACCTGTTGTACTCGTTTATGCAAAACAATGGTTCCGTAATTGCATAAGAATACCTTGTTAACAACATACTGCTCAAAATTCTTTTTGTGATCAATTATACTCTGAACTCTGAACAACTTGACAAAGTTACTTTTTTTGACTGCGAGCTTCAAAATAAGGAATTTTACGATTACATAACAGCACTGGTCTTCCTGTTCATGAAGTTATAACAATCCCAGTCAAAGACACCATCTATCTTCATGAATTAAGTATAACCAGATATTCCTTTTTGTCTCTGATATTATATTGATTTGTGCATCTATAAATATCCATCCATCATCCATTTTTCATACCACTTAGTCAGTAAAGGATCACAGTGTATACATACTTATGCTACAAAATATTTATTATGGGGATACATTGTTTTCCCTGCTTAGTTACTTAAAAAGGCAAGTAAAATAATATATTAATAACATCAACATTTTTTTTCTCTGATTTTCAAGTGTATGTATGTGCCATTACCAAAACACATATTGTGATTAAAGGCTCAGATCTGACCAGTAAAACACATTGTAACAGTTGTGCGTATTAATTACATGTTTTCTCAAAACACAAAACAGTAAAAACATTGAATGCCTGTTTCTGTTGTTTCAAAGATAGGAGCTGTCAAGGTTTTCTAGAAGAAGGCAGGATAATCAGTAAAACACACAAGCAGTGACACAACTATGTCAAAACGACACAATGTGCGCATTATAAATAGACGACACAACCTTAAGTGTTTTACTGACATTATGATTGCACAGCCTCTCTCGTTAACTTACTGGAAGTTGACTCATGGATTTTACATTTTGAAGAAAAAAAAAAACCCTAACAGCACAATCTAACTTTGAAATGACTGAATCACATTTAGTTGCATATCTACAAGGGTGAGTCACGTTAAGGTTTAATGCCAAACAACAGGATTTATCAACTATAAAAGCGGTCTGACAAACCGCACTTTGATATGTAAGTTTTTAAAGCAGCATGAGGTGACTAGCAAAATTCAGAAGAGCCCAAATAGTATGATCCCAAGTTGTTGGTTCGCCAGTCCAAAAAAAAAACTGCACAATGATTTAATGTGTCAAGGGAAACAGCCTCACAAATCATCAAAGCACATGGAAAACACAGACAAACTGCACCAAAGAGAAATAATGGTCGTAAGGCAAAGCTCACCTACAAGGATAGAGGGACACTTGACACCACAAAAGGACCCAATCTGTAACCCAATCTCAACAAAAATGGTATGTCTTGAATTTCAGAACATAGCAGAGTTGCCAGGTGGAAACCTCTTGTTTTCAAGGCTAAAGATGCATAACCTGGTTTGAGGAGCAGAAACCCTCAACCTCTGAGCAATGGAAAGGAGTAATATGGTCTGATGTTGGGTGTCCATACTGGAATGTACAGCCATCTCATGGGAGCCATGGCTGCTCTCTATATAATGGCTAAGAAATATGAGGCCAGTACAGTGAACCAGCAGCGTCTTATGTATACTCATGATGTTCCCGTATTCCAAGATGGTAACGCCCTAATACACCCTGTGAAACAAATTCATGAGCAGCAGGGTAAAATCAAATGCTATTCTTGGCCGCCTTGGTCACCTGATCTGAACATCCCTGAACCTTTATGGGAAGTTCTTGAGGGCAGAGTGCAGAGCAGATTTCCATTTCCTTCATCTTTCTAAGATCCAGAGGCTTTTCTTCTTGACGAATGGTTCAATATCCCTCCACACACAGTTCAAGACTGCATGACAGCAGGGACTGAAGCTCCTCTGAAGGTAAAAAGATGGCCCTACTGCCTTTTAGATCTTTGATGTTAATATATTGCAGGGTGTTTTTCTGTTATTTTGTCCACATCCTCTATATAAACCCTACAATAGACTGGCATCCCATCCAGGATGTCCCCTGCTTTGAGACCTGTGCTTCCTGGGACAGGCTTCAGGTTCACCCCATGCCAGTACTGGATAAGGCGTAATGGAAGGTGAATGGATGGATGAATGGATGAATATTATATTCAGTTAAATTTTAAAGCCTAATTAGTATATATATATATATATATATATATATACTGTATAAAATATGATTATACAGGTAAAACAATTTTATAAGAATTATAATAATTAAAGAGATTCATAGGCAGAACATGGTATAGCATTACTGGGTAATGCCAATATCAAATATTACAAGATATAAGAATCCATTAAGGAAACCCAGGCTGTAACGGGGGGGTAAAATCCTCAGGGGAGCACTGCATTTTATTGTGTGCGTGGGTGTGTGTTGCGATGGACAGGCATCCCATTGAAGGTATTTCCCTGTCTTGTGATCTGTGCTTCCTGGTGCAGGATCCAGGCTCTCTGTGACTCTGTGCTGGGTAAAAAGAGGGATAAATGAATGGATGGATGGACATACACACTTTAACTAGGGGCAAAGATCTTTAGTGGAGTGTTTTATTTTGCGTGTGTCCTTTTCCAGATACAGCTGAGTGTCTACATCTTCCAGCAATGTCTTCCTGGTTGACATGATGAGGGTGAGAAGGTGATGGGGCTGGGTTGGGGATCCCTGCTCTCTGGTGGAGAAGAGCTATGGCAGCTGGCATTCTTCTACTGGGAAGGGCAACATTACAGAGCATGGCACCTGCCCCCACCCTTTTTCTAACACTAGCCCACATTGCGATTCAGCTACTGTGAGTAACCAAGCGGCTTTTCAAGGTACTCCATCTCAGGCAGCGTCTGCATTGGATCCCAGTCATTAGTATAGCAAACATATGATGTTGGTAAGCTCACACAATGCATATTTTGAGTTTATAAATATTTAGTGGCAGTTTATGTCATATAAATTATGCATGACAGGGAATCAAGAAATGGGAATAGATTTGAAACCCATCTTTCACACTAAGAAGCATAACCTAACTATATATACTGTACTACATACAACATAAACTATTTAGACTTCATAAATATTTAGCGATACACCTTATACATGGGAAACAGTGTACCGAAAGAATAGACCCGTTACTGCCAAATCACGCATGAAATGAGGCATCAAGAATTGTGGAGTTTTTACAAATCATGTCTACAGTTCATGCTGTAGAGAAATAAAAGGCTTGCACTCATGCTTTCCGGAAGATGAACATGAAGATGCTTACTTGAGCAATTTCAGGGAATCTTTTCGTTCTAAAAGGCAGTTTTGTTTCAGCAGAAACTGACTGCTTTGCAAACAATAATAAAGTATGTTTCCCTTGTTTGGCATATACATTCGCTGAGCGTGTAAACCTGTCTGTTTCGTCCGCTTCACCCGAGATTTAGTCACTGTTTGTAGGCATACAGTCTCTCTTGCCTCTTATAAGGACAACAGACTGCTAAGAATCATAATTCCACACAGTTTTGACCTTGTGAAATCTGTGGAATCAGTACAATATTCTAGCATGCACTCCATATCTCAAAAGGCTTCCTCTAACCATTAACCTTTTGTTAAATAACCCCCGCATTCTGATCCCCTGTCTTCTTTGTTTGTCCTCAACATGCCTCTTTAACACAAAATGCATACAGAGAACATATATATGCGATGATCCAGCTCAGTAGTGCTGTTAAATTCAGCCCCCATATGGCATTCAAATGAGGAACCAGTAATACCCTATATAGCCAAAAGTATGTGTACAACAGCTTAATCCAACATCTCAGTCTGAAACCAAGAGTATTAATATGTAGTTGGTCTGCCCTTTGTTGCTATAATAGCCTCTCGTCTTCTGGAAAGGCTTTCCATTAGATGTTGTTACATTGCCGGTGGGATTTGCTGCCATTCAGGTTGGGCATTGATGCTGGGTTATCGGGTCCCGATCTATCAGCTTGTGTAACCGATCACGTCACACCCGAACTCACTCCCAGACATTTTGACCTTCACAGTAACTTCACTTGTGGTTGACCACAGCAGCTTTGCAAGGCAAACCGACTAATTGGAAAGATGTAGCCATGTGACGGTTCCAAGTGGAAAGTCACTAACTTCTCATTCTGCTGCTAATGTCTGGGGCAGGAGGTTGTGTGACTGTTTGCTTAATTATATACCTGTGTCAGCAATCGGTTTTGGCTTCATTTGGCGATTCCTCTAATTACTAGGGGTATCCACACACTTTTGGCCATATAGGGCATCAGACGCATTATGGGAAGTGCTGCAGTACCGAGTTGCACTAACTATCACTTGAAACAAACCAGAGCTGTTAAAACACATTACGCCCCTAATGGGCTTCGTGCTGCCCCGGCACACTACCCACTTGCACGGCGTGAACGCCATCTGTCTCGAGTTTCTGGGGGAGGCAAGGGGGTTCCCTGAGAGCACCTTGCATCACCTCATCTGGGAACAGCAGGTGTCTGAATGTGGGGATGCTAGCAAAATGACCGGAACGTTTCGGATATGATGAAAATTCATAGGGGCTGCCATCAAGAATCTCCTCAGTCATTATTAGGGTGATTATCCAGCAGTCAGCTGCTTACAGGGCGAGCAGCATGTCTGAATGAAGCAGCACTTCTCCGTGGCTTTGGAAGACACGACACTCAAGTCATTCTCTGTAATCTTGTCAATGATCAACTAATCCGCTTGACACAAACACATCATTACTTTTTTCTAGTATTATTGCACCAAAACATGGATAATCAGCATACATAATATTAACAGAAAGCATACAATCCACCATTAAATGATATTTATATTTAGGTTGTTATCTATCCATACCCACATCAAGTGATACTGTAAGCTATTTTGTTTTTTGCTTTCAACTAATGTTTTACTTCAGATTTTGAAGTCCATGTCAGCAATATAAACTTTAAAATTACCATTCATAATTTACATCTAATTCGTAATTTACAACGACAACATCAACCATGCCGTTTAATTAATCTACACTTTTTCCTAAAGTTTTTTTTTATTTTAAGTGGTCCCTGACTGCTATGTAGTCAAGTTATTCATTTAATTAGGGTAATCAGTTTTCCCACATTATAAGCTTCAGTAGATTTCAGTTGGGTATCAAACTTCAACTATTAGCTTGAGGCAGAAATATATATAAGAGCTGGGATTCTGTTCTGGAGTTTGTAAACTTCATAATAAATCAGTTGGCCTATCAGTCTGCTTATCAGTCTGCCCCACAACAGTAACAGTCAGAATTAACAGTTTCACAGAAGAATATTGAAACTTTTTGCAAAGCTACTCATCATTCAAAATCATAATGATCAAGACTGGACAGCCCCAATATTCCCACTGTTTTATAGTAATACATTACATATATTTTACAACATAGCTTACCTAACGACAGCAAAAGAACAATAAAATGTTCCATTTAATACTAGGTACAATGCTGGCTGCATTAATGGACTGAACAGTTCTGCATTTTGGGATCTTCAAAAATATCCCGTTTATTTCAGGTAATCCATAAAGGCAGAGCAGAAAGGTGACCTTGACTGAACACAAATTTAAATTTGTTTTGTGTCAGTGGGGCCATGGGAGAGTGCCCTCATTTCAAACCTTTCAAAGGCTGTGTTGTTGAGTATGATCACCCCTGAAGGCCAAAGACACCATATTGAGGAAAAAAAAACAGATGTATCTCCAAAAAATGATATTGTTCTTGCAGAATTCGGTTGCAGAATTCCAAATAAAATACTGCTCTTCAAATTCAATAACACATGTTTTCAAAATAATTAAAGAGAATAACCAACTATTATCCATCCATTTTCTGTAACCACTTGTCTTATTATGGGTCACAGGAGTTCTGGAGCCTGTGGGTGCAAGGCAGGAAACAATCCAGGTTGGGGTGCCAACCCATCGCAGGGCACACTCACATACCATTCACATCTATGGGCAGTTTGGTATCTCCAATTAACCTCAGCACGCTTTTAGACTGTTGGGGTTGGGGACCAAAGTACCCAGAGGAAACCCCATGATGACACAAGGATAACATATGAACTCCACAAATACACACAGAGCCCAGGCAGAGACAGGAACCCCGGTCCCAGAAATGTGAGGTAACAGTGCTAACCACTGCACCACCCTGCTGCCCCTAAATAACTATTTACCGATAATAAAACAGGCATGTGATTACATGCCAAAGCCATTGTCATTTTCATGTTTGGCACAAACATCGTGAACAATAAAAAGAGAAATTCAGGAGTACGTCAAAACTATGAAACGACTATGAAACTGGTGTTGGTATGAAGAATAATATATGAGCAGTCTAACATCAGCTGCACAACACTTAAAAAGAAAATACCATTGCAATTTCCACAGCATCTCCACAACCTTTGCACTCAAGTAATATTGATTTTAAAGTTATCAAAAGCACAGGTAAGAGCCAAAAAAAATTAAATGCCAGCATAGAGGGTCTTAAGTGTTGGAGTCGGGAACTCTTAATAGCATCGCTGCATCCCTGAAGGATGCTCAATAAAGTGGAGATCTATTGACTCCAGTGACCCTGTCAGGACGTTTACTTGTGTTCATGGTCATGACAGCATTCATGACTGCTTGTGACTTGTGAACAGGGGCGTCATGGAAGAATCCTATCCCAACGCAAGAGAAACGCTTCACCACTATATAAACACGGTCACAAGAATTGACTTTGTATTTCTTGCCATTTATCTCGTTCTCTAGGGTCTCTGGGGTTGAGTGTATCTAAGCCATGGCAAGATTATACAAACCAAACCATAAAGGAGCCAATGGGACCCTTGACTGTGGGAAACAAGCACTCAAGCCTTTTACTTCTTTTGAAGAGCACCAGACATGAATGGGGTGAAGGCAAACTCATCAGGCTTGACTCCTCAATATAACACCACTGTCATTCTTCACAAAAACGCACTTTTGGCTGGAATAAACACTTTACAGACTGCAACTAGACTACAACTTCTTCTGACAAGTCATTTCTGTTAAGATCTTCACTTTCTGTGAAATATAGGAGCCTGCCCCTGCCCAGCACTTTAAAACATGACCCTGGGTGTAATGAGATGGTATTTGCTTGATTATCTCAGGAACCATACTTGTGTGGAAGCACCTGTTTCGAATCTCTTTTGTCTCATTTACTCAATTGTTTCTTTTGGCATTTAAATGCAATTTATGCAGCTGCTTTTAATTTGAGCGTAGATCAAACAATTTTGTCATTTTAGATAATGGAAAAAACAAGCAGGAAAGGAAAGTTTTTCATCCAGTTGGAGGGGAGAAGGGGGATTCACAACAATGGAAAGTATTAAAAATATACACTCAATGTCACCATCCTCTGGTTATTTAGACAATGTTTACTATTTAAAACCGAAATCCACGGAACATATTTCCACAAACCCCTGTGTGTGTGACAAACTGGCACAAGATACGTTCTTTCAATGCCAACTAAACGCCTTGCTGTGCAGTACAACACTCCTGTCTTTGTAGTATGTGCTGACACCAGATTGGAATTCTCCGTCCTCTATACAAGGTAAACCATGTTAAATTTCATTTTAATAGAGTTGTACCTTTCCTTCACTTCTTGAAGAGGATTTCCAAGCTTCAAAGAGTTGTCAAGTCAACAGGCTGTATTACTGAATTGAAATAATTTGCTCGATAGTGGCGTCTGTCCCGGTTTAACCTAAAATCCCTGCTGCTGTGAAATGGTAATTTTACATCAATTGATAGGAAGAAAACATGCAAAAAAATAAAATAGCTGAAAAGCTGGCCTTTCCTCTTTAAAGAGCGGTCAGAAATGTAATTTAAGTCCAAGCCAAACTGTATGTCAGCCTTATCTAAGCCTGAACGAAGGCCATACTCTGATACCAAACCAAGAAAAATTCAGCATGTTCAATTACTACCAAAGCACAAGGTTGTACAGTATACTGACACCATATATATAACAGCTAAAAAACACAGAGAGTTGAGCCATGTGTGTCTCCAACTATTCACCCTTCTGCTAAAACAGCTTACTTAGTACATGATTAAAGATTGTTATTGTGGTTTTATGGTCCTGTTTTACATCCATGTGGGTTATTTCATTTTCAAAGGGCTGTTGTTACATTCCAGACAAGTGATATTTCTGTAGGCTGGCTGATGATGCAGAGGACGGAGGGGAACAGCTGGTCACCTTACAACACAAGGGAGTTTCTCTGTGTCCCAACCTACCAAATAAGATGCCCCAGTTTCTAGATGCAGTAATGGCTATTATTGCTGAAAAGCTAATCATGCATTGCAAACTATGGCTATTATAAGGATAGACATTATGATGAAATGATGCTTTATTTGCCATTTGCACAAATATGAGTACATATGCATTGGAATGCTATCGTTTCTGCATATCCCATCTCGATGCACTGTGTCGTGACGCATTACCCCCATAATCCCCATCAAAATTATCTGCCATTTGTGCTACAGTAGCCTTCCTGTTAGTTCGTACCAGACAGGATACCCTCTGTGCAAGTCCTGCATCAATGACTCTAGACCACCCAACACCCTATCGTTAGTTTGTGGTTTTTCCCGCCTCTCAGTAGGTGCGCACCGCGGCTGACCGTGAGCACTCCACAAGCATAGCCATTTCGGAGATGCTCTGAGCCAGTTGTCTGGTCATAATGATTTGGCTCTGGTCAGAGTCAGTCAGATCTTTTCCCCTGTCCATTTTAGCTGCATTCAACACATCAACTACGAGTATTAAATGCTAGGTTATTGTCTAATATATCCCAGACCTTGATAAGTATGATATTTTTCAGATAGTTGACATTATTTGTTTCATGTTTCATGTGTTCAGAATGTTTTAGCTCACCGGTGAATATAGGTATGAGTGATGTTTGGAGTCCAGTGCCCCTGAAACCATGTTGTACCATATAGAAATCGCTGTAATGATCATTCACACATTAAAAAATGCATAAGAAACTCAAGTTCCCTAGCTCTGGTGACTGAATAGTCACCATGACCTTCTAAGTTCAGAGTATAGGTAACCTCTGGTATGCAGTACAGTAGCTGAAAGGGATTCTACGTAAGCAGGTAATTGCAAGCAATATGATAGAGATGGTATGATGGTAAGTAGCACTGTAGCCACAGATCTCAGAGAGGTGCATGAACAAGGATCTCAAGTTTCATCAGAAGTTTGGACTGAGATTACATTAGGGGCAAAACATGTGTCTCACGTTCAATGCGTGAGACTTGAGTGCCCTGCCTACCACAGTCATCGGATCTTACTCTTACGCTTCCACCTTGTCTGCACTCCGTATGTGTGCGCATCCATGTAGTAACGGGCTTGCAGCCGATCACGTGTGACTTATTTAGGAATTTACACAAAACAACAAATGCTATTTTCTGATTGGCCGCTAGGTGGCTATTAACTGTATAACTCGGACAGTCGGTGGAAAACTCCGCTCCATATACCCGCGCATCGTCCATTAATCCAATGTAACGGGACACCTTGGTGGGCGTTATCCCTGACTTCTCAGCGTGAGAAACACAAGGTGTGGCGTGTGAACTGGTTGAAATGCGTGTATCTATTAATACATAAGACTTGTGAGCCCTGGTGAAGTATGTTCGCACAGGTTTGATGCGACAATTCCAATCTTCACTGTAGTTCAGAAATAACCAATTATTTAAGAGTTCAAGTACACAGAATTGTAACATATATGTTGCATTCCTTCTGTGTTGCACTGGTTCGTGGATTTGAGGATGAAAAAGCCACAATGTAATCATGTTTCTTTTACAATCACAAAGCTTGTGTGTACCTGTTCAGCATGGCTTATTTTGTGTACAGTGTAACCTGGGAAATGTAAATAATTCGTGGACTTTGGTTTACTACTAATGAGATGTGTGTAAGTGTCTCAAAATCTGCACGATGGTAACTGCCAAACACATTAGACAGGCTGATGAAGCTCTCAGAAAGATTCACTTTTATGACAACATATGAAAACCAATTATTCACTGAATGTTCGATTAAATAAAATAACTGTGGTATCATCAAAACTGTCAGATGAATAACACTTCCTTTGATCCATCAAGTTCCCTCATAGTTTTGATCATGAAATGCACACTCAACAATGTTTTTGCTAATTTGCCCTTCTAACTTTAGAAAGCACTTCCTGCTGTAAACCAATTTAGTGTTAGATACAAAGCGCCAATGCTTTTACAAGAGCAACATGGAGCCTCACCCATTTAATCAGGCAGACGTTCGGGTAGAATGATTCTGATTAAGATCTTGCTCAAGGACGCAACTTCAGGTTGCATGCCTGTGCGCTTAACTGGCATCCTATCTGCTTCCTTCGGTACGATTGGCCTCAGCGTCTCACATGCAAATGACCTCATGGTCAAACAGTGATTAAGCTTCAAATTTGTTTATCTCCTAGAGTGCAGCTATAAACTTGTTTGTACTGACTTTATTAAACCCTCTACCGTATTTAAGCTATGTCTTATACACCTGCAGGGAACTAGGTAAGCGCTTGAGAAAATCCAATAAGACGCTGATTTTTGTTTTTAAATAACTCATACATATCAGATATATTTCTCCTTTGGATGAGTCAGATAAGACAAGGATAAAGCAACGGGAAACCTTTCAAATGCATTATTTTTCGAATATCAGAACATTTGAGGACCATTTAACTTTTACTTACAAAATAGCCTTACCAAAAAGCATAGAATATACTTCTAAAGGTTTTTTCTAACAAGTAAATGATTTTTCTCTTCTTCTTTTCAGGTTCGTCTAAACGTTTGTTAATTGCATTCACTTCAGAAGATGTCGGCTCAGGATGTACCATCTACTGAATAACCTGGTTGTTTTCATAATAGTGCCAAAGCTTTCAAAAGGCAGTCTAGTCTGTATGAAAGGCAAGACAAAAAACAGGGTTAAAAAGAAAAATTGTAAGACAGCACTGAATAAGCTACAACTTCACAGGTACTTAACTCATGCGAGGATGATAATTGCAGTTTCATTATTAAGCTGCTTGATTACATCAATTATGGCTGGAATGGACAATCATATAATTTGTCATTTATTCGGTAGTATTGCAAAAGTCTAAATTTATAACAAAGAAACACTCATTAAAGACTAATATATGGTATGTGGAAAAGACTTGTTCAAAAGATGGATAAACACTAAACATGAAAACATCAGAAAAACATTGATTAAAGGCATTGTATGACTTATTTAAGCAAGTCTGTTACATTAACTATTTTAGATGATATCAATATTAACTAAATGTACTATGCTTAGAGCACAATGGTGCACTTTAAACAAATGTGCAATATAAATACTGATACGCATATCATTAATACATCCAGAGTGTACCGCAGGCCTTGATGCAACCCTGACCCGGATAAACTGCTGGAAGACGGATAAATGAATTGATGGACATATGAACGAATGGATGGATAACTGTAAGGTATATGTCAATGGCACGCTAGTACAAAACACCACTTAGCGAATAGGTACTACAAAAATAGAACTGTGCTAAGTCCATAGTCTAGTGTGTTTAAATGAGTACATGTACAAGTACTTTACACCTCCTTAACCGTTAATAATTTCATCTCAGTATGATATGACCTTAAGCCATCATGTCATAGAATTAAAAACACATGCAGTACATTACACCAAAATGGTTCAGTGACCTAACCATGGTCAAACGTGCCTTTAAATCCGATAGATGTTAAACGTCGCGATAACAAGGGCCAAGTAACCGTTGTGTTCAATAAACTGCCATATACGGATGTAATCTTGCAATTTGCATATCGTACCCAACAGCATTTCTGTGTTGCCTGGAAGAGCCACATTGGTGACATGAAATAATCTCTCCAGCAGATGGAGTCACGAGCAGAGTTAAGCAGATTATGCATAATTCCAACTGTGAAAAACAAATAGTGCAGTCGAAATGTAAAATTACCTCAACTGCAACTGCTATTTTATTCCTTGGGAGATATTCATTTTCATTTAGGGGTAAACTGTGATAATAATTATAAACTTGTAAACTTATACTACACTATGTTTCCAGTGCCTATCACACCATGATACAAATCGTAACTAATCCTCTTGCCGGCATTCAGGAATGTGTGATAAGATGTTTTATGGTGACACCTTTGCTTAATTTGACAGTAAGAGACACAACTATGGGTTTGGGGGTGCAGTCACTCAGTCACTACCCTTCCCAGCAGTTCTGGAGTTGGATCAGGAGTGTGACGAATTACTGTCTTCCGCAATAAGGTCTGCCAGTTCCTTGTGGAATGGTGATTTGTTTTCTTCACCGATTTTATTTTCTTCTGATAATGAAAAGACAAGACAGTGGTTCTTGACTGGTTTAACCTCAGGACCTACTTTTCTTATTGGTCATTAAATTATGACCTCATGACCCAATTTTTTAAAAATTTGAAGCACATATTCATAATACACAAAACTTCCTGATGGGGGGGAGGGGTACCCACCAGTTTCTTAACTGGTGGGTACCCCTCTACCCACCAGTTAAGAAACTATGACAAAATGAACTTTATTTATCCCAGAGGAAAATTCTTCTGCATACAGCAGCAAGGAACAAAGGAGTTACTTTAAAAAAAAAATGTACAGTCTGCACACAACTCCTTGTGTTTGCTTATTGACCCTACAGCAGCTATCCCACAAATTATCCCCCCAGAAAGATACTGTGCCACTACAAGCTGGAGAGACTTCCATCTCAGCCAACAGTGTCTGAAGTTCCAGGCTAATATTAATCATACTAAAGTACGCAGTGCGCTGTTTCATAATCCGGGCCGTGCTGGTCGCATCCTGCACAGTAAGCAGTAACGGTTTCGTATTCTGGTTGTAGTTTGGCATTCAGTTAATCTCCACCCTTCACTTCTTAAGCTTATTAGTTTGTTCCTTAAAAGTCAATTACCAATGTAGTGTTTTTAAAAGCCAAGATTTCTTCAAGCACCACCTGTAATATCTACTTGATCTCCTTCTGACCATTTTATAATTTTTTTTTCACCATACGGCTAATGATTCTGGTATGGACCATTACTATAGAAATGATTATTATCTTGTGCCCTTTAGAGCATCCTTTGCCTTTTACTTCTTGCCTGCAACATTTTATGCATGACATAGCGATTCAGAATTATGAACAGCGAATAACACAACACAATGACTTCTTTTAAACGTGAGTCATGTTGAATGTATTAATGTTACGCCGTCTTTGCTTCTATATGAATATTAAGATAAAGGTGCATCTATACAAGGCATGCCTGTATGGCTTTCCTTTCCTTCACAAGCCAAATTAGAATTTATGTAAGATTATTAAAAATATATACATCAAAAATTGGATCATGTGTCTTTATTAAACAATACGAGGCCAGGGATGAACGCATACTGTGCAGTACCTGACTCTTCTGTTGAAGTGCCACAAAGCTCCCTCAGTCATCCCTTCCTTCTGATTAAGTGTTGCCTAGGCAACAGAGCATGTCTTATAAGGGGGGGGGGGGGGTTGCTGTTTGCGAAGTGCCCTATCTCATGCAGAGCGGTTCCGCTCAAGGAGCAGATATTTCTATGCATGGAGCCCCAGGTAAACAAACCACACAAACAGTCGCCGAGCGCGATGAGCGACACCAACATGAGGTGGTGAGGGGAGACACTCCATGGGAACGGGTGTAGGACTAATGAATAAAAAAATGGGTTTTAAAATTGCAGTGAAAGTTGTATGTTTTCCCCATTGATAATAGTGCATTTTTGTTGTAATGAGACATCATAAATATTTTGGCTGTGCAATGTGCAAAAATATCCATGCTATCCACATTGGAAAAACAGAATATAGGAAAATAAAAAAATTAAGCCCACCCGCTCATCCTTCATAAACGCATATCTAGTACAAGGTCCCAGTGAGCCAGGAGACACAGGGCAGGGGAGACTCTGAATGGGATGCCAGCACATCACAGGGCACACACACACTCACAATCCCACACTATGGACTAGTCACCTAAATCATATCCCAGGAGAACTTGGACCCACAAAACACAGGGAGGACATGCAAATGCCCTGAGGAGTTGTTTACCATGACCACCACTGAATCCACACATTTGCACGGGGCCTCCAAGGTCACAAACAGTCACCACACTAAACATTAAATTAACATGCTCCATATTTAGGAGATGCTGACGCAGCATGTTCTGCCAACCAGCTAGCTAGCTATTTATTTTAGAATGGATTTGTTGACTTTTCGAGTGGCCCCAGAAACAAGAAACCCAGCCCAGCAAACACTGCCGACACAGAGCCAAATGAAGGCATCAGTCGCACAACCCTAGATGTGGGAGGAGCTATGCTGCCACTGGGTGTATATTTATGCAGGTCTACATTTTAGCTGCACACCTAGCTAACAGGAGAGACAGTAGGTCGCTGGTAACCGCAGCCTCCTTGGGTCTTGGACCAGCCAAACTTGACAATGTTTCCATAACCTTAACTGCCACCCCACAGGCGACCATCAAGTCTAACATAAAGAAATGTAACCCATGCAAGGAGCCACCTGTGTTCCATTTCTGCTGAAAACAGGCTTGCACAGTTACAGCATAACGTTGCACGCAACCAGGGCATATCTAGGGGCAGGACCGCAGCTGAAAGCTGGTTGGCCCTTGGAGTGCCCCCTCCCTTGTCACTCACCAATTCAAAACATATCATTGGTTAATGGAAAAGCCCCTCTTATGCCCTGCCCCCCACCTTACAAAATCCTAGCATCACCCCTGCAGACAGCAGACCTTTTTGCTGAAGAATGAATGACTAAAACACACCCTTCTGCAGGTAAAAAACAGTCCCATACAGGTGTCAGGTCGTATTACAATATCCATTCGCCTACTACACACCCTCTCACAGGGCAACTCATGTAACTTGCAATCTCCCAATTTAGCCAGCGACACAGCAGAATACTTACAGAAGCACTTCATGTTAAATGCCTTGTTCAATGGCATTTGGGATTCAATGGTGGCTTGATGCCTGAACCGCCTTCCAGCCCCTGGAGTACCCAGACGAAAAACTGAATACAACTGGATACTAAATAAATCTGATGATATCCCAGGCTTGGGGAAAAGCCAATATTTTCAAAGGTACAACCCTTCAGAACCAGTCTGCAGTAAGGAGTGATGGATTTGGGCCCTATTCTCCATCCAAGCAATTTATCTCTTACTATAAACATCATGAATTGACAAGATGTTATGAAGATTAATATTGTATACCCCTTAATTAACTTCAGTATGGCAGCAGGAAGCAGTGAAGAAAGCAGACTTATGAACAAGCAGGTCTAGGTTCTAGCCTGGAGATGCATCCTGCTGTTGGTACCCTTGAGGTACGTATTTAACCTGAATTTCCTCTGTAAAACACAGCTGCATGAGCAGCCCACCAGCTGGTTAGCGAAGCGTTCTTTTTTCCTTCCAACTTTTTATGAAATTATTTTATTAGCAGTCTCATCTGAATGGCTTGAGGGAATACTTTAAACGCGCAGAAATATTACATTCAGTGGGCCAGTTGGACATTTCTGCTGATGGTAATTTTTCAAGATCCCAGGTGATGAAATGTTAAACACTCAGAGATAATTGCACACAGCATTTTAAAAAAGCAGTAAAAGTCACATCTGGCCTGAACAGCAATACATGCATTTTAGAATAATCCTAAAGGACGAGACAAGCAAACAAACACCCCCATCAGAATTGGGAGGAATCACAAATTGATGGAAGTGGTTCATCCCTTGATAAGTCCACCGCACATGTCTATTGCACTTAGCTTTTATGCACTTTCCAGTGTTTTCCACCCAGCGATCGGCATTTAATCACCTGGGAGCCACACAAACTTCCCAACCACGCTGTGCTCTGTCCCTCCCGCATTTCGACGGAGGGTCTTTCTTATCTGAGACGTGCCACCGTGGGCCACATCGAATCTTGTAATTATCTGCCCTATTAAAATATGACGGGAACCTTGGCGAGTCTCTAACAAGCTCAGAGCTCTAGTGTGCTGTTCTTTTTTATCTCGTAAATCGTCAAAGGAACAACAAGCATGAAATAATAATAATAATAATAATAATAATAATAATGGATCAATATCTATTATTATTATTATTATTATTACTACTACTACTAATACTATTATTACTGGGTTGGCGGCCCCATCCTGGGTTATACCCAGTCTTGCACCTGTAGCTCCTGGGATGGGCTCCGGACCCCCACAAGCCTGCATATGACAAGTGGGCATAGAAAATGGATGGATGATGATGATGATGATGAAGAAGATGATTATTATTCTATTAGTTATTATTATTCTTCTTATTATTATTACAGTGGAAACCACTAACAGTGTTCATTTTGGGTCTTTTTATACATAACAACATATCGAAAAAAATGAAAACTACGTTAATTCTTTTTTTAACTTTACTTAACTCTGATAGCCCTACTTTCCCTTGCGGTAACCCGTCTGCTTCTGGCTACCTGAGGCTGATTCTGCAAACACAGAGAACATGACGGGAAAAAAAAAGACATTTTCTCTCAGTGATAAATATTCACTCATCAAAGCTTATGATAAGCTGCCAAATACAAGCAGTGAATCTACAATAAGCTGTATTTTACCTACAGTACTCGACTGTATTATAGCACATTTCAATTATACACAGTTCAGTAGTTTA
>JAAGVU020000103.1:18591245-18629365 GCA_011763525.2 Mormyrus iriodes | reverse complement strand
ACATTTTCCCCAAGGAAATCTCTGTGGAGATTTAAGTTCTCTACATGTACTGAAAGATGTTGTATATACAATACCTAAATTCATCACATACATTAATGGTTTCATGATTGAAGACTTTTGCATAGTCGCTGTTAACAGTTAACTGTAACTATGAAAAAGTGGGTTAGTTACATAATATATATTGGTATGTATTACGAATACTTACAAAACTAAAAAGTCAAAAATTATCATGTATTCTAATATAAAAGAGCAATGCTGAAACATGTACTTTAGGATGAAAGAAATAAAGCTTACATTGCAAAAACTTCTCTAAGCTAAGGTTAAGTCTTGTCCCCATGGCAACATCAGAGATCTATAACACTTCAATATAGCATTTTCCCCCAAATGTCCCTTGGTACATGGACATTCCCGGAAAAAACAGAGCGACCCAAAATGGCCGAGAAGGTGAACCGGCCTCTGTCGCACTCGATATGTTTCATTCGGCTGGCTGAGAGGAACCGCGTGCCACCTCGCGAGCAGCTGAATCGCCGGCGTATGAAAGACACATCCCGTCTGACTGGCTGTGAGAAAAGCCAGGCAAAGCCAAAACCCCAAAGCGTGCAGACATATCTAAACGGGAGTACCTTCAAGGCAGAGGATGGCTCGTATCAAGTGGCACTAATCACATTTAGTACATTTAGTGTGAAAGGGCACGCACACACACATACAGCTCTGGGAAAAATAACAGACCACAGCACTGTATATATATGGATGGATATATTGCTATTTGATTGGTCTTTAAAAATAATAAACTGAGATTATGTCTATCCATTCATCCAACCACCCAACCAATCAGCCATCTTCCAATCCATTAAGCGACAAAGGCCAAGGATGCCATCTTCTGAGGGGGCACCAATTTAGCAAACCTCCCATGCCAACCCTGCTTCTCCAAGCAACCCTCACTGCCCATAAGAACAAGATCAAAATGAAATCGGACGGTGCAGTTTGCCGCCAATGCAGCCTACCTAGGGCACCACATGGGCTTCAACCAGCACCAGCAGGGAGTTTAGACCCCATGCCAGCCTGTTGCAGGCTAAACCGAGATCATGACAACCACAGATGTCTACATTGCTCTGATAATTTAGAATTTTCATTCACCTGTTACTAGTTAATGTAGATGTTCTCGCTACACTTTTGGCACCGTTTTCCATGACAGTGTAATAAGCACTTCCTCATTATGGGAAGTTTCACTTCCCCCCCCCCTTCCAAAGGTCAACCTGCAACTCGCAAGAGACGCATCGAAAATGAACGCAGCCAAGCGCCTTTATTTAGCTGCAAGTGGAGAAGCCAAGGGTATCTATTATCAAGAGGACAGGGGAGGAACTATTTCAAGTGTGCAACATTCAGGGCACCGCCAAAGGTAAGATGTAAGATACAGCGGAATGGAAGCGCTTTCGTGTAATAAGGTAACGACGCTACACAGAAAAAAAAAAGTCACATTTATTTGTTTATAAATGCATTTGCAAATCGGAAGCAACGTCAAACTTCGTAATGAATCCATATGGTAAATAACGGAATGGAGGGGCATGAGGAATTGTCACCATTAATAACCAAATAAGATACATTGCAAGCCGTGAAATATTCAAGGCTGCATGGAAAGATATATTACCGGAGCTTCAAGGGCGCGTTACATGCAAAGTAGGGCATTTTCCTGTAAATAAATGTACGATAAAGTGATTATGGTTAAAAAACAAAATGATGAACAAGACGCTTTCTTTAATGCAAATAAAAATGGAAGTTTTTTTTATCTTTATAAAACGCAAAAGAAGCGGTTAATTATAACAAGTATTTGACCGTGACTGCTAAATATAATAGCTGACGTATTTCCTTCCACGGTGAACTGCACGTGATGCGCTTTAGAGCGCAGTGTTTATTTATGTCGACAGACATCATTTATCCAGTGTATATTAGCAAAGTTTACCAAAATCAAGTTGCTGCAGTTTGTTTAAACGACTCTGCAATTGTAGACAGGCCGGTTTAATATATTACTAGCTATTCACCTAGGAATAAACAATCGCTGAGGAAAGCTGCATCACAGTCAGGTCTCCCTGACTGCAACTTTAACGTCATTAATCACATCGCAGGTGTTTAAAATGTTTCATTATGTAACTTTTAATCAGTTGGCATCTACGGCACTGATAAAAATTAATCACTGCAGCAAATGACTTAAATCATGACTGAAATCTCCCCCCGTCACACATAAACACATAACATTTCGCTCTTACATAAACATTTTAATCAAGATAGGACTCTGTATTAGGCACTAGCACTATAAAAAATTCAATACTTTATATAATGTAATATTATGAAATACAACTACTTGCTAATCCCATTAATGATTAATTGTTGTGATCGTTATTAAAATGTTTTTTTTATTATTATTTATATTAGAATTAAGCAAACTTTTTTCCTCTTCAGTAATATTTTGAGTTTTTCTACTTTTTCGTCAATGGACACTTCAGAAGCACAATTTAATTGTTCAAACATTCAAAGGGGATTACATTCCTGTATAAAAAATGCATTAAAATCAGAATTTTCTGAAAGAATACATAAAAATTCAGTTCGATTCTTCATTTAAGTTTAACTACAAGCGAAATGCTTGTTTCTATTGCATGCATATTTTATACGTGGCTGGTGGCTATTCGTATGTGTGAGGCATTTTTAAACAAATGCATGCTTTTAAAATAAAATTCACTCCAGGGGAATATCAAATAAAGTGTTAAGCAAAACCAAACTTATTACTATGTGTTTTTTAGCCTTAATTCAAGCTGATGGAAAAACACATAGATTCTAGTTTCCGTCATTCAGATGTCTAAGTTGGTTAGGTCTCACAGACAGGGGTGCCACTAAAGATTTTGGGCCCCATGAAAGTATATTATATTGGGCCCCCCAACCCAGATTTTAATATGGGCCGCAGTCACTCAGGGGCCCTTGGAATCGCCCTAACTTTCCCCCGCTTACGGCGCCCATGCTGAAAGCCAGACTGAACCAGAATTGCAGATAATACAAAATCTTCAATCTATATTCCTTCTATCATAACCAACCTGACTGGTCTTCACCTGCACTGAGCTTCATCATCCCTTCTGCCCCACCAGGGACACCTGTGGGACCCCCTTAGGTCTACGTGGGTGTTACAACATTTTAACCTAAATTTAGATTAAATGAGATTTCTGTAGCTGGAATGATGTTACTGTAATGCTGACTGCCAGAATTCATCCATCCATCCATCCATTTTCTATACCCGCTTGTCCTAGTCAGGGTCCTGGGGGTCTGGAGCTTATTCCGGAAGCTATGGTTCCAGGGAATAACCCAGGATGTGGTGCCAACCCACTGCATCTACAGACAATTTGGCAACTCTAATTTACCTTAACATGTTTTTTTGGATTGTAGGTGGAAGCCAGAGAATGGTGACACAGGGAAAACATACACACACCACACATGTAAAGCCAAGAAGGACACTCGAGCTCCAGACTCCAGAAGAGTGAGGCAGTGAGGCAGAACTGCTAACCACTGTATCACCATGCCACCCTCCCAAACTCAACTTACTTCTGTTTAATTTATATAGAAGTGTTAAGAAGGCACATAAGCACAGAGCTGTTTACAGAGTTCCAGGCCTCACATCCCCAGAGAATATTCCTAAGGTGGGAATGGCAGGATGAAACTCCCTCAGAGACCAGTGGGAAGAACCAGACTCTAGGGAAATCCCATCACCCTCTGAGGGCCTGGGCAATAAAAGTCTGTATAAGTTAGTGGGAGGTAAATGCAGGCAGATGGTGGGACAGCACAGGTAAGTAGGCAAATAACAGACCAGGTAGGCAGCTAGGCGGGCAGGGGGGGGGTGATGTGGCTTTGACAGAAAGCAGGCAGGTGGAGTGACATAGGCAGGCAGGGACACAGTGGGCAGGCAATAATAAAGAAATAACAGTATAGCTACATGAGACACACTCTTTCATCTCTCCGATTCGGCTAACGATTGGGTAAGAAGACTCCTATTGCATCTCCTTGGTTCCCGACACCCCCTCCTGTTCCTCCAGTCAAAATTTCCCTCCTCATTAACAAGAGAAATACCCAATTAACAAAGACCATAAACGAGATGTTCCGGCTGAACTCATCTAACATTCACTTTTTCAGCTTTTATTGAGAACGCAGGTCTAAATCGCTGTCGATCATAATATCTTAGGACTGGCCCTGTTTGTGGCATTGCTGGCATATCAAGCTTTTTGGTTTGATCTCTTTTGATAGCACAAAATTTGCTTCAATTTACCACATCTCTGCACTTACATATCACACAATTTACATATAACTACTAGATAACGTTGGACAGAACCAGCTCGCGACTCGTATCAGTCATCTCCGAGTTATATTATGCCAATTGACGGAATGACTCTCAGGACCTCCGAAAGACTTATTTTAAAAATTAGCCCTCTAAGGGCTGTGTGTTTTTTTTTTCCTTTTTAAAAACAGGAGTACCAGCTTGGTCACACGTCCACCTTCTCTCTTTAATGATGTGGGGAACAGGTTTTGCTGTCAGGAGTACCACTTGTCTCTCTGTGACAAATTACTCTTGCCTGAGATAGTGGGCAATACGGTGGGGGTGCATTTTAGCTGCACACCTTTGGGGATTGTGATTCGAATGGCCCAAAGGCCCCAACTCTGTGTTTCTGCAGCTTGTGTGTACCCCCCCCTGTGTTTGGGCAGGTCTCCTCCCACAGTTTAATAATGTGCAGAGGGACTGGCATCCCCAGAAGTGGTGTTTACCACCACTCAGACTGCCAGTCACTATGCCAGGGGGGCAGGGGGCCACAAACAGACTTTTTGAGATGGTCCCCAAGAACAATAAATCGGGCCCTGGGCATTCAGAACCTCACCTTGTGCAAGTACTTCCAAAGACAGGCCCCTGACTCACTATGAGCCAGTACTACATAAGTGGCTATGGGGAATGGATGGACTTGTTGATCCACCCATAATTTTTCTAATCACTAATCACTTTGCGTTTGACATTTATGAAGTAATAATAAAATAACCAAGAAAAAGCTATGGAGAGCAAGATGGGGTCAGCAAAGAGAAGCATTCACATGTACCTATACTTGTGCAAATGGCAAATAAAGCATGTATGTTTGTTTGTTTTGTTAAAAATATAGTTCAGTGTGTTATAAACTATCTGCTTTACATTCAAGGTGATGCGATGCCTCCAACTGTCTTGAGAGCAATCGGGCGTGCGGGGGGTATCTGAATTTGCTGTTCCAAGCTTTGATTCCACAGTGAAATTACTAAAAGCCTATGGAAACTCCACACCAAAAAAGCTTAAACAAATCAGGCATTATACTCACTCTGGGCTGTAACCTGTACCAGTCGAAGCCCATGTGGTGCCCTAAGCAAGCTTCACCGCTGGTGCCCCCTATCTGAGACAAAGCGAAACTGGCTGGCTAAGCCTGCCCCCCTTCAGAAGATGGAGCCCTAGGTGGTTGCTTGTGCTTGTGTGATGGGTCAAGCAGCACTGCCTTTAACTAAGGCCTCATTGCCCTGAAGTCTTTAAATACAGAAGAGGGCCCTGAGAAGCTGCTGCCACAACAACTTGCTTTGGGTCCAGTGTTGCAAGTGAACAGCAGAACTCCCCCCATAAATGCTACAAGGCCTTAAACACGACCACATTTTGAGCAACACTGAACTTCAGTGTGTGCGGCATGTATTAGTCATTCACGCACAGAGCATGCATCCACCCTAAATTACTTCATCCATCAATCCATTCATCCATTCACTGACCCACCCACCCAATCATCCATCCATTCATCCATCTTCCAACTGCTTATCCTACTCAGGATCACGCAGAGAATGATGGCAGTGAGGCAAAATATAGAAAAACATTTAATATAAAAAAACAGCTATTCTAACCATTCAGTATTTATTTAAAAAAAACGTCGCCCTGATTTCTGTAACCTACCGAATCTCAAAATGCACAGCCTGGAGCTTATGCCAGGCAGCACAGGGGACACTCTGGACAGGATGCCAGTCCATCGCTGGGCATCACCCAGCAGTTTAGAGGCACCATTTCACCGAACTGTACATCTTCAGACATCGACTCGACTCGAGTACCAGTAAGAAACCCACACGACACGGGGAGAACATGCAAACTCCACACAAAGAACAGGGGTGTGAGATGACAGCACCAGCAGAAGGCATATAAATAATACAACACAAATAATATACTGCTTTATTTAAAAAGTACACGTAAAATGATGTATGAATCTGACTATTTTAGTACCTGCAAAGCTCTAGCCTATTGCCAATTCAATTTATTTTTACTTTATCTGGCAGGCCAAACCAGGCAATACAGAACAGAACTGAAAAATCCCGCTTATGTAGATTACTTTGTCAATGTCCAGTTCAGCAAAAATTAGCAGCAGAATTCCTTGGGCAATATAGTGCAGATTTACATTCAGTACACTGAGTATGTGCTGCAGTAATGTATCGCGGAGTCAGAGCACCTGAGGTTTATGAAGATTAAGTAACACACTTCAGAAATTAAATATAGCATTTCATGCCTAATCTTTTTTAAAGTACATGGTAAATACAGAAGTGCCTGTTTTTGGCTGTAGAAGTATAAAATTCTTGCAACACAGTTCAAACATAATTCCTGAAAAGTGAAACATAACACAACATAATGTGTGCTTGAAAATTTTACTAGACTATCTTAAGCTTTCCATAATCCAAACCAAACCACACGGAATATTTTGCATTCTCCATGTTATCTGCCCACTCGTAAAACATGAAATGTTTAAGACATTAAAAACTAGACAAACAGAGTAAGTAACTTCTCCTCAAATTGCAGTAATTATGTTTTTCTTGCTTTGTTGGAACAATGGAAATAAAAAAAAAAAACGAATTCATTGTGTGGCAGATTGTATGAAAGACAGAAACATTCGTTCTCAAGTGTGGAAGCATCCGGAGGCTGTGGCGTTTTAGAACTGAGCATATTTTTAACATAAACCTTCACACAAACACTCACGATTGCCTCCTTTCTGCGACAAGACATAACGCTTCTGCCGACATGAACCCATTCAGTGTCACAACTTAGCAGTATCAAAAATGTGGGAGGAACATGATTATATGATTATATGCATCACTTGCCGTCATTTTGCATCATTCTCAAGATGGTCAAGATGTCAGAATCTGCCGAATGTTGACAGTATTAATGATAGAGCGCTTACACGGGCAAAAACATTTTATAGGAGTCAAATGTTTTGAAAAGCAGACGGCAAACCCCCTAAAAATAGATTATTTAGTGGAAGAAGCAACCAAACTTTTGACATACACTTTCCTCACTATATTTTTCAGAAAGGAACAACTAGGCCAATTATTACATATAATAACAGCAGACGAAGCTACAAGCTACATCCATTTAGCCATATAGGTATCTTCTATAACCAATTATCCTGAGCAAGGTCAAAGTGAGCCTAGTTCATTTCCCAGGATGCATAGGGCACAGGGCAGGGGACACCCTGGATGTGATACCAGACCATTCAGAGCACCGACAATTTAGAGGTAACAATTTACCTAACAGAAGTGCCAGGAGGAACCCCGATCTGATGCAGAGAGAACATGGAAGCTGTAAACATACAGGGCTGTGGCTGCACTCAAACCTGCACCCGTGGGGGTGTGAGGTTGTAGTACTGCCCACTGAGACACAGTGCTTTTCCGTAAGGTTAAAATACCTACATGAATAGGATTAAAGACCTTAATCTCCCACTGATTTTGTCTATACATTTACTATGTGCAGGTTTGCATGAGAAAGGCCATATATGAAATCCCTGTCCATGTTTCCTTTGCTATCTCCTCCGTGCTGCTTAATTTTGACCAAACTACTCATTTTTTCCCCAGCCGTTTTTTGTGACAGACACATGTTCATTTGATCGCGCCTGTACGGAGATCACAGCGAGGATGCGAGGTACACACAGGAGGGCTTGCGTCACTTGTCCTCGACGGAGCCTGCCGTGCCGAGATCAAACACTCCACTGGGGAGCCAGGGGCCTCTCTGTGTTGGCACTCCCCCACCCACAACCCCCCAGCTCAAGCCAGTTGACGTGACCGCCTGTCCTCCACGTAAAATCCTTCACTTCCCTGCTGTGCCTCGTATTGATACATCAGCCGTGAACATCAGCGCTGACAGGGAGTGCAGCGCCCTTTCTGGTGTAATCCTAAGCATTGACAAGATTTACATTTGCTCAGGGATTAGCGACGCGTTGAGCCTTGGTCAAGGATAGCTTGGATAAGGAATGTAAGAACCACTCACATTGCAGTGTGTTGCATGATCCAGTGAGTTTCTCTTTAAATTTGAAAAACATTCATATGTTACCCTATTCTACCATTTGTCCACATATTTTAAAAATGGAACAATCACAGATTCCATCCAACAAACTATTCACAAAAGCATATTAGCAGCATCCCTGGCAGCATACAGTACCAGTCAAAAGTATGGACACATCTGCTTTTAATGTATCTGTTTCTATTTTAGCTACGTTATTCACCTTATAGTAAAAGGCCTCAAAGCAATGAAGTATTACATGTCAAATATTGTTATGACCAAGAGAAGCTTTCACTATCAAAAAATGTTCTCAGTTTTTTGACTCTTCAAAATAGGCCCCATTTGCATCGATGAGAGCATTGCAGACTCTTGGCATTCTTTCAACCAGCTTTCAAATGTAGCCACCTGAAATGCTTCTCCAGCAGTCCTGAAAGTGTTTCCACAAGTTCTGGGAAAAAGTCGGCCACCTTACTCTTACTCTTCAATCCAACCCATCCCAGACAAGCTCTTTAGGATTTTGGTTGGGGAATTGTGGGGGCCAGGTCATCTGTCACAGCACTCCATCTCTTTCCCTGTTCACAAGATAATGTAGTACTTACAGAACCTCGGGATGTGCTTAAGATTATCTGGTTGAAAAACAAATACTAGGTGTGTCCTGGCTTTTCACTCATATTGTATGTATGGATTACAAAATATTTTCCTAGCCAGGACAATTGGATGATATATTTGTGTATAAAAAGCAAATCTTGCTTAGAAGTCAGAGAGTTGTCCAAAAAATGTTTTTGTAGTGGTTTCCTGACAATGTCCCTCTCCAAACAGACAGAAGAGGGTATCTAGTGTCTAAAGGGGCAGGGACAAACACAGGCACATCATGTTGGTTCCAAGTGTCTAACTGAACAATAGCAGGTCGCTAATGATCGGCGGTTTCGACTGACCAATCAGCTTTTGAGTTTCCACATTTAGCATGTTGGCAGCTATAGCCGACACCTGGGCTTGGATGAAACCCAGGAAGGATGGGCTCTTCGCCAACTCCAGCAGGTGTCTGGGAAGAGTATGAGTTAAAAGACTGATGGGAAGGCTCTTACCCTCTAAGATATGAACAAAGGTCTCACTGACAACAACCACATGCCCGATTTACCCAATCCACAGCTCCACTCTACAGCCTATTCCAGAGGTCTCAAACTACCAGCCCACAGGCCGGATCTGTGGGTCCAATACGGCTTGTTACATGTTTTTAATCCATCATTAAATCTGGCCCGCGGGTTGATCTTTCCTTTCCGAGTTCATAATATTTCATTTAAGTAATCTACATAGACTTGGTTTTCTTACAGATTAGAAGAATATAATTACATAGTTTTTTTACCCTCTCTCATTTCTCTTTTGGCTCATAAAAAACAGCTCCGTTTCCCCCTTTGGGAGAAGATCACCTAGCCAGAGGTCCCCAGATAATTCCAGTTGGAAATCCCTGGTCTAATGCCACCGGGAAGCATCTGAATTGAGGAACTGAGCAGAGGACGTCTGTCCCCAATAAACCCCTTCTGATATTCAAACTCGGCACGACAACTGAAACGAAATAAAAAATTCTAAAGTAGCGGATCGCCTTTTCTGCGGATGCCACATGAGAAAGCTTTCATAGGTTATACATGAAAGCTTTCAGGAGGCTCTGCCACTTATTAGGGCTGCTGGCCGGAGGGGGGAGGGGAGTAGGCGTTGTTACCGCCTTGTTAACTGTCGACAAATCAGTGCCTGTTCAAGTCTAACCCGTACTCTGCCAACTGTTCTATTTTACTAATAAGTTTTTTCGATTTATTATTCAGAGCTTTCCAGCTGTTCCGACGCATGAATAAAACACAAGTGTCAGTGGCGGGCTGTTCTGGGCCTCGAGGCTGTGCATCAGCACACGCTGAACAGCAAGGATGCTGTCCCCAGCGCGCTGGTCGCTAAACCGCGTCTCAGTAACATCCAAACACGGTGATAAATATCACTGTACCATTCCTGTCAATCAGCCCCCTCCGGCGCCTCCATTTCCACAAGTGCATCGGCGATGATGTGGTTCTGAATCATCATTAGGAGCGGATCATAAAATTACCCCAAAGACATTCATACTGACATTCCAAAATTTCTTTCTGGCAATTCGGCAGTGTCTGTAATTGACATTTTGTGGGTTATTTTTATTTATTTTTTTGTAACAGTACAAAAATATCTGATGTTTATTTGATGGGTATTTTTTTGCTTTGGAAGAAGGTCAGATGCAGATAACGCAATGTTTATTTAATTAGTTCATAATCAGGGGTGGGGCCACAGGGGAACTGATGCCTGCTGAAAACTGATTGGCCACTGGGGTGCCCCTTCTCCTGTCACTCACTGAATCAAAACATATCATTGGCTAAGGATAAGGTTGGTTCCTCTGTATGTCTTATGGCCCCTCTTATGCTTTCAACTTAAAAAATTATAGAATTGATCCTCTTTATAACTAATCAACTGAGCACTGTTGTCTCACACGTATAGGGTTGGGGGTTCTAATCCTTCTCTGCTCTATGTGTTTCTGCATATCCACCTTGTGTTAAGCTGGTTTCCATCTGCAGCCCAATGACATGCAACTAAGCTAAATGGCATCTCTAAGTTTCCTGTGGTGTTTGTGTGTGCCCTGCAATTGACAGAATCTGCTGGTGTCCATGCAGGCTATACCCCAGCCTTGTGCCCTGTGCTGCTTGGGATAAAGTTTCATAAACTGACCTGTAGAATAAGTCTCCTTTATTTCTGTAACAGTTTAAAATCAGCACCATAACATGTAGCGACATCTGTTTACGCAAGGAAAAAAAACCGAGTCATTGTGTTATTAATTACACATAATGAAAGCATGAAAGTCACCTCGTTAACATCTAAACCGGATAAAGTCGAAGAGATGGAAATTAGCGGAAAACGATCGCGCAATTAATCAACAGTTAATGAATCGCTTTGGATTTGCCCGGCCAAAGATGAAGTGTGACCAGCCTTGTCTGTGATACATTTTCACAGATCTGCAGTTACGCTCATAGGTGTTATCTCATCTAAAAAAAAAAATGACTTCTTCTTTTTGAGGACAGGGACGCAAACGAAGGTGCCCTTTGCAAACAATACCCATTAGAATTCCAAAGTCATCCACCCACAGTGGTGAAGAGGTGTCATGCCTTGATTGGTACTCCGTAATATCCGAAATGGTCCAATGAGCCAGGTTACCCATTAGAGACATCCAACAGTCAAAATGGGTTCAGTTTCTCGAAACGGGAGCTCTCCCAGGCTTTGCGTTGATTGTCAGGATTAGTCAGGATTGTTTTTCATATTCTTCACTGACATTGTAAAGCCAAAGTCATCATCGGCAAAAACATAGCATAAGACAGAAGCCTACAATTCGTTAATATGCAATTATGAAAGAAAAATGAACATTCTTGTTGCAGAAGCACAAAATTCTACCAACATTAATTGTGACTGTGTATTACACTAGGACATAGGATGAGGAAATAAATCACAAGGATATATGTAAAAGGCATTTAGGTGTAGGATAAAAGGAGTTAAGAAATAAGCACTTATTTCCAAAGGGCATAACGGAAAAGGGAGAACAGAGAAAAGAGAGCAAAAGAATACAGGAACAAATCCCACAACAGGGGAGAATTTTTAATATTTCCCTTGTCCTTCGAATGGCACTGAGAAACAGGCATCAGGAGATGGAAAATAGGTAATCGGCTGGTTGGGTCTAATCGCCTTGCGTGCCTATAAATAACAGCCATGGTTTCCTCTTCATCGATCACAGGCTGTGACCTGGCTCCGAGCCTCACACCGTGCCCAAGCCATCACACCCGGCTGCGCGCCGAGAGATGACAAACTCTAATTGGTTGCAGAGAGAGGTCTGTCATTGTTTTAGGGTTAAGGCAATTATTTAGGTTACTTCAAGACAAGGTTAGCCAGCTAACCAGCTTAGAAGAAAAAGCACATTCACAAACGTTTTATGGCACAGGGTCAAGCTTCTTTATAAACACATGGTTGAGCATAATGGAAGCGCCACAGTATTCTGGCTAAATTTTTTTTTTCAATATGCTGGGTAAGCTATTGCAAGTGGTGCATGCATTTTAAAAGAATAATCATTTCCAGTAGGTGGCGCTAAGGCTCAGAGGCAGGAAGCACTATGGTCCCCACACCTCTGTGTATATGTTGGTAAGTGTTTGCATGCTTCTTCCTTTGTTTGTATGGATTTTCTCAGGATACACTAGCTGGGGTCCCTAAACAGCCTTGAACTGTATGAACGTATGCCCGGTGATGGGCTGGTGGCCTGGTCCAGGAGTCCCCTGCCTTGTGCTCTATGCATCCTGGGCCACGCTCCAGCTTCACAGCATGTCGGCCATAAGAAAGGGATGGAATATTCCGTTATCCGCTATGATCGGTAAACACGTTAAAATGTATGGGAGTAGGGTAGTAGCTAGAGAAGGACTCAAGAAGTTTTTTTTTCAGCCCCATTTAAGGTTTTTTTTTTAGTTAGTAGCACCCTTGGGCGAAGTACTTAGCCTTAATTGTTCCAATAGAATATCTAGCTGTATAAACCAGAAAAAACAATTATTGAATATTTGAATGTATAAGAACTTTCAATACACATTTTTTAATACTTCTTTGGTCAGGGCATAATTCCATATATGTTCTTTTATAGTTTTGATGTATTTACAGGGGATAAGCACATTCACAAGCATATTATGGCACAGGATGGAGCTTCTGTATAAACACAATGCTGAACATAATGGAAGATTCACTTCTTATTGTAGAGAGTAGTATAAAAAAACCTTTTTATACGTAGGTGAGTCGAAACATTTTACTGTTACTGTTACTAATCTTACGGCAAAATATTTTGCAAAAAATATGGAATCTGCATTTTGAAGCATCTATTCAATCTGGACTTTTTTCCCTTACTTTAAATAAATTAATTGACAACACTCGTCGCCTAGGCACTGGAGAAAAGAATTAAATAATACATCTCCAGTGCAGTGTGTCCTTCACAGAGAGAGCAGGATGACACACGGAACACGCAATGTGGTGTCAAGATGTAGAGTCACTGAAGGGTTTCACTGAGTGCCGAATACTTGTCAGCGTACAAATTGTAAGCTTCACAGTCACACAGCCGCTCAACAAAACCCTTCCTCTAATACGAGCGTACAGCAAGCATATGATTCACCATACTTGTGTATTGTTTATTATTGTCTGTTATTTACTTGGTGCTGCTGTGGTTAATTAGAATACATAAGTATTGCTATGGCAACATACAATGGAGGGATAGAGGAAGGAATGTATATTTTTTGGGGGGGTGAGTTCCTGGTTCAAGGTTACAGAGACGGGGCAAGAACCAGGTTAGAACACACAGCAGGGTAAGAAGAAAAACAAAGGATGTTCTGGTACAACTAAAGGGAAAAACTAATTCCATGAAGGGGTAAGACCATCGCTGAGAAACACTATTTTACACTGAGGTATTCAGCGAAAGCTAAAGGATCAGAAAGCAGGGTAAACCAGCAGCTCTGCAGTAACTAGAGTTCAGGGTCTTGCTCAAAGGCCTACAGTGATATTGCTACTCTGCCAGCCGGAGGATTCAAACCCATAACCATCTGGCCATGGGCATACAGTCCTAACCCACTTAGGTACATCCTCTGTACCTTTGGGTGAAAAAAATAAATGAACGTATCTTCAGGCGAACGCAGAACACGTTCTCCACAATTCAGTTTTCCAGATGCTGGACAATCAGGGTCCATTAAGCGTGTCAACAAATCGACATGAGGAAGAATGGAAGGGTTTCTGCTCGTCACAGTTCATGGACCTGCTTTCCTCCTTTCATTGAATCATCAGTGATAAATCTGCAGACCGCTACCTTCATACAGTAGGCAGAGTGCCCTGATGCCGCCTGGCAGCGTCAAGTGGAGTGGCGTGATTTTATGCCACATTATCACACTTTAATCTGCTTTTCCATTCTTCCGCTGCGTCCTTCAGCAGCTACTTTGTTTTATAGACGTGCATCTGGACTGATAAGTAGCAACGGGTAGCGAGGGTGGCGAGTCTCCTTCAGTGCATGTAAAACACACACAGAAGCTTCTCTCCACACCTTTATTCACAGCTCTTTATTCACAGATCAATGAATAATCATCCTTGCACCAAATTATTCCATAGCTAAGGAGCACTGGCAGCCTGATCGTCCGGTAAAACTAACGGAAATGGCCAGGATATCGACAGTGTTAATCTCATGCTGAGAGTGCTTGTTCGAGTCACGCAGACCCTCAATCGGCACCAAACTCTGGGTGTTAGATTAACACCAACGGTTTTGCTGTAAAGGTCAAATTGGTCACATTCAAGCCCATAATTCTGCAGCTCATCCCAGTCACGGGCCTTAATCCTCCAACAAAAAAGGCTCATGATTTTTAATGCTCAGGACACAAATATGTGTATTCAGAATGCTTTTATTTTCTTATTTTACACAACTTTGGGAGCTTTTGTTGTAAGAATTATTTCACTCTGACACTCGGGCAAAGAAAGAAAACAGCACACAAGAGAATGCAGTTTTTGATACAATTATTTTTTGCCTGATTGATCAATAGGTTCTTCTTTTAAATGGACACATGGAAATGGTTGAAATCCTTACTTGTACTAAGTCTGGTAGATTTATATTTTTATATCTACATTTTTTTAGAACCAGCTGAGTCTGTGCATTTTCACTCAATAGTCATGCATCTAAGAACTCAAACACCTAAAATTAAACGGTAACTATAAGAACCTGAATGAATAAATTATGCCCGGGAATGTGAGTAATCCGGCCACCAAAGGGCCTGGTGCAATAGGATGCAACTCTAGGCTGGGCCAGTATTAGCCTTTGAAAGCTAAGGATTTTCTGAAATACTTCTGCATAGTGTGGGCTTATATTGTGTTTAGATGCTTAAGAGATGGTTGTCTCAAAGGAAAACATGTAGTGTACAAATTATGCATTAATTAGGAAGATTTTATTAAAGCGGTTCAGGTTAAATGCTTTGCTCAGGGGTACAATGCTGACTCTCACCTGGGTACTAATGACTTATCAGCATCAGGGTCGTTAAACGTCATGTTACTAATCCCATAAGCAGCTATTGGTATCAGAGCATGAACATTTTCCCTGTTAAGAGCACTTTCTATAGTGTCGTGTACTCTCTGGACCCATGCAAAATGTTAAATTCATAATATATACATCATTTCAACAAAAAAGCAACAATGTCAAACATTCTCACAATAACGTGGTTATAGTTGCCATAGTATATGCTATTATATATAGACTGTATGACATCATGCACATTCAGGGTAACATGGTTCAGCACAATGGACTGAGGGGGTAATGACACACGCTGCTTCAGAGGTCCCGTGGCGAGCAGCTAATGCCACAGAAACAACACCCCCCCCAACTGCCAATGGACCGCTGTTACCAAGAAGCAGAAAGAATTCTGTATTATGACAGACACGCTATGAAAAGCTCTGGACCAATTACACACAGCCTTGGAGGAAATGTGGGACGAGGGGAGCACTTAATCAGAACTCACTTCCTGGAATTCCTGCCACTGAAGTGTTTTACTCTCATTATTATTATTATTATTATTATTATTATTATTATTATTATTATTATTGTTGTTGTTGTTGTTGATGATATTGTCTGTACATTTTCCATTGTTTATCCTGGCCAGGGCTGTGTTAGGGGTAGGATTATGGCTATTATTATTGTTGACGTTGTTGTTCTTCACTAGCACTGATGGACCAGAGAACAATTACAGCTGTGAGAAGTCGCACAGTTTATTACAGACCCATAATCAATAAAACATGAATATATTTAGCTACATCCCCTATTTTCTACAGCTCGCTGGACTGTTCTAATATAATCAGTGCATTAAAAAGAAAAAAAGAAAACAAAAAAAAAAACGTTTCCCTCTCCTGCATTCAGTAAGGTCTGGCCTTTTTCCAGAGCTGCCAAAACCTTCCTTGCCCAGTCATGCAGATTACAGTATCAGCCAGCTGAAATAATGTGTGTGGATACGGAGCCTTTTGAATTTCTGCAAAGCAGTCCTACTAAAGGGTATTAAGAACAGGGTTCCTGAGAGTTTCTGACTGCCAGAATGGGGAAATGTCTCATATATGTCGGGGATGGTGTTCGATACCCCAGCAAGAAGTGTGGCAAGCTCAGCAAATGGCCCCCCTTCGAAATAAATGGAAAGATCAAGGTGAATAAACAGGAGATTGGGCTGAGAATACCCTAGTAAGAGTTCGAGCGCGTCCTCATCCTCCAATAAATCATTCTGTTCCTTTCCCTCTCCGCCTGTCAGGGTGAGCGTCAGTCTCCGCTGTGACGGACATGTCCTCGCAGCACCAATACCTCCACCAGATGGGTGGGGATACCTTGAGAAAACCCAGCCAGATGTTTAAACCCCACAAGCTTTGTCCTGGGGGGGGGGTGCAGGGGGTTCAGAATTTTAAATTGAAACATCTGTACAGTTATATAGATATTCAGGGAATTCGAGTAAATGCATCAAAATCATGCCTTTCGAGGAGGTTGTGTTACAAGACAAGGTTATATCTTAAGAAAATCTCATTAGTGCACTCGAGAAAATTTATAATGATAATTTATAATAAAGGTGATTTAAAATTTGAGGTATAACTTGGGATGGAGACCATTTTTCGTGCCATGGCACATTATTTTCTAAAGTGATATTCCGGTGCATTTTAGCAATATGATATTACTTCAATTAGGGAGCGCTGAGGTTTCATTATCACAGAGACGCCACGCAGTCAAGGAATGATTCACTGAGATAAATGGTACTCGTTAAGCCGGTGATGTGGACTAACTACCCCCAGCCTCTCACAAAGGTTAGGATGGAAGCCTTGTGTGATAAATGGCCATTTTATATTTGTGTCATTAGCAGTACAACCTGGGTATTAATATGAATGTCGGGTAAGGGCTCAAAGGAGTGGCCATGGCAGGCAGGGAAAACCAGCTTTTGGGGTTACCCCTCGAAATGGAGCCAGGTGGAATTGCGGAGCGATCAGGCCTCACTTGTAAACACCGGGGAATGGGAGCTGCATCTCTTGTAGGAAGTACTGTATCTGCTAACCTTTAGCATTTGCTAATCTTAAGAGAAACACTCATACTGCTCAACATGAGAACATAGGGTGTATCCTTTGCCAAAGAGGGTGGTTACAAGGTCCCATAAACTCTGATACCACGGTGACACATCCGTGCCTCTGTTAATTGAGGCCAGCATGGAAATCGTGCGTCAAATTACATCCATATATCCGGCTGCAGCGTATAAACACACATAGCTATTTCCAGCATCAGTAAAGATATATTAAATGGCTTTGGGATGTAGCATCCCATTTATGAATGGCCTGTGTTGTGTTTGTCTTTTTTCCTCGCCAAGTATATTTTATATTATGCTCTCCGCTTGCTCTATGACCTTCCAAGAACTTGTCTCACCCTACAGTCTTCTAATCGGCAAGGAGATGATGGAGAAGAGAACAGGGAAGATGAAAGAGGTATTAAGAAAGTGCATCGGACTATGGCGTAATTGTTCACCGAAAGCTTTAAACAGGATTACAGCTGAAGTGTGCGGGTCTTCCTCAGCAATAATTGCTATTCCATTTCAAAACGTGAGATCTGGCAGGCTTATCCCTCAACGTTCATTATGATTTCTGCCTGCAGGAACTCCTCATCTTTAACTTCACCACAATGCCCAGTATTGATACTTTATTTGCAAGCAGTTCCATTAGAATAAAGTTCGGACTAATTAATCAGTAATACGATGTCCATAGAAAATGGGAATCCAGAAATAAAGAGACTGGATTTGCAATGGATGCGATTTAATTATCCGATGCAGGCAGGCCTAAAGCTCGTTACTACTCACGCTTGTTGCCCAGGTGACTGTAGTCAGGAATGTCCAGGAATCACGTCAGCCGCCAGTTCTGATAATGCCACACGCAGTTTAAATTGGTCTTTGGAAATCAACGTGGCGGCACTGTGGTACTTTACAGTGAAACTTCTAATAAGCACCGGGTGCTGAAGACGAGACACCTTCTGTTGTTTTAAGAAAGAGAGAAGCATTGGCCAAAGCATGTGAAGGTGACAACTTGAATTATTAATAGTATATGCACTGTTAATATATAACACTCCTCCAGACTACCTACACATGCTAGCGGTTTATTTCTTACTTCCATGAATGCAGGTATGTCACAACACGTCAAAATGACATAATGAGAAAACATATACAAACAGCATAACTAACTAATCAGAACACATCATTCGTATCTTTTACATAATTATAATTCATATAATTGCACAGGTACATTCTAGCATTCAGTGGCCACAGATAACGTACAGCAGCATCGACATACAGCAGAATAAAATGTCATATACAGTCAGTCGAAAACTGCTGTCTATTAAAAATGCTAATTTGCCATTCCTGTTGTTCCAATACAAGCTTAATACACAGGAATCTGTACCACAGTGTATCAGGGGTGATTATAAGAATTTTTAAGGTGGGGGGCATAAGAAGCTTTGAATCAGTGAGGAACAGGAGAGGGGGCACTCCAGGGGCCAATCAGCTTTCAGCTACGGCCAGTGCCCCTGTGGCCCCACCCCTCTGTACACGCCTGCACTGTATACTAAAGTAGTATCAAACTCTAAGTTTCCTCTTAATTCCAATGTATCACCTGTGGTCACATAATACCGGCATTCCCATAGGCTCAAACGACCTCATGACCGCAGAGGATGCTCACCAATTAAGAATGCAGGACCCCAGGAACTGCCCCCAACCTGGAGGGGTGCTGTTCTACCTCTTGCCTAGGTGCCCCACCTCCGTCAGAGCCCCCACGGACGGGGTGAAGGAAAACACAGAGTCACCTCAATTTCCGGATGCCCCACTAAAAGAAATAAGTAATTTATGGGCCAACCCGGACGTCCTCGCTCATCTTATTTCCCAAGGAAGGGGACGGAGCGGAACATGGTGCTGGCCATAAGCCCCCCATCGCTGACTTTCCATGCTCCGGGTGGGAACACGGTACCTTCCCCAGGGATCTGGGTGTGCACAGCCCTCATCTACAGTCTTGAGGACAGACTCATTCCCCAATCCCAGCTGACTGGGGGGGCGGGGGGGGGAATTCCAGGCGAGCAAAGTGAAACGGATAGAGGAAACCTTGATTTCAAACTACATTTCAAGCCACTGATTAAGTGCCGTGATAGATGGATTGGAGAAGAGACTGGGACATTACTCCCCTTTTTGTCAGATGGAAGAGAAAGGAAAAATAGGTTGCTTTTTTTCACTCTTTCTCAGATAATGGCTTTATTATCAAAGCCAGCGACTACACAGAATCAATTGTAGCGTCTCTTCGATTTGTTCGCCAGCCCTTTTTGATAATCAAATTTCGAATTAACAATCAATTAATGAACAATTTGAATCGAATTCAATTACCATGACGTGTCTGCTAAGAATGTGGATGCTTGTGCGTTTGCGCGGGTGTGAGTGCACATGTGCTTGAAAGCGTATGTGTGTTTATTGATTGGCCGAGCTGGTTGTTGTGCTTGCAATGCGTTAATGCACATAATGAAACATAATATCCTTTTATCCTTTTTTGCCCATTTCTAACCAGAGCTTTCTGACAGTGTAATTTGAACAACCTTGTTACGAATTTTCCTGGAAAAAAAAAACAGCAGTCATCCATAATAAAATCCTGATACCGTATCTCTCAGTCCATAGCTTTACAGAGCTATATAGAAACACAGCTCTTTTATTTCTCTCTTTATTGTTACTTGAATATTTGTTCTGGAAACACAGAATCCAAGAACTTTTGACACACACTTAGCCTTTCAAAATTGTGTAATAGTGGTCAGCTATTTGATGTATGCCAACAACTCCACTGAAACAATAAAAAGTGCTGGCATCGCCCTCTATTGGTGAAAGGAGGCATATGCAACCACTGGCTACACTAACAGCCATTTTTGTAAATTCATAAGCAACCTATGGATAAGACAGGGTAGAGTCTTGATACTGAATTATTTCTCTTTCCTTCTTAGGTGCACTTTACGCTACATAGCAGCAGGCGTGCCATTCCTGGGCTACATGTTTCTAAGTGCTTCACAGGCCTGTCGGGCACGCACCGTGGTTAAGCTCTCGCCATAATGCAATTCAGAAAGGGGAGGCGACAAGACAAGCGTGAGTCACTTCAGCACAAAGGCAGCACCCTGTCCGCGGCTCAGAAAGTGGCTGGTTTGCATGAGTGTGATAAGCCTTCGATCCGATGCAGGGCCATAGTGGTCTGGCTGCATCATAAACCCATAGACGGTTTCTAAATGATGACCAAATTTTATTCATTTAGCTGAAGCTTTTATCCAAAAGCGATGTACATTTTTGAGAAAGCAGGGCCAGCCAGATCCATTTAGGGGTTGCGGGCCTTGCTCAGGGGCCCAGCGATGAATTCACATTGTCAAGTCCAGGATTGAACCAGCAACCTTCCATTCACAGGCACAACAGCTGAAACTTAAACTTAAAGGAAAGAGACAAAAAACAGAAAATGACCCTAATATGCTTAATACTTACTACCTTCTGAGATTTTGCATAGGTTTGCTGAAGATTTAAGAATTCCATTCATTTTCTGTTTTGTGTACAGTGACAGGGTTACAGTGCGCCTGGAGCCTATTGCTGGAAGCACAAGGTGAAACATTTACATTTTATTTATTTAGCAGAAGATTTTATCCAAAACGACATTTTGAGAAGGCAGAGTCAGACAGTGCCTGGAGCAACTGGGGTTAGGGGCCTTGCTCAGGGGCCTAATGGCCAAATCTACTCAGCCAACTGAGAGACTGGAACCAATAAGTTCACAATCACATGGGCAGCATGCCAGCCCACTGAGCCACACACTATCCTGGAAGATGTAGGAGATATGTATTAGTATGTTTTGTTTAGCCTCAGTAACTGGAGATTCACTGGCTCTCCTGGTGAGAAAATAAAGCAGATACTCTACCAACCCAGAAGGAAACTGATCCAGTTGAGCCAAGGCTTGAAACCAGGTACACCCTGGATGGGATGTCAGTCCATCACAGGGCATACTACAATTGTACGCTCTGGGAAATTTAGAAACGTAACTTCACCTAACTTAATGTTTTTGCAAAACCGCCCCACCTGGAGGAAGCCCACGCAAACATGGGGAGAACAGGTACACGCACAGAGTGTGGGACATTGAACCAGGGACAGCCGCAGGTGTGAGAGGACAGAGCCACCCACTGAGCCACTGTGCCATCCAGCTGTAAGGCGATTTACTGCATTTACAGATCAACTCAGGTCAGGTGTTTTGGCTGCAAAAGGCTCTAAGGCACCTTAGGCAGCAACCAAATGCAAATAAAAAACAGTATTATTACATAATACATCCCAGCAGTTGTTTTTGGGTTGTATTTATGCTGTTTTTCCTTCTCCTATCACACCAGTACTCCTTGGTGTGCCGAGTCTATATGACAGCTCTCGCTGTCATCGAAATATGTTTGCCGAAATCGTGATCGAACGTGAGCGTGGAAAATGAACAGCTACGATTGGCCATAACACCCAGAGTGTGACAGTTAGTCTATGACAATGCACGTCATCTTCCCGGGGATTTTATCTGAATACTGTCATTCAGACAACAGTCACCTCTCTATCTATCTATCTATCTATCTATCTATCTATCTATCTGTCTATCTATCTATCTGTCTGTCTGTCTATCTATATATAGACAGACAGATATATATATATATATATATAGATAGATAGATAGATAGATGACTGTTGTCTGAATAACAGTATTTAAATTATCTATCTATCTATCTATATAGACTGACAATGAGACAGACAGACAGACTGACAGATACCAGCTAGCTGAAAAGGTAATATGATTGCACACGTTTCCCTTCTCTGGCATGCCTGAGGTGCCCTGCCTGTTTGTCATTAATAAATTGCCATTATCTGCCGCCTATCTCTTATCGCCGGACATTCCTGCGTGCTGATTTTGTTTCGCTGCAATCACACGAGGCGGCAGGCGCCCAGCTGTCAACACAGCAATCAGAGAATGCTGCGGTGTCTTTAATTATACGGCCACATCATCACCGGCTGAATGGCGTTTTGATTCGCCCTCTCCCCCCTCGGGAGTTGGCTCCCGGCGGTGCTTCCGTTAAACGCGCGGCTGGGAGATTTCACGGCGCTCCGTTTCCAGCTTGAAAACCTCGACCACATCCCCCTCCCCCACCCCCATCAGCAACCATGGCCCCACGGAAGAAGAATGATGGGGGAAAGAAAGCCATGTGATTCATATTTGCTTTTTGGTTCCTTCAACAGGATACTAGCATGAGGTATTATGAACCCCAGTTGAGAGATTTCATCATATCTGAGACTGTAAACAAGTAAACAGAGCCATGATGAACTGCATAAAGATGATTCTTCTAGGCAGTTTCAGCTGCCCCTGCTCTGTTTAATTTCACAGAGGATCATGTCTACAAATGCTAATTTTACCCTTTAATTTTTGCAGTCGGCTTTATCCTCCGCTAATAAGCTTGAAATTAAAAAGACTGAACATATTGGTCTCGTCACACAGGAAGTGATAAGGTCCTGTGAAATACAAAGAGGCAAAGGAGATAACCGCCTCCAACGGTAACTGACAGGATTTCAAGTGTTATAAAAGACGGCTGGAGGAGCTTGTTGCTTTCCATAACTGTCGTTCGTATTTATGTGGCTACAATGCTCCTCTTTTGTCTTACACAACTTGAGTGGAAACACTTTAAACCATGGGACTTTAAACTGTCACCCCTGTCAAAAAAAAATCATAACGCTAATCGTTTTTATACTCGTGGCATTAATCTCCATATACATTCTGGCATGAGACTGTCAGCATCCTGAAGCAAATCCATTGTGTGAAATCTTCTGTCTCACTCGAGAAATGGCCAATTCAGCACGGCGATACAGATCTGCGTCATATAAGTAAACTAACTTGTTCACAAGCAATTTGCGGCTAACGTTTAAAAGTGGCAAAATAAATTGTGGCTGTCAATACGCACATCCTCTGCACAAACACATAATGTATGTGGCAAGGTGTCGAGGTCCCAGAGGCGGGCGTTCCTGTTCTTAAAGACTCTTCTGCTCCACTGACACGTCTACCTTTGGCCCGTCTTAGTAGCCAATTAGCCAAGGAATGAGTGACATCCACGATTCGGTGTCTATCTGGGAAACTCTGAGACATAATCACGCCTCGAATTAACACCAGTTGGCATGCTAAATGACTCTGGATTGCACCCATCATACACCTGACACTGTGCTATGGGAGGTTCCATTAAATTCAATCAAATGAAATTTAATTTTCATTCTACTGCAGAAAATATGAAGTTTGTGAACCCGTGTTGTGTTTGAATGTTACTTTACCTCATCTAACTCATAATAAGAAAGGTGTATTTAACACACGACACACACAACTTTGTAGCATAGCTTTATTGAACAAGCAAATTATACAATTTATTAAATGATGTAAAAATTGTGCAAGCCCTGATATACTAGTAATGAGTGCAACCAACTTTAACCTCAAATGATCTCAACTAAACACTCTCACTATCTCCTATTCAGACATGCACAGCAATTAGGAGGTATTTTGGCCAATTTAACATATAAAATCACTTCAGTCCATGTATAATTCTGGGATTCCTTGTATTAACAGCCTCCTGTTTCTCACAACTGTACAATACCATTATAAATCTCACTCGAACCGAACTCAAACGACTAGGTTGAAATGTTTCATTTTCAAGCAGAAAACGAATCAGAGCATTTGACAGTGAAGTCATCAATCATTTATGGCTTAGATGCTGGCAATATTTTCTTTTAAGATCATTCAAACAAATTGCAAGATTCATATGACAATGAGATATGAACGGCACGCTTATGAACTTGCATAATAGTGTGGACACCCTTTGGCATATGTATTCTCAGATATGACATCCATGCTAATTCTGTAACAAAATTTGTGTCCAATTAAGAAGCTAACTGCTGTATTATGGTGGCGTGGTAATGAAATACAACTGTATCCGGCAGTGTGCAGTAATTACTGGCTATAATAAAACTAGCTAACACTATCACCTTACTCCTCAGTGTTCACATCTGGCGCTAACACAGTCTGTATGTTTTTTGCATGATCTCCCTTGCTTGCGTGGCTTCTTCTGAGTGCACCTGGAACAGGTGCTGGTGTGCATTTGTGCGTTGGCGCCCTCTGAAGGTACACTGCCCGGTCCCCTGCCTTACTCCCTGCTCTCCAGATCAGCGTGACCCTGATGCTATAAGCCGTTCCTGATGATGGATGTCGGACGCCCGTAGCTAAACTGAAATTTATCCAAGATAATCCGGGGGTACAAGAACTTCTCGAGACCTCCAAAGTGGTGAGTTTGCCGCTGTGTTTAGCTGAGACCATGTCCCCAGTCATGGACATGCATCCTGCTCGGTGTGACCGGTGCATCCTGAGATAGGCTCCTGGCTCACCAAACCTCTTTTGCAAATAAGCAGTACAGAAACAGAAAATTGGATGGATGGAGAGATGGATTATTTTGGATAATGAGGTACTTTTGAATAGTAATGTTTTCCATTTTGACATATACAGGTTGGTTGTCAGCTGTACATCAGCCAAACTAGTAATTCTGGTATTTTTTTTTTTTTATACAGGCTCGCTTGGCATGTTACCAATGAGACATTTAAAAATTAAGCTTGGCATGCATACAGTCAGTCAATCCAGCCCCCCTGCACCGCTGCCCAGAGGTTAGATGCATGGAGCCATTGCTTGGGATTCTGAGATGATGTAAAAAACACACAGGTTTAAAGATATCTCACAAAATGTCTGTCTTTACTTGAATGCCTTGGGTGGTGGGGGGAGAGGGGGGGATCCACGTCTTCTGTGTGCAGTTGGCAAATGTTTTGTCAGGGTATACGGGAGTTTACATCACCAAAAACGTTCTGACCCGCCCCCCCCCCTCCCACTTTCCACATGCGCCCCCTAGTGGCTGGAAGCATCAATGTTTCGCCGTAGGGGTGCTAGGGGAGCGTGTGCTCATTTGCCTTTAAGGTTTCCTTGACAACCTGCTGACAGCCCGGCATATCAGAGAAGAGGAGATTACAGAAAGTGGGGCAAAAACAGAAAACATATTTCAAAAAGAAAAAAAAGTGACCCTCGCTTAATATGATGAGGGGAAGCCTCCCAAGTTTTGCTTCCTGTTTAAGATAGAGGCAGTGTGTGCAGAAAATTGACACCAACGAGAGCCCCTGTTAGGGGAATCCACTAAAAAGCCAGCATAGCAAGGCGTTAAAAATGGCGCTATAATATTCCCACGGCGACACCGGCTAATAGCAGCCACAGCAATTGGTAGGAGGTGGCGGGTCACGCAGCTGATTCCCCGCCACGCCGCCGCATTATTGCATTATAAATTATTGCAGCGCTCAGATGAGTTTACTATGTGCAAAGTTATCACCTGCACAATGACCCCATGCGAAGTGGGACTCGCTTGGGACGTTTGTTGGCTATCTGAGGGATTATTGCACTAGTGCTGAGCTTTCTGGATAGGCACTCTCAACTTCCAATTACAAAAATTAGATTGGCGTGCCTTAATTAGCCTGGTCGTTTTCCTCCGGAGCACCTGCATGCACAGCTGAGGTCATCAGCACGGCACGGCGCGCTTACATCTGCTCCAGGGGTAACGTTCATGAGGCTGATAAGCGCTAATGGTCTCTTGTGCAGTTAAACACACTAGAGGAGTTCACCAGATTCTAGGTAAGCCCTTGTGGTTGATATGGATTAAAGTACAGATCTATATATCCACACTGCAAGTAGAGTTTCTAGCGTTCGATTGAAGTTTAAGCACTATCAATGCCGCACACGAAAGAAAAAAAATGTAGAGAATAGCAATTAATTAACGGAAACATTAAGCAAATGACAAACGCCACCTATGTAATTGAAAATCAGGCTAAATCTTAAGACTCCACAAAATAGCCAGTGATTATCTGGTGATTTACGGTAATTATAGCGGAACAAACCCTAGGCATTCTATTAATTAAAGGCACTTTTCTTTCTGAAAGTTCACTCCAACACAGCTGGAGAAGTGCCCACAAACGATGTGCACCAGAATGCTGTACAACCTTGACCTGTCTATCCATCTCAGCCCATATCAACACAATGGGGTTAAGGTGAGGTGATTGTGCAGGCCAGTATCATCACTCTCAGCTTTCCTGTATCTTTCTTATGCTTAAAATATAGTGTAGAGATCAAATAATGAGGAAGAAACAATGTTGCGTCAATGCTGCACAATGTAACAAACACAACTACAAACATACCGCAACTAGTTAGCAACTCTCACATATTTTCATTAATGTGTTTATTAGCCCTTTCCTGCAATGCAGCAAAACAGAGCCTATTAGCCTGACAAAGCTTTTGCGGTCAATGTCGTGAGTCCACACATGTACATGAGTGATGGGTGATGAGGCAATTACGCTGTGCGCTTAGCAAGATGTCATGGACAGGATGCAGTCGAAGGGGCCTATCTCACACCCTGCATACCAGGCACTCAGGAAAAATGGCTGCGCTCACCCCGTCCACCTGTGACATTGACGCCGAACAACATCATTATTGACAAAAGACTCATTCAGGTGGTCAGTACTAATGTCAAGCATCTCTCCCCTGGCGAAGAACAAGTGCAACCGTGTCAGTTCTCTTTGTGTTTAAGCAGACCGCAACCTCAAATCTGAGCTCCTGAAAATAACTTTAAACATGAGGCTTGAACAGCAGGACTCTTTCTTCTGCCTCACAGATAAAATAAAATATTTTATCTGTATGGACACGGTGGCCTAGGGGTTAGCTCCAGGGGTGGGTGTTCAATTCCTACACACATCTACGTGTGTGGAGTTTGCATGTTACTCCCCATGCCCCCGGAGGCGATTCTACGATTTTTTTTAAGGTGTGGGGAGGGGGATGAAAGTAGCCGTATTTCATATAGAGGGGCCAACCTTATCATCAGCCAATGATATATTTTGAATTGGTGAGTGACAGGGGATTGGACACTATGATGGCCAATCAGCTTTCAACAGGGGCCCCCGTGGCTCCTCCCCTGTATACACCCCTGCATGTTACCCAGATTTCCTCTCATTACTCCCACAGTCCAAAAACACATGGCTTGGAAAACTGGTGAATCTGCATTTCCCTCAGTGTGTTATTGTGTGAGTGCGTCCCCTGTGCTCTACCAACATTCCGTCCAGGGTGTACCCCTGCTGTGTTCCCTGTGTTATCTGGAATAGGCTCCGGGCTATGTAACCCGTGCTGGATAAGCAACACAGGAAAATGGATGGATAGTGCGTGTATGAGATGGATATTGTGGAACATGGTGGCGTTTCTATCCTATGCTCTCTGGCAAGGTCAGGGAAGCAGAAGTTAGCCTCGTTTTATGCTGCACTTACCCAACTTTATTATGCTAAAATTTGCTTTGCGAAAATGGTACAATTGTTGAAACTCAACGCCATGAAGGTGAGGGCCCCTGGGGTCAATTTTTTATATACAATATATATACATACATTGAGATACAACCATTAGGTTAGGATGGGAAATGATAATCCCTAAGCAGCACGTAGGTATTACAATCATAAATGACTGAATTCAGGCTCAAGGTGTACCCCAGCTACAAGAACAGGCTCGGAGAAACGTGAAAAACACACTTTTAAAACGAAGACTTTGGGAGTAGCAACACAATAATAAATAAGTATCTCTATACGAACACTGGGGTACGCAGCATGTTCGATCAATGGGGTTAGCAATTGTTGCAGATGATTACAATTGTACATGCTCCGTATCGATGCATTCGGCATCAATCACACTCACAAAGGCCACGGTATTGAGCTTGTGCATCCCACTCAGTCGACGGATGACGAAAAAAACAACTTTATCTGCTTGACTTCGGAGATATCATCGGGAATATTTCACGCAGCTTTTAATTCCAACCAGATGCAGCCCCACAGTGTCGGTATCTCTTTGTTGGGCGACGCATTCATCTGTGAGACATTTGCTCAGTGTTGCGGCGGTATAAGGCAAATTAAAATGTCGTGGTGGTGATTGTGTAACTGCCAGGGTATGACAGTTGATCTGGACATCCTTTGTAAGCCCTCCCTGGCTCACATCGACTCTGGAGGGGTAGGGTGTCGGCGTCTTGTCCTGTGTGCCGCACATGTGGGAACACTCTCCTCCCCTTGCACAACTAATGAACAGGGAACCACACATTAAGCTGCATGCATTAGAACAACCAACTCAAATTTCACTGCATCATATTTATAGGCCAACGTTGACATTAACCGTACTCTCCCCAACACTGAAAATTCAATAAAATATGCCTCATAAATTTTTCGGGGCAGTAAGAACAAGGGGTGAAAGCTAATCCTCAAGTGGATCCCATCGATCCTACACACTGCTCCCTACATCTTGCTCAACCTGCATTTATGTCAAAAAACTTTTAAAGAACGGCCAGCCCCCTGTAGGCTGCATCTACGAAGGTTGGCCAGTTGCTGCAGAATAACGTGGAATATTCTTATATTTGAAACACAGATACGGATGCTCTGAAGAAAGTCCCAACAACTTTGGAGATGTCGCTCAGTCCAGGAACAGATCAACATAATTCATAATAAAATGACCAAAAAAAGATTCAAAACATCAACCAGGAGATGCAACCAAACGTTTTACCTTTCTCCTCTTCTGCCCTACGTCACCTGATCATTATGCTCAAACTTTGTAGGACTCAGTCAAATATTGACAGACAGCCTCATCCGGAGGCATTTTAATCTGCTGCAAAATCTGCAAATATGGCACAAGGCCACCCGTGTCTCATTTTTCAACTATCAAACAAAATACATATGCATCTGAAGACCACTAAGACTACGAGAGCTACGCAAACCACTGAAGTCTAGCCCGCTATTTTTCATTTGAAGTGCATATTTAGAAATTAATTTTTAAAAGTAATAAATAAACCCGCCATGGATATCGCTCTAACCGAGTCTTTTTTGAGGGAGAAGAATCCCATTTCTTTCATGGATGACTGCATTAATGAGATTACAAATGGCAAGGACTTCCAGCACAAACTGTATATTACCAGAACGTTCTCAGCAGTCTCTCAGAATTCAGGAACGTTATCTTAATAACATGACCGCCAGGCGCTCCGCACGGGGCTCGAAACATTGTGCAACCCATGTTTTGTTTAAGCAACAACAGGCTACAGACATCTGAAGAATTCTAATTCAAAAGTAGGCTTCATCTCAAATATGTTTTTTCGTTGGTATAAAAGCAAAGAAGCAAGGAGTTCATGAGAGTTCATTTGCTGTGTTGAATATTTTCCAGACTCAAATTTTCAAGATTTAATTGGGATAGTGAAAAGATTCAAGGCAGAAATTGGTACATGACTCTGGTTTTGAGGGTCTAGCGAATTGGGGGGAACAAAATGAACAGTAAAAATAGCTATTTAGAATTCAATGAAGATGGAACAAAATGTCTATTTCATCTACAGATGGGCTAGCAAGTTTCCTTGTGAATTTGCCCGCTGTTTGAGACTCTTTTGATTGCTCAAAACTGAAATTCGCATCAGCTAACCACCATATCCTGCTGTCAAAGTGCGTTTCTTTGCTGAGTTGAACTTGTTTTTATCCCTCTGTTGATGTGCGTATTCTGGAACGATCAAAGTGGCTTTTTAAAAATGCATTGGGTACATCAGAGGATTTGTGCGAGCCGACAGTTGCATAAGTAAGGCAACGAGTGCAAACACTAACAAGAATTTACACGTTTGACGTCTAAATCCACAAATAAAAAGACGAGAGAAGTATGCAAAGGCACTGCCCCCCCGCGCCTGTTCGCACGACATTAGTGACAACTTCCTGCACCGCAACTCTCCTCGAATGAAGCCGAATCTTGTACAATGGCTGCAAGAAATTCAATTAGATCTGCAAAATGTTTAATTCAAGGGACTGCTTAGTGATTAATGTATAATTACATGTAATTAAGTATCCGTCATTATGCCATTACATGACCGACGTAACAAATTGCAGGAGAATAAATAACGTGAACCTCACAAACTATTCGAAGGAATGATAATAGGTAATTAAACTTCAGGAAGTTCCACTCCTGAGCTGCTGAAATGCAGGCAGGGTCATAACCATAAACGCTCAGTCAACAATCACTACACAAACAGGCATTTTTACATAAACACTACACTCCCACGTTCGAAAGTCATGCCACTTCCAATAAATCATGATTCTAATTGCCACAATGTCGGATCTACTGCAAACCTGAGAGGGATCCACAGGCCTCTCATGATATTAGCCAAAAAAATAAGACACCTTTATCAGAAGGTAACAGGACAGCATTCTTCCATCACTCATCCAGGATGTATGTTTTCCTTCAGCCTTTGGGGGCCTGTAACAGAGAGTCGCTCAAGTCTCATACATACAGCAGATTGTCAAAACTAATCTTCCCTGCCTCTGCGAGACTTCAAAAGATGTCAGCACTTGGGAGTGAGTCCAAGGGTCCACCACTCAGGAAAGCTATTTAGGTCCTCGTAACCGATCACCATAGTAATTTTCCACGGTGTGTCACTCACCGTAAACGCCCTGCTGAGTGTGCCAGCGGCAGCTTCAGTGGCCGAGGCCCCCACCAGCCTTGGCAGAGCAACAGACGGAGATACACAGGCTTAGATTTCTATGTGCTCTCTCATACTTACAAAGAGCAGCTATATACACTCCATTTTGTACGCTAAGTACAATTACTACTGTTGGAGGTTCACTGGACATTTCGTAGTAGAATGAGCTTCATACGGGCAACTGTGTCAACATGACTGTCATATTCCCCAAAAATGAATGGTAAGTAGTCATACTAAGTCTGAATCCATGGTGTCATCATTTTTTCCTGGTGTCGTCTAGTTCTGATGTTTCTGACAAGTGGAGCTGGCATGTAGCTGAACAGCAAGAAGACAGTAAGCCAGGGAATGATCTACCTGCAGTCACAAATGAACATTTTTGAGTCGCCTGCAGTGGCTGCTATGAGGCTTCCACAGTGTTCATGCCCAAATTTAAAAAAATAAAATATATATATATATATATATACACACATAATGTAAGAATAATGTAGGAATATCACCGACGGTACATACATATTGAAAGGTTATGCAAAAGTTGAAGTCGATACATGATAGGCAGCCCTAATCAGAGTTCAGAGATTCATCTCTGCTCCATGGCCCAATTGCTAGGAATAAAAACTGAACTTCTTGCACTGCAGACAATAATCATATCATTATGCATCCTGGTATCAGCTTGCAAAACTTGCAAATCACCTCAGTGGTTCAGGGGGATATACACGAATGGTCCGTGGGTTACATCCAGTGCGGAGGCAAGGGAATGATGGGTAATTGCCTAGGGCACCATCTTCTAAGGGGACGCCAACTTAGCAAACCACCAGTGCCACCCCACCAGGTCAGGGGGAACATCTTAAAGAAGGACAGGCACTAATATGTCACAGGGTCATATAAAAGAAGACATTCCCCAATAAGAAAGGGGAGGGAAAATGCCTTCATCAAAGGACATGGGGAGTGATGTGTCATGGGGTTTTTAAAAGGAGATGTTCCCCTTTAAGAAAGGGGAGAAGGAACATCTTCATCGAAGGACATGGGCAGTGACATGTCATGGGGTCTTTAAAAGATGTTCCCCTTTAAGAAAGGGGAGGGGAAATGACTTCATCAAAGGGCATGTCATGGGGTCTTTAAAAGGAGAAGCTCTCCTTTTAAGAAAGGGGAGGGGGAACATCTTCATCAAAGGACGTTGAGTGAGTGAAGAGAGGGACCGAGAGCTGTGCATAAAGTGCCTGTCTGACTTCGGAAAATCTGGGGAAAGGCGATACATTGTGGCCAGGGCGTCCTTTATCCCACATCCTGCCTGCTCTCTCCATGCCAGACGAGATCTTCTAACCCGAACATCCGGGTCCCAAAAGTCAAATGCTCCTGCAATTTCGTAATTATCTCCCAAATGCGGCCTGTCTGCTGCTAGAGGGCATGGCTGACGCGACATTGTCCTGACCTGTCATTAGTGCTTCATGACAGAGCAGTTCCACCCCCCCACCTCTGCTGGATCCACCATCCACCAGGTGACAATGGCCCAGTCCACAAGACACGTGCAAGAGTGAAGCTGCAAACAGAACCCTGTAAGCTTAATAATAATAATAATAATAATAATAATAATAATAATAATAATAATAATAATAATAATAATACATCATCTGCCAAGCAATTAGCCAATCCATGAACACACAGAAACCAGAGGACAAGTATTCCCAGGATCCATGCATGGCCCCCACTGTGACACCAGGCATGCCTACAGCTGCTGAGTCCCAAATGAAGGAGCGCAGACGGCTCTACAAGGACACCAGTGTCCGTCCGTGCCTTCCAGCCCACACAAGAATGCAGGTACATTACAAAAAGCTCTACAGGGATTTGAACTGATGACCTCCAGATTACAGACACAGCGTTCTAACTCAGTGAGCCACACACCTCCCTCCTAAAAAAGCAGCATATAACTGAGAAAGCAGGGTTAGCCAGTCCCTGGGGCAATTGGGGTTAAGGGCCTTGCTCAAGGGCCCAGTGGTGAAATCACTCTACTGACCACTGGACTTGAACTGGCAACTTGCTGATCATAGACACAGTATCCAAACCCACTGAGCCACACACCGCCCCATCAGAGTCCATCCATGCCAAACTTAACCTTTCCACCCCATACAAGTATGCAAGTACATCACAAAAAGCTCTCTGAAATCCCGCCCCACATGAATTGGCCCTGAGATCTCTCACAAATAGGTCTAGGTCCTTATCCCATGCAATGTTTGCTAACATTGGCCACACAGAAGTAGCAAACTAGCAAACAGAGATGCTTTGCTAGAATCATCTCTCAAAAAGGACAACCAAATCACAGTAGGTCCTGTGCTCATGTATAAATACACGGGAACAAATAGGATATGTGAATATACAGTTAATTCATTGAGACAAAAGACATTCGTTTTTTTCAATTTCAATGCAATGAGGATTTTATTCGTTCTTAAAACATCTTTTTATATAAAAAATTGCGCTGATTATTCAAGAATGAGTTAATTGGAAGACCTTAACAGTTGTTTAAGAGCACAACTCATTCTAACTACAACACAGAAAATGAAACAAAATAAAGCATTTATATTTCAACTATTGGTTTGAGGAACACCATGCACAAACTTTTAGGTGAGCTAATTACTACTTACCGAATTGTTTTTAGCAATTATTTGGCACGAACATGAAAGTTCAGACTATGATTTAAAGATCTTTTTGCATCAGCTGAACATAAATAAACAAAAAGACAGTTTAGCAAGTGCGAAGGGCGCCAATCAATAAGTCAATCAACATTTTAATAAATGCTACTGTACTTGTTCTTCTATATACATACATTTACATGACGCGTTTCGGGACTATTTGACAATCTAAAATGATATCTTTAATGCAGTTTCCTGTTCCTGTTCTTCTGTGGGTAGAGCTGAAATTCTGACGCACCCTAAACCCAGCAAGATTTTGAACAATGTCCACATTTATTGTGCCAAAGTGAAAAAAAATCGCCTGGAGTTAAACACAATGAATGGGTTGATGATGATGTCATTTAGCCCTACATTTTTCATCAGTCATTACACTTTCATCAGTGGGAACGAACAGAATATTACTAATTCATTGTGTTATTTCCAGTTCATTCATATTCCCATTACATTTTGTGGCTCTACCGTGTTGCAAATCACAGGCAACTTGGGTGATTTCACAAGAAATAGCTACCTTATAACCTGGCAAGGTCCTAAATTTTCAGGACAAATGCTGGTGTTATAATGACTTTTTTCCCCCCACTGACAGACAACTCAGACTTTTGTTACATACCTTAAAAACAAATATTACCATATAAAAAGGATCCTAATATACATGAGGACTGAACTATAACCATAATTATGCTGGAGGTGACCTTGGCAGGGCAATAAGTAAATATAACTAACATCGTACCACCCTTACGACTAAATGTAGAAACACAAATTAGCATTCAGTTCAGTTTGACTGTGAGCAGCATCCTTCAGTACAAGCTCACATCTCAGTATCGGCGTTTTCGACAGCAGCCGACAGGATTTCCCTCCAAAGACGGCGGCTCTCCGTCAGCCCAGCTGGGCTCAGCGGCTCACCGGCATCAAGCTCCCGGAATCAAAGGCCCGCGCCCCCTGCGTACCACGTAAAGGGGAGGACGTCATGTCTCTGAGGCCTGTCGACCGGCTCCCGACTGGGTGGCACGTAATGTGTCTTTAATACCGCCGTATTCCTTCTTATCCCAAAACAGATCTCACACCTCCCCTTCTCCTACACAGCTAACGATAAAAGAAGCTCCCCAGAGGACCAAAGTGAAGAGCCGGAGTGCCGTCTCGTAAAGTATTGTGCATTAAGGAGCCATTCTGAGGCAGGAACGCACCAGATATGAACCTCTGGAGGACACGAGCTGAAACTAATGAAAAGAACCGTATTTAGGTGCACTAGAGCCCGCACCTTATCAAACAGCTGCTGGGTATTTGCAATTCATGAAGACACATCTTCTGACAGATGACTTTATATTAAAAAGCTACGAAAACTTTTAACTGTAATATGTTTTTTTTTTGCCTTAAAATGCAACTCAGTGTATATAATATATAATATAAAAGAGACTCTTTTTTCCATTATTATTTTTTTTACTTGTCTTTACCTCATCACAAGTTGCACGGTGGCCCCAGGAAAAACGATATTTCACGGTAGCCGTGTGGGATATTGCACACAAATGTCTGTATCTTTACATGGCGAGATGACAATAAAGAATCTTGAATCTTGAATAATCACCCAAAAATCTAATGTCAGGAAATGCAGTTCATTCCTCAAAAGTTCACCTCCTTGTGAAAATTTAAACTGAACACAGGACCGAAGAGCAACAAACTGTAACCTTTGCTCCTCTTGTTTGTCTTAACGTCCCTTCGCACTGTCTCCGTTGGTATGCCGTTTCAGCCCACTTCCTGTCCAGACATACAAGGGGCGGAGCTTATCGCCTTAACGCCTTAAGCCTCTCTGTTTCCTAATGCCTAATGCCCAGCCACCTCTCCAGCAGCCCCATGTATGACAACGGCCTTATGGGACAGCTCACGATGCATGAATACAATGCTTTCAATGTCCACTCTAACAACATCTGCCAACTCGATCCGATGAAGAAACAGGCCGCACAAGAGGAAATCTCTGTAATGTCTGTCACTGCACCCTTTGCCCACTGCCTGCTGTGTACATAATGCTAATTTGCACACTGTCTTTGAATGGGTTGTTTCCTGCCTTGCGCCCATAGCCTCTGGGATAGGCTCCGGACCTCCTGTGACCATGTATAGGATAAGCGGTTACAGAAAATAGATGGATGATCTATACTCTTTTTACACATTCGCAGCAGTGAGGCAGATTTTCATTTCAGTGCAAGTTATATCAGCATTGCGGTGCATGTGTCAAATAAAATCTTGAATCTTGAATCCTCAATACCTCAACAGACAGTATATCCAAAAATCAGCACTGAGGGCGGGGGCACCGAAGCTCAGCAGGAGGCCCCACGGATGCTTTAGGTATCGGAATATAACGTGGGCTTGCAGGAGCCAAGGACCTGAATATGATCGGAAGAGGAACCACACAGATCCCCAGTATGTGCCATACTACCTGCTTCTCCTCCCACCATGCCAAGCCTCCCAGTAACCACTCTGTGAACCAAAACAAATCACAGCCTTTAGTTTCACAGACGATTAGTCTAATTTCCCATAAACTCGAGTTACTCAAACAGAAAAAAAAACGAAACATGACCCTACCGTGTGCCATTAACTTTGCCCCCATATCCGGGACACTTTGCATGCTGCCTGTCACCTTCCATCACCCTCTCCTGCAACTCTGCATAACCTTCATTATCCCTCCAACAGAAGGAGAGTTGCCGAATGCAAACGGAAAACCCACACAGGGGGATGGGAGGGGAGGAGGGTACAGCAAAGACTGTATACTGGAAAGGTGCCCATAAAGAACAGCTGAAAGAATCCTTCCCTCTCGTAATCCACTGGAGATGGGAGATTATTTCCAGAACGCAAAAACACCACACAAAAATGTAGGCCGAGCTCCTACCACATACGCATCGGTGACGCTCTAATCCAATTCAATGCCATGGCGCTCTGCCTCGACGCCTTAAGACCGCGGATTTTCACCTGTTTACGCGATTGGGGAATGCTACACTTCACCTTCTGGGCCAGGGCTCTGTCTCAGAGGTTCATCTCCAGCTCTGGCACCCACAGAAGCCTTGTTGTTTATCCCGATGGACAGCGCCACCGTTGGCCAGGCTGAAACCTATTGATTAGCGCTTGACTAAGTAGGAGAAAACCCTAGTTTTTACATTTCATATTTATTTATTTAGCAGACGTTTTAACTCAAAGCAATGTACATTTGAGAAGGAATGGTTAGCCCTGAAGCAATTGCAGTTAAGGGCTTTGTTCCGGCGCCTAACGGTGAAATCAGTCTGCCAACCACAGGGTTTGAACCGGTGAATTTCCAATCTAATGCAACCTGCTGAGCCACACATGGTTTTGTGAGCCAGCCATACATCATGGTGATGCATGGCACTGGCAGTATGACCCCCTGGTTTGACTGAGCCCCTTTGTCCTGCAGGGGGCACCAGCATATGATGGAGTATGAGGCACCTTCGCTGGTGGGTGCCAAGTCCATGCACTTTGCAAATAAAAAGACTTTGTTTTGCTACCCTCAGATCATTCATCGCAAAGCATCACATATGAAACGCCTGTCTTAAAGACAAATACAATGACCAAGTCATCCACTGGGTGATCTGACTCATCGGACTTTAACAATGGTGCTTTTGCTGGGTGGAGGCCTGGAAAGTGATGGGGGGGGGTTGTGATATGTTGAGTACGTGAGTCAATGGCTCATAATGAAGTTTTTAGCTTCTTAGTTTCCATCCAGACCACAGGATAGAAGAGAAATTCCATGATCCTCTGACCTTGTCGCAAAAAATGGCTTTGGTACTGCAGCGTTCAGCACGGCACCCAGGCCAGTGCATCGTCTTCCTCACAATGTCACTCATAAATCTGAGCTAAAGAAAGTTTAGTACAGATAAAAGAGTCAGCGCTGGATACGGGGGCGCAGTGTATAACGAGGCCGTAACAAATTCCGTTCCTCTTTCTCGTTCGTGCCGGTTCATGCTTTCGTTCATTCTCTTTCACGATATTCATTCAGTCTCACACTAAAGCGTCCAGTGAAAGTGAACGGTGATTTCTTTAAGCCAACACGCACAGAGGCGCATTAACATGGTTGGAAGACCCTGTACTATGTTAGTTGTCAGTTTTCTACAATGGGGTTGTTGTCCCTGATGATAAAATGTGCTTAGCGGGGGGATAAGATATTAAAATGGGGGGATAGGACACAAAAATACAAGACAAATTGTGTCCCACATTGGTTAAAAACGGGACACGGCATTATATTTTTCAATACAGGATGATCCGGTAAAATATAGGACAGGTGGCAGCTTTAGGTTCAAAAATACATTATATATACTGAATTATATATATATATATATATATACACACACACATATGTATATATATGTGTGTGTGTGTGTGTATA
>JAAGVU020000103.1:18576708-18591028 GCA_011763525.2 Mormyrus iriodes | reverse complement strand
TATATATACACACACACATATGTATATATATGTGTGTGTGTGTGTGTATATATATATATATTCAAAATTATATTTATATATATATAAATATAAGCATATAAGCTAGGTTGCTTAAGGTGCCTTCTTAGCGGAGACCACTGGGCTTCAGCCTGGGTAAACACGTGCATCAAAGCGCTTCATTTCACAAAGCTGCTGGAAGCCATGCCAACGAGGAGCGTGAAAGGGACGAGAGACACGGAGAAGCATCATTAACATCCAGGTGTGAAATTAAATTTTCACCTTATCAATCTTCACCACGAGGTAATTCCGTTAAAAAAAAGAAGGATCTGTCATTATAGAAAGTCCCTGATAAGCGTGAGCAATCTTTCCAGTGTTCAAATTAATGAGTGGCATTGTGGTGACACCATCAAATCACACAAAGCGGCATGCCACAGATATTTCAGAGGAATTAATTAAAATACCCCGAGGGCATGATGCTCTAAATTAGGGACATTTATGGTAAAAACAAAACGCACTGATAGTTCCAGAGCACTCCAAGACCCTGTCTCCTATGGACAAGTGCAAAAACGGAAAACATTATCGTGAGCCCTTAAATGTCTGTCAGTTACAGACGTGACCTTAAAAACACGACAGAAATTGAATTAGAACCTAGAATCTAGAATCTAAATTATGGCAACCAAATATAGTCTGCAGCTTTACATTTAAATATTTAATAACCATAGATATATTTGCCCTCCTACTGCTGAAAACACATTTCTTTAATTAGATATGGTTTCAAATAACCTTAAGTGCAGTGTCAGTGTATTTATAGACTTCTACACAGAGACTTGTATTTTGAAGAGGAACATGGCCGAAATAAGTTGAATGGAACAACAAATACACTTAACTTTAAGCGCTTAGTGGCAGAACTAACAACTGACTTCTATTATAGTGCAAAAGTTTCCACAGTTTTGACTCATAAAGTTCCCAGGTAGAATCTTTGTGGCAAACAAATGAACTTGAGGGGTTTTGTAGGAGAAACTTAGAAATCCCTTCATGCATTCTGTCTGAGGGATAAAAGGCAAAATGACCTTCAAATGCAGCCCAACTTCTGCCTCTTGCAGAATCGGAGGAGAAAAAATTCTGCCACGTGACTTGCCACAGTGGTGTCTGACAAGATTGCCTGCCATCTGATAATCGGGTAATTGTCCTCCCTGAAATGTTACAGCCTTCTTCGTTAGCTCTATTCATAATTTTGATCGAAACAGAGTCAGAAACTTCTTTCAATGACTAATATAGCTGTGTTTTGGGGAAATGTCAAATGTTAGAAACTACAGATGAGCAATAACATGTCTTCATCTCTCAGTGAAAAAGTTTCATTACTGAAGCCCAGAACGCAAGTTGTGATGTTTGGCTTAGACTGACAGGTAAGCAATACTCATAGAAAGGTTAAATGGATTCTATATTCACTAGAGAGCAATTAAAATGTTCAGCTGTAAGATGGACAAAACTGAGTTGAGTCTGTATTTAAAATTTCACCCCAATTTACCAAAGACATTAACAGCAGCTGGACCCTTTTTTTGTTTTCATTCTGACCTCAAAACAACGTGAAGCTTTGAAGGAGGACAATTTTTACAGCCGAAATATGAATAGCTGCAAATCAAATGTATTGATTTTTGTCTAGAAATATCCATTTTTCAGCCTGTTGTTTCACGTATATAAAAATTATGTATTGACAAAAAGAACCCAATTACAATAACATTTTTAATAATAAATAATGAGCACAGGTTTTTAAGCCGTTAGGTGCTGTACAGTCTAAAAGGATGTCCATAACGCAAAAAGATATCTGAAACTGAAACACGATATCCAACAAGACATCATTTGGCCTCAAATGACTGCATTTGCAAAATTTAGCATATTTCAAATACCCTTACAATGTAACTAAAAACTAAGATGTCAATAGTATATGTCAATAAACAGGGAATGTTTAAGCTTTATCCAAGGGACCCAAGGCAAATGGTGATATTTGATTCTGAAACACAATATCCAACATCACATCATTCTGCCTCAAATGACCGCATTTGCAAAATTTAGCTATGCGTTAGAAATTGGTTTAGGATGTAATTAATAGCTTAGCGATCAATAGTATACGTCAGTAAACAGGCTATGTTTAACAGAATCCAGGGGACTCAAAGGAAGAGGTGACCTTTTGCAGTCAGTTAAAAATATAGAATAATACATAGTCATTTGTAACTGTTTAGCTAAAGCTAATGCTATACGTATAGAAAACAGAAAAAAAAACTTCTTCCTTCTAGATAAGGAGCTACCGTACCGATTAAAATCTCAAAGGAGGAAGCCAGTATTCACCAAGACAGTTTACACCTTTCCCAGAATTTTGGGAGTAAATTGAAATACCATAGAATGGGCTGCCTTTAGTGTCACTGGTAAAACGACATTCAATATAAGCATTATACATCCATCCATCTATTCATCCGTCCATTTTATAACCGCATGGGAGGGGGGGGGTAGATCACAGGAAGTACATGGCTGGGGTACACCGTAGATGGGATACCGGTCCCGCACTCCATGGCCAATTTAACACACCAATTAGCCTAGCCACAAGTCTTTGAACTATAAGACACTGAGAGACACTGCAAAGTCCTCAAGCACACACCAACTGGTAGCGGGATTCGGATGCCAAACATGGAGGTGTGAGATAACAGAGCCACGCACTGGGGCATCACTGCATTAGCTTTATGCTACATCATAAATCAGTTGGTGATAAATGGCATATTTTGACTACGAGCTGAGATATGATCAAAATTCTTGTCACCGCATAAATACACTTAGACTATACATATTTTAATGATATCAGCGATATTAGGATACAGTAGCTTTAATACCTTAATTTTTATTTTCCTTGCTTGGTCACATACAAGCCATATGGCTCCTGTAGCTAACAGCTTAGGTGTGCTGAACATTTGCCAAGTATAGAAGAAGAAGCCATGCAATTCACACCTGGGTAATACCAGCTAACATCAATATACAACTGATCTGTGGGTCTCAAGGAATACACACATTCATTATTAAACACTGAGATAACATATGTGAAGGAGACAACTGGGACATCTAAGAGCCAAAACAGCTTCCCTGGCCTATATGATTATTTTATTTAGTTAGGTACTCTTGCTTTGCCTGAAGTAAGATAATATTGATCAATCTGAATGCCAACAATGAGAAATTCTACTTAAGTTCTACATTCTTCTACATCCTCTAAGAGCAAACTGAGAAGTAAACAGATGAGAGATTGAGCGTAGAGTTTTAGCATTCTTAGCCATAACACATTACGGTTAATTATACAAAGATACAGGGCTGGACTGGCCATCTGGCATACTGGGCATTTTCCCTGTGGGCCAGCAAAATTTATTGGTTGGCAAAGTTTACTGTGGTGGATTCCCCCACCCCCCCCCCCACCCCCCACCATAGCCCTTGGCCGATTTTTTTTTATCCCAATCTAGCCCTGAAAAAATAATGATTATTCATGTAAGACATACACAGCACAAAAACAACATTCTCAAGCCTCTCTCAAGCATTCTCAGTAATCCTGAGAAACTTCCTACATTAGCAAGGTCTTGAGGGTTTTGCCCAAGCCATCGAACATAATAAAACAGCCCGTAAACTCACCCTGATCTCCAGTTCCTTAAAAATAAACAAGTTATCTCTGCATTTGTTTCACTGTGCCTTTGTAAGATCTGTTTCTGCTGCAATGACAAATGGAACCAGGTAGGATGCAGACTGAAGTAGGACTGGAGATTTTTTGGGCGTCATAACAGTAAACAAAAACTAGGGATCAGGAACAAGTTTGAGTGACCACAGAAGACATGGGATGGGTTTTAGTGGGTGAACTGGGATGGTGTATAAACTTCAAGACCTCAAGTGTATTCTGAGGAACCACTGACACAATTGGAATTTAAGCTTTATTACCTGACATCTCATTATATATATTTTTGCCATCAAAGTACTTTATTTTTATGTTTATATTGTTACTTTATGTTGTATTTCTACTTAATCACTGCTTTTCATTATGAAATGTTCTTCAGCTACTTTACAAATATTACCATAATTTTTGGAGTAACTGTGCTCAAAAGCCACTAACAGTTAAGTCAACACATTTAAAATTGTACAATGAAAAATAAATCCAAGCACCCGATATTAGGGGGAATTAATATAATGGATTTTTTCCTTACTGAATCAAGGCAAGTTGCTTAAAACTCCACAACTGATACAAAAATTGTTTCTGGCTAATTTCACTATGATTGGAAGTAATTATATATATATAGCCATAAGGAAGATGGTTCCCGCTTGAATCTAGCAGCATGCAAAAGTCCAGAATGAATCTTCCATTCTTGGTGTGCAAGAGGATGCAGAAAAGTCTCCAAGCCTGGAAGTTCACAAAGAGTTAGCAGAAAGTATTCACCAATCTGGCTGTAGAAAGGAGTGGAGGGGAAGATGGGTAGAAATGCAGCTCAAGATATCAAGAGGCATCCTTACAAGAGAACATCTGACATATGCAGTCACTTTGCACCTCTTTCAATTTGTAAGGAGCCAACCTGCAGTAAGTCCTTATCTATTGTGAAGTGCACAAAAAACCCTGCCCTCTGGCCTGACAGCATGTTATTTTCTTCTAGAATTTCACTGAAGAACAAAACACTGAACCTTTTATTGTTGCAAGACCCAGACATTTATCCGTCAAAATTACAATGTTTCCAGAATAAAACCCCCAGATTCATGAAAACAAGCATTATTCATCAAAACAAGTTGGCGAAGATTAATTAAAAACAGTCAAAATCACCAGTACTTTATCAAAAGTAATACAGTAAAGCTATGAGACTCCTTGTGTCCGCTTTATTCTTCTACATAATAATATTGCCATGTTCACATTTTGTTTCACTGTTGTTGCTTAGTTACTTCCACACGATTCCAAGTGAGACTTTTTTCATCATCAAGACTACACTCTGGCTTTCTGTGGCACCAAATATTCACCCCAAAGTGAGGATCACAAACCGTGAACAGATGTAGATGGAAAGAAGCCTTTTTAATGTAAAAACAATGCTGTTTTTGTCATAATAATGATGTAAACAAAAGCAAGACTATCAGGAAGTTATCTAGCACGTGTTAGCTAAGATCTGGGAATAGTAGCAATTTGTGAGTGCATAGGTGTTACACTCCAAAATCAGCAACGACTGGTGATGTCAAATGATGACATTTTCCAGAGACCTACAGTAGATTTTCTGTTCACAGTGCAGGGAATGCAATATAAACACCTCCTCTCTTTACAAAAGGTAGAACCATTTCTGGTGGTGGACAATATGAATTCTATATCAGTTTTTTCCCTTAGGCACATTAACATAACATTACATTAGATTACTGCAGATTTGCCTAGCAGAATAAGCCATCCAAACACAGCACACAGTCTGCATGAGGCCAAAACTCATTTCAGCGGTTGCAAATAAAATTTCCCCACAGGTCCTTGAAAAAAAAAAACGTCTGTCACAAGAACAGTGCTGTTTACCTTTAAAATCAGGCTCTCAGAATATAATCTCATGCATTGCTGACATCATGCAGTATAAGCCTCTGCCTGTGATTGGGGTGTAATCTAAAGCATATGCATTTGTGATAAGACATGCAGGGTATGTACTGTGTCTTTAAAATCAGATACCTGATAGCTGATAATTATCTCTTACAAAGAAGGACGCATTATATAGGCCACTTATCTTAAGGTACATAATAATTAGGTTCTGGGTTGTTCAAAATCGGCCAGCTTTAACCATTATCTCCTGAAAGAGAAGTAGGCTAGGCGAGTGCAGGATGCACTCTCTGCCCTTAATTCCCGTAAGGAAACATTTGTGGATCATTTTGTCTGCTTCACTTCGAATGAAGTATTAGAACTAAAATATGTCTGCTTAAAACGAAATATATTCACTTCTATTCAAGCATGCGAATCCGCTGCATTTTTAACTAGGGCGCAAGTTCAAAGTCCAGTTACATTTCAGCGGTGGAGATTAAAAATACATATAATTTATATGTAAGGTGAAGACGTGCGTCTTCCGAAGTAATCTTTGAAGCAATTAACGCCTTGTTTCTAAACATCTGGCAAGAGCAGCAGTATAAACATGCAGCCTTACGGCGGGATAAATATGCAATCCCCCCGCATCTTACCTGAGAAACACGGTCTCCCCTTGCCGAACTGTGATATTGTCCATCACTTTGTTGTCTGACTGGGAGTCCCCTTGACTGCGGACTGGCAATCCTGCGGGTACAAGAAACAGCAGCCTGAGAGACAGGAGTAGCAGGCACCTCCAGGACACGGCGAAGTCCCCGCAAACGCTCATCTTCGCATGCGGATCTGTAGTCGGGCGCGCGGCGAAATCCCTTTCGGCAATAATGCTACGGCGCGGGCAGCCTATTTAATAAGAGTACATCTCTTAATCCGCTTCTTCACCTCCAGGTAGATCGCATATATTTAAAAAGGAGGATATTTTCCCAGAGATCGGTGGTTGCGTCGTGTCTAAGCGACATCGACGATCTTAGTAAACGAGTTTTTACAAATTGTCCAACTCCCGTTTAAATAGAAACTTGTAGAGGATGCAGCTGATGTAGAGATGTGGCCAGAGGAGTTAAATTTATTCCGATTCGGGCAATGAAACTTCAGCAGTAAAGTCGAGCGGCTGTGCATCGGAAAAACAAACGCGTCAAGGCGCAAATAAGTTCATCAGAGAGAGTAATGCCGGGGTGGTACCCGTGGTCGCTCCCTGCAACGGCATTAAAAGTCAGTAGGAACCGAGAGCGTCCCTGGAGAGATACCCAGCGGTCTCAAGCGGGACCGCAACACCCCCAGCCCCCGATTCCGGACGGCTCTGCTTAATTATAGGGCTGAGGTGTAAAGACCAGCACTAGTTACTCTTCTTTACTCCGTTTCTTGTACATCCTCCCCAAACACTAAAAGTAGAGCAACTTTAAAAAGACGCATTAAAGAATAAATACTGTAAACAACCGAGTATAACCTATTAAATCAACTTCTGTAACCAATATTCAAACGTGCAGCCAAGTGTGCAACAATAACTGCTTTCGAATCAAACGTGTTTCTCGGTTAATATTGAAACGGGGTAACACCTTTATAATGGAATACCTTGCACGGATCAAAGGAATGACAAGTATATTGAGTTCTTCTTACTAAAACGTCCAAAGAATGCAGTCAAGCTAACCGGAAAACGTACTGAATTAATAAAATTTAATTCGTGACTGCAAACACGATAAGGAAAAAAGTTTATATACATTGTAGCTAAGTATACACTGAATGGCCCATTAAGAGAAAATATGTTTATTTGGTTCTTATTGAAATTATTTCCTTATTACAGTATTGCCGAAATGCTTTGTTTTAACGTCGCCTTGGTATTCACAGATAATGAAGCTCTTGCACAATGACAACATGTTAAGATTGTTAAAAGTAGACTCAAAGCAGTGTGATGCAACTGCGTGACATGGACACTGTGATGTGACCACTGGCCATTGTCGCATTTTTCGTGAATGTTTATATTACAGTCACTACGTGAAGTAGAGCTAATTGTTATGTAAGAGTTAAGAAAAGACCCTTCAATGGTTACAGCACAGACCGTTGGCCATACGTCATATATAACTTGTAACTGAAAGGCGCATAAGGAAGGAAAAAAATGCTGTCCTTTGCTATGTGCAGTAATTGTATACTTCTCCTGAGAGAGTAATCAAGGGGCTGCGTGGTGGTGCAATGGTTAACACTGTTGCCTCAGACTTCTGGGACCAGCGCTCAAGTCTCCCCTATGGCTTGCCTTGTGGAGTTTGCATGTTCTCCCTGTATCCTTGTGGGGTACCCTTGGGGTATGTTACCAAAACGTGTGCATGCATGTGCCCTGTGATAGGTTGGCACTGTATCCTGAGTTGTTCCCTGCCTTGTGTCAAAAGGCTTTAGGCCACCCATGACAAAATGTCTCATTCAGTGGATGGTTAAATATACAGTACAGTGCAAAGGCCATTAAAGAAAGTGTTTAAGGCTATTTGTGAAGACAGTAAGTGTGTATTTGCTTAGAACGGAAAAATAGAAAACACAATTTAGCATTCATTAGAACATATGCAAATTAACAATACAAACTAACAACAATCATCTCTTCTTCAAAAAGTAACTGGTACCTTGTTGGATGGCTCAAAGATCACCATTTCACCTCTCCTCAGGGCATCCCAGCAGATCCATGTATACTTTGAATTTCACCACCGGCTGACTTAATTAATTGTCTCAATTAGTTAAATAATTCAATGAGGTATTGATTAATCAAGTAAAGTGTGTTAGTGGTAGAGTCAAAAAAATGCATGGATATGTTGGACGGTAGCTGGAAATACTGAGGTGATTTTAGCAGAGGTTTTGAAATGGCTAAACAACCACATTTTGACAGACATAGTTTTACACCAACATAATAATCATTTAAACATAATTTTCTTTGACTGCCTAAGACTTTTGCACAGTGCTGCATTTGGAAGGATATAGATAGGGAACAGGCAGAATGTAAAATAATTAATTCCTTATCTATTCTTCCATTTCTTGTTGCCACTTGCCTTATTCAGGGCTGCAGGGGGCCCAGAGCCTATGGGCACAAGGAAGGAGACAACCCAGGATGGGGTGCCAACCCATCTCAGGGCACACTCACACCTACAGGCAATTCGGTAACTCTAGTTAACCACAGCACGTGGTTGGACTGTGGGAGGAAACTGGAGTGCCCAGAGGAAACCCCACGACGACACGGGGAGAACATGCAAACTCCACACACATAGAGCCATGGCAGAAACTCAAACCCTGGTCCCAGAGGTGCGAAGTAACAGTGTTAACCACTGCGCCAACATATGTATATTTTTATTTTATTTATTTATGTTATTTATTTATTTATATGAAAAATAATTGAATTAAAATTCAGATGTTATATTCCAATTGAGATTGTTTTGTTCAGATTTTCTCATAAAGTGTGAATGGAGATGCTCTGACCCTACAGTCATCTTCCCCGAAAGACATTTCCCAGTTTTTACATTAAAATAAGTAAGATTTATTACTTTTTATGTTTATTTTTTTCTCATGTCAGGCAGTGTATGTTACTTTAAGTATTTTTATGTGAAGTATAGTTCAGTTTCAGAATACCTTTACAATTCATTCATTCCACAGAATTCAATTTCAAACCATGAAGATAAAGTAACCCCATTATCCACCAGAATGTGTATATATACAGACCGGCTGAAATAGACCCACTGATGCCGAAACAACAAAATTTAATAAAAAATGTCCCTAATTTCTGAAGACTTGCAAGCCTTACAGAAAATGATCTGTAACCATGTCATACGTCATTAAGTTTGCATCGGCGTGCCTCTTGCTGAAATGCATGGAGCATTTTTTTATATATAAAAGGTTTTGTATTATGTGGCATGCATTCATGTACGCATCATCTGATGCAAATTTCCGAATTATCTATCTTCCAATCTTTTATCTTATAAGGGCATGAAGAACCAAACACCCCTGGTGAGGTACCAGTGCTGGTACAGCTGTATAAACATTACGTGGTGTCTTTTTAATTATTTTTACATTCTATACACAATCACTGTTTACAGTTACCATTTTCACAATTGTTCCTCCAAAACCCTTCCCACACCATTTAGTGTCCATGTAACAAAAAAATAATAAACAATAAAAGACAGCAGCTTGGGGGAATGAGGGCAGCTTTTAAACGAGCAGGCAAATGAAAAATTTATCTACTAACCCTTTAATTTTGAATTTAATTCCTTTCTACTTTTGAAGACGTTCGTCTTTCAGAGACAAGGCAGTCCGTTAAATCCCACCCTCATGAGTAATGGAGTACAGGTGTGAAGCAGGGAAAGGTGTTTTTTAGAGCGTCTTTTGCTCTGATAATAACAAAAAGGTCACACCCCCTAATAAATACTTGAAGAGTATAATGTTAGCATTAGTGGAGCAAGACAAACTTTCAAGAGTCATAACATTACAAAATATTTATTCAGATATCCCGTCACTTGAACACAGATGTTTATCCTGACTGAAAAGTGATATAACCAAAAGGATTCGTTACATATTTATGATTGCTATTATGATTTATTTAAGGTACCTCCCAAACAGGTGCAGAGCCAGAAGACAAGGGTGTTAAGGGAGTGATGTGGCATACGGTGTCCTGTTTTTGAATTGTCTGCTGCCTCTCCGCGTGCTGTTTTCCTTTGATGGGTTGCACGTTTCAGTTACAGGTTACAGGTCAAATGGGCCGGTTTCCCAAGAAGCTGAACCAGAACTTTCCTCAGAGATTAAGCTGCAGTCGGATTTTCTGTTTCACTGTTGTTTTATACTGTGTCTATCTGTTTACTGATGTATTGTTTCTGCTTATTTATTTGTGTGCAGTATGACATCACATCGACCCAGCGCGACATTACCAGTGTGGCAGGTTCTTTTTAAATACTAATATGTAGCACATGCGCAATAATGTTATGTGCATAAGAATGTGCATAAACCATATAATTCGGTTTTTAATATCTCTATAATATTTTATAACACATTTTTATTCTTATTCTATATTTATATATTTTTCGTTTGAAATGAAGTTAATGCATGGCTGCCATTTAGTTTTCATAAAGGGAGATTACTTTCACGTTAAATCCAATGGAACTGTTTTTTAATATGACACCAGCTCACATACAGTATATATTCGGTACACATGTGGCAGTACACCAAGCCTGTTTCTCCTACATCCCCAAAGCCATATTACACGGGAAATGTCATGTGTAATAACTGTGCATGCGTGAGAAGGACCTTGCGATCACGTAGGGGCGGATTTCAACTTCCTGGATTAGGATGGAGGAGGATTTTATTAATTGAACATTCCAGCCAACAAACTGACAAACATTCTCATTTGAACACACTTATTCCGACTACACTTACGTGTGTAGTTTACATCAGTCTGTTGGATTAAAGGTCATTCCCGCCATTGGGCAGTGCGAGAAAACCATCTTGGTCGGCTGCTTCGTTTGCGGTCTCACTTGTTTCTATGAGGTTGTGATATGAAATGTTGTATACTCGCTTTCTCCACATTGATCGAGTTTCTGATTTCGTAATACTGCTGCAGCATTCTCTGTATTCCACCCACTGCTCCACATCGTACCGCGGCTTCGCTCCGCCGCATATCACTTTACTACCCCATGGTGAACTTTGCATTGTATGTTGTTAGATATCTCGTAGTAGTTAGTATTTCATAATAATGCTGCACAATATTGGAAAAAAAATCTATTTCTGCAATAAGAATTGAAGTATTTATAAAGAAAAAATTAGTTCAAAATAAATCAATTTCTCACAAACATCTATTCAGCAAGGATGAAAATGTTTAGGATTGGCTCGGAGACAGCATGCGGAGCTATTGCAAAAGTAGCATTTATGTGGAATATAGGTCAGTGTTCAGTAAAGGGTATTTACGACCATGATTTTTATTTTCATAGCAACTAGTAAAATCTTTGGGTAAACTCATATGAGTTCATGGTACATACATATTTTTCACACGGCAAAACTCTGCATATTGCTTTGTACAGGACCATATAAGAAAGTTTTAGGATTGGAATATGTCCTGTTACATATTTAGATATAGTATCCCTGAGTTTAGCCACAACATACCAATTCTGATGCTTTTGAAATGAATACTTAATAAAGAGCCTATATTTTTCTGGGGTTTTTTTCCTCATGAAAGGAAAAGTTGAGTACTGTATGTGATACTCTTTTTATTATGGATTTTATCTAGAATGTTCAGGAGGAAAGTGTGATTATGCTAGTTTTAATTAGTAAAATCTAGTATAATTATCAAAATCATGAAGTTTATCTATGTATATGAACGTGGGACATAGCACCTGTGGTCAATGTAGTGAGATTACAGGCCCACAAGAGTCAACATAAATCTTAGTTTGACATTAGACATGCAAAAATTAAATAACATCTATTTGCATTGTTAACTGTGTATTCTTGTTTTGCTGCAGATGTTGGTGCATCATATTTTTCTTTAGAAAACAAGTGGAGATAGTTGCTACATGGAATTTCATTTGGTTAGGTTAGCTTAAGATAGATTTGTTTACATTAGGTTAAGTTAAGTTAGTTAGGGCCCTGCTGAAAAAGTCTTCCTTGATGTGGTGCCAGTTTACAAATCTTTTGGCCAAAGTCTTTTACTCAACAGAAGTATGGGGGTGGAGGGGCGAGATGGAATTCTACCTAGTATGAGGCCCAGAAATTTCTGATGGCAGCCCTGTGTTAATGTGTCCCGCTGCTTTAACAAGGGAATTTCTCCGCCATAAAGTCCAGTCCAGTCTAGTCCAATCCAGTCCTCTTCTGTCCTGTCCTGATCTATACCATTACTTTATTCTGAGGGGTGGCATGGTGGCTCAAATCCCATCTCTGCCCTGTGTGTATAAAGCATGCATGTTCTCTCTCTGTTGAGTGGGTTAGGCTAGCTGGTGTTTCTAAATTCCCCTGAGTATGACTGTGTATGTGCTCTATGATGCACTGGCTCCCAACACCTTCAGGGTGTTCCCCAGTCATGTACCCTGTGTTGGCTTAAACAGACTCCAGAACCCCCTGTGACCCTGACTAGGATAAGCAGTTAGAAGATGAATGGAATGATTAGATGATTCTGAATGAATTCTCAGAATCCTGCTCACTAGGAGGGTTTAAATCGGCTAAGGTATATCCACTCTATGAGTGTCCCACTGATGTGTCGCATGCCTCTAGTGAAAAACACTCTCATCTCTAAATTGCTCGTGCTCCTATCAATCACAGTTTGACTAGATGCATAAAAATAAGCGGGATAGCAGAAGTGTGACTCAACGAGTATGTCCACTGCCTTCACATAAAGGCACCAGGGCTCATAAAGCAATACTTTCAACATTTTTATGAAAAGGATAATGACATGAAGAAGGAGTTCCAATTCGCCAACACTTTCCTTCCATACTACAAATCCCATGAGGCTTTGCTGGATCGTAAAGGAGGCCCAGTTATTCCATCTTCTAAATAATTAAAGTTTTTTTTATCTCTTGTGTTTTGTGTGGTTTCTCCTGAGTCATATTAACTAGGATAACAGTATAACACAATGACTGGCTTGTCTCAGCATATAATTCGCTCAGGTTCCGGTTACTTTATTTCCCAAAAAAAAACTAGATCCTAAATAATGCTATAAAATTGTCTGCAGTTTTTGTTCCAATTGAAATGGTTCACCAAATACACTTTTTTTTGGTTCCACCAGGCTTGCTATTCACAAAGCCAATTAAAATTTCATGTAGCTGTCAGCTCCTCCTGCATCTAGAAAAACTCATTTAATTATGGCTCCTAATTTACATGGTCTATTTCAATGGAGTGGAAACACAAATATCGCTGATCCCTGCAGCAGACTGTATTCAAGATCAGCAGTTCACAAAATTCAAATTGATAACTGACATGGTGATTACAGTATGATGTTAATGAAAATCCATAACTCTATAGGTATTGCACCTCATATTTTGCCTTCACAACAATTTCAGCGATTACAGGTTTAACATATTGCGCAAAGGCAGTGGTTTGTATTCTTTCTTCATAACTGAACAGATTCACAGCACAGACCCTGATAACCAGATGGTAGTGTGTAGTCATTTGTGCCCTGGTACATGGACGATTTAGTCTTTTCAAAGACAAGGAAAACGTGAGTGTTTGTTTACATGCGGCATTTACTGCAGCTCTTCGCATTCTGGTTTGCTGAACCTTTGACTGAGACCTACTCCATCACCATCAGTGAGGGTGAAGTAGGGAGAGGGGAAGAATACTCTGTGGGTCCGGACTCCAAGACCCGACAGGGCACAGGTTTGAATCCCATGGGTGGCAGTTCAGGGCCCAGAAATATGCTCCAGGGCTTCTGAATAAATGGCCGACCCCGTGCTCTGATCTCAAGCTTTGCTCTCACCACTACCCTTGCATCTCATTGTAGAGTAAGATGATATGCAGTGATTGCAGAAATTCTTGGGACGTTGTTTAAATCTGTAAAAATGTTGCAAATTTAGTGACAAAAGTCCATTGACAAACAAAGCTTAACATATCTGCACATATCTTCCACGCAGACATTTTCCTTTTACTGCCATAATTTTTTGACTGACTCATTCAGTTTTGTTCTAGCCATTTTGCTATTAATTGCAATTATACACTCACCTAAAGGATTATTAGGAACACCTGTTCAATTTCTCATTAATGCAATTATCTAATCAACCAATC
>JAAGVU020000103.1:18518088-18571279 GCA_011763525.2 Mormyrus iriodes | reverse complement strand
TTAGATAATTGCATTAATGAGAAATTGAACAGGTGTTCCTAATAATCCTTTAGGTGAGTGTATATATATATATATATGCATGCTTTAACATAACAGATTTAGTAAGAGAGCTATAGAAAAAAATCATACGTATTTACCTTAGTCCGCTCTTAAGTTTTCAAACTCTGATTAGTCAATCATGTTTTTTCTCTGCTTTTGATGAAATGCTTTTTGCACAGCTCCCCTGGTAACTGGCAATGAGTAATACTGAGTAATATTTGGAATATGCCAGAAGCAGCACAGTGCTCTAGCCTACAAACAAAGGAAATACACACAATGTATGCGATACATACTGGACTAGTGTACGGATTATGTAGAAATTGTCTGTAATTACTAATATCAAGAACTCAAAATGCCATCACACCTATCTGTGCTTTAGCTGAATAAATAAAACACCTCGTGCTTTAGGCTGTTTGGCTGTGGTGGGTAGTGCTGCTCCCTCATACCTCCAGGACTGGAGGTTAAGATCCTGTGTGTGTGGAGATTGCATGTTCTTTTGTGTTGCATGGATCGCCCATAGTCTGTGAACCCTGACGTAGACTGTCATCATGTCCACAGCGTAGCCTTGCATTGCCTGGGATAAGCTCCTGGGACACCGTGGTTGGAAGATGTTTGGAAGGATTTTGTGATTTAATAATTCATTAGTTTTATTTAGAATATTCTTCACAGCATGTGTATGTGTGTGTGAGTCATGTATATATTACGTTGTGGGGACCAAATGTCCCCACAATGTGATACAAACCTGTCATTTTGACACTGAAGGGACCGCCTTTTCGGTCCCCACAAGGGGAAATTCAATTTTATAAAAATCTTTCACTGCAAACAAAAAATTAAAAATGCCAAAAGTGCTGTATTTTGTTTGGTTACTTATGGTTAAGGTTAGAGTTGCTAAAGGGATAAGGTTGTCAGTTCTGGGATTAGGGTTTTTCCCATAAAAATGAATGGAGACAGATACATATATTAATCCCCTCCCCCACCACCCCCCAAATAAAAAAAGTCCATTCCTACCTTTCAGTTCCTGCAGGGTTTGCCTCCTGCTGGTGGCTCAGTGCGTGTGCAGTCTGCATGACTGCCCTCTTTGTATGGGTTTCTTCCCATAGTCTACAAACGAGTGGTGAAGCAAACTGGCAGCTCTAAATGAGTGTGTCCTCTGTGACAGACTGGCCTCTTATCCAGGTGCCTTTAGCTTCCAGGGAAAAGCTCCAGGCTCAATGTGACTGTATACTCCTTAAATGGTATGGAGATACATACAAGACTGTGCAGAAGTCTCAGGCTGCCAAAGAAAATGATGTTTAAATGGTCATGTTGGTGTAAAACTATGATATTATGTCTGTCAAAGTGTATTAGCTTAACCATTTCCTCCCCCTGCACCACAGCAACACTTGCAGTAACCATCCAATATATCCACACATTTTCTGACTTTAGCACGCTGCGGTGCCCCTGAGTGGAGGTTTGGGAACTGATGTTCTTCTAACCATCCAATGAGATATAAATAACTTTTGGAGATCAGAAGTAATTCTTGTTCATTGTGTTGTATTATTGTTTATTAGTAGATATTGTAATGTTAAACTGGGTTTTTTTTTTTTTATCTGAGCAAATGTACACTTACTATATCAACATTTCTGATCAATTTTCCAAATGGCAACTTAAGGTCTGTAAAGCTTGGGGTTACTGACCCACTGTGAGAGAAACCTCTAACACGAAAGCAGGGTATGGAAGAATCTGCTCTGCCCAAGACGTTTTCCTCAAAAACTAAACCAATCGTTCAAATCGTTCATTATGTTTAATCTCCATTGAGATTAACGATGAAGACAATAATATGGATTTGTTGCAAGGCACCGCTAAAAAATTCATCACACCAGCGTACACATCTGAGATCTTACGGTACTCAAAAATCCAAAAGGCGTCTACAGTGTCCCTTTGGGGAATTACAGGTAGTATTAGCCTATATATTTTTATTATTCGCATAGATATTTCTCTTGCAATGTTGCCCACTTTACAGAACTGTCAAATAATCCAAATCAATGAAGCAAGAAAATACGGAATGCTATCTAATACATAAAAAGCGTGAAATATATAACGTGAATTGCAAAAGCAATGGCTCATCTATTCTTGCCACGCAGACTGGAACAAATCCACGTATGTGGCGGTAATTATTTTTCTTTGTTCACTTGTTAGCTTGTTTTTCTTCCCATAATGCACCCTGTCTTTGTTGAACTTTTTTTCATTCAGGCGTTATTAAAAGGCAGGGGAAATTGTCCCCCAGACGTCGTCATAGAAAGCCTAACAAAACGCAGTCCCCATGCTGCGTCGAGCCAAGCCGAGCCTTTGATGTCATTTATTTTTCTTACTGAGCGAGAGCAGCCAGCAAGCGGGCCGGGGAGGCGGCATCGCCAGGCGCGCGAACGGGGGCCGCAGTGACGGAGGCAGCCGGGCGACACGCGGTCCACGGCTATACCGTAAAACTTATAATAAGCGGGGATCATCCGTAAAACTGCACGCGTGTCAGTAAAGAGGAAGCAGGGGGAAAAAACGCACACACAGATATGTAAATGCATTCGCCGATAACCGAGGCACTTTTAGTGCCACATATAATTAAATTCTTCCAGTGCAAAATAAAGATAAGGACCCCATTAGACCTTTAAAACATTCCCGGATAATGGATTTTTTTGTGGTTGATGGAGCAGCTCATGGGGGACAGATGGGATTTACTCTCCAACGTTGTGCCGGTGGCGGCCCCGCAGCTCAGGAAGTCGCGGGAATTTGATGCGCCATTGGCACCACAGGCAAATGAGATTACGGCTGGAATGGAATTTACTCACACGCTGACAGATATACAGATCCCCACTGGATATAATACGGGCGCAGGGCTGTAAAACCCATCATCTGTGAGGTGAATTACACACGGCTTAGGACAACTTGTTTAGTTTAGGGGATCCGGATGGCCGTGATGATTTACCTGCCCTCCCCTCTTTGCTCTCTGGCTTCCTCCTTTCCAAGGGCAAAGTGAAAAGGGCATGTTTGTCATTTGTTTGTGTGTTTTTTTTCCTTTCCTCACCCAATTCCCTTGCCCCAGGAATGCCCGGGGAACGCTATTTTAGTGGGCGTCCCATCCCCCAGAAACACGGTTAAATCGAGACTTTCTGCCTCAGCTGCACGGCACATTACATCTTTCTCAAGGCGTTTACTTCTTTGCCTCTTCATTTCCCGTGTCCCATGAGCAACAATCTGCCCAGTTTATTTATAAACATGCCTACGGTTCAGTAGTAAATCTGTCACCACGGCACATCATATTCATTTCACTTTAGCAGTCAAAAAACACATTGCCAACCGGGCAACCGAAAACCATCCGATCAAATTACAGCATTCCCTCTTCTCATTGGAAAATCTAAATTTCTTTCTTTGTTAAATAACTGGTTTGTTTTTTCATAACCTGCCCCCACTGTCAAAGTTTGAAATATGTACTTAATTACATAATGCGTCCACTATTGATCTCTGTGAATTTACACCCACTGGTAACCGTTCCCTTAAACCGAACCACAAAGATTATTGGAAACTATTGAACAACACATTTACCATGTCGAGGGCTATCACGATGGTGCTCGAGAATTATAACAGTTTACGACCTTCAGCGCTAAATTATGCATCGGTTCAATAACCTACGTCTTCAAATTGCGTTCTGGACCAGGAGAGTCATGGTTTCCATGCTCTCGACCCTCATTAAGGTTCCACTCCAACTTGACAAAAGACTGCAGAAAAATAAATGGTTAGGACTCAGTTTTTATGCCGCAATTTCCACAGTGTTTCAACAGTTTGCTAGCAGTTCCAACAGCAGCCTTCAAACTGAGCGTGGTCAGTGTCAGAAAGACATGAGTTTTGAAATGAACTGTTTTCACAATTGGGTTTTTTTTTGGAGACTTCAGGAAGGGTGGCTCAGTGGTTAGCATCCAATATCTCCAAGCTTGGGGGTTTGAATCTGGCCTTTGTCTTCCCTCCCACAATCCAAAGACTTGCAGTCAGGCTAATTAGCTTCTCTAAATTTCCCATAGTATATTACTGAGTATGTGCCCCGTGATGGGCTGGCACATCAGCCAGGGTGTTCCCCCCCCTTGCACCCTAAGCTGCCTGGGATACATGCCAGCTCTGTACCTGCCCCCCTGTGACCCTAACCAGGGTAAATAGGAGGAAGACGGATGATTTTAGTGATACTGCATATGGTTGTAAACTATTTACTTGCAACACCTTTTGAGATTTCTCTACCATGTTATGACGAATGCAGACACAGGCATACCGACTTACGCTGCAGTGTTCTTCTTATGACTACTTCAGAATTCACTAATTTATTAAAGACGCAATTAATGGAACATATCGTCCCAACCAAGGTGTTTACCAGTCAGACAACTGTTCACAGCTACACTGCCTCCTCTTGTAGTGCTACACCGCGCCAAGCCCAGACGCCATTAGTGAATAACGAGCTGGCTTGCATGAATTATGTAAAAAACAAAGACATCCACGCTGTTTTTTAAACAAGCAGAAGCGCAGTCAAATATTAATTTTGCAGACATAAAATACTATGCAGAAAATAATTATAAATATCATCTGTAGCTTCCCAACTGGAGTATTCCCTCTGTGGTGTGTGGGAAAGGCTCCAGGATCATGCAGACCCTGCCCCGGATAAGGAGCTACGGAAGATGCATGAAAGCAGGCAATATGCCTGCCTTCAGTATTAAAGGGAATACGGCCTATATATGAATTAATAGGGTAATTAATTAAGCAGTTTGGGAGGTGAGAGAGAGAATGAGTGAGGAGGTTAGGGGTGTGCACTGATACAGCACGTTGCCGCACCCACCACAAAATGAACCACCTGAGGAATGAGAACCCGAGTGCAGCTGTGTGGTGGGTGATACCTCAGCACCACACTAGTTCGAATGGAATGGAACAGTTTGAGGTTTTTTTTGGTGGCTGGAGTACCAATCCTGCCACCAACTGCCAAATTTTCCTTGGAAGTTGGAGGGCTTGCTTACAGGGCTAGATGCAGGTTAATGTCATATGCAAGTCAAAATGGGGCAGGTTAAGGGCCTTGCTCAAGGGCCCAACAGAGTAGTATCACTTCCAGTATTTATGGGATTTGAACTGGCAATCTTCCGGCACTGATCCCTAGCCTCAGAGCCACCCCTCCAAGAGAACGCACATATCAATCTTTGATAATAACTGTTAAAAAATAAATAAATAAGGAGCCAATGCTAGAAAATGTTTATAGAAGATGAATGGATGAAATAACTTTTTCATTTGCTCTGGAAATTTCTCACAAGAAGAATTGAACATGCTTCCTAAACAGCAATAAAAACAGTAACCTACTGGGAATTCACCCTATATTTACTCAAACTTTAAAAAATAACATTCTAAGAGGAACTCGCAGAGGAGCTCACCTTTTCAGAGCATACCTGTGAATCCGGAATATGGGACAGACGTGTTATTACTCTTAAAATAAACTAAAACTAATATGCCCTAATAATTTTGGAAATATGCTAAACACCAGGACAAAATGGCTTGATGTATGGGATAAAGGGAATGAAATTTGTTTCTAATTATTTGGTAAAAACAAAAAGACTAAATCCTTTTCATGAAGCAAGCATACAACACATTGTGATGGATCTGGACAGAAAGATATCGCCTTTCATTACTTCTGAATGCACTTTACTGGTGTTTCACATCTGCAATTTATTTCAATTTTAATTTCCTCACCCCCATAATTTCAATTCTTAAACACTCAGCAAGGTGCCAGTTGAATTGGCAATTAATTGGTTAATTATTGCAAATATTAAGATTTAACATGAATTGCAATGGAGGGCTAATCAGACATAAATGAGGCAATATGCTCAAATGATTTAGAATATAAGGGGGTCATATTACTGAGGGTGGGGGGCAGTAGATTAATATCACTAGTCAGCTAATGAATGGTGATGGGGGTGTGATTTATTCATTTGTGTGCAAGGTTCTGGAGCACTAAACTATTCTGCATATCTGTGATGCTACATAGCCTTAAACAAAAATGTTACACATCCGCCTCTCCTGTAAATGCAAATACAGTCATTTTATTAGATTCCATGCCTCCCTGAGTGAGTTATTTAAAAATATACTTCTTGTCAGTATAGAGCTGAAGCAGGACATCCACTGTCTGACAAAATGCACCCCCAGCATCGAACACCACGCCGAGCCGACTGCTTTGAAATCAAAGGTTACATGAAGAAAGCTATCTCCTGTGCGGAGAGATGGTGTTTTCACATTTTCACCTTTGACACCTCTTGAGGAGATTTCTTGATGGTAGACTTTTGCCCCCCCCCCCCACCCTTTGAAGATGAGAACACCTACCCTCGCTATTTTCCCGCAAAAGAAATCAGTCAGAATCAAACCGAATCTCATCCAGTCCAACTAGTGTTTTGTAACAGCAAACTCGACTGTATTGTTATTGTTATATGTTGGGCTCTGCCTCCATTTCGACAGCTTCGGCGAAAACAACAACAAAACAATAAACGGTGTGGAGCGATCGACGCTGTGATTCATGCCCACTGTTCCCGTCAGGATCAAGACCTTGTGTTTTCACCACCGGTCCATCTGAGAAAATGATCCTGCTCTTTCAAACGTGAGATATATTATTGATCGCTTGATCACTTAACACCTCTTCAAGGGCGCTGCGCTGGTCACATTCGTACTACATCAGCTTGTATTACTGCAGAGAAAACCTGACCGGGCAAGCGTAAAATATAAAATATTAAATATCTCGAAAAATATGTATTATGTACTGTAATGTACTGTTACTACCATTATATATTAAAAATATATAAACAAAAAACCTTCATCTCATTCATAAAGCATCTATGTATTACTTGAATCGAACAAGGCCCTTTCTGAGGCTAAGAGTTGTCCTTCACCTTTTTGAGAGCAAAAGTGTGTTTTGGGGGGTTAATCACATTGGCAGCAGCCAGCCAATCACATCAGAGCACGTTCCTGTCTGATGAAACCGGAGCAGACAGTTCGAGTGCCCTGCAACTCAAAGACGCAAACCCAGCCATTCATATTTCTTCTCCTTCTCCATCCTGCCGACTTGTGCGCCGTTATTCATCAAAAAATATGCACACACAAATATCTTCCATCAGGCAGCCCTCCACTGGTTTTAGCCAATTAAGGAAATATGTGGAAAATAGGCATTAAGTTCTGATGCCTAGAAATCTCTCTTTTGGAACAATAATATCCATTAAAGAAGTCAGTTTTTCACAGCTAATTAAATCCTATTGGAAAAAAATGAGGCCTGAAATCTATTTTTAATATTTGTTATGAACAATGCAAAGCCTGTACAATGTGGACTTTTAGGATGAAACTCAGTTTTTCTTATTATTTATAACTATTTAACTCTTTCAGGCCCATAATCATGTCATAAGGATGACATCACAAGCGATCAGTTCCTGTTTGTGACCCAACTTAAGACATCTGCTTTCCTTGAAGCTAGCCCCAAAATCTTGCTGCTTACTGATTACCACGTCTGTTTTTAAGCTGTCCCAAAAGTTATGTCGGTTTAAACACAGCCTCCAATTTCCCCCATCAGCACACAGATACAAAGCGGGACCTTTTGAGCATCACAGCTCAGCTATTCCCCAGCTCAGAGTGACAGCAGAAAGCTTTTCTGATCTGCCTGCTCATGCTGATTACAGACTCCCTAATTCCCCCAAACAAGACCTGACTAATCAATTTTTAATCAACCCAAAAATGGACTTAAACTTAAGCTTGAATATTTTCCACAAGAATATATGAAAGTACAAATGAAAGAATGAACTACCATCTCATTGAGGGTGTACCCCAGCCTTGTGGGGTAGGCTTTAGGACCCTTGTGACACTGATCAGGATAAGCAGTTGGAAGATCAATGGATGAAACAATGTAAAATATATAAAATATATGTAAGATGTCTTTTGGTGACAAGGCTTTTGTATAGGATAAAAATACTTTACTAAGCCTTAACACGATACAGAAAACTCGTTCAATAACTGCAATAGCGTATAGGTTTCCTGTGTTGATGGAGCTGACATTAATGATAGAGAGGGGCTGGAAGGTAAATTGCAGAAAAAACAAAGGTGAAAAGTACTGTGCCATGTCAGGGGAGTGCACAGGTATCAGGAAGGCAGTGGCAAGTGTTCACAACCACAGTTGATATTTCATTAGGGTAGGATTGTATTGGCCCAGCCAACGCTTCTGCCATTTTCAGTATGCAGGAGTAGACCTTTCTAGCTTGGTTGATCATAGGTTCTATACAAAAAGGTAAGAACAATGAAGGTCACCTTATTTACAAAACCAAGTTGAATTAGGGTTAGAGTCATTCAGTCCTTTATGCTGCTAAATTTATTGTTTACATCCTGTGTTTTGTACTTTCAAATACTATGAAAATACGCCTTTGTTGCTTGGTGCTTGAATTGCGTACCATGGTCCTGAGGGAATGTTATTTCATGCCACTGTACACCTGAATACGGATGGTATGACAATAAAGCCCCATTGACTAGGGTTAGAGTCAGAATCAAATACAGTGTTCGGTAGCTAAGAAACACTGATTTTCTTTTTATGAAAACTGGGAGCCGTACTTAGACCACCATCGACCCACGAAGGCTCCAAGAAGCCCTTTCTGAGTCGGAGAATCAGAGTTTGGATGGGCGATATGTTTTAGTTATGAGATCGCTGAGCACAAAATGCATTTTCTGAAAAGTACAGGGTAAGAAACATACACAGATGTATCAAGGACTGTTTCAAGGAAGAAAAATCAAGAGCCTCAGTTGAGGAGAGGATGTGAAGTTGATAACAAACAGATATTTCAATGGTTTCTTTAAGATATTATCCTCTAGATATTGCAAGGACATGCCCTAGAATGGCAGGTGCACACATTCCTGCTGTTAAAAACAGGTGGCGGGTACTGTAATTATCCATCCATCCACTATCCATCTTCTAATCACTTATTCTGGTCAGGGTTGTGGACGTAGTAATTATGTAAAATAGAATCAGGCTGAAAATTTCTGCCATACTGACATGATCCTTGAAACTGGAGATATCTGGTGAAGCATTTTCTTCTGCACAGGAGCTGCTTATGACAGAGTTCAGTATCCAATTGACAGTGACCTTGAAAAGCAAAGATAGGTTTCAATGGGTGTTACATTGCTGAAACGGAATCCCTGGAAATCCATGACTGATGATGTAACATAAAGTCTTCACATTGCTCAAGGGCAGAATTTCTGTGATCTACTGTAATATTAATTCAGTTACACACATTTATGTTTTTCTGAAATTACAAATTACCTTTTACAAGTAATGTTTGCAAGCAAATACACTGAATGATACAATATTATCATATTGTCAGACTGACACTGCTGTTGGTCAGGCATTAAATTATGAAGTCAAATAAGAGTTGTCCACGTTCATTTACATTTGCAACAATCGCAACAATATACTGGAAAATTTACCTCCAAAAATAGCTAAAAATCCAAGAAACTGTACTGACAATATCCAAGAGGTGTCCAGGAATCCATATTTCATAAAATCATTCTGCCTTCTTAGCACGTTAAAGGTGTTTTGTCCTCTGCCTTTTAAAAAGCCTGTGACGTGATTCTATTGGCTACCCTCCAAAAACCATGTGAGCAGATCCCACAGCCCTCCGGGTTGTTGCCGGGCGTTGCCGAAAGCCCATTGGCTGCCCAATGATGGACAAAGCTAGCCCCCAGGATGCAAAATTTTCCTTCTGCCACTGCCTCGAACCCCCGTGACGGACTTGGGTGAAGCACTGGGCAGAATCAGTTAGTCCAGGAAAGGGAATAGCATAGCAACAGCATTTGGAAACGTGACTGCAGATGGACAGCATACAACAGGGAGGATTTACATATGGGTCCAGTTTCATGTTCCTCCAGAGTATAAACACACACGACACCCACAAGCAAATCTCAACATTCAGAATGCCATTCATATTAATGGACAGTTTAAACAGGGATCATGAACAGGGCTGTTTATGTTCAAGGGTAAACCAAGGTCAAGTCATTAAGGAGATTCACATGGAAGACTACAGGGAATGGACAATCAGCCTGTCAAAGATAGGAACAAGTCACCCATGTTACCTTCCTTCTCAAGGGCTCCATGACCTGTTTGGCCGAAATTTCTACTTTTTAAAACAAAGGAGAAGTGGCTGCTGCCACGAAATGCTACTTCAGATGGGCGTCTCGACAGCTCTGGTACGGGCCAGCGCTTCGGAAAGCAGCAGCCAGTCGGATTCCACACATTAATATACAGCGAGTCTTTGTAGATAGAAATCTCAATACAGGCAACTTAGCTGGACTTCCCGAACATTAGCGTGACTTTCTCTCTTATCTTCTTTGATAAAAAAGACGAGATACAAAAGCTATGGCTCGACTTCAAATGAAAGCATCCTTTTTACTAAGGCAATTTAGAAGGATCTTTATAATCCAAGATCTAATGGGTACGATCTCTATAATGTTTTCAGGTTTGCTTTAAAATAGATCAAGACTTGGCTCTGCTAGCTAACAATCTTTAGTCAAAACTCGATCAAGCGCATAGAGGACTGGTAAGCTACTCTGGACTGGTATTGTCAAATAAAGCCTGTCCTTGTATCTGCCTAAAACTGCAGTGTATGTACTACAGCGCTGCTATATTCTGTTTCAACTGCTCTCAGCTGCATCTGTCAGGAGTTTCACAGCGTATGCACCACTGTCCATTTGCTAGAAGCAATAAGCTAGGCCCCAAACAGATGTAGATCATAATTGTAAACTTTCATAAAGTCAATCAATAATGCCGTCATTGTTAACGGCTTGAATGGTTGATTGGTGCTGTCTTTCAGTTTCTGGGGCTATTGTTTTTTAAGCGCATGGAGCATTGTACATATTTGTTGTTGTTATAATGTAAAAAGAACTTTTGTGTGTACAACATAAATGCATTCTGGGAAATTTTAAAAAGATTTCAAGTTAAGCATTAATGACGTAGAACAGAAATAGATTTTATAAGAGACCTTAATCATTTCGTTGCTGGGAGCACTGCTGTTCCAGCTCTGATATTAGAACTTAACCTAAATTACATCCGGTCGTGTGCCCTATTACACACCATGGGAAACTCCGTAAATGAGATCCATTTAAGAGCATGAAAATCTCCTGCTGGACTGGTGAGAGCTGACGCTTACACAGAATCTGAGTGTCTAACGAATTGATTCACATGCATTAGTAATGAGCATTAGTATTACATGACCCCGTGTAATGATCTGGGCAGGGGTTTCAGCGAAGAGATGGCCGTCAGCGCCTTGGTGACTCACAAAGTGACGGAATACGAACAGCCATATTTTCTCAACAAAAACCTACAGCAAACAGAGACTGCCTCCATTAGGTCACCCCAGTGTTCCCTGAACCTAGTCTTTGGGGATGCCCAGATAGGTCCCTCCCGGCTCCCAGCACACCTGAACCAAGCAATCAAGAACACCAAGTACCTGGTACAGGTGTGTTGGGGGCTGAGAGGGAGCAAAAATGTGGACCCCCTGGGCGTCCCTAAAGACTGTGTTGAGAAACACCTAGTTAGGTCATTGTTCTGCTTGACCCGGATGTGATGGGGGGGGGGGGTATATAATTAAATAATGATTCTCAATCAGCAGCAATGGTGGGTGATACATCTACTTCAGCTGTTGTTAAAAGTAAGGTACATCTTTCACTGGGGAAGCGAATCTGAGACTGCAATTACGCTTTGCTTGACAAGCTAGCAGTACACAACATCCAGTGTGAGTATTACCTACACAGTGTCTATCCCATTGCTCAAAACCACCAAAATGAATAGGCCGGCCCAGCTGTTTATGTTAACTGCGTGTTGCCTCCTCTATAGCCATGGCTGGGCTCTGGAGATTTCTGCAAAGGATCTGAAATTAAAACGAGTCAAAGACCCAAGAAGATGCAGGCACCATAAATTCCCAAACCGGAATCAAAACAAGGCTAAAGGCGGTGCACCATAATCGTACATCACGGGCGAGGTCATGGCTATCAGCGTGTTCTCCTGGCGCCCCTCGCAGGTCGGCTACTGGGCTCTTTGGCTGAGACCAAGTCTTACATTAAAGACACGGTAATACATTCTCATGTACTGCTGTGAAATTGACATCACACAGAAAAATAAAAAACACCTTCCACTGCCCAGGCGTACTACATATCATGTCTGCCTCACGGGGAGAAGCAGAAGTTTATGTTCAGCAGGTACTTCAGCAAAAGAAGAACATTGACCATTAACCTGAAGGTTACTAGTTTGAGTCCCTAGAGTGCTTTTATCAATGGCACCTGTGGCCAAGATACTTATTATGAATTGTGTCATGGAAAAAAAAATCCAGCTGTATAAACAGAGGAAAAAACAATTACGTTTTTCTGGATAAAAGCATTCTCATCCACCTTTTCATTCTTTATTAAATGTCAAATTCACTCTTTTAAAAGTGATAATTCCACATTGCAATCTCCAGTTTTTCCCCTTTGAAGTTATATATTTTCCATAATATTTGCAAAAATGCATTCATGTTTTTCGTTCTATTTATTTAATGACATTTTTAAAGTAATAATTTCCCCTTGAATAAACCCGGCATATCTGAAACAGATATGGGGGGGGAGGGGACGGAATATTGGAAATAGCTAGCAATATATGAATAACAAGTAACTAATACAAAAATACTAGGGCCAATGTTTGCAGTCTTTCCTGGAATGCTGTCATACAAATCCTGTGCTGTGTGTCGGGGGATATTGGGCCATTATTCAAGAAGGAAAGTCTTTCTTCGGTGGGGTGGGGGTGGTATATTTCTTTGCTCACTATGTACCAGAATTTCCCACGAAGGCTCAAAGATGTTCAGATTTCGAATCTACGGGAGCCATGAAAGTGGATTGACTCCGTCCTGGTATTCACAAATCCATTCTTGAAATTGTTCATCAGCAGGCATGGAGGTGGAATAGTGTATGCACCACTGGGAGCACCTGCTTCTGCAAAAATGGCATCACATCTTTTCATGCTCCCTCACACAGATGGATCATTGGATCTGATCTGAACTGCAGATGCACAACCACGTTTAACAGTTGGTGACAGTCACCGTAGGTCATCCTGTAAGGCAACCTTCAGTTTTCTCCAAACACAAACCCACCCAGACTGTATTATACTCTTTCCATTGCTCAGGTGTCCAAATTGTTGGATCCTCACACATTACCCATCTTTGTAACTTGACCTTGGATATGAATGGATTCCAAACAGCCGTCCTGCCATAAATACCAGGATTACTAAGCTCACGATGTGCAGTTTTCGATAAGGCAGGGTCACACCGATGTCTATAGAATCCCGTGGTGATTTCTTGGGCCTCCGTATACCATGTGCTTCAACTCGCGGCCACCGTTCCTCTCTCCAGATGCTGTTTTTTTTTCGCTCTGGTACGTTCTGTCATGATTTTTGACACCCTTGCCACATTTAATGAATCTGAGGATCTTCCACTGACGCAATCCGAGCTCTGCTGTCTCTTCGGAAGGCTCCCAGTTGCCTCGTGAACTGACATATCGGAGTGCTGATTGTCATGTCTATTTTATAGTTGACACATACTGCTATTTGACATTTAGCTTAATGTGACTCACCTGTGTAACTGTTTTTGTAATTCTGATTTAGTCACTTAAAAGTATTTGTTCATGTGGTATGTCCACCCCACATACATGTGATTACTGAAATACTTCATTTTTATATAAGAGATTGTATCTATATCCAACCATCCGTCTTCTAACTGTTTATACTGGTCAGAGACAAAGGGGGTTTGGAGCCTGTCCCAGGCACCATAAGGCACGAGGCAATGAAAAATATCCTAGGTACTTTAGGAAACAGATAATTGGGCTGCATTTTAGGAAACAGCTGATTGGACAGTAGTTTAAGAAACAGCTGATTGGGCATGGTTGTAAGCACATGAAACCTTCCTTCATGTAAGATTAGAAAAACTTCATGAGAGTTTGTCAACTACACTTGTTACGTAACATGAAGGAATTTTCCAAAAATCCCAGAGGATCCTCAGCCTGTTCAGATGCTTAGAAGTATTCATCATTGCCCTGAGGTGCAAAAGTCACAAATAGTTGACTTCCTTTGACCTCAAAGGAAAAGCGTTAAACATGGACGAGCATCCAGAGCTGGATCCTAATATCATCCTCAGAGGATAGCTTATATGTCAATATTTACTGTTTTGGTCAGTTTGCGAGGTCTCGATAACTATGATAAATGATAACAGAACAGCAGTCGTCTGCAGACTCTGTCATTAACACTTGAGTGGAACTCCTGGTACATGCTCTCTCCAGAAGCAATGCGTGAAATTATCTCCCAGATAACCGACGGGACATCCCCCACTTTCCCCCAGTCCGTGAGCAGCGAGACGAATAAGGCTAAGTAAATCGACCTGCAAGATGCAATCATTATCACACCAGTTAACAGCAAGTCACAGCACTGAGAGAAGATGTTTGCTTAGGAAAATGGAGCCACTTCAGCTAAAACAAATCCATCCTGTAACAGGAAACTCAAATGAAGTTACGCTACTTTGGGTAAAAACATCCAGAAAAATGGTTTCGGTGACTCTCAAAATGCACGGCCGGAGAAGTCGGTTATACCAATAAGCAAAAATTTGCATTCTGGCCCGAAAAAAAAAGGCAACAGAAAAAAGATATGGTATCAAAGTTAGCCTGACTCCAGCTTCAACACATATCCTCAAGCTCTTCTTGACAGAAGATTAATCAGAAACTTTTTGTTCCACTCATTTGCGCGCCAGTCTGCCCGTAATTGATTTGATGGTAATGAATCTAAATTCCTCTAATAGATTTTGGCGCATTTACTCCAAGATTTAACTAATAACTGCAGCCGATAACTAACGGCTTAATATCTTTTAATTGAATGACGGTTCAGTGAGGAATTTTGGCGTTAAGAAATCCAATAGCAAGAGCCAATAGCAAAAGCATGAGGGGACAGTTTTTTGTTCTGTCCATCCGAGGTACTGATCTTCACAGCCAAGCCTGAAACAATTAAACACTAACATTTAGCAGGCAGTGAGCCAGGCACGTCTTAATATTTGTAACAGACAAAATTAAAAAACTGATATATTTTCCACTTTATATCAGCAACAACCCTTTGTTTTCGTTCCTGTTAAATAGCGTCACGCTCCGAAATAATTTTTTGTGGTCCATCTGCATGCCGTTTAATTACAAGAACAAGCAGCAAAACATGGATGACATCTGTGCTGCCAGCGAAAGCTTGACACTAGGCCCCCAAAAATCTCCTTTATCGAAACGAATGTCGGTATTTAATGGGAGAGATATCTGACGTTAAGCGACTAGCCGGTCAGGAATAAGAAACTCTCTGCGGTTTGGCCCTGCCCTCGTCTACGAAAACAGCAAACAGGTCAATAACCCATCATTATAAAGCTTCACACCTCAGTGCCTGCAAATTGACTGCCTGAAGGTCCATTTTAGGGATTAAAGAGAACGAGTAATGCCGTTTCGGAAAATGAGACGACATTGCTCATCTTTCCCCCAGCCAGCCGAACACAGGTTTGAGTTCTGAATGGATGTAGAGAGCGTGCAGCCATGGCGACGAGCCCACACGCCTCATTGTCTATGTAAAGACTTTCCATCCACCCTGAATGGCAAATCCCTCGTAGTTAAATGGAAAACTGGAAAAAAACATACTCAAAGAGTCAAGGTCAAAACCTCCCACCACCTTTGGACTTGGAACCATAATCTGGTGTCTCTCATTAAATCATTCAAAACTCCTATAGTTACAACTAGGAATTAACTTTAACATAATCAGTTTGTTGCCACTGATATGAGGCTTGAAATGGAAAAACTAGATTAAACTTACATTTATTTATTTAGCAGATGCTTTGACTTTTCGTGTGGAAAACTCAGGGGTCACGGAGCACGGCAGGCCAGCATTTACAACTCCAAGAGCAGTTGGGGCTAAGGGCCTTGCTCAAGGGTCCAGCAGTCATAGGATTATTCTTCCAGCCATGAGATATGAACCCATGACCTTCTGAATACAGACCCAGGTCCCCAACCCACAGAGCCGCACACACTCCCTAAACAGAGTCTCGGATGGCCTAAGAAAATCTGCCGATACATCCCTGCTTAGCAGAAGTTTTAGAACATTGTCATCATCTTGGCATAAATCTGCCTTATTTCCATTTAAAATGGTTCAAGCGGCTAAACAATGCAAAATGAGTTCAATATTGATACCCAATACTAATCTTATCGTTTGCTATTCTCGTTTACCTGGCCTGGGTCGTCTTTGCCAGTCTTTACAAAATCATCAGAGCCTGCGATGCAATTGCAGTGGAAGGGTTCAGCGTTCATATCGATCTGCTTTACTTTTCAAATGTTAAACAAGAAAAGATTTAACATTCACAGCAGGACATTTCATCGACAGATTTCAGTTGACATGCTTCAGCATCGCTTGCCTGGCACATCTGCATCGTAGTGCGCAGGAGGCTATCATCAGGCATAAGGCTGTGCTGAACTAATCCAAGTTTGACTTTTGACCTTACGGTAAGCATTATTTTACGCAGGCATTGAACCAGGGGTGATTCTGGGATTAGCCAATGAAATCAATGAGTGGTGGGGAGGGGCATTCTGGGGTCAGTCAGCTTTCATCTAGGGCCATTGCAGTGATATCGCCCCTGTATATGCCCATGAATTGAGCTGTTTATCCAGCTAATGTTAAAATTATCCAGAACCCATCCCTGGATGCATAGGGACAAACAAAGGGTACAAGGATACCAATCTCTTCACTGAACCATTTGGGTGGAAACCGAAGGAGTTCCGGAACAGAGGGGCTAACACCTAACCTAGAACTGTGGTGACAGTGCGTCCTACAATATTGCCATTTTGTATCCACACGGCGCACTAAACACGTACATTCAGCATTTCTTCATCGGCCATCTGACTGACATGGCTAACGGCAAAGTCCTGCTCACAGCAGAATCAGTATCCCCTAAAGGGTTTGCATTCCCAGGATATATATGGAAACCCACCAGCGTGGAATAGTAAAGTGAAGGGGGAGAAAAGAGGAGTTGAAAGAAGAAGAACAAATATTTCCTCCAACAGCCAACCCCAAAGGGTTTGACGAGGGGGAGAAGAAGAGTATCAGTCAATACGACTTTAATACTTTGGCACGTCCCGGGAGAAGCCCCGCTGATTTGCTGATATGATTTTATTAGCTCTTTGAGGCCTTTACACGGCACTGCCTGGCTGACTTCTGGGATTAATAGAATTCCAACACTGGGCCTCATCTCTACGTTTTGATGGCTTTCGGACAGGCTTTGATGGATCTGTGGCGCCACCGGGCCTCACCGCCGCACGACGGATTGCGAGATGAGACAGGCGCACAAAAGATGCTGCGAGGCAGGTCCGCCCTCCCCACCCCAACCAAGTGGCATGATTCAGTTCGTCACATTCTGTCATGGCGGCAACGTGGCATGGCGCCTGCAGAAACAAAGGGCGACGATCCACTTACGGCTTACAAGACGAGACAGGGGTTTATTGGGAACAACTGAACATACTGGAGAACTACAAAATAAAACAGACCATGTGGGGTCAAAAGGTAAACAGGAAAAACACAGGCTAACTAAAGAAAACACAACTAGGGAGCAGGACAATGGAAAACTAGGGGAGCACAATCAAATACACAGTAACAGATTCTAACTCTCGCTGGACCACAGGCTAACACATCTAACACAATGACTGACTAGTGAACTGAACAAAGGCAGGCACTTAAATACACAAAACACAATGACTAAGGAGGACCAGGTATGAACCATGACAAAGAACCAATGAGAACAGAAAAGGAAAATGGCCATCAGGTGGAGAAACTTGACTAACTATTAACAAGTACCCGAACTAGGAAACTAACTACATACTAGGAAATAAACACTAGGAATAAGGGCTAACATTAGGCATAACTAAAAACAAACCCCAGCAGAAGACAATTAAAACGGACACATAGGATAAACAGAACTAAAACAGAAAGCCAATAAACCAAACAGGTAAGGCTGGGCTTGAACCTGTGCTCAGCAGGGTATAGCCTCTGCTCAGCCTACTGGGCTACACAGTGGTCAGGGAAGCAGGAGAAACACAAGGTTTATACAAGCCACTGAGACAGAGCGGGAAGAGAAGGCTGAATGGCCAGCAAAGCCTGCTGGCCAAATGGGGAAGGGTCACAGAGGGTGGGGTCGGCTGGTACAGACCATGACACATTCATCTCCTGCTGGATTGTCAACAATTTGACAGAGGCTGACCGGCTCCAGCCCATGAAGGAACGTGGAGCTGGAAGTTATGGCCCTGGTATTTACTACATTGATGAACATTTTTATAAGCACCCCCCCAACACCTGACATTGAACAAATAAATAAGCCACCCAAGCCTCTGTACCAATAATAAAGGGTGGGGAGATGCAATTAACTAGCCAAAAACAAGAATGATCTGGAAAGAGCACTCGGACAACTGTAAATAAAGGCTCCAGTTCCGGATCCAGTTCAGCATGGGAAGCCGAAGAATACCGAACACTTCCTGGGAATGACATCCCTGCGGGGGGGGGGGGCGAGACGACAGTGGGCCGAGCAGAGAATTCTCAGTCGATTTAACGGCAGATTTTCCCTCCGCGATCATAAAGGCCCGCAATTTAGCAGTCTGCCGGCGTGGCTTTTATTATCCGGCCGGAGCAGATGGCGACTGCTGCGTCCCGTCCCGACGCCCGGACGGTTTCGGTCTGAAGACGCAGGATTAATGAAAATATGCAGGATCGGAGCGTGTCAGGCAGCCACTGCCGGTGGATGGCGTAATGGGGGGGTACTCCAGCATAATAAGCCTCCCTCGCCATCGACACGCGGAAAACCCTGGCAAGGCAACGTCACCCAAATATCTGTCCACTCCGAGTAGCGATGTTCCAGCCTGAGTCCATCACTCACAGGTGAATTTTCACTTAGATATGTAGTTCTCTCACACTGATCCATCCATCCACCTTCAAACCACTGCTCCTGATAAGGGTCACAATTAATTCTCTCACAGCACAATATATTGCATCGTACAGGACGTTTATATTACGCATCCTCCTGCCAACCATAAATAATTCAATCTGATTCAAGGAAAATAATCTTTAATTATTTCTATTATGGGCAAAAGTAAATGCAAATTGTTAACCTGAAGGGTTCGCTTAATTGTCTGAGATGGTGCATTAATGTCCCGATTCCATTATAATACACAGACATGATATGTTTTATAAATGAAATATGAGTCATTGTCTATACAATGGGATGAAAATTGTAACTTTCTTTCTAAGACAGGAACAGGGTAGAGCGAATAAAAATTAATAAATATATAGGTGCTTTGGTGCCATGCTCTAATGAAATACTGTCAAAACATAAATGTCAAATTTCTATCGACTCTTACTTGGGGAAAACACATTTTCACATTTGCACGTTAAACAAGTGGCTTTTTTTGCGAAAGTAGAAGTTTTCATCCTGATTAGGGTCTATAAAAAAAAATTAAGGTGGCGGCTCACCGCTGAGTAATGGGTTTTCAAAAAATAAAAATAAATAGATGCCCTTACGTTTTTTACATGTTCGCTTGTCACCGTTACCGGTTCTTAAATATGATACACGGAGCACAGCTTAGCTTTCAAATGACTGGAAGGAAAAACAATTTCCATTTCAAACAGATTCACCTGGAAAGGGTTTGGACCACAGTCAGACTAGAATAGATCCATACGTCTTTTTATATCTAACTCTTTCAATATACCTTTGTCACTCTGTTGAAAGCTGGTGCAAAGAGACCATGTCCATGTCCAAGACTGTCCACAAACACTACAGCAAACCTTTGTTATGGAAAGATTGTGCCATTCAAAATGGAGTTTTGTTGAATAATTCACTTTGTGTGAGCAGTAAAGTCTAGTGGGGTTCTAGCATCTGATTCCTCCTATGTGTGTTTGGCTGAGTAGTTTGCATATGGGCACATCATGTTGCCAGGGTGGCCTACGATGCCGGACCCGAGGTTTATTACCGTACATTAAAACAGGTGTGCTAGTCTCTGTGTGGAGGTGAATATCCCTCGGGGATCAGTAAAGTTCACCTGAACTTATTTTATTCCAAATGTTCCACCAAAGGTCCAAAGACGCATAGTTATGGAAAGCAGTGTCATTGAGTCTCAAGTTTCAACGTTTTATTCGTCACGTACACAATTACTCTGAGCACAGTTGCCTAGCTCCAGACTATGACTCAACTACTACTATATTTTTGAAAAAAATGACCCTTTATGTGTGTGTACCCAGTGACAGTGTTGACTGCCATTCAAAATAATTCAAAAGTTTGGCGCTGCCCCGTTGGCCACAAACAGTCACCACACTAAATATTCAATATTTTGGAGGTGTTAAACTGGCATGTTCTGCTGACTAGCTAGCTAGCTACAATCTTTTGACTGTACTTGCTAGCTATTTATTTAGTTTTTGAAACCGCTGAGAGGGGGGACCAGGGTAGGGTAGGGTAGGGGGCTTCAACGTGACTTTTTCAGTGGGGCCCCAGAAACAACAAAACCGGCCTCTGTGTGCACCCTTTGACGGCTTGGAATTCTCTTCCAGAATAGCTATGCTCATTTGTCAATTAGGATGTTATGTGAAGTGGATAGATGTGTATTTTACCAGACATTTTAATGCGCTCGTATGCGATTAAAGCCAACACATATGCTGTGAAATACTGCCTCAAAGTTCACTCTCCCTGACTTCCACTCTCAGCCACCCTCAAGGGGGATGTGGTGGTTGTGCCCGTTGCCTCTGGGGCTTTAGATCCTTTCGATGCAATTCATTAGTTGTTATACCACTGTGATTCAGTATCAGTGTAGAAGAACATTTTGACGTATTGCATTAATACTTCAAAGACACCTGGCAGGAACAAAAAAACATTGTTGCTATTTTTTCTGATAGATTTTTCAATATTTTTTTATTATTTTGGACTATGTTCTACAAACTGCCTGACACATTATTATAATTGTAGAAATTCAACCTAATAAATCAAAAACCAAATTAAAAAAACAGAATGAATGAATGAATGAATTTCACTCCTGCAGTTTTTAGGCTTGGCACTGAAAATTATCAAAACAGAACTTCAATAAGGGAAGGAAACAGTTCCTATGTGTAATACAGGCTTAAAGAATCCCAACTAGGCTAACCGTTTCCTGTCATATGATAACTAATTATTTGCATTGTCCTGTAGAAATAATGAATATATATTGAAGATGAGCAAGAGCAGCAGTCCGATCATAAACCCGTGGGTCGTAATCGCATCGAAAATTGCAGCGTTAAGTCCTATAGGTAGAGTGGATAAATCAAACAAACACACTTAATTCCACCTCATGGGGATCAATTAAATGGCATGATGCATAATCTGTCAGAGAGAGATTCAGTATATTCATAAAAAAGAGGGAAAATGAATCATATTGCTTCGCCGTAACCCAGGAAACATGGTTCATTAGCGTAATGGTATGAAAAAAAAGAGCTATTCATTTAAAGGAGGAAAAAGCTTATTATGAATTATATGCATGCTTACAACGGGAAGCGACATGTGCATCGTGAACCATAAGACGAAACCTTTGTGTCTATGTGGCCAGAAACATGCAAATGTTACAAATGAAAAGGTGAGTCAGGCCCAGGCTCACTTTGACGAACCCTTCTCAGCTCAAGGATTTCACAAGGCCACGGCACTCGCCAAACACCTCATCCGTCACGGGCGCCGACCCCGTCGTAATTGATCTCGGCGGCGTGGCGGAACACCTTGTCAGGCTGACATGCCTCCTGCAGAGCCCCCAGCTCCCCTCTGACATAATCTTGCGGAAAGCTCAATTAATAGTCCCCCAAACTACTCTGCCATTCCGCTCTTATTCTCAGCCTTACGGTTAGCTGAATTGCTTCGGTTAGCAGATGACATGAAATTCTGAAGCATTTCAGTTGAAGTGTAGGGATGGTGCGTGGTTCAGTGGGTTATGACACTGTGCCTGTAATGCAAAGGTTGCTGGTTCAAACCCCATTAGGGTTGCCGTCTTTAACCTGAAGAAATAAGTCACACCCTTCTTGATGATTATTTGTATGAAAACACAGGACAAATCACATCCCGTATCATTTCAAAACAGCACACAACATTCAATTGCTCAATACAGGCTGATCACATATTATACAATACCAGTCAAATGTCTGGACACACCTATTGAAAATAAATTTGTTTTTCAACAAGATAATGACCCTAAGCACACCTCGAGGTTACGTTGGAAGGATTATCTTGTGAACAAGGACAGAGATGGAGTGCTGTGACAGATGACCTGGCCCCCACAATCCCCCAACCTAAACTCTACAGATCCAGTTTGGGATCAGTTGGATTGAAGAGTAAGAGCAAGGTGGCCAACTTGTGCCCAGAACTTGTGAAAACACTTTCAGGACTGCTGGAGAAACATTCCAGGTGGCTACATCTGAAAGCTGGTTGAAAGAAAGCCAAGAGTCTGCAATGCTGTCATCAAAGCGAAAGGGGGGCATTTAGAAGAGTCTAAAATTAGAGAAAATGTTGAGATGCTTAAAACTTCTCTTGGTTGTTACAATACTTGACATGTATTACTTTATTACTTTGAGGCCTTTTATTATAAGCAGAATAACATAGCTCAAATAGAGAGAAATGCATTAAAATCAGGTGTGTCCAGACATTTCACTGATACTGTACAGGACTTGTGGCATGTCGAAATCCTACAGTCGGCAGAGTGATTTCACCTGTGGGCCCTTAACTCTTAACTCTTAACTTAAGACCCTTAACTCCCAATTACTCCAAAGACTGTCTGACCTGGCGTTCTCTCAAAAAAATGCCATTTTGAAGAAAAGCATCTGCTAAACAAACATAAAATGTTTAAGACAATGCTCTCTCCACGGCCGTGGCATTTTCGTAGCCACCCACGCCGTACATTCTTATTTATTTATTTATGTATAAATGTATAAAGGCTTATTACTCGGCTTCCCTCCTCCTGGGTCTCAGCAAATGAAAACTCATTATTCTGTGTTGAAAGTGAAGCCGGGAGGGCTCCCTCACGCAGCACCGCTAAGGACCGCTAATTCCGCTAACGGCCTGCGCAGATAGGTCGCGTGCAAATCTCCATCCATCATGGTCATAAACGCTGCCTTCCTCAGAGTCCAGAGCAAAGGAAATCAGCAATCCATGCGGGTGCTTGTGTGCGGTTTCTCTCTTGTTTACCATCAGTGCATTGCCAAATTTGAAATCGCGTTTTCCTCTTTACTGAATGAAGAATGCATTGTCTCACACAGACACACACACAGACACACACACACACAAAAACGAATGGCACCACAGTTTAAATGTTTGTGACACTTAGCTTCAACTGTGGATTTCAGAGGAATGCTTTGGGAAATGTGGTCTGCTTTCTGTCTTTGGTCCACCAAAACAGCAGAGCAAATATTTTTCATTTTATCCTGTACAAATCCAAAGCAGATGGCACCAAGATTGGCCGAACCATCTTTCAGTAAAGTTTAGCATTGGTAATGCTCTGATGCACACCATATATAGAGTCAGTTCCAAATGGTTCTGGTTGACACTGGACTGGTTTTAGTCATGTGTAGTTAATCCACACAAAAGAGCACCATATGTACTAAGTCTGGCATAGCCCGGTCATATTTTACTTGTGATAAAGAACTGAACACGTGAGTTATAACATTCATCTTCTAACTAGTGGTCCGAATTGCCTGGAGCCCATCCCAGGCAGCACAGGGCACAAGGCTGAGCTATACCCTGGACAGGATGCCTGACCATCAGAGGGCACAAAGATACACTCTATGGGCAAGTTAAGAACACCCATTACCCTAGGAAGAAAGCTGTACAACATAAGAAGAACATGGAAAATCCAAAACCAGAGCAGAGGTGGGACTTGAATCCATAACCCTGTGGGCGTGAGGCAACAGGCTTACCCAATTAGCCTACTGTTTTTATTGCTACCCTCCATCCTCTAATCTAGTACAAGATCATGGTGAGCCTGGGGGCTATCCCAGGTGTCACAAAGCAGGAGAACCAGAGTTGCCAAATTTGGTCAGCTGACTGGTGTGAGATTTTCAATTCAAGTCAAGTCTACGCACACATTTACATGTATGTAAGTTTTATTACCTTGTAAATAGCATGTTGGGTTTGCAAACTACTCCAACGCTTTTGATGTATCTAATTTTAGGTTCATAATCGAATAATACAGATTTGCCGTAAGATTTCTTGTGTGAGCGCGACAGTCTAAAAGCCCAAGTGTCATGCCAGATGCGTGAGAGTTGGCAACCCTCGAGGAACAACTTGGATGGGATGCAGGTCCACTGCAGGGCACAAAGCCAAACACTACAGGCTTTACTACATGCTTGTGGACTTCAAGAGGACACCCGCACCAACACAGGGAGACCATGCAAGAGACCAAGCCCCACACAATTGGAGATGGACTGGGTTCCTTAAATCTGGAGGTGTGAAGCCACAGTGGTACTCTCTGAGCCATTACACATTTCTTTAAATGAGCACATATTTTTAACGAAACAATGCATTGAACTCATTTGTGATCACTGATGCTGCACAGTGAATATGTCCCACATCTACTACATTACTGCAGACCTACATCATCAGTTAAGGAACTGCATTTAAACTCCAACAGCCTTGGTGCTATATGCTCTATAATGATATAAGTGATTTGACCATTTCATGAAGCCTTTCACGGCAGGGGCGATCTGCAAGTTCATGCCCATACCATAAAACGAAATTTTCATTTATATAATGCTTGAGCACATCCACGGGGGGTAATTGCTCGCGTTACATTTTCAAGATCATTAAAAATATAACCGTTTCGTTTAATCTGTAGATTTATTTCCTGGTCAAGTATATCCATTAATGGGTGCTATCTGAAATATGAAGGCATACACTATTTCCGTTGGCCAATAAATAAACAGATGGAGTTGAAGAGGAAAAAAATAGAACTGTTCCGTCTTCTGAAAGAAGACTGAGCGCCATCTGCTGTCCAAAAATAATAACAACAATTATAAAATAAACAATAATATTAATATTAATATTAATATCATATCATAAATAAGCACAGACCTCTCCGGCATTTAGCAGGATCTGTAATTCTGTCTATTTTACAATTAGATTTTTTTTAAAAAGACTGACTCATACCACTTGGGATTGGACACAGACTAATTATAGGCAGCCTGAGTCACCCAGACCGCCAGCGTCTCGTTTTAGCGCTGTTGTGAAGCGGATCTACCGCGCCAGTCTGGGGTGGGGGGTCACCGCCAATTCTCTTCCGGCGCTTGGCTTCGGGGCCAAGGTCAGGACAGCCTGCAGAACCCCCCACTGCCGCAGCCCCTAGCATCTGCGCTCAGCCGCCACAGCTGTGCGGCGGCGCCTTGTCCCCCTCCCCCAGGACACTGCTGATGACCACGCATCCTTCCCGCATTCCCCAGCAGTTCCGCTGCCATCTTCAGCCGGCATGCAAGGATCATCTCACAATCTGTTCATCGACACCACCTGCATGCCACTAATATTCGGGTGGAGAAGATGGGGGGGGGCACTCCGCACACAAGACCGATAAACCACGCGCCGAATAATTTCCACGGCGATGCGAGACGTGACAGATTGCGCAATGCATGTGCCACAATTATTTTTAGACCTAGATTTCAATTGATGCTTTCCCATCCCGGCTGGGGTGCGATGAGGTCTGAAAAATCCGGCTGTCGATAGCTAGTTTGACGCTTGGTTTTGCAATGGATTTACGTTTCGTAGATCTCCGGGCGTTCCCTACCTGTAATGTTACGGGAGGACGCTAAAACTTTGGCGGTCTTCAAATATTACAGAACTAATTGTTTTATATAAACAATATTTTAAAGGGGCTATTCTCTGCCTGGCTCACAAAACTTCTCATCAGATATAGAATGAATGGTACCAATCAAACTGACATTATTGCATCTGACAACTAGAAACCGACAAAGGAGCCAATCCAGTTTCAGATTATTTCTCTTTTTTTCGGTCTCCATCCGATGAATGAGGCCAGATGGCCAAAGGGCTAGGCTGTGCCCCCCTAATTAGGAAATGCAAACACACTCCAGTCACGTTCCTGCCTCCCCTCCAGTTGTGTCATAAGACATGTAAATAAAAAATTAAGCAAATAAAAGAGATTAGGACAATAGCTCATCCTGAAAATTTGGTGTGGCTACGTTAAAGGCTGAAACACACTCATAGGTGGGAAGTTCTAATCCTGGGGTTAAATAGTTTTTAGGCTGGAGGTTGAGATTTTAGATTTTATTTATTCTGCTGATGCTTTTATCCAAAGCAACAAACATTATTTTTGAGCAAGCATGGTCAGCCAGTCCCTGGAGTAAATGGGGTGAAGGGCCTTGCTCAAGGGCTCACCATCACTCTGCCCATCATGGGATTTGAACCACCCATCGGATCACACCCCACCCTCATTGTATTCTGCAAATGTACTGGGCTGATTTTTCATTACTTACAAAAGAATTTCCCCCCATTCTTTTTCCAATTCTGGAACGGCCAGCTAATCCCACATCCAGAATGGCCTTCAATGCACATTGCAGCCCAAGGCGGGGGGGGGGGGGATTTGAAGAATTGCACGCGCCTCCTTCAATGTCTGTGCTGTCAGCCAAGCCACCTGCTTTTATTTTTTGGTCTACGGCCTTCATCCTCTCGGTGAAGACCTCTATTCGCTGCAGTCTACCCACCCCAGCCCCCAGTGGGCAACCATCCAACAGAGATCACTGTAGAGCGATGATCAGGAGGGGGACCCAGCTGGCTAACCCACCTGACGGCCAATTTCCTGTCCTGCTTGCCACAGACAGCTGAGGCAACACAGCAAGGCTTGAACCCAGGTCACCTCCGCCAGACATGCTGTTATGCCTCAGAAGAGGCGTTTACCCACTTTAAAATCTCACATCCTCACACTCAGAATGACTAATTATTACACACAGCTACCTACGCAGGTGACATCAACAAACCCTTAAATAGGTTTAACCTGCCTGTTGTGACAAATGTCAGATGGATCCACCCACAGAATTAGTTGAAGTAAATCTGTTATATATGCTTGAAGACGCCAATTAGGAAACAGTTCTTAAGGTCACCACTAACAGTACTTTGGAAAAAAGTATAAAAATGTTGATTCTTACTTGTAACTTATTACCTGCATGACTGGGCGTGGCTAAAGTGCTTTCAGAAATGACATGATTGACATGTTTCCCTGGTTAACAGAAGAGTCCGCAAATGTTTTACTGTACTTATAAACTCCGGAGTATGTGGTCACCCTGACACCATGATTACTATCTAAAGAGCAACATTACATACAGGTGATATGTGTCCCAGTGGCTCTTCTGCACTGGATAAAACCCCTCAGCAAAGGAAACCAAATGGAGGTGGATATTCAGGTAGAGTACTGGGAGATAAATAATCCCATATTAATAATAGCTTTATTGCCTATGCAGATAATCATACTAGATGCAGGGCTGCTCACACACATCTACCCCCCCCCCCCCAAACCAAAGCTACTACTATTCATGCTCACACACTCATGCCCCCCCAATGTCTGGGCCTCTGAAAATCTACCCCCTTATGGAAGGCCCTGCTTTTTGAATAAGTATCTATATAAACAATTTTATTAAGTGATATACCATCTTATGACCCATGCATGTTTGTTATATTTGATGTGTAAACGCATGCAGTCCGAGAGCAACAGCAGAATCGACCACGGACAGGAAGCGATTTAACAGCAAAAGCAGATGGGACACAATCCCCCTTTCGGATTACATCTCTTTAATGTGAGCCAGATCTTTTCTTTTTTAAAGAACTAAAGTCCTACGAAGAACGAAAAAAACAGAAGATCAGAGCTGCTTATTTCACTCCTTGCTGCATCGATGTCAGCCAGCACAAGTGACATTATAACGCGCCAGAATAAAAAAAAAAAGTCACGATTGTCCTGCAGGGGGAAGAGAGATATGATTATTCTTAGGGACAGTGCTGACTTCAGTCAGCTTGTTTGCTGAGAGAAGTGGCTGAGGGGGATGTCTTTGTTACGGGACAGGGAGCCATGGCACGGAGAAGCCAGTGCTTTGATTGCGGTGATTTCCAAGTCCGTGTGAGATGCTGATGAGGACAGTGGCAAGGCAGGCAGGGATAACTTAGTAATACTAGGGGGGAAGTTCAGTGGGAATACTGGGGATATGCACGAGAGCAGTGATTATGAACGAGGTGTGCGGCTCAGCTGGTTATGATGCTGTACCTATAATCAGGGGAGTGCTGGTTCAAATCCCAAGGTTGGAGTGATTTTGCTATTGGGCCCCCGAGCAAGACTCAACCCCCCCCAGTTGCTCCAGGACTTGTCTCACCCTGTCTTCTCCAAATGTACATTACTTTGGATAAGAACATCTGTTAACAAAAAAATAACACAGTAAAATGATTTACCAAAACACGGCTACCAGTTGTCAGATCTTCTCCAACATGTGAGATTTGACAGGAATGATGTCAGAGCAAACCTAGCTAACAGGATGAACACTTTGGTTTTTCAGTCTTTTCCGAAAGCAGGAAAATCCCATGAGCCAGCTGGCTTTCGTCCGTAAACAGGCAGGAACCCGTGAGTGAGAACCAGCTAATTTCAAAAGTACCTTAAGCACGACTTGTGACATTTTGGCAATTAGCAAAGTAAATTCGGTCAAATTATGCATTTTCTGTGCTTCCCTTACAAATTTTTGCTTTTTTTGTGAACTTCTGGCCTGAAAATCAGGGCACATGACCAAGGTTTGTTAACAGGGCTTAATCAATCTGCATACACAATTTATGAACATTTCCTACATTGTACCTCAATAAATGTACTGATTATGGCCTGTCGAAGCCTTTTAACGGTCTCTGCGCCTTTTAGTTTAGTGCATTTGCAAGGTTTGTGGAAAAACTGCGACACACTATCCTAATAGACTAATTTACCATGCTTTCAGAGGCCTATAAATGGCTGTTCTAAGGGGAATTCTCTCTCTTTTTTTTTTTTAAATAACTGCTTCAGTGTTGCTGCTGTGAAACTACTCAGTGATACGGTCTGATCTTTCTTCTCTCTTTATACTACAGGGTTCCTTGGCCGCACTGATTGTGACCAGAAGCAGGTGTCATTAAATCAATTTTTCAGAGGGAGAAATGGTCTGTGGATGCACAGTCCCAGCCTTTCCGGCTGACGACAGTGCCAACAATGAAACAAATCAGGAGTTAATGATTCAAAAGTCAAACAGAATCCTTTGCCACCAATGAATGATGCTTTTGTTAATCATTTTCCTAGAAAAACAACTGGTTATTGATCACAATGCAACAGAAAAAAAATGTACGTGATTTTGTTAATCTGAAGTGTTCAGCTTGACGTCCCTTGAAACTGAAATATGCTTTATTTGCCGTGTACAAGATCACGTATATTGGAATTCTGTAGTTTTCACTTATCTCACCTTGCTCATAACATATAGGTGAGAGTGAAGCTTGGGCTCCAGGCAGCCAATTATCTGGCACCCCGGAAGCATTTCAGGGGGTTAAGGGCCCAATGACGATGCGACTCTTCCACAGATGATGGGATTTGAACCAATGACCTTCCAGTCACAGGTCTAACCCGCTTTGCTATAAGAGCAGTACAGATATGCAGCTAACGGGAAATATGATACTAGATGATTCCCTAATCTTTGTGACAAAGCACATGTAACAATCTAAGCAGATGACGCAAGTGCTGTCTGATCCAATGCTTATGAGCTTAAATCACCTGTCTGAAGTAAAGTCATCTTAGTATCAAGACATCAGAACATCACTTAAACCACATTTCTAAAATTTTGACATCGCAGATAACATTGTTTTCTGACAAAATGTATAACACTGTTTGTGCATGCTCTGGCATTTAGTATTCAATATTATTTTTATTGTAATAGGTCACATAATCATATTATTAATATTTATGGAGCTTCTGGATGATTCCCATTACAATTTCATGATTTTGTATTCAACAGAGCTAGAACCCAAATTATTTTCCTGATATTATCAGCACCTTTTACACACTTCTGCACAAGATTCAAAGCACTCCATGTATTCCATGCTATTGTTTTGCACTTCGTGCCATAACAGTACGAACAGCGTATCCACACAAAAAGCCCAAGGTTCACTTTATCTGCGCCCTGAGGTTCAAAATTTCAAAGATGAGGTGAAACACAGAAAGGCATCCATTACATCCACCCATCCATTTTGTGCAATTGCTTATGGGGCACAGGGTCACACACACTACCGTACCCTAAGTGCGATTTAGAGTGACCAATTCACCTAACTGCAGTATTTATTTTTGGTTGCTGGAGGAAACTGGAGTACCCAACAGGATCCCAAACAAACATGGAGAGGACATGCAGAATGGGGGCAGTGTAGGGCTTAGTGGGTTAGGCTTGTTATCAGAAAGTCACTGGTTTGAATCCCATGCTCAGCAGAGTAGCCCTTGTGCAATATATATATAACTTCCTGAAAAATGCTCCGGGGATGCTGGATGGAGGACTGACCCTACAATCAGACCACAAGCTTAAGGTTCCTACACAGGGGTGGTGTAAGGCTAATCAAGTCCAGTTGTCAGGGCTGGGGGATTGGCACCAGGGGTTTGTTGGTGCACTAGCAGTTTGTTGGTGCGTACCCCAAAAACACACCATTACACCTTAGTTTTCAATGTTAGCCTGTGCACATTCCAGTGCCGACAACCAGCTCATATTCTTTTTTTTTTTTTTAAAGAATACCCATTAGGCCAATTTGTTGTAATTGTCTGGAAACCCAGATTTTCTGGATTTCCAAACCCTCTTTCCTTTTCTCTCCCTTCCCTAAAACACCAAAATCAAATTCCACTTTTCCATGCTGCGTAGGATCCCTGCCAGCTTCGCTCTGACCTCGATATGTGTGTGCCTTTAAAAAGGAGAGCAAGGGGGATTTACGAAAACTTTCGGAATGTACCTGTACTCATAAAAATACAAACTCCACTCATTCAAAACAGGGCAGGATGTGAACCAATAAGCCACCATCAATTACATTTAATGGATTATCATGAGTCAATGATTTTTTCACATTTGTTTCAAAATGTTTGCCATAGTAACGCAAAACCTCTTCTGTGAACCCCCCACAATGAAGCGTCCCAAAAAGACCAGTCAGGTTTATGAAGGTCCGAATCAGCAGTCCATCAGCCACTGACCGTGACCCGGACTCATGAGAAACAGGAGAGAGTTGGCATGGTGGCAGAGACGGCCTCGCCAAAGCTAGCTAAGTGACTGCATTGATCCATCAGCTGAACGGGTTTTGGGAGTCGTGGGAGGCCTGGGTTTCTCCCAGGAGATCTGTGTCACTCCTCCAGCTGATTCATGTGGATCTGTGCGATGGATGTGGCCCGGGAGAGTGGGGGTGGAACAAAATGCCCATCGATCTGATACCTGCTCCATGAAGGATACAAGTACTTATTCCAGTTAGTTGAAAACCAGATGCAAACACATTCTGGAGCAAGTGGCTGTGCAACCAGTAACATGTAAAAAGCACAAAATAAAAATATAAAAATGACTTAAATCACATATTCCAATAAAATATACTATATAATACTCTGAATGTACGCTCATATTCATAATTAAAAATCAGACAGCCATTAAGAATTTATAAAGTGACTCAGTCAAATTGTTGGGATTATATGCATTTAAATATAAAAACTATTAAGTGGTTGCATGAAAAATATATAACTATGGAAAAAAGGTTTGAAATGGTGGTGCAGTGGTTAGCACTGTTGCCTCATCCCTCTGGGACCAGGGCTTGAGTCTCCACTATGGCTCCATGTGTGTGGAGTTTGCATGTTCTCCCAGTATTGTTGTAGGGTGTCCTCTAGGTACTCTGGTTTCTCCCCATGGTCCAAAAACATACTGAGGTTAATTGGAGTTACCAAGTTGCTCATTGGTGTGTGAGTGTGCCCTGCAATGGGTTGGTGCCCCCTCCTGGGCTGTTCCCTGCTTTGTGCCTGTAGACTCCAGACCCCCCTGGGACCCTGAATATGATAAGCTGTTACAGAAAATGAATGGATGGAAAATACAGAAAGGAAGTCTCACCATTTATACCAAACCCTGCTGCATTGTTTTATTATAAGATGCAGTTTACCTCCACATTATTCTTCTGTCACACTTGGTTAAACTGATGTCAGGATTGGAAATGCAAGGCCAGAATCTGGCCATCTAAAAGCACTTTGCACTTTCAAAATTTCATGAAAACCTTTGAGGTCCAGGGGCGGCACAGTGGCATTTTGTGTAACACTATTACCTCACACCCCCAGGGCTGCTGACTGAGATCACCCCGCTTAGTGTGAAGTTATCTCCAGGAATATGTGGTTAGGAAGACTGACACAAATTGTACATCTTTCCCCAATCAATGTGACTCTCCTGCCATCTTGACCGCTCTGTGATACATATGTCACTCCCTTAAAACCTAAGGTCAGTAATTCAAAAACTTTTATTGAACTCAGCAACACTATTTGGAATTTAAAAGGTACACACTGGCTCTTTCCTACCTAGTCAAACTTGGAAAAAATAATTGCATGGTCCTGTAAAGACAATGCCCCCATTTTTATTATGGAGAAAAATGGAAAAAACTGCATTTCCTCCTTGTGTGGAACATAAGATAAACAAGTATACACCTGAATTATTATACAAAAATGTCAGTTCTTTGGACAAGCGTACTAGGGTTGTGTAACAACATCTGTTTAAAAGTTCTCTACTGCCACCCAGTGGTCAGAAAGTGTACTGCCTTGGTGTTGAGGTTTCGTAAAAGCATAACCCTGTGATAACTGATCACTGCTGACTGCACTATAAATACAAAAAAAATTGTGTGAAACATCTCAAAGAGATCTGAGAGAAAGCGATTTCTTTTTAAATTCTGCTGTGCCGCATGTATGCTGTTATGCAAAGAGCAAACCTTACATGCAGGCTAATACTACAGAGAAATTGGTGCATCAGCATACCCACTAAAGAACTGCTTAAATCAGCACCTAGTCCCCCATTCTTTGTGTAATTGCAGTGGAGTTTTCAGTCAGGAAATCCTCGACCTTTTTATTAGAATATTACATTATTAAAAAGTCTCTTGGCCCAGTTCAATAATCCTACTCTCACCTCCCAATTATCTATAATTAAGCAGTAGAGCTAAAACTAATGATCAGGACAAACCTGAACTCACAAAATTATTCTGACTTTTAAAATGCCCGAGCCAATTTTTTTAAATATATTAAACCTAGCGCCATATGTGCTTATCATAATGAAGATTAGGTGTAAAGGCACGTATTACAGGTTTAATGTCAGGGGGTCTGTTTCGGTCAGATTTTTTTCCATATGAGAGGGGCGACTGTGAGGCAGCAGTGTGTTTCCGAGTCGCTAAAAGGCTGCCTCTGCAGGGAATCCCAGCCGTCCTTTAAAAGCCAGTGAACAGAAACGGAATTTCAGCCCCTGACCCCCAATTATGTACTCCACATTTAGCCAGCCCATCAACAAATATTACGCTGCCCTCCCCTCAAGGACATTTTAATTTTGCGATTTTCATTTTGCTCTGCTGATGTATTTACCCAAAGCAACTGTTCACTTGATTCCATTTAAGTTCCACTGGGCTCCTTCAGCAAACGCCCCCTACCCCTCACCCCCGGCTTAAACTGCAGACTTTCAGGTTACAAATCCTTTATCTAATACCTCCCTAACAGAGTTAAGCTTCTCATAGGATTCTGAAAGGGATTTAAATGACCACAGCAGGGGTACAAACACTGATGTTTTTTAAAGGTTTGTACAGTATATATTTTAGGTATATATAGGGGCATCTTGATTCTCCATGGGTTACATTCTGAGGCAGCCTGTCACCACACAAACCATACATGGCCCCTGCTGGCCATCAACTGTCTCTACATTAGGAGAGGCAGAGAACCCCAAAGGACTTTTCAAGTGGGGTTTCAGAAACAACAAACCTGCCCCAGTCTACATTATAGTGGACATTTATTCCAGCCTTCCTCAAGGAAGACACTAAAAACTGTATAATCACTATAAAACACAAGATACAATACAGCATCCACTTAAGACCCAGCAATGCAGTTTACATAAATGAATTTTTGCAATGTAATTGTTTTGGTAAGAAATTTGGCTATGAAACAAGAAAAGGAGTTTTCATCAGGAGACTCTGACTGTATTCATTATTCCATTGCCTTGCATTACTGCATTGCTTTTGTCAAGAGCATGAGCTAATCCAACCTCTGATGAAAAACCCACACCAGGCCTAGTAAGCATTAATACTGATCAGTGTAACATCCTTTAACATGCCTTTTCAGGAAAAACAAGACTTTGTGTTTGTGTCCCAGTGAATCAGTCCCAAAGATTGCCATGGCATTGGGCAGCAGAGGGCAACTCCAAAAAAGGAGGGGGTGGATTTCAGGCACTTTGAAGTCCTTGCACATGGGAGCCAAGTGTCCTGCTGATAGATGTCAATGGCTATCATTTCACTGAACCTCTTTGCTATTTTCTGAATTAATGAAGACAGGCTGTCCGGAAACTGGGGCTTCCACGTAAAGCCTGTCCCTGAACTGTGCAATTCAACATTCAAGATCTTTATGTGCCATGCACAACAGGTGCATTGGGATGTCTAGTTGTTCAGCTTCACTCCTTTACAAAAGAGAGAACAAAATAACACCGGACAGTGTAAAACCGTGCAAGACAGTAATAAACACCCCAAGACAATGCAAAATAAACCAAGACAAAACTGGACGCTATGAAGTCAGTGGCTGATAAAGTGTATGTGCCGCGGATATGACTGTTAGGGGAAATGCAGATGATGGAAATTCAAATGGTTTGAGGAAAGAAGTTGTTCTTGATCTTGATTGTCTGTTGATCTGGTACTGGTACTGATGTTCTGAAACCTCCGAACTCACTGCAGCTGGGTGAAGAGTATGTGGCTGGGGTGGCTAGGGTGCTGAATTATTGACTAAACCTTTCTACGGCAGCCAGTAGAACTGGAGGTCAGTGGAGGGTAGGTCAGTATGTGTGATCTTCTGAGCAGGTTTCACAAACCTCTGTATCAGCTTCCTGTCATGAGCTGCGGCTCCAGTATACCATACCGTGATACCAGTGGAAAGAACATTCTCAATAGTACTACGGCACAAGCTAATAGTTAATCTTCCCTTGAAAAGTTTTGATATAGACGATTTAATCTTTCAAAAACAACAAATTTTGACTCAGAAATCATTTATTTAATTAATTTCCACAGAAATGTAACTTTGCTCTGTGAGAAAAAAAATAAGTGTAGCCTTATATTTAGTACCTGATATTGTCTGTGCTGGCAGATATAACCTCTTCAAAGTGTTTTTCATAACCATCTATCAGTTTGTTACATCAACTTGGAGCATTTTCTGCCCACTCCTCCAGGCAGAAATCCTTTAGCTGTGTGACGCTGGAGGGGACTTGTGAATATACAGCCCTCTTAAAGTCCCCGAATTGACTTTGACATTCCATAACCTTCAGTTTCTGTTTTGAGCCACTGCAATGCAGATTTGCTTGTATGTTACGGGTCATTTTAAAAGACACACTTATGGTTCAGCTTCAACTTTTTCATGGATAATATTGAATCCATCGAAGCCACTTTGATGACAAATTGGCCAGGTACTAAGGCAGCAAAACAGCCCCACCGGAACATTCCCACCACCGAGCTTCACAATTAGTATGTGGTTCTTTTACTCAAACGCTGACTGGTTGATTTACGTGGACTGTAGAACGAGCTGCCTGTACATCCTTTGATGACACCCTTGGGTTCTTTGAGATTTCCCGATGCATCTTGAGCTCTGCTCTTGAGCTGAATTTAGTGATGCAGCCTGGTCAGTTTGCCAGTGGTCTGAAACCTTCTCCATTTGTAAATCATTTTATAAACAGTGGAGTGGATGAAATCAAATTGCTGGGAAATGGCTTTAAATCCCTTCCTAGGCTCATGAACATCAACAACCTCCATTTTTAGGGCCTGAGGCAACTCTTTTGATCTAGGCATGATGATACCATGTACCTTAATGGCTATGACCAATTGTTTAAATAATATGTGGTTCTGAAAGATGTCTAATAATGGTATAATAATTTACACCAGATTTGGTGAATCTGATTCTATTTTTAGGTATATTATAGCGATAAGTGTAGGAATATACTGACTTTTCTCTCAAAATAAATTACAATTTTATTAATTTTAATCGTATGAATGAATATTAAATGTAAATTTGGAGTGCAGCTTTTTTAACTTCATCAAATTTCTCTATTAGAATTGTGGAAATAAAGATCTAATATATGTCCAAATATGTCTAAAAAGATCATTTTTCATGGGGTGTTGTAGTAGATGACACTGGGAGCTGTCGGTCCTTTACTGAATGCAGATGCAATAATAATAATAATAATAATAATAATAATAATAATAATAATAACAATTTAAAAAGTTATTAAAAAATAATAGATAAAAAAGTAACGAGAAAACCAAAGAAACTGACTGAATGATGCTTAAAGAGTCACGGGCTGAGTCTCCTTTTTCATCAGAATCACTAGACCAAAGCATTACTTCTACTTTCAGTTGGAAGACAATCCCTGAACTTCACCCTAGATTTGCTGGTATATTAAAAATCAAGGTGCAGCATGGTGGCAGGGCTGAGGCACGTGGGCATGAATTTCTCTTCCAGCTTTCCTTTGCTTTCCATCTGCCCCTTCTCAGTGTGAGTAATTGGCTTCGCTGCCACATTTAGCAAAAAAAACAAAAACAAAACAAAAAGCATGGAGGACCAGGATCCCCATCGCCCGTCTTCACGGTGATCCATTACTGCTCTAAAATACTCTGTCTTGCGGCCGCGTCCTGTTCAGAATGTTATTTTTCACACCCTGGGCCTGTCAAAACAGGATCGTTTTCAGGATTTCATCAGCGTGTCCGCCTCATCAGATCTTGACCCCGGTACCGCTCAATAACCCAATCGATTCTAAATTACAGCCAGCATCCGGAGTGGACCGGCCGTGAGCACGAGTCTGGTCTATTCAATGTTATTAAATAACATGAAATGGTTTTTAATTATGCCATCAATGACCTTCAGGGAAACTGTACCTGCAATTAACAAATTATCAAAAAAAAAAAACACTCAAAGTTCAAATTAATCTAATTTCTACAAACAGAAATTAAATTTAATTTCCCCACTGAAAGCAATAATTGACTTCCTAGCAGCCTAATGTTCTTAATTTATTTTCAAAATACTAGGACAGGACAGTAGGAGCAATTAAGTGTTCTTTTTTCTCTCCTCAGTAATTGAACGTTGTAAATGTGCAGCAGAAGTGAATAAAACAAAAACCGCAGTTTTGGGTTTTTAAGCCTAGACTGCTGTAGAAGCAGATGTATGGTTAATAACAATTATAGTAAAATGCATAAACTACTGCATTATAATGACTTTTTCCTCTGTTTTATAAACTTGTTTTACCAGATTATTCATAACCCCAGTCCACTAGCTATTTATACTTTATACTACTATGAAATGAATGATGGGTCAGTGGGTAGGATCACTGAGCAGCCAGGGGCAAACTTGGGCCCAATGGTGACATCACTGTGCCGACCACATGTTTGAACCAGAGACCTTCTGAATCCTAAGCAGAAACCTTTTGAATCCTAATCAGAGGCCTGCTGAATCCTAACCAGGGACTGTCTGAATCCTAACCAGAGGCCGTCTGAATCCTAACCAGGAACCGTCTGAATTCTAACCAGAGGCCTTCTGAATCCTAACCAGGGACCGTCTGAATCCTAACCAGAGACCTTCTGAATCCTAACCAGAGCCCGTCTGAATCCTAACCAGAGCCCGTCTGAATCCTAACCAGAGGCCGTCTGAATCGGAGTCCTAACCTAAGCGACACTCTGTCCCCATATCTGAGGGCACTCTGATACTCTGACATTGGATTTCAAAATAGTATTGATACTATAACATGGCTAATGTCTTAATACTATGCGCGCACGCACACGCACACACACACACACACACACACACACAATAATACACAGACACACACACGAAAAATAATACTCAGACGCGCACACACACACACAATAATACACAGAGACACACACACATAATAATAATAATACACTATGGACAAACTAGAGACCTCGGTAACTCGAGCTGCACATCTTTGGACTGTAGAAGGAAACTGGAGGTACACACCAGAATGGTACACTCACAGCTGTACCACAGTAACACCAGTCAATGTTCCCCATTTTCTCAGGTAGGACAGTAAAGCTTTATCACAGCTGAGCCAGGAAGGAGCCTATTAGTTAGATGCCCAATCGATGACCCAATCCCTCAGTCACGTTTCAACCCCAAGCTCCTTAATTATCTGCAGCAAGCAATGCAAGGAAGCACAGCGAACATTCCCCCCCCCCCCCCCCCCATCACCACCACGATCATTGTATTCCATATTACTTCATCACTTTTGCTCATCAGTCCTGAGTTCCTGCATTACAGAGCAATAAGTGTACTTTCCCTGGGTAAGTGAGTGAAGGGCAGAAGTCGCATCAACTGCTTCTCGGTCATCCTGTTCACAGCATGTTGTGATGTTAAGGAAAGTTCCATATCCATCTGTCAATACTCCCAACGACCTTCGTTTGACCAGGGAATTTAAGTGATGTTGCAGGGATGCGAAAGTAAAATCCTGACACAATAGAATGTAAGTTATAAATAATGGATGTATGGATGCAGAAATGTTGGACTTTATACCTCGGACTCGCTGTATCTACTTATTTATTAAGTTTAAACCAGGCTTTGGTACCAGGCTGCTCATATATGGTGTTAAATCAGATTTTAGTTTTCAGGAGGTTAGCTGCCTTTACCCCTGAGGTATGTTGAAACATTTCTTTTTTTTCTTTTTTTTAAGCTGTTCTTCACATCTGGTAGAACATGTTTAACCCCTGTGTTATTTTTGGGGTCGAAGTGACCCCAGTCCATTTTCAAAATGAAGTTAAATTCTACAGATTCTAGAATTTATAACGGAAGAAGTAAAATACACAAGGGATAAACAGGTTATCTGTAGATTGCATCATATATAACAGTTGTTCTTTGTTTACAAGAGTATATTTAAGCTCATTCTGGAAACAAACTGGCTTCTTCCCACATTCAAAAGCACAACCACATAGTTACATAACTGGTTGAATCTAATGTATAAGTCAGTAGGATGATTTTAAAGTCAAAAAACAAAGCCTTTGAGCATTGACTGAACAGCATTGTTTGGCTTCTTTAAACTCTGACTCTTCTCTATTCTAAAGATGTTTTGGGTTTCTCACACAGGACGTCATGTCATGATTCCCACAAACGTGAGCTATATCTACAAGCTAGGCTAATCACATGGTTAAAATGCCATCACTATCAGACACCCACAAACTCTCTCATCATCATCATCATTATCATCATCATTATTATTGTTGTTGTTATTGTTATTATTATTATTCCTCATTTCATGGGGACACGAGTTAGGTAATGGAATTTTGAATTTGTTATATACAAATCCTGAAATTACCTGCGTCGCGGTGGAAGCGAACTGATCATTGTTTTTCTTGGTAGGGGAGCCAGCCCTGCATAATATTATACAGAATGTTTTACAGTACACATAGCATGTATAACAACTATGTTTATATTACATTTATATATGATATCACTGTGTTAGGAAATGTTAATTCTACCATATAGTTTGCGATTTTTTTACATGTTTTACGCAATTTCATAGTTTTCAAAAGACCCGCGTTTTTCCCTAAAAATGCAATTCTATATACTGTCCTCCAGAGGCCAGCATAACTTCATTTATTCAATGACGGAAAAACTGCAGTTTCTTGTTTTGATGGTTTCTCACGGCCGTGCAGCATGAGAACGACGCTTGGTTGCCGAGTTCCCCCCGCCGAGGATATTGCAACAGCGTGTGATAATACATCATTGACTGGATGCAGACGGTCAGTTATAAGATAATTTATCAAGTTAAAATCTTGAGATGCAGAGGAGGATTTTGCATCCCAGCAGAACATGGAGACAGAGACAATAGATTCCATCTCATTTTAGCATATGAAAGAACTATTTAAAAAGAAGTGTATGAAGTTCGGTTTTGTTTCTGCGTGTTTGTGTGCATGTGGGAATACGTGTGCTAATATATGAGTGTGCATATCTGCATCCGGAGAGGCAGAATCCCTCATCCAAGGGAATTTAACATGCTGATCATGTTTCCGTTAACCCACCACATAATTGGGAACAAAGCTGTGAGAATGCTTACTTGGTTTATTATTCATCACAACCTCCGCACCTTAACCGGGCCATGGCGGCGATAAGGGTGCCAGTTAACACTTCTATTGGTAGCGTTGATCGGGACCTCTGGCTCGGCGGGGCATAACAGAGAGGATTCGGGGACCCTGGGGGACGAGAGGCGGCGTGGCTGGCAGCCGCGCCGCATCCCCGGGTTTCAGCAGGAGCGGCAAAGATCATTTTTTATACCACGTCACAACAAACAAACCGCGTCTAATGACTCAGATGCGGAGAAACTCCACTGAACCCGAACAGCAATCCCTATTGCCTTTTTCCAATTAAAACTTATAATTATGATCATCAGGCTTTGGAGAATAAATGCTTTCCAAAAGTTCAGGGGGTTATACCAGGCTAGACAGGCCAGTTAAAGGTGCGCACGATGTTTAAAATTTCATTTGCATGTGCTACAAAACGTCAAGAAAGATCCCATCATGAAATAGTGAAGCTCTCTTTTCTGACATGCATCGATTTATTCTCCATGAGATATTCACAGAGGTTTATTTACTGTTCAGCGAGAATTTATCTATTCCAGGTGAGAATTGCTCTGAGCATCTGCTTAGAATAATTGACATGGAGAAAAAAAAATGGAGGAAAAACAATATCAAACTCATCCCCTCCAAATAGGACTATAAACGATTTATTTCCTGTACAACAGGTTTCTTGAAATGCCAAATCTGCCATAAAACCAGCAGCACACAGGAAATCAATGGTGCTTCATCTTCTTAAATGGTTTTGAAGAACTTGAATGTCCAATCAAGTTTCATTATGGGCCACTAAAACTGATTTAGAAGATACCCTGAATACGGTGCGCGTTAGGGAACGTTACCATTTCACCAGAAAAATTGGTTCTAATGAAAACGCAGCATTAATTATAACCCTTACTGGATTACTGAAACCTTTAGAACAGAGTTTGCTTTGCTGCTGAGGACTTGGGTCTGAAGACCCAGTGGACATTGGAGAATTGGATCCCTGAAGAAAAGCCTCTGACTGTGATCCAGTCAGCCAGGTGGCGAAAAAGTAGACCAGCATGAGGTGTTAAAGACCAGGCAGTAAGATTCAATGAGGGCAGTGTTTCCCAATCCGGTCCTCTGGGACCCACAGACAGTCCTTGTTGTTGGGAAACACGGAGCTAGGGAGACACAAACGGGATAATCCGATGTGTGTGTGTGGAAAGTATTTGTAGACAGGTACTTTATTTATCCTGATGGAAATTACAGGTTTACAGTGGCAAGACACACATTTTGACAGTAAAAAAAGACATTAATCGATAGTATCAATAAATAATAAATGACAATTCATGGCAAAGAATATCAGGAAAAGGATTGCATGGAATTCCATAGTAATGGCTCAGAAATAAAGAGTACTGCATTGTACAAAGGGTTGCAAAGTTAACAAATGAATGTTCTGTGAATGTGCTATTTTCACGAAATTCAATGGCATTCAGCAGAAATGGCCACTGAGACGAGACATAAAAAGCGAGAGGGATGTGTCTCCTGCTACCTCTACTATGTCTTTTTAATAACATATGTGTGTACTTCTCATCCATCCAGCAACCCCGCTTTATCATGGTGAATCTGGAAACTATCCCGTGAATCTCTGGGTCACTGTGCCTCCCATTAATAATTTATTAAATGAAAAACATGAACAGCAAGTGATGTGGTTTATAGGTGGACAGAACTGTGGTCTCATGTCTATGAGGTCACAGATTCGATTCCCGTCCTCTGCTCGTTTTGGGGTTGGCGTGACAAACATCCATGGCATTTCTAGTTGCTGGAATGTGGCTCACCTCTTCCACTCACCAGCATCTGCTTTTCCAGTTGGTTCAGAAAGCTGTCAACATGTGCTTTCACTTTTAAACGCTCGTATCTCTGGTACCCTCTAGCAGACAAAAAAGCAACATGCATGGTGCCACGTGATGGCAAAGCACCCTTGCAATTTCGCCCTGGTACCAAAATCAAATAGCTGTCAATAAAACCCTTGCTGTGAAGCCTTAGATTATGGATAATGGCTGGCCTGCATCTGTGCCCACACACTGCTGCTTGCCTGAGCAAATGTCGAAAAAAAAAAATCTAAAATATGCAATACAACAGCTACAAGAGATGCAATATGAAGTAGCATCTAGAGAAGATTGTAATCTCCAACAGCTTGAATATTAAGAATTGATTTTTCTCTATAAGCCATTCAAATAATTTGGCAGCATTCATCTCCCCTTCATTTGTCCTTCATACTTCATTGGAAACCCCTCTAGGATGCACCCTGTCTCCTCAGCTTTCTACAATGAACCCCACATCTCCATGACCCGCACTGGGAATGTGGATATTAAATTGCTTATTTTATAATTATCCATCCATCCATCCATCCATCCTACAGCTGTTTATTTTGGTCAGGGTGGTGGAGGGGCCTGGAACCTATCCCAGACAGCACAGGGCACAAGACTGGGGTACACCCTGGGTGGGAAGTGTTTTCATACAGTTGTCCAAAATTATATATTTGTGTTTATATATTGTGTGTGTGCATTTAGTTATTAATCATTTCTACTGATATTATGTTCAGGCATGACTGCGAAAAAACAATAGCTTTTTTTAAAGCTATGTATTGACTATGTATCTATGTATCAAAGCACATTAATGCAAAACTTCACTAAAACTGAAAATTATGTTTGTATTAGACCCATATCCCTCAGTCGCTCAGCCGAATTAAACGATTAGGTCTGCTGGAATTATCAAGAAAACAAGCTGATTATAATTCACCTGACGTGAAACGGAATTCTTTTTTCATTACAAACACTTCGCGAGAAGGGGAGAAGAAATTAATTTAATTTATTATGCTTCCGTGCCTGCTAACGATCCTCCAGTTCTCCATTTTCAATTAGCGTGCCTTAAATTGCGATGGTTTTTTTTTTTTTTTCTCTTTTTACAGAACAGCCATTTCCAGGCCTCCTGTAAAGTCAGGATCATGAATAAATCATAGGACAGAAGTTAGTGCCGTATGTATCCTCTTCAGCAAAAAAGATGACTTCACCAGGCTTTAACACATTCAGAACTCAGACCCCAGATGAACTCTGATAAACTCCACCACCACAAAGGTGCACCAGCGAGGTTCTGGGCTGCTCGCCTAGGGCCATCCTGGGGGCGACGGAGGCTGGTTCTTTATGTCCAAGAGACTGAAACGCAAAACTTCAGACTAGGGCTGCACCTGGGCATAATCGCACTGAAGCAAGGGGGGGGACAAAACACCCCAGATGTCCTTTGAAAACCGCTCGGCGGTTCAGCTGTGCCATGCTACGCATTGTACGTTACCAGATTAGATAAATAGGCTGTGTGTGTGTGTGTGTGTGTGTGTGTGTGTGTGTGTGTGTGTGCACGTGTGTCTGCCCGCGTTCTCCCTTTTGTTGTTGTTTATTACCAGAGCGTCTCCCTGTGGGAGCAGGTGGTTCGTTATTAGCCGTGATCAGAGCAGAAACTAAGGCAGTCAGCCGATGACATGGTGCCCAAACGGCTCTTCACCGGCAGCCCGCTGCTCATCTTGACAGCCCGTTCAGATGAAACCTGCGAGCTTTCGGTATAGATATATTCCCCCCAATGGCGTGGCGTACCAGTAGAAGGCAAACAGGCCTATTTTACTTTGCCAAGAATCCCCAGCGTGTGTCCACTGGGTAAGAGAGTCAAGACCAGACTGGATGACTCATTATTCCCACACAGCTCAGTATTTTGGGGGTCAGGGTCACCGACATTCCCAGGACACTTAAGTGTCAGTTTTTCTGACCCAGATGAGGGTTGTGAGAGTCTGATCCATAAGTTTGCTGAGCCCAGTCTTCAGCCCAGTTATCATCAACATTTTATACCGCTTTTGACATGAAAGGGGTAAAAATAAACACTTCACTGAGCCAAAGAAGCATATTTGATCAAATGGCCAGCAACTGGGTAAAAGTGGAACTGCTGAATGTTCTGAAAGAGACTTTGCGCAGTGCCAGTAAATTATGGAGGGTCTTATCAACACTCTTAAAACAATGATGTGTGATACATCTGTTCCAGATGACTATATCAAATCTGTGCTATGTTACAGAGGATACGTTATCATTACAAAGATGGAAATCTTCAGAAATCTTCTCTTGAGAATTATCGAATCTTCTCTTGAGGCACTAATCTGGATAATAATACATCTTCGTTTTTACAGCCCGGAGATGAGCAGGCAGTATATCATTTAAATTATTTAGTGAACAAGACTGCTTAATGTGTTTTTTTAAACACACGGATGTTACCGTAAGAATTAATTAGCTATTAAAACGTTAATAACTCTGCAGGCTAAGAACAGCTCGTAATCATGCTGCAAACATCTGCAGGCAAGCAACATCGACAGTTAGGCTGATATCTAGGCAGTGTGCATAATTTAGCATCTACATTACCACCAGAGTGGCCTGGGACTTCACCATGCCATGCAACATGATGTAGAGCATTACACGAAGTCGTGAAAAGGCACGTTCGTGCAACGAGACGCCAAAATGTGAAAAACGGGAGCTGGGCCCTGTCTGAGGACCCTGAGCGGCGTAACAGTCATCCATAAATACTGTCAAACGAGCCTTCCCGAGACGTGACACTTAATTATCCTTGCCAAAAATACCTCAAGTTCATGCAAAGCCAGTCCCTGAGGTGTCCAGTAAAGATGTCGACATTCTAGAGGTGTGAGACTCCAGGCTCCTAATTACCTTCTGAACAACCTTTGAGTGTAAAAATGTTCCCATTACTCATTGACGGCTGATGCGCAGCCTTTGATTACATAACAAACGTACAAACAAACACAGGCCAGGGCTGTTATCAACTTCGAGTCTTAACATAAAGTGGTACATGTCAGTGTACTTAGTGTGCACACTTGCTGTGATGGAGTGACACTATTTTTAGTACCGTACAGCACCGTCTGGCCTCCCCCAGGCATTTAATTGGGCTGTTAAGGGGGAAGTATTAACAAGCCACAGCAATCCTCATTTGTGTTTGCTTATAGTTTAAAACCCATACAGCAAACATCTGGCCACAGATACTATGGTGCACAACAAACCCTATTCTGCACTGCATTACTGAGGCAATTAGGAGCAGATTAATATAAAATAATATTGTACAAACTAATGATTATTAAAGGACTGTTTTAACAAGACTCTGCAAAAACAATAACGCATTTTTCCCTCTTTTTAATGTTACTGCAAGTCCACATGTGAAATTTAAACAGGCTTTTTCAGTGCAATGTAGTTTCCAATGTAAGTGCTTCAGTGGGAAATGGGGAAAGCACACATTCTTTCCTCTGGAATATTATAAAAAATCATACTAGACTGATGTGAGTGGAACACTGTATGTAGGACCATATTACATGGCACAGCAAGACTGACTCCAATGATCATTTAAGATGTCATGACACCATTTCAGTCGGCTTAAGCTACATAAATCCATGCATTTAACCTCTTAACGATTTCACAAACCACTGGGGTTGTTTGGGGCCAGTGTGTTCTTTCTGGCAGCCTAGTCACTTGTAATCAGATGTTTCAAAAACAAAATAAATAGCTAGCAAGTAGAGTTATAAGATGGCAGCTAGCTAGCTGGTTAGCAGAACTTGCTCTTTCAGGATCTCCTAAGTAAGGAAAGTATTTATTTAATATTTAGTGCAGTTACTGTTTCTTGGGGGGGAGAGGCAAACCTCATGGGCCCCACACAAATGCATGGTGGTAAATACCATTGCTCAGGATGATCAACACAGCTAATATATATAAGACCACGAGACATATGCGTATGTCTTAAAATGCATTCACCCCCTTCAGACTTAACATTGTTTTTAATTATTATGCCACAACTGCAGCATCACAGTGGAATTTACTGGCATTCTCTACAGGCTGCAAAAACTAAAAGTGATATAAGGTAACACATTTTAAAGGTTGAATAATGAAAATTAGAGGGTGGCTCAGTGGGCAGCACTCTAGTCTCACACCTCCAGGGGCGCAGTTTGAACCTTGCCTCAGCTCTGTGTGTGGAGTTTGCCTGTTCCATGTTCTGCTCGTGTTGCATGGGGTTCTTCTCACAGCCCAGCGACATGCAGTTAGGCTCATCCTCACCCCTAAACTAGCTGAAGAGTATTTGTGTTCGTGCTCTATGATGGACTGGCATCCTGTCCAGGGTGTACCCCAACCTTGTAGCCTGTGCTGCCTTGGGTAATTCTCCTGGCCCAGTGTGGTCTAGATCAGGATGAGCGGTTTTATAATAGGGGTGGATCAAAAAATAAAAAAACTGATTGCATAAGTATTCAACCTGCTCAAGGAAGCATTTGTAACAATCATAGATGGACTCTTGGGGTAAATCTCTAGCAGGTTTTCATGCAAATTTCCAGTGCTTATCACAGTAGGATTCAGGTCTAAGCTGTGCCTTCGTCTCTCCAGGACACTGACTCTTCTTGTTATTAAGCCATTCCAACACGGCTTTGTCTGCGTGCTTTGGGTCATTGTCCATGTCGAAAATAAATCCTCTCCCATACCTCAGGTCTCCTGCAGACTGCAGTCAGGTCTCTCTGTATATTTCACCATCCTGTTTGCTTTACAGACCTTTCCCATAATGCCAAGCTGCTGCCATCTTGCTTTATGGTTAAGAATAGCGTTTTTTAGGATGATATGCAGCATTATGCTTTCTCAAAACACACAGCTCGCCTTTAAGGCCAAAAAAAGTTCCATTTAGGTCTCATTGCAACACTCTGTCTTCTGCAGCTTGGCCTCATAGTGTCCCATATTATCTTTTAACAAGGGTTTTTTCCCCCCAACAACGGTTGTCTTTTTGACAACGTTCCCTAACACCTTCCAATAAAAATACCCAAGTTTATTCTGTAAACAGGTGCCTCATATTTCAGTTACAGAAGTATGTAGTCACAGGCCTCTTGGTGACCTTTCTTCTTGCACAGCTACTCAGTTTCTAAATGGTTTCTGACTGAATCAATTCTCATTTACTTATGGATCCATGCACTGACAGAATTTAGTATCTGTGAAATGTTCTTATATCCTTTATCTGACAGGTGATGTTCTGGAACTTTATCCCAGAATCGCCTTGATTTTTCCTTTATAAGTTGCCTTTTATTGTGTTTTCTGCAACATCCAGCAGACAAGTATCTAACCGCCCTTAGATGGAGACCCTTTAAATAATCAGACCTTTAGATGTCCCAGAAGTTATTGAAGTTAGGTGTGTAATATTTTTAAAAAGTATCTGTTCTTTCTTTTAATTAGTAATAACTTTGATATTATCCATACCATGTGTTCGTCAGACAGATTCTATTTTTATTAGATGTTGTAGCACAATATCATTTGAAAAAAGACAAAGGGGTTGAGTATCTTTTTCACAGCTACTTCAGAGTCACTATTAACGCTCACTGGTTTCATGGCATTATGCCTGAGATGTTAATTACAGCAGACAGAGGTTCACCTAAAACAGTAAGGAGGTGTACCTCGGATATCCTTCCCAGCAGATGCCACACGGATGAGTCAAGACCCCCCTAACCCTTTTAGTGAAGGTTGAGAACTCGCTATAAAAGCACTATAAACAGTAATGTCACTCTTAATTTAGCCACCATTCAGACTCAGACTCATTACATCTGCTCTTCTAGGATTTATCTCAGTGTAGGTACTCTGTGCCGTTGGATATGTTGGGGTGGGGCGGGAGGGGGGGAGGGTGTCAACGCAACGCTACTGGCAATATAGTTTGATAAATTTCTGCCAAGATGAGATCATCAAATGCCTTCCAACACTGCACATATAATTAGAGGAGTGTCATTAATCATGTGTCGCAGGGCTGTTTGGGGTAATGAGATTCCAAAAGTGGAATTTATTATGCTGGGGTGGCACTAAGCAGTCTGTTTATTACATAGAAATCTTGACTGTATACTCAGAATCTAAAGGCTTGGCTCAAGTATATACCCATTTGCTGCATAATCAAGCAAAAACCAGCATAACTGGAATATACAGCCTGTTTTCTATTTCGTACACTTATTCCCACTATGTAAAGAACTGACCTGTTTCTCACTAAGCATTTTGCGCAGCGTTGCTCTGTTGCCATTATATTATTGTTATCTAAGATGCACCTAATAAACCAGTCAAATCACTGATGCTAATTAGGGACTCCTGGCCAACAAAGTGATCGTTGCAATGTCAATTACGTATAACATTATCGCCAGTACGTCCGCATACGATCCGATTCGCTGAGTAACCGGGCAAGTTTAAATGTACTCAGGTGTACGAAGACGCATCGGGGAGCACTGCATCCCCAGATTTGCTGAGAAATCGTGACATTGATACACCGCCCCCTCCCCCACTCAAGCTGGGCAAGTTGGAGAAGACGACCACATTAGCAGCGTAATACATGGTTTCCTGCCACAAGTAGAGGGACAGAGTGTTACACAGACAGACAGGTGCCTCGCCCAGTCATAATGAGATCTGATTTAACGGAACAAAGAGGGAGGGAGGGAGAAAGGGAGGCAGGGGAGGGATACTCCACTGGGAGAGGGGCCGTTGGTATTCCTTTGGTGTTTTTGTTTGTTTCTGTATTTTTATATGTTATTTATTGCGATGGCTTTATTTATTTATTTGTTTATCTATCTATCTGCATGTAACACTTCAACGAATCCCATTTCTTTCCACCCCGTAAGGCTCATTTAAAATGAAATCTGGGTTACAGTCACTCTCATATTTATTGCAATTTAGAATATAGGCATTATATTCTACATATTTCACATTTCGAACAGTGCATTTCTGAGGGATATAAAAGAAAATAGATGGCCGGATGGATATCACTGGCGATCCTATTCAACCGAGAACAAACTTTTTAGAATGACTTTCTGAAGTTAAAGCCAACATGTAGGCCTAGATTCGCAGCAAAAAGTAAAAGAGCTCAATTCGCACCACCAGGAATTCTGTTATTTTTTCAGAAATGTAAATCACCTTTAGAGATGGAGAAATCACTGCATGACCCGATTTGTTAATTTATATTAAACTTATTTTACTCTGCTGGTTTGGGTCAATATATATTCCTCTGCTTTACTCCAGTCTCCAACATGCTATTGTTAAAAATTAATTTGGAAACGTATACAGAAATTCCTGCCATGCTTGGGTGGCCGCGACATATATTTTCCTAGATTTTATCTGCCTACTCGAAGCGTATATAAATAAAATCTCTGCGGTGTTTAAGGGACATTCTGTACTCACGCTACTGTATGTTCCAAGGATCACACTCTTGGTATCTGCTCATGTAGACTATATAAGGCCAAAGAAAATCCATTCTTGCTGGATTTTTGTTGGGTAAGCGAAAACAAAGTTCCCAGATACTTCATAAGATTATGTGCTAACCCTCTTCATGAAAATAAAATGATACAATGAGACAATTATTCCAATATCAAGTATAATACTGAATGTCTTACATATCTTACACTGTAATGAATTAAAGATAATATGGCCTACAAATAATTAGAAAGTAAAAAAAAATCACTTTTCTCAATACCAATTTCAACAGTTTGAACTTTTCTTGGTCTTAATTAAAAATGTACAAACATCACCATTATACCCTTTATTAAAATATATTATTAAAATATGCAATATCAAAACCATCTAGGCCAGTTAGGTGTGCTGTAGCTTCACAGCTGTAGGGCTGATGGTTCATTACCTGCCCCAGATCTGTGTGGGTGCTGAGTTCGTATTTTCCTCTTGTGTTTGTACAGCTTCGCTCCAGGCAATCCAGTTCTGGTGAACTGGTTTCTGGAAATTTCCCTTATTTGATTTAAAGTGTTCCTTGCAATATTGTGATATCCCATCCAGGGAGACCCGCCCACTGTGCTCAACCCTGTAGTGGATAATCAGTTATGGATGATGGATGAAAGTATTGCAGAATCAACTCATTATAACCTCTCTGCAGGTGTTCAGAAAGCCTGACATTACCAGACAGTCATAATATAAAATATAAATATCATCATTCATAACTTAAATGTGAATGATCTCGAACCTAATACGTTATGACGCTATATCCATAATGGTTCTTTTTCCTATAAGAACGTTAGTAAATTCTGTCGCCATCACATTATAACGCTAATTTTGTTATGGGCCGTGATACGGTGGTGAGGTAGTAAGTGAACATGATATATGTGGCTGTTTATATCGATACCCCAAGACGGAATACCAGAGCCCAACCAGCTATGAGTTTTGAGCCCATTACCAACCCAATTTCTGGGCCTACCTAGCCCAATAAATAATTCATGCAAAACTATTAAATCACATAGAGTATTTCACTGCTGTTTTGTTAGCTGTCAAATAATCCTTGAACATGGTTTTAATGCAAATCTTTCACAGTGAAACATCAATGTTCAATGAAGGGTATAACGTCACAACAGAACAGAGAAATAAAGAGCGATCATTGAGCATTTATGGCTTGCTGTTTTACTGTTTCTCTGTCATAGTAATGGCTATGTAAAGCAAATGCAGTAAAACACAACACATGCCGCTAAGGAATGCTGGGAATTTAGCAACATGGCAGCACTGGCGAGGACTGTCACATGATGCCATTCCCATGTCTTCTGTACAAGAAAAGCATTCAACAGTTTCAAGATGTGGAAGTATCAATGCTGTTTTATTGGCACCAAATACAGGGTGTTCCCATGCCATGTGCTGCCTGGGTTAATTACCTCTGAACATGGGTATGGGTTTGGATACTTTTGGATAAACTTTGGAAAGGTTTAGGAGAAACTTGGATAAAGTGTCTTGGTAAATATCTGTATGCAATTCTTTTGTGTTGCAGATGGAGATCATGGAAAATTATGTTTTTTTTGTTCTCCTTAGTACTGAGCAAAATGCAATGAAAGTACTACAGAGGTATTGGAAATCTTTTTTGTAATATTTCACAATGTCAATAAATGATCTGTAAATTCACTTTCTAAAAGGCTAATTATGTCAGGTAGATTGTGACGCATATTTAGACCATTCCTAATGTGCTTTCTGAAAGACCCATGAAAAGAGTAATTTGGGATCAGAATATAGTTACTGGATGTCAACATGAGCACTGCACGTCCATCATCTATACCCACTTGTCCTATGCAGGGTTATAGGGGAGTGGAGAACATCCAGGAAGCTACAGGTGGAAGGCAGGGAATAGCCCAGGATGGGGCACCAACCCATCACAGGGCACACTAGTGTGTTTTTGGACTGTGGTGGGGGAGGACCAGAAAACCCTGAGGAAACCCCACAACAACATTGGGGAACATGCAGGGAGGAGACTCAAACCCTGGTCATCATGCCACCCCTATTATAAAACATGACATGTTTCCAAACGTATGGCACTGCTTGGGTACTATCTCGGTGACCCATCTGGTAACTATTAACTAACTATGTGAGTACAACTGTTTTGTCTTTATAAAGCATCCACTGTACTTTGGAAATCATGCACAGCTGAAGCCATAAAACAAAAAAATGTTTGTGTGGGACCCATGTTGGGGCTGTAATAAAGTACCACAAACCATCAGGGTTTGGACCCAATCGCTAATGTTTTCAAACATTCTAATACTAAATGTGTGGAAGTTCTCATTTCCGTGCTACTCGGTTTATCATGCATACATTTGTTATGTATTGAAAAGCAATACAGCATTTCAATCAACTAGGTCATTTCTGGGGAAATGGGCTATACAGAGCAGCAATATAGAGTGTATAAAAATGTCCAAGATACTGGAAAAAACAAAGGCTTCACTCACAAACTCTCTTATACCCCAGAGGGTTCATTTCAATATATATTTCAATGCATATGAAATGTCTTCGACAATGTGTTCTTAAATATCTGCTCAACTTTAAATGTGAAACACAATCATCTATTATGCAGGACGCAACATGCCACAGAGTCAACATTCGTCATGAAATGGGCTGTCAAACATACAGGTCACATATGGCCATGCAGTAATGTCTGAGGGGACAGTGCTATTCGCAGCGACAATTATATTTCCTCATAAAAAATCCAGACACTATTTGTCTGGTATCCATTCATAACCTTCTCCACTCATTATTATCTGAATGATTATATATTATTATAATGAAAATAAAACCAGCTATTCTACCTGAACATAACACCTGCTTTTAGGTTTTCTGTGAATAAAGACGAAACTGTATTTTATTCTCTTCATAAAGGTGAATGGGCCATGACTTACTGAACCAAAATGCATGTTAGCTATGATTACTATGTAGCATTTCTTTGTTGTGTTCTTGTATGTAATCAGCCAGTACATCTATTTAATGCATAATTAATGACACTGAATGAAATGGCACTTCTTAGTGAATTAAATTTTTAATTTTGTGTTACAAAACTATCCGTTATTGTGCTACATCGAATACTGGCAGTGCGACTCATTGGTACCAAGATTAGATGAACGCTACGCCTTCATTATGAATATGAAAAGGCATTTGTCCTGCATTTCGTCATTTATGGCAGAAGAAAAATAAAGCATAATTGCAATTCTTGATGATTGTATTTCTTGTTTTCGGCCTATTTATTAGGAACAACATTATAAATGAAATTCAAATAAATGTCAAAAAAAAACAGTTCAGCCAGCCATTTTCCAGAACCGCTTATTCCATTTCGGGTTGCGGGGGGTCCGGAGCCTATCCCGGAGGCTGCGGGCGCAAGGC